>JAUTDX010000152.1:0-608753 GCA_030844895.1 Ambrosia x helenae | reverse complement strand
ATTTGACTTTTATCGCTACTTTCCCCCTTTAATGCTGCCCCATTCGGGGTGTGAGGCCCTTTGGGCAAGGGTGATCCCTTTCATGCTTGAAAACCACAAAGATGACTAACATCATATGGGTCATCCAATAACATAATGCCACATTACACTTTGTTTCTATTTATTTTTTAACATAACTGATGATTTATATATTATTTCACTAAATGGTTTTAGCGAAACAATTATAGTCAAATGTAAAATAAGTGAGATCTCATCGTGCATATATATATGATAGGGTTCGTGTAAAAATTCCATTGTTTTTAAGAAGTGTAAGAAGTCTATGTAAAATTGTGTTTTTAATTTTTGGAGAAAATGTTTTATATTCTTTTGTTATTGTTCTATAGAAAAACAATAAAAGTAACCAATCTAAACACAATCAAATGAATTCTAAGCATTAATTATAAAACATACCGATTATCTTATAACACACTGATTATATTTCTTTGCATTGTGTTTTAGATTTAATGATTATAATACATTTGATTGTGTTTTAAATTATTACTTTTATTGTTTTTCTATATAACACGATACCAAAAGGATATAAAACATATATCCTAAAATTTAAAACACAATACCTATATAGACTTCTTACACTTCTTAGGAAAAATGGACTTTTTAGCCAACTCCTTACCTATATATATATATATATAAGAGTGACGGGTTGTCGGGTCATGCGTAACTATTGAAACTATATTTGTTTAATTTGCAGAATATTGTGTCTCTTGGATACAATTCATTGCATTTTCATTAAACTAAGGGGTGTGGCGTCAGGGATGAGGTCGTGGAGCCCATGTGGCACTGTGTAGATACACGAAGTGCGACTAATGCTATTGAATTGCTAACCAAATCTTGTTTGTCACTTACGTACGGTCGAAGGTGGATAAAGTTTGGTCGAATGTAGATTTAGATAGTCGTAGGGAGAGCTCAGAGGTCGAAGGAAGAGGTTGTTTATGTATTGTGCTGATTCGCCCAGATTGTTTGGTCGAACCTGCACATTCGCCCATTCGTTTGGTCGAATGTGCATGTCTATATAAAGGCTGAATCAGTTTTTAACTTTAACTTTTGGTCATTTTGTTTCCCTCCTATGAGTGTGTTCTCTCCCTAGGGTGTTTTTGAGTCTGATATTGTTATATATCATTGTAAACATCATTTTGTAAAGATTATCAACTTGTTTATCAATGAAATGAAAACTTTGAATGAGATTTGTGTGTTTTGCTTATTATATTATCATTTTGTAATCGATTCAGGGATTCCGCACCTGAATTGATAGACTTGTTTGGTCATAGTCTTTGTTTTGACAATTCGATCCTCACATACAAAGTGGTATCAAAGACATAAGGATCAAACAACTAGGATTTGATAATATCAGAGCTGATTTGTACCCAATTTTGATCAAAACTTTTCTGTTTTCAAAGAACAATTGAAATTGATGAATATTGATTGATTTCAACTAGTTTTCATGGATAAAATCTAAAATTCTCTTTGTTAATCTTGTTCCAAATCTAATCCGAAGCAAAACCTGCAAAACATCATCAAATTTCATCAACATTTGAAAATTTTGGATCAAAATAACTGATTTTCAAAGAATAAACCGTTTTTCAAAATGAAACGGTCGAACCTAGGGAGAAACGGTTGAGAGTGTGGTTTTTAGGTCGAACCAGGAGTTTTTAGGTCGAACGTGGATTTTATTTCGGTTGAACCTAGACATTTTTAGTGCGTTGTTGTTCATTCGACCAATCGTGAGGTCGAAAGAGGATTTATTTGGTCGAAAAGTGAGAAGAGTCTGTTACATTCTACCTTCGAGTTTTCAGAAAGGGTCGAACCTGGACGTACATAATTCCACATTCGCCCCCACATCTACTTGTAAAAGGTCGAAAGTAGAAACTGTTTGAAATTTTTTTAATCGTTTCGTGTTTTATACTTTGTAGACGATATGTGGAACTTTCCAACAACACCACGACCTAATACAACACCACAACAGCAAGTGACCATGGATCCTTGGTCGGTAGCTACTCAGAAGACGACTAGTCAATCATCTCAACCAATTAACTACTTAGCGATGACTAGTTCGATGCCACAACAAGTTGCACAACCACCACAACAACCCATGGCTGATTACTGGGGAGTTGCAGCAGCGGCGGTACACTCTCAACTTATCTTCAGGTAGTGGGAGCGGATTATAACAAATGGAAGACCAAGTTCAAGATTCATTTGGAGGGAATAGGAATGGAAGGCACTGAAGCTTGGCAAATGATTGCTAAGGGTATGTAGCTCCAGTTTTGGAGAACACTGGTGAGCCGATTCCATTAGAAAGTTTAGCTGAGGATGAAAAGAAAAAGTTTGCGGTGGAAAAGAAGGCGTTCTCACAACTATCCCAGGCCATTAACACTGATCTTTTACATCAGTTCAGGTCGTTGCACCACTTCAAAGAAACTATGGGATATGTTAAAGAATCGTCACGATGGGAATGAGAAAACAACGAATCTTAGAATGGAGGAGCTGAGAAAAGAGTTCGAGAACTTTTGTTATATGGGTAATGAGACACTGAAGGAGTTGATTCCGAGGTATTGCCATTTGTTGACTGAACTTTCAAGTTATGAGATCAACATACCTATGTCTGAGCTGGTGGATAAGTTCGCTGATGCATAACCACCTTACTGGAATCAACACATTGAGGTCCTTAAGGAGAAATATGCATATCAGTATTGGACCATCAATGAATTCATTCAGAAGCTTGAGAATAAAGAGATGGAGGAGAAGAGGAAAGCAAAAAGAGAGCAAGTTCTTCACAATCCAGAGTTATATCATGGTGGTACATCTTCATCTCTGACTAGTTCAAGTTCTAGTAGTTCTGTTGCTCCACACATAGCTTGTGTTTCAAGCATTGTTGAACCAACCAAGACCCCCATAAACTATCTTGCTCAAACTTCATCTTATACCCAACCATCATACCCTACTACTTACATCCCACCATTTTCACCTATGCAACAAGCTGCATGTTATTCAGCTAATTTGAACCAACCTCAACAAAAATCCTACAATCCTCAAATGAACCCAACTCCAATGAACCAAAGTCAACCAAACCAAAGCCCAATTGTGTTGGAGACATCAAACTTGAACAATGTCACTGTTGAAGTTGCACATCAACATGTAGCTTTGGTATCTGCTATGGTCGCTTCGTATAATGGGTTGGTTGCTAGTCAAATTGGTAACAACAACTTAACCAGTGAAGACTACGCTCAAATTGACAAGGAGGAGATGGAGCTCATTGACATTCAGTGGGCATTTGCTAGTGTCATGAGGCGAGCGATTGAGTTTATAGAAAAGATGGGCAGAATTGATCTTTCTACATCTCCCAACACCACGTATGGCTTTAACAAAGCCAAAGTCACATGTTTTAACTGTGGTGGGAAAGGTCACTTCAAGAGAGAATGCACACAGCCAGCACAACAGGGAAACAGGAATCCTTTCAACACTAATTACCAGAACCGTCAATCTCAAAATCAGGTATCTTATCAAAGCCAAAACAACTCCAACTACCAACCACAAAATAATTACCAATACCATCAAAATGCCTCACCAAACAATTTTGTTAGACAAACCACTACAAAAAACCAGATGCAGAACCAAACACCACACAATCCAACCAGAACAATCATTCCAATTTACACTCGAAATAGCCAAACCCAACCAGATAACCAGAACCAGGCTTTGGTAATCCAGAAGGATGAGGGATTTGATTGGACTGGTATGCAACTTGGGGTTGAAGAGATCACTGCTGGTAATGTGGCGCGCGTTGCTCAGAAGATAGATTTGGAGGAACCGGTGTTAGTTGAAGATGATTTGGAGACTGAGAAGAAATCTAAGGTGAAGATTGAGGAATTGGTGGAAGAAAATGATGCTTGTGTTGAAGAGAAGTCAGGATTGGTTCTTGACTCAGTCACTGATATTCCTGAATAATGTGATTCAGTTTATTCTGATTTGGAAGAAATGGACATTATGCACCAATTGGCCCTTCTCAGTGTAAGAACTAACAATTTTTACAAGAAAACTGGAAGAAGGTTTCCAGGGTTAACTGGCAGATCAAAGGTGGGATTGGATAAATCAAAGATAAAGTGTTATAAATGTCATAGACTTGGTCATTTTGCTAGGGAATGTAGAAGTCAACAAGGTACACCTATAATTACCTATCCAAATCAAAGGCCTCAAACCAACACTTATCAAAATTCCTATAATACCCCTGGACCAAATGTGCAAAACACTGCTCATTTTGCACAGTCCTCAAACAATGTTCCTATCCAGTTTGTCAAAACCACTGTTCCTCAGGCACCTGTGCCAATGACTGCCGCTTCATCCTCTGCTCCTGCAGAGACCAGTCAACAGAGTTTCTTCACACAAGGCTTTGTTGATTGGAGCAGTCTACCAGATGAGTTAACAGATGAAAATTTTGCATAAGTTGCCAAAGATGAAAATGAACCAGAAAATTTTTGTTTCATGGCTATGGTAGAAGAAGTTGAATCTGAGGAGGTGGTGACTGAATCTAAAGTTGTGACTGATGATGTTGTTGATGAAGTAGTTGCAGGTGAAAAACTTGAAGAAGAGGTTGTGAATCTCTCAGATCCCTGGGGTGCATCTGATGATTGTGAGTGTAAGTGTGATTGTGCATTGATGGCTGCTGCTAAGGTATCTCCTCAAATTCTTAAAGATTTATGTTCTGACAAATGTGTAATAGAATTTGCTAACATCAAAGAGGTGAATGAAAACCTTAGAAAGAAAATTTTAGATGATAAAGCTAAATTTGAGAAACTTTCAAAAGAGTTAAAAACAAATTTAACTGAAAAAGAATCTGAAATAAGTAGCTTAAAACATGAAGCAACCATTACCAAAGACCAGCTCCAAACTATGATAACTAAATATCAGAATTGCAAAAGTGAGCTTGAGTCCACCCAAGTTGAATGTCAGAAATGGGTGGAATCATGTAGAGGTTTTGAAATGCTACTCAACAAACAAACCAAAAGTCATGTGAAGTTTGGTTTTGGTTTTGAAACCACTGCTCCAGCTTTTGAAAACACTGACAAAAGGGATCAAAAGTTAGTTGAGGTAGTACCAACAAATTTGAAGGGTCAAGAGATTAAAATCACTGAACCTAATGGTAAGAAAATTGTTCTAGGAAAACCAGAAGGTTCTTCATCATTCACTGAACTTGAAAATTATGAATTTAAATCTACTTGGTCTGATGAGTGTGGTACTCTTGAGAACTTTAAACCTGTTGATTTCAAAAATCCTGAGGGAAAGACAGCACCTCAGGCAAAGATCATTCCATTGACAAACCTTCCAGCAGATGCTCAAACATCTGTTGAAAAGAAGGTTGAAAAGGGGAAAAAGAAAGAAAAGTCTGTCCACTTGTTCTATGATTTCTGTGAAAAGAAGAATCATGCTACTAAAAACTGTTTTCTTCTAAAAGCATATGATATTAACAAAGGAACAAGTGCATGTGATTCCAAAGCCACATGTTCAATATGTGGGAAAAAAATCACAAAACCAAAGAGTGTCTGTATCTCATAAATTTTGATGTCAAAATACAAGAGTACAAGGGTAAAACTCTTACAAGTCAGGTGGTGAGTACTTCAAAAGGAAAGCCCAAACAGACCTTCACACCAGTCCAAACATCTGTTACCAAAAGTCTTGAAACATCTGCTCCCAGTGATGTCCAAGTAACAGATGCTCCACCCACAAACAAGTACCCAAGAGGATATGGACAACCACCATGTCATAATCTGTCACATGTTTATGAGGAACCAAAAAGACCTTCTAAACCAAGAGTGAACAGAAATCCCTATGGGTATTATCATCTGTCTAGAAGTGATCAAACAACTGTTGCCCCAAGTGTTGACATTCAAGCACTTGCAAATGGTCAGCAACAGTTGTTGAACTTGATTCAAAAACTAGTTCAAACCACTGATCACCTTCCAAAGCTTGAGTCTGAAAAGTCTGAGGACCCATCTAAAGCCAACTTGGCTTTGGACACTCACCAAAACAAATTCATTAATACTGTGCAGGGAGCTTCTGCTTGTTTAGATAGTATTTGGTATGTCGATAGTGGAGGCTCCATGAACATGACAGGATGTAGAGCCCTTCTTCTGGACTTCTTAGCTCATGGAGGGGGTGATATATCCTTTGGTAATGATTCAAAAGGTAAGGTGTTGGGTTCAGGGACTGTTCAGGCTGGGAAACTTAAGTTTGAAAATGTCAATCTTATTGATAATCTTAAATTTAATCTTCTTAGTGTTTCACAAATGAGTGACAAAGGTTATGGCTCATTCTTCAATAAGAAAACTTGTAAGATTATTGGGCCAGAAGTGGTGAAAAAGATTGATACCATCATTGCTGAGAGCAAAGCACAACTTGTTGCTCATAGAAGTGGCAATGTGTATGTAGTTGATATGTTGAAGGACAATCCTAAGGCAAATGTTTGTTTGTTTTCTGCTGCCTCCACAAAGGAAACAGAATTGTGGCATAGGAGACTAGGTCATACCAACCTTCAAACTATCAACTCACTCTCCAAACAAAGCCTTGTCAGAGGTTTACCATCAAAAGAATTCAAATGTGATGAGCATTGTATTCCTATTTAAAAGGAAAACAACATAAAAGCTCTTACAAATCCATTGATGAGTCCAAAACAAGTCAATGTCTACAATTGTTGCACATGGACTTGTTTGGCCCAGTTAAAATCATGAGTCTAAGAAGAAAAAGATTTTGTCTTGCAATAGTTGATGATTTTTCTAGGTTTACATAGACTTACTTTTTACACTCTAAGGATGAGACTGCAGGTATCTTGAAGGACTTTGTCACCAAAGTTGAAAAACAATATGACTTGCCAGTAAAAGTCTTTAGAAGTGACAATGGAACAGAGTTTAAAAATAAGGAGTTGGATGACTTCTATGTGTCAAAAGGGATTGTGAGGCAGTACAGCATCCCAAGAACACCAGAGCAAAATGGGGTGGTTGAGAGGAAAAATAGAATTCTTATTGAAGCTGCAAGAACCATGCTAGCAGATTCTGGTTTGCCACTGTCCTTCTGGGCAGAAGCTGTAAACACTGCTTGCTATGTTCAAAACAGAGTTTTGATCAACCCAAGACATCAAAAGACTGCTTATGAAATTTTGTTCAAAATCAAACCATTAATCTCATTTTTCAAAATCTTTGGCTGCCCATGTTTCATTTTAAATCTCAAAGATTCCATTTCAAAATTTGCAGCCAAAGTAGATTGTGGCTATTTTCTGGGATATTCTTCTACTGCCAAGGCCTATAAAGTGTTTAACATAAGGACCAAGACAATAGAAGAAACTCTTAATGTAAAGTTCAATGAACTTTCATCCCTAAAAATCCCAGCAAATCCTGCTGAGTTGTTTGATTTAGATAAATTCAAATTTGAAGATATCACTGTTAAAACTAACAATGCAGGTACTCCACAATCCCCACAACAAGATTACAGAACAGATGTTGTGATCCCAAATCACTATAAAATCTATTCTGCATCAGAGGAAGCAGCTGTTCAAAACAACTGTCAAAACTCTTTCACAGCTGTGTCAACCACTGTTGGCCAGTCTTACCCTCAAACCACTGCTTCACCTCTCACAACCACTGCACAATCATCTGTTGACAAAAGTCAAACATCTGTTGACAAAAGTCAGTCCAGTTTTACACCACTTGGACCCATTCCCCCACTTCCATTTCTAACATCTGATGGCACTACAGAAGTGCAAACAGATGTTACACCAACAGAGTCATCAAACCTCTGTCCTTCACCACAAAATGCCATCATACCATATCAGGGAGATCTAATCTACCTAAGAGCTCATCCACCAGACCAAATCATTGGCAACATCAGAGAGGGTGTGCTAACAAGAAGCCAATCCTCAAATATCAGTCTTTTTGCAGGTTTTCTATCTCTCACACAACCTGTCAAGTACCAAGAGGCACTAAAAGACAACAGTTGGGTAGAAGCTATGCAAGAAGAGCTCCTTCAGTTTAAAAGACAACAAGTATGGGAACTTGTACCACTGCCGAAGAATGTTTGTCCAATAGGTACAAAGTGGATCTTCAAAAACAAAACTGATGAAAGGGGTATAGTTGTCAAGAATATAGCCAGGCTTGTGGTTCAAGGCTTCAGACAAGAAGAAGGAATAGACTATGATGAAACCTTTGCTCCTGTAGCAAGGTTAGAAGCTATCAGACTCTTTCTAGCCTTTGCTGTCAACCACAACATCAAGGTGTATTAGATGGATATCAAATGTGCCTTCCTATATGGCAAAATTCAAGAGGAGGTCTATGTATGTCAACCACCTGGTTTTGAAGACACATTCCATCCTGATCATGTCTACAAGCTTAATAAAGCTCTGTATGGACTCAAGCAAGCACCTAGGGCCTGGTATGAAACTCTTTCCACCTTTCTCTTATCCATTGGTTTCACAAGAGGTGAAATTGATAAAACCTTATTTTTGAAATGGAGAGGGAAACATTTAATGATTGTTCAAATATATGTGGATGACATCATTTTTGGATCCACATGTAACAAAATGTGTGAAGAGTTTAGGGAACTCATGACAACAGAGTTTGAAATGAGTGCTATGGGTGAACTTCAGTGTTTCCTTGGTCTCCAAGTGAAGCAGCTGCAAAATGGCACATTCATTCATCAAAATAAATATGTGAAAAATTTGTTAACTAGATTTGAGATGAATGACTGTAAGCCATGTAGTACACCCATGAGTACAGTCAAACTACTCACTATTGATGACAAGGATGAACTGGTTGACCAAACACATTACAGATGCATGATTGGGTCTTTATTGTACTTAACAGCATCTAGGCCAGACATTATGTTTGCCACTTGTGTTTGTGCAAGATCCCAGGCTTCACCCAGAAAGTCAAACCTTATTGCTGTAAAAAGGATATTCAGATACCTAAAAGGTGCTCCCACACTTGGTATCTGGTATCCAGCTAACGGAAACATTGAGCTTTCAGGTTATTCAGATAGTGATTTTGCTGGCTGCCACACCACAAGGAAGTCTACATCTGGAGGGTGCCAGTTTCTAGGGAATGCCTTAGTCTCTTGGCAAAGCAAAAAGCAAGCAGTTGTTTCCCCCTCAACAGCTGAGGCTGAATACATTGCTGCTGCAAGCTGTACAGCCCAACTCATGTGGCTTCAAAATCAATTGCTGGATTTTGGGATAACTGCACTAAGGACTCCACTCATGTTGGACAGTCAAGCTGCTGAAAATATCATCAAGAATCCAGTTTCTCACTCAACCACCAAACACATAGACATCAGACATCATTTTGTCAGGGATAGCTATGAAAAAGGTTTGATTTCTCTGCACCATGTTCCAACAGAGGATTAGTTGGCAGATGTGTTGACAAAAGCTTTTGACACATCCACCTTTACAAATCTGATTTCTAGAATTGGTATGCTAAACATGGATTAAACAACACAAATGTTTTTAACAAAAGCATTAAAATGTTTCAGAAAATCAAAATCCATCCTTAAAAATAGCCTTTTGGTTGAAAAATCTGTTAAGGATAAAACAACCACTGTTTCAGCCATTCTATCCACTGGTAAGTTGAAAAATCTGTTTCAAACATCTGATCAGATAAAACAACCACTGCTTGGTTGAAAAATCTGTTTCAAACCTCTGATCAGATAAAACAACTGTTTTATTATCTATATATATATATATATATCTATACATATATACATATATCTATCTAGATTGAAAAAAATCAAGTGCTGATAGCATCAGCACTTTGGTAAATCAACAGTTGTTTGCATCAGATCTTTGGCAACAGCTGTACACCACCAGATGTTTAACCATCAGATGTTTGCCACGTCTGCTCCTACAAGCAGAGTTTTGGCCACATCAGCGGTTTCACCAGAGCCTATAAAAAGCCTGTTTTATCACAACAGTCGTTACACTGTCTCATTGTATTCAAAATACTGAAACCGCCTTCTTCATTCTCAAACCCTTACTCTAAATTCCACTCACTCTCGCACTCGGAATCCATTACAATGGATCTTCAAGCTAAAGCCACCCACATTTACCTCCCATATCTGGTAAAAACAGATGAAAACACTCCATTCCATTCCACCATCGACATCATTTTACAATCCAAATACCTGACAATCCTAACCGCTGACGCCCCTATCTATCTTGATACCCTCCAAGAATTCTGGTTGAATGCTGAGTTTCTTCTTCAAGACAAAAGGCCTACTTCCATTATCTCAAAAATTGGAGAGACAAGTATCGTCATTACCCCTAAACTCATATCCACAACCTTCTCACTTAATGACCTGTCAGGTAAAGACTCTTTCCCTAAAGCAGAGCTTCACACAGAGTTTCAGGAAAGAGGTTATGATGCACAGATGACTGGGTCAACACTTTTCAAAAAGTTTTTCCCACCAGTCATGAAATTTTTCTTTCATACCCTCCTTCTCTGTGTCTCTGCTAAGTCCACTTCCTTTAATGAAATCCCATTGAGGATTCAGTACTTGGGCTATGCTATGTTGTCAGATTCTGACTTCAATGTATCCTAGTGACTGTTTATGGACTTAGTGTCAAATGTGAAAGCCATAAAGTCTGGGTCTAATAATGCTTTTTTTAATTTACCCAAGAATTTTGAGTGTAATCCTTCAAAAGGTTTTACCTGAAAAGGATTTTAAAAAGGGTGAGTCTATGCAAATGAAGAATCTAACTGATGAAACTTTCACAAGAATGTTGGGTTCAACCACCCAAGAAAAGGTATCAAAAGTGTCAAAAGTTTCCAAAACACAAACAAAGAGGACTAAGACAGCAACTGTTGTCCAAACCTTTGTTGTTGAGCCCACTTCTCCTGGTGATCATGGCACTACATCCAGTGCTGTGAAACCCACACCAACCACTTCCAAAAGAAAACGTCCATCCACAAAAACCACCATTCCACCAAAAAGGGGACTTCTGGAAGATGAAATACCAGAAGATAACCCTGTTGCAACACAAAAACAACAAGAAACCACTGCTGTTACTTCCTCACAACAGTTGGTAATATCTCAACCTGACCAAGCTCCTCAAGCATCCTCACAAAAGGATCATGTTGTAAGCCAAAGGGACACACATCATGATACATTTGAGTCACTTGGCCATATGTTCACAAGCCCCTCTCCCAGGGCTAATTCTCTTTTCACTCCTCCACCTTCACCATCACATGTTCCACAAACCATGCAACCAGTGTTTGAGGCTATTGAGAAAACTCAGGAAAATCCCAGTTCCTCTCTTTCACCTATCAATGAGAGTATACCTCCACAAGTGACTGGGACTGAGGAAATTCAGTCAGCCATCCCACAAGCAGAAGAGGAGGTTACACCCCTAGAGTTCAATGAAACTCTAGGTGAGTTTTCAAATGGAGCAGCCACTAATGAGGTAGAGACCATTGTCTCACAATAGGAAAGTGGTTACATAACTAAGACTCCCTTGAAGGCAACAACTGATGAGGTCACTATGGTGTCCCCAAAATCAGTTGGAAGTCCCCAGAACCAAGAAAAAGGGGCATCTGGTTCTCATCCTTTGGACTCACCTCCTAGGACTGAACCAGTTACAACTACCACTGGTAGGAATTCAGATGATCCTATTAACTTAGGTGATGAGTTAAAATACCAAGAATTGACGGCCACAGTCCAGTCCATTGAAACCTCTGTTGCTGATATCAAATCTGATGTCAAGTCAATATTGGAATCATTGGATACTCTCACCAAGAGTCAACCATCCACCGTTGATATTGCTAGTGAGCTATGGAAGTCTGTTTCGCCCATCATCATAGCTCACAGAAAACTAGCAGATCAGACACATGAAACCTACATGGCTGAAATCAGAAACATGGTAGATGCTAGGTACAGAGATACCCATGCAGACATTCAGGCCATTAAAGACCATCTGCTGAAGACCACTGGCTTTGCCCCTACCACCATTCTCAGAGATGAAGATGATGATGAATTCACAGCTGATGATGCCAAAAAGGGGGAGAGTGGCAGAGATAGATTGCCAAAGCTAGATCCCTTTGGTTGTCCACCTTCACAATAAGGTCAATCAAAGTCTGCCAACAAACCAGGGTCTACCCAAACAGCACCACAACAACAGCAAACCAGCAAAGCTAAAGAAGTGGACAACTCTGCTAATGAAGAAGCTGAAAATGCTACTGAAGATAAGCAAAAGAGGGCTGACACTTTGGAAGTCAAGGCAGAGGCTTTGATACAAAAGAAAAGGGAACAACAGCAGGAAGTTGAAGATGTGGGTTCCTCTAAGAGGAATAAAATGCCTGCCAAACATATCAGACAACCACCATCCAAACTGGCTGTTAAAACCACTGCTATCAAAACCACTGCTGCCACCCAAACCACTGATACTACCACAACATCTGAACCTGTCACCACTACCACCAAACCAACATCTGAACCTACAACCACATCACCACCTAAATCCCAAACATCTGCTGGTCCTACAAAAGTGTCAATAGATGTTAACACCACCACTGCCTCCACACCACCATCTCCAAAAATCATGTACAAAAAGAAGAGGAAATCTACCTTTGTTGTACAGGATGAAAACATTCACACATCACCACCTACCACTTCAACCACATAATCTACACCCATATCAGCCATACCACATTCATCATTCTCACCACACACATCACAATTCACTTCCCATAGACCACCACCAACCATCACACCATTGGGTGTTCAGTATCCCCTTGAACTTGATCTACTCAAGGGGGAAATGCAATCCTTTCTATAATGCTGAACAACCATCTGAAAGATCTTTCCCTTCTCTTCCACATTTTCCTATTCCCCTAAACATAGACACATATCTAAAATACAAGGCTGAACATGCAGATGCCATCATAAAAGAGAAATACAAAGGGAAAGATGACAGGACTGCTCAGGGCATCCATTCAGCAGAGCTTAGCAAATTGAGAAGGATTGAAGATTTTGCTAAGACCTTGAGCAACTCCATGTCTACCATGCCTCTTAACAGTGACATGGAAAGGGAGGTTAGGGAATCACTTCTTGAACAGATCTTGGCAACCATGCCTTATAAAGCAAACAAGAAACAGTTTGCAGGCTGGAACACTCATGCTCTCAGAGAAGAACTCTTAAGAATTGATGAGATGGCCAAGAATCCCCCAGCTAAGGTCTCTGCCCCTGATTTCAGTATAGGCAGAGATCCAGTCAGAGCATTGAAATTCAAGAGAATGAGACAAGAAATTGTGGCTGCTGACTATGGGGAGATGAGATCTGTTGCAAGGTGGTCTGAGCTGAGGTTGGTTGAAACATACAAGAAGCTGGAAGAAAATAGGAAGAAAGATCCTAACCTGCCCAGAAAACCTGTCTACTCTGATGAACCACTGATGAAGAGACCTCAACAGGCTTTTACATTAGACAGCCTACTTGATACTTCTGATCTATCAGCTGCTGCTAGAAGACAATTCAAGAAAAAGAAAGAAATGTCTGAAGAGAATCAGAAGAAGTTTGTTGATACTTATATAAAGGAGGGCCTCTTCAATCAAGTACACTTTTTCTCATATCCCATTACTGAAAAGCCCAGAGAACTCATTTGGAGACCTCCATCACCAAACTCATCCAGAATAAAGGTGCATCTCAGCAAATCCTCTGACTCAAAAATTCTAAAATGGAAGGTCAACAAAGACACCCATGAATTGACTTTTCTCAGGTCAGATGGAGAAGCTCAAAAGCTAAGCATGGATGATGCATATAGCCTGTGTGTAGATGGCCTCCAAACACTGTTGAACCTTGAGCTTGAAAGAGATGCAGAAGACCTCTACTCTTTGAACTTTGAGCTACAATTCAAAGGTCAAATCAGAGAAAGTCTGATGAGGAATAAAGATCAAGAATAAAGTCTAGTTTTGGCATCATCTGTTCTAGGGGGAGATTGTTGGGTCTGCTGACCTGAAGAAGAACAGATGATTGAAAAGCCAAAATATACTAACAGTTGATCCACATAAATAAACAGTCTTTACAACATACTCTTCCCAAAAGACTGTTGACCCTAACAACTGTTCCACCCAAACAACTGCTATGACAACTGCTGCTACAAAGGACTGCTGGATAACAACTGATAGAGAACAACTGCTGACCAAAGGTCTGATGATGAACAACTGCTGATCAAGTACTGAAGACTAAAGGTCTGTTGGAGCCAACAACACTTAGGCTCCAACAGATGATACAAGACCATCAGAGTTTTCCTCAACAATGGTTTACCTTACAGTGTTTTGTAATATAAAAGTAGTTTGTATAGGGCAGATGCTTTATGTTGTTATTCTGTTAGAGGTCACTATCTTAGGTGACGTCAGCCTAGGTCACCAGTGGTTTAGATTTGTCTATAAATAGAACAGTGCTTGTACTGTTCTATTGGTCACTCACAACATTCTCTCAGACAAACAATCACAGAGTGATCAGGCTGAGGGGGAGTACTTGTATTTTGATTGTAATCTTTCAATATAATGAAAGCTTTCGATTAAGAAAACATTTATTCCTTTGTTTTGATTATAGTTTATCATTCCGCTGCACTTTCCATGTATATTCACTTCATTCAATTCTCATTATACTCTAAACAAATCAAAACAATCAAACTCAGATCCTAACAGTACTTTGCTAATCATTTCAAGACCAAATTTGCTGGTATTAATCAAGTATTCATGTCAGAATCACTGTTTTTGTGATCGAACATTTGATTGAATCAAACCATGATTTCTGGACTGTAATAGATACAATTTTTGATAGGGATTCAATACTTAAGTGTTTTAGGGGGAGAGAATAACAAAATCAAGGGTTATAATCCAACAGTTTGTTGAATTGATTGTTCAAACCTTTCGAACCCTAGATTTTAGGGAAAAACACTTAAATTTTGAACAATAATAACAATTGGTTGTTGAAAAAGGTTAATCGGACTTATTAGAAGCTTTAAAAATCAAAATGGCATGTTAAAACATTCAAAATCAAAATCTGATAATTTTGAAGATGAACAGCCATATTCGACCATTTCAAAAGGGTCGAATGTGACTTTTTGGTCGAAGGTGGCTTGTTCAAACGATCGAAAGAGGACAAAACGGTCGAATGTACATTTTAAACTAACTTTTTCACATTCGAACCTTATTTCCACATTCGAACTTCTTATTTCCCACATTCGAACTCACGTTTGGTCGAATGTGGAATTCCAAAATCAAAATTTTCAAATTTTGTATATTTTGTCCTTTTTTAATGTGTTTTCGTGTTTTGTTTTGCAGATTAACAATGTCTGAACCTCAAAGTTCTGATATACCCACAGGTTCATCAGAGAAGGCAGCCGAGAAAAAGCCTGAAGAAGAACTGCCATTCGAAGAGGCACATAATTGTTGCGCTTTTCTTGGCGATTTAAAGAAACATACCGAATTCACCGGTATTGTTGGTTTTCTGAAAAGGAGTAGAGTCGTTGATGCCATTTCCACTCCTGCCATCATTTACAGAGATCATCAAAAGGAGTCTGGACGAATGCACGTATAGACTTCCGGAACAATGAAACTGCTATTGTTAGTAAGATTCAGGGGGAGTTGGTGATTGTATCTAAATATGACATCAGAAAAGCTTTGAAGCTGACTGACAAGAAGACCAATCCGAGAGTCTTATCTTGGATTGAACAGAGTAAATGCTTCTTAAGGATGAAGTACAATGGACCGATGACAGACGGAGCCTTACACAAAGGTAAACTGTGTCCACAGTTTAAAAACCTGGCTCACGTGATGTTGCATATCTTTGGGTCTGTGAGTGAAGGATACGACGTGATGAGGAAGAGTATTAGCTCTTTAATGGTTGCCCTAATTCTGAATAAACCATTCAATGTATTCGGAATGATACTTGACCACATGCTTGAACCATTGAGAGGATTGAAGAGTAAGAAGTTTCTACTATATCCAAGATTCCTGCAAATGATATTCGATCAGAAGTGCAAGAAGTTGAGGAAAGATCCTACTCAGATTGTAGTACAGGATCATATGAGTTTGAGCACATTGGTGAGGATGAAAGGATACAAAGGTGTACGAGCGAATGAAAGACCACCATTGAAGAACTTGTTTGGTAACTTGATCAATCCAGGTTATGAAGATCTAGGAGTTGATAAAGCCAGGAATGCCAACAGTGATTCTGATAATGATGATCCATTATGTCTTGTGGATCCTGAAGCCAAAAGAAAAAGGCAAGTTGTTAATATTGGTGCGAAGAGTGGTAAAGGAAAGGGTAAGGAAAAAGAAGTTGAAGCATAACCGCCTAAGAAAACATCTCGAAGGAAGAAAAGTGTTGCTAAGAAAGGAATACACTTGGTTGATGAAGAGTCTATGGATTCTGAAGAGACTCAGGAGGAAGAGAGATGTGATTCTGCTGATGAGACTGTTAAGACCATCACGCCCAAGGCCACTGTGGCTGGTGAATCTGAGAGTCTGAATCAAACTTTGGAAGAATAAAGAATGAAAAGTCCGATTGTGATGGACGATATTGACGAGAGTCTTGGTATGGGTTATGAGGATTTTGGTGGATCGCCAAATACTAGAGAAAAACAAAAGAACCCAACATACAAGAAGAAAGCTAAGGCTGTTGAGATTGAAAAGCCGATGAAAAGGAGAGCTAAGGATATTGAAAGCTTAATTGCGGGAAAGAAAGTTCCTGTTATGTCTAGCTCTAAGTCTCCCGTGACATCCCCAGCAGCTAAGAAACAGAAAACATCTGCTGCTGAGCAATCTAACATTCCAACTCACGATTTTAATGCTGCGTTGGATAGAGCCTTGAATAAGTTTAAGAAAAAGACTCCAGTTGCTGAGGCTTCAACCCCTAAGGTTACTGTATCAGGAGATGTGATGGATGCAGTGAATCAGAAGCTGACTGAAATGATGAAAATCATTAACCAGCAACAAGCTGAGATTGAGCAGTTAAGAAAGAATGATAGGAAGATGTTGGATGTAGTTGAATCTTCACAGGAGAGCTAGGAAGAATTAGCAGCTAAGATCAAGTTACTCTAGAAAGAGAATCAAGTGTTGTTATTGCATGAACAGAGAAATACTCGAAGAATCATAACTTTACGACTTGAGAACAAGAAGAAACCGAAGCAAAATCATGAACCAGTTATGACTAAAGAGCAAAAGAAGTTACTGCACATCAAGTTAATGAACAAAGAGGATGGATGAAGACCGAAGGCTGAAGCAATTGAAGCAATAGTCGAGGGGGAGTTTGTAGATACACGAAGTGCGACTAATGCTATTGAATTGCTAATCAAATCTTGTTTTGTCACTTACGTAGGGTCGAAAGTGGATAAAGTTTGGTCGAATGTAGATTTAGATGGTCGAAGGGAGAGCTCAGAGGTCGAAGGAAGAGGTTGTTTATGTATTGTGCTGATTCGCCCAGATTGTTTGGTCGAACCTGCACATTCGCCCATTCATTTGGTCGAATGTGCAGGTCTATATAAAGGCTTAATCAGTTTTTAACTTTAACTTTTGGTCATTTTGTTTCCCTCCTTTGAGTGTGTTCTCTCCCTAGGGTGGTTTTGAGTCTGATATTGTTATATATCATTGTAAACCTCATTTTGTAAAGATTATCAACTTGTTTATCAATGAAATGGAAACTTCGAATGAGATTTGTGTGTTTTGCTGATTATATTATCATTTCGTAATCGATTAAGGGATTCCGCACCTGAATTTCTAGACTTGTTTGATCATAGTCTTTGTTTTGACAATTCGATCCTCACATGCACACTAGTACCCGTCGGGAACATCAGCCCCCCGTTTCTTCTTCGGTGATATCGGTGAATATTTTCTGTTCTTCCCGTCCAAACTTTTCCATTCTTCAAAGTTTACTTTACTTTATTATATATAAATACTTTACTTTATTCACCACTAATCATAATATAATAATCTAATTTGTACTAAAAAATATTATAATACTATATAATAATATTATAAGGGAAGGGGGAACTATTTCTCTTAGAAGGGGGAAGGGAAGGAGGAAAATGACGTAGCGCTGATGTGGACAAGAAAGAGGGAAGAGGGAAAGATTCCACACCCCATAAGTTTAGAAGCAGACAATCATAAAATGTTTATACATGTGGTACTACTTTTTTTTTTTGGGAACTAACTCACCCACCCACACACTCTTAACCTACTTCTAAATTAACACCAATATTGATCATTAGATTATAACACTCAACTACTTAGGAATAAACTCACACCAATATTGATCATTAGATTATAACACTCAGCTACTTTGGAATGTAGACCTTTACTACACACTAATTATGCTAGGCTATAAGTTCTTTGGTTTATGTGGTACTGATGACAACCTTTATGTGGCTGTGCTAAAACGTATTTTCTGCCATAATATAATTAAAGTATTAATATTACTTCATTTTCATGAGGAGGGTACAATGAAAAATCAAGGTGGCTAGTTTAGACGACTATATTTCTTTGTAAAGCACATGTGTTAGTGTGCGAGCTTTATAGTACCGACCTTTCATTTTTGGGTTAACATCATCTTTGTAACACATACCTTTCAGTAACAATATAAAAGCCACGAGCTTTAGATGTCGAAACTAGCTATGGATCAGATTAATAGTGGTAAAGGGATATATTTTGAAAGGTTATCACTCTATCTATAGTACTCTTAAATTTACATCTTGCCTAATATTAAAATTGGGTCTTCCCATACTTAAGTTTTGCCTTTTACCACTAAGCTACAACCTAAATGACAATAAAGGGATATTTAATTAATTATTTTTCTACATGAAAAAAAATATATATTTTTTCTTACATGTTGAGGGCTATGATGGTCTTTCTCCTAGTGGGAAACGGAGTTTGGTTGTTGGGCACAACTTCAAGGTAATATCAAGTCAATCCTCCATACATACAAGTTAAAACATGAAGGAATAATACTCAACTATAATGTTTTAAAAAAACGTTTTAATGCAAGATATTTGAACGCATTAATCTGAATGTTAAATATTTCAACTGAAAGAGAAAATTAAACCATAACTATAATTACAAACTTATAGTATTGAATCAGAAAACACCGTTAATGTGCAATTGTGTATCAAGAACCATTATAAACTTGTTGGATAGTCTTTTTGATGCATGTGGATCCCACAAAAGGTGCTTTATTAAGACACGTTGTGTATATGGTATGTGCATGCTTTGCTTTAATAAATACTTTTCATCCAACCTTAATTGGTTACCAGCTATTATCATTTTTATAAAGGCCAAAGCACCCGCACAGTGAACAGATATAGATTTGAAGCGCTATAAAAACAGGTAAAAGATCCCTTCTTTTGTAGTGTGACCGAAGAGATGGAGTGCAACCCAAGTTCATCAACCTCAAGGGTGGACAGAAGAACCATTGAAAAAAACAGAAGAATTCAAATGAAGGCCCTTTTCTCCAAGCTCCATTCTCTTGTGCCACATGAATCTTCTAGGGTTTTAACTCTCTCAATCTCTCTCCCTCCCTCTCTCTCTCTCAATCTCTCTCTCTTTCTCTCTCTCTCTCAATCTATCTCTCTCTCTCTCACAATATATCTATTAACAACATCCATAATGGATGTCCGTGGGAAGTCAAAAGCTCTCGTGGCAATTGCTTCCCCACGGACGCCGATTTAAGGATGTCGGTGGAAAGGAATGCCCACGGACGAAGACACAAACATGATTGGAGAGAAACGTATGTTTCTTGTTCCAATGTGGCCAACGTCCGTGGGTTGTTCAATTGTGGATAGTTTTAGTTACTTTAATCTACCTCATTTATCATTTCATATAAAAATTTTGCGAATTTGAAAATATATGTCTCCTTCATCCTTATTGTCAAGAAAGAACATAATTCTAGCCAATATTTAGCCATATGATTTCTTCTAATTCTAGTTTTGGAGCAACCATATATAAGTTGTTGTGGAAACAACCTTTTGCAGAAAAGCCGGGTAAGGACGCCGACATGGCTACATCATACCTAATTGGCCGACACCCTAGCCCTGCGCATGCGGGAGCCTTGTGCACTGGGTTTGCCTCATCTTCAAATTTTAGGGTTGTATAAATGTTGTTTATGGCTATGTAATGTATAGGGTTTTTTTTTTTTTTTTTTTTTTTTGGGGACTAAATCTTGAGCTTTTTGAACACATTTGGTGGATTTATTTTTCCCTATGTTTATTAGTTTTACTCTTATTAATGTTGCAGGATATAATATCACTACCAGATCAACTACAAGAAGCTGCAAACTACATTAAGAAACTCCAAATAAAACTTGAGAGGATGAAACAAGAAAAGGATAATTTGATGCAGATGAAGAACCTAGAAATTAATCCTGACAAGAAAATCGAAAGCTCAAGTTTGATGGTCGGGCAACAAAGAACACCACAGATTGATGTTCGTGAAATCGGGTCATCTCTTGAAGCAATTCTCATCACTGGAGTTGATTTTCAGTTCTTGTTCAGTGAAACTATTCGTGTGATTCATGAAGAAGGCTTTGATGTCGTCAACGCTAACTTTTCTATCATTAACGATATGGTTGTTCATACCATACATGCTCAGGTAAACCATTTCTTTTGTTTACAATCACATATTTACGGAACGAATTACAAAATATTAAATTATTGTGAGAAGAAAATGACTAATTATAAACTGTTAAATTTTTATACCAATGTTTCATATGTTTTAAATATTATGTATATAAAATTAAGAAAATCTAACTAATATATATGTTTATATATTTTTTTTTAACAGCAAATTTTTACACCAATCCGCCTTTGACGGGGCTCGAACCCTTGACTTCAAGGGGAGCAACACCTTAACTCCAATAGCTTTGCCAATTGAACCCAACCCCCCACCCATATATATGTTTATATAGTTTGGTTTTGATGTTGTGGGGTATGTAAGGTTAATTGTAAGCATAAATGCAACATCAAACTAACTTGTTCATATTCTTTTTAGCTTCACCCTTAATTAGGAACAATAAATATTACATTTTTTTTAATAGTATTCAAAAAAAAAAAAAATTACATTAATAATATTATTTATTTATTTATTTATTTATTTATTTATTTTGTTGCCCAAGGCATTATAGCCTAGTGGCATCTTGGTGGTGAGATAAGACTTAGGGCCCATAAGGTCCTGGGTTCGAATCTCACAAAGGGGGTTTTCTCATAATTATGAGTTTCCTCCTGAATTGGTGACTTGGTGGTGGAATATGATCGCGTGGAAACATTGGTGGCACGATGATACTCCAGTGTTCCGTGAGTGATTCCAATTTGTTGGCCGTTCAAAAAAAAATAATTTTATTTTTTATTTCTAATGTTTTTTAAGATTAGAAAATTAAATGATTTATTTACTTAACATGTTCCCAAAAAAAAGTATTTTGCTCTACCAAAAGCTTCAAATGCTATTTCTTTGTTCTGACAATTTCAGACTAGCGTTCATACAATTTTTTTTGGAAGATAGCGTTCATACAAATTGGCTTTAATTTATTTGCATGCAAGTACTCCCTACAATTATTGATCAAGTCCTATAGTAATTTTGCTTCCTCTAGAAATAGATTTTTTTTTAAATGTCCAAAAATTGAACAAGCACAAAAGAACGTAGACAACCCATCTTAGCTCAAATGACTAGAAGAACGCTACTCTTTGTCAAATCATAATACATACTTTCAAAAGGGTAAATGTAGTAATTCAAAAGGGTAAATGCGGTAGAGGACGATGTACAAAGTATCAAAACATAGAAGTGTTGGATAAAATATAGAACATTGATCTAACAAAATCTGTTGTTGAGATTATGTGGTTCCTAAATCAAGCAATCATTTGATGAAAACAAATGTTGCACGAGTAAGTAGGGTTGCAAACGAACAGTTCATGAATCGTTCGGCGGAAAGTTTGTTTGTGTTTGTTCGTTTAATAAATGAACGAACATGAACAGAGGCCACGTTCGTTCGTTTATGTTTGTGAACGTGCGGTAACATGTTCGTTTATATTTGTCTGTTTGTTTGTTTATGTTCGTTTATGTTCGATAGTTTAATAAGGTTTTTAGTTTTCATAATTTGTCTTAATATTATTTTATTTTTATTTATTTAACTCAAATAAATAAATAAACACATATGTCTATGAAATTGATTTTATTAGAAAGTTAATATATGTCCATTTGTGTTTGTTTCTTTGTGTTCACGAACACTTGTTTGTGTTCATGAATGTCAATTTGTGTTTATGTGCGTTCATGAACAAAATTAACAAAAAAACACAAACGAACATGAACATGATTGTTTCCTTAACAAACGAACACGAACAAAAAATCTCGTTCGGTAAGTGTTCATGAACTGTTCGTGAACACATATTTTCCTTAACAAACGAACACGAACAAAGCCTTGTTTGTGTTCGTTCGGTTCGTGAACACATAGTAAAAGAAGGAAGGACCACCATTGTTGACTTTTGAACTAATTCTCCCATAATTTTTAAACGGCCATGAGTATTTCATACATTAATATTTAAAAAATAATTACACAAAAAATGAGCATTTTATTCCATTTGATTTGGGTACGTATTGCTATTGTTTTTTTTAATTAAAAACATAATTACATAACTTTACGTAATTAAGTAGTATGCCTTATATTCACAACATTTAACGTTAGGTGATTATATATATATGTAACAGATAATTACGTGACCATGTACCATTACATATACGACTACATGATTACGACTCGCTATGTGATTTACATTATTGATTATACCTTGAATTTCGTGGTTTCTTACCCTTCGCACGAATTTAAGACTTTATACACTACCTTTAACCTATGTCAGCATTCTTTTCTGCTAGCGAGTGTTTGGAGTCACATGTGTGAGGTGCTTCTTACAAAAAGTGAATAAAAAATGGTTTTCTTTTAATTAATAAAATAAAAATGTTGAAGCAAAATTTTTATTGTTTTTTATTGTGTATCAAAATACTTTATAGATTATTTACGGCTTATGTTAATCAAATACACAGAGAAACTTTTAACATAAGATTTGGTGAGATATAGATACGAATTTTGATAGAATTTCAAATATTAGCTACTTTTTTGCGGCTTTTCGTTTGTTTGTTTGTTTACAATGTTTAAAGAAATTTTCTTCTACTCGAATTCCAAAGATTATTTTGCTATGAAATTATAAGTGCTAGTTAGATCGATTCGCGAGTCCAAGAAGAAATTATCGGGTCACTTTGACAGATAACAATGTTTTCTGATTTCATTGAACGAGTTTATTAATTTGTTGATTAGTTTAAACCTATACATATATGCATTAATCTATGTGCGAAATAACAAACTTGCATTTATTTTAACCTGGTTATGTATTAATTAATAGGCTTGTAAACCAACCAAACAAATATGAACGAGTTATGTTCGTATTCGTTTGTTAAGAAAATAAAAGTGTTAGTGTTTGTTTATATTTATTCATTATTAGTATAAACAAGCGGCTTACGAATGTAACTGAAGATAGATATATAAACATAGCTAAGCTAATACCAATGTTTTGGCTGTAAAAAAAGTAACAAAACTAAAATAAATGTAATGCATGATATATTAATTTCTTAAGTTATACTAAATTGTAATGGACCCAACAATATTAAATATTAATTTCATATACTACTACAAAACGAATGCTCATGAATATAAATGAACGAACGATACATGTGTTCATGTTCGTTCATTTATTACATAAACGAATTAAAACGAACTTCTCACGTCGAACAATAGACGGACAGTTCACTGAATGTTCGGATAGTTACAAGCCTATTAATTGATGTCTTAGTTATATTGTGTAAATCTACAGATTGGAGAGACTTACGCCTCAGATAATGGTGTTTCAAGGATCATAGAGAAACTGAATAAGATTGTGTATGGCATCTGAACTTTTTACTGCATTTTCAACTTTTGTCCCTTTAATTATTTGGAAGAATTGAGTGGAATTATGCATGGATAGGATTGAATATCTTTATCATCTATCGAATTATTAGATATCTGCTTTTCGGACATGTTTTGAAACCCTATTCATAAGTGGTGTGTGCTTAATATGTACTTTCATATATTTGTCAGCATTATGCATTGTCAGTTTATAGTCTCGATCAAATATAAAGTACAAAATAGCAATATATGTTTTTGCTACATCTTCTCTTTCTCATGTATTCATAGTCATACCTCTAGGCTGTATTGTATATGAAGTGTTGTCATGATACTTTGTACGTGTTGCAAGATCTAAAGGGAAAATCACGAAATTAAACATTAACTAACAAGAAATTACCAAAATAAACACGTATAAGGTCTTAAACCTAAAGAATTCACAATATCCAACGTGCATCAGAATGAAACAAGTATCCTAAAAGACTTAGATGAAGACTCTTGAGCTTGTATTAGACCGAAATACCAATCAATTAAACGATGAAACGTGACTAAAAAAGCTAGTAGACACTTGAGTTTCATAGAGTCTTTGACCTAAACTCTTTAGGCTTGGCGTCTAGGTCAACGACGACTTTAAAAAACTCAAGCGTCTACTTCCCTTTACATGTCGTAGTTTAATTGGTTGGTTTGTTGGTCCGATACAAGCTCAAGAGTCTCCATTTAAGTCTTTTAGTCCACTTGTCACATTCCGAGACACATTGGATGTTGTGAATTAAGTCTCTAGATTTAAGACTTTATAGATGTTTATTTTGATAATTTCTTGTTGGTCAATGTTTAATTTCGTGATCCCAAATCTATATCACCCAAAAGGAAAAACACAAGAATAAAGAAACTGTATGACACTACTGCCCGTACCTAAAACTCTTTACATATGAAGATATATATCACTGGGTTCCCTAAATAAAGAGCCATTCATAATTTCATATGTATCGGTTGAGACTAATCATACAGTAAGTGCTTAAGAAAAATATTATTCCACTAGCTATAACTTGTAGATGCAAAAGTGCGACTAAAGCTTTGGATAGTATAACACATTTTGTTTTGTTGATATCGAAGGTGCGAAGGAGTGAAACAGAAGGTGCGAAGGAAGACTGAAAGGTGCGAAGGAAGATTGTTTGGACGAATGAAGATTAAATTATAGTAGAACTTGGTTCGACCAGTTGATGTGGGCGAACCTGCACATTCGCATGAACAGTTTGGGCGAAAATGACTAATTATAAACTGTTAAATTTTTATACCAATGTTTCATATGTTTTAAATATTATGTATATAAAATTAAGAAAATCTAACTAATATATATGTTTATATATTTTTTTTTTAACAGCAAATTTTTACACCAATCCGCCTTTGACGGGGCTCGAACCCTTGACTTCAAGGGGAGCAACACCTTAACTCCAATAGCTTTGCCAATTGAACCCAACCCCCCACCCATATATATGTTTATATTGTTTGGTTTTGATGTTGTGGGGTATGTAAGGTTAATTGTAAGCATAAATGCAACATCAAACTAACTTGTTCATATTCTTTTTAGCTTCACCCTTAATTAGGAACAATAAAAATTACATTTTTTTTAATAGTATTCAAAAAAAAAATTACATTAATAATATTATTTATTTATTTATTTATTTATTTATTTTGTTGCCCAAGGCATTATAGCCTAGTGGCATCTTGGTGGTGAGATAAGACTTAGGGCCCATAAGGTCCTGGGTTCGAATCTCACAAAGGGGGTTTTCTCATAATTATGAGTTTCCTCCTGAATTGGTGACTTGGTGGTGGAATATGATCGCGTGGAAACATTGGTGGCACGATGATACTCCAGTGTTCCGTGAGTGATTCCAATTTGTTGGCCGTTCAAAAAAAAAATAATTTTATTTTTTATTTCTAATGTTTTTTAAGATTAGAAAATTAAATGATTTATTTACTTAACATGTTCCCAAAAAAAAAGTATTTTGCTCTACCAAAAGCTTCAAATGCTATTTCTTTGTTCTGACAATTTCAGACTAGCGTTCATACAATTTTTTTTGGAAGATAGCGTTCATACAAATTGGCTTTAATTTATTTGCATGCAAGTACTCCCTACAATTATTGATCAAGTCCTATAGTAATTTTGCTTCCTCTGGAAATAGATTTTTTTTTAAATGTCCAAAAATTGAACAAGCACAAAAGAACGTAGACAACCCATCTTAGCTCAAATGACTAGAAGAACGCTACTCTTTGTCAAATCATAATACATACTTTCAAAAGGGTAAATGCGGTAGAGGACGATGTACAAAGTATCAAAACATAGAAGTGTTGGATAAAATATAGAACATTGATCTAACAAAATCTGTTGTTGAGATTATGTGGTTCCTAAATCAAGCAATCATTTGATGAAAACAAATGTTGCACGAGTAAGTAGGGTTGCAAACGAACAGTTCATGAATCGTTCGGCGGAAAGTTTGTTTGTGTTTGTTCGTTTAATAAATGAACGAACATGAACAGAGGCCACGTTCGTTCGTTTATGTTTGTGAACGTGCGGTAACATGTTCGTTTATATTTGTCTGTTTGTTTGTTTATGTTCGTTTATGTTCGATAGTTTAATAAGATTTTAGTTTTCATAATTTGTCTTAATATTATTTTATTTTTATTTATTTAACTCAAATAAATAAATAAACACATATGTCTATGAAATTGATTTTATTAGAAAGTTAATATATGTCCATTTGTGTTTGTTTCTTTGTGTTCACGAACACTTGTTTGTGTTCATGAATGTCAATTTGTGTTTATGTGCGTTCATGAACAAAATTAACAAAAAAACACAAACGAACATGAACATGATTGTTTCCTTAACAAACGAACACGAACAAAAAATCTCGTTCGGTAAGTGTTCATGAACTGTTCGTGAACACATATTTTCCTTAACAAACGAACACGAACAAGGCCTTGTTTGTGTTCGTTCGGTTCGTGAACACATAGTAAAAGAAGGAAGGACCACCATTGTTGACTTTTGAACTAATTCTCCCATAATTTTTAAACGGCCATGAGTATTTCATACATTAATATTTAAAAAATAATTACACAAAAAATGAGCATTTTATTCCATTTGATTTGGGTACGTATTGCTATTGTTTTTTTAATTAAAAACATAATTACATAACTTTACGTAATTAAGTAGTATGCCTTATATTCACAACATTTAACGTTAGGTGATTATATATATATGTAACAGATAATTACGTGACCATGTACCATTACATATACGACTACCTGATTACGACTCGCTATGTGATTTACATTATTGATTATACCTTGAATTTCGTGGTTTCTTACCCTTCGCACGAATTTAAGACTTTATACACTACCTTTAACCTATGTCAGCATTCTTTTCTGCTAGCGAGTGTTTGGAGTCACATGTGTGAGGTGCTTCTTACAAAGAGTGAATAAAAAATGGTTTTCTTTTAATTAATAAAATAAAAATGTTGGAGCAAAATTTTTATTGTTTTTTATTGTGTATCAAAATACTTTATAGATTATTTACGGCTTATGTTAATCAAATACACAGAGAAACTTTTAACATAAGATTTGGTGAGATATAGATACGAATTTTGATAGAATTTCAAATATTAGCTACTTTTTTGCGGCTTTTCGTTTGTTTGTTTGTTTACAATGTTTAAAGAAATTTTCTTCTACTCGAATTCCAAAGATTATTTTGCTATGAAATTATAAGTGCTAGTTAGATCGATTCGCGAGTCCAAGAAGAAATTATCGGGTCACTTTGACAGATAACAATGTTTTCTGATTTCATTGAACGAGTTTATTAATTTGTTGATTAGTTTAAACCTATACATATATGCATTAATCTATGTGCGAAATAACAAACTTGCATTTATTTTAACCTGGTTATGTATTAATTAATAGGCTTGTAAACCAACCAAACAAATATGAACGAGTTATGTTCGTGTTCGTTTGTTAAGAAAATAAAAGTGTTAGTGTTTGTTTATATTTATTCATTATTAGTATAAACAAGCGGCTTACGAATGTAACTGAAGATAGATATATAAACATAGCTAAGCTAATACCAATGTTTTGGCTGTAAAAAAAGTAACAAAACTAAAATAAATGTAATGCATGATATATTAATTTCTTAAGTTATACTAAATTGTAATGGACCCAACAATATTAAATATTAATTTCATATACTACTACAAAACGAATGCTCATGAATATAAATGAACGAACGATACATGTGTTCATGTTCGTTCATTTATTACATAAACGAATTAAAACGAACTTCTCACGTCGAACAATAGACGGACAGTTCACTGAATGTTCGGATAGTTACAAGCCTATTAATTGATGTCTTAGTTATATTGTGTAAATCTACAGATTGGAGAGACTTACGCCTCAGATAATGGTGTTTCAAGGATCATAGAGAAACTGAATAAGATTGTGTATGGCATCTGAACTTTTTACTGCATTTTCAACTTTTGTCCCTTTAATTATTTGGAAGAATTGAGTGGAATTATGCATGGATAGGATTGAATATCTTTATCATCTATTGAATTATTAGATATCTGCTTTTCGGACATGTTTTGAAACCCTATTCATAAGTGGTGTGTGCTTAATATGTACTTTCATATATTTGTCAGCATTATGCATTGTCAGTTTATAGTCTCGATCAAATATAAAGTACAAAATAGCAATATATGTTTTTGCTACAACTTCTCTTTCTCATGTATTCATAGTCATACCTCTAGGCTGTATTGTATATGAAGTGTTGTCATGATACTTTGTACGTGTTGCAAGATCTAAAGGGAAAATCACGAAATTAAACATTAACTAACAAGAAATTACCAAAATAAACACGTATAAGGTCTTAAACCTAAAGAATTCACAATATCCAACGTGCATCAGAATGAAACAAGTATCCTAAAAGACTTAGATGAAGACTCTTGAGCTTGTATTAGACCGAAATACCAATCAATTAAACGATGAAACGTGACTAAAAAAGCTAGTAGACACTTGAGTTTCATAGAGTCTTTGACCTAAACTCTTTAGGCTTGGCGTCTAGGTCAACGACGACTTTAAAAAACTCAAGCGTCTACTTCCCTTTACATGTCGTAGTTTAATTGGTTGGTTTGTTGGTCCGATACAAGCTCAAGAGTCTCCATTTAAGTCTTTTAGTCCACTTGTCACATTCCGAGACACATTGGATGTTGTGAATTAAGTCTCTAGATTTAAGACTTTATAGATGTTTATTTTGATAATTTCTTGTTGGTCAATGTTTAATTTCGTGATCCCAAATCTATATCACCCAAAAGGAAAAACACAAGAATAAAGAAACTGTATGACACTACTGCCCGTACCTAAAACTCTTTACATATGAAGATATATATCACTGGGTTCCCTAAATAAAGAGCCATTCATAATTTCATATGTATCGGTTGAGACTAATCATACAGTAAGTGCTTAAGAAAAATATTATTCCACTAGCTATAACTTGTAGATGCAAAAGTGCGACTAAAGCTTTGGATAGTATAACACATTTTGTTTTGTTGATATCGAAGGTGCGAAGGAGTGAAATAGAAGGTGCGAAGGAAGACTGAAAGGTGCGAAGGAAGATTGTTTGGACGAATGAAGATTAGATTATAGTAGAACTTGGTTCGACCAGTTGATGTGGGCGAACCTGCACATTCGCATGAACAGTTTGGGCGAATGTGCAGTCTATAAATAGACAAGTTTGATTTTTGAATGTAACTTTTGATCATTATTATTCCCTCCACTTTCAGAAACTCTCTCTAGTGTTTTGTTTAACCTGTTTATCGTTCATACCTTGATTGTATCTATATTTCAACGTGTAAACAAGTGTTTTATTAATGAAAAAGTTTGAAAATGATGATCTGTGTGTTTGAATCTGTTTGATTATTATTTTGTGATAGTTTTAGGGTTTCCGCACCTGAAACTAACTTGTTTGATCAATCTTTGTTTGTTATCGATCCTTTCACGCACATACAAAGTGGTATCAGAGCCATTTCGGATCAAACAACCACAAATTAATAATCTCTCAGTTGATTTGGACCCAATTTTGGTCAAAAAGTTTCTGTTTTCAATGAACAAACTGATGTGATAAGATTTTGATCGATTACACCTTGATTTCGAGTTTAAATCGGATAATTCTCTTTATAAAAGTTGTTCCAAATTAAATCCGATTCAAAACCTGATTAAGATCATCAAAATCCATCAACATTTGAAAAACATGATCAAAATTAACTGATTTTCAAAGAATAACCGTTTTTGAAATCACAGGGGTCGAACGAGAGAGTTTGGTCGAAAGTGGAAATCATTTGGGTCGAAAGAGTGATTTTGTGTACGAAGGAGGTGTTTTAGTGGTCGAAGGAAGACTTTGATTGCTTATTTTTCACATTCTTCCATTTGTTTCACCTTCGTCTGATCGAACGGTCGAAGGAGCTGAAAAACGGTCGAAAGAGAGACTAAAGTGGTCGAAGGAGTTTTGTTGTTTTAGTTCACATTCGTATCTGTTAAAAACGGTCGAAGGAGAAACTTATTTCTCTTTCGCACGTTCGTATATACGAAGGAGAATTCTGTTTTAAAACATTTTTAATCTTTTCGTGTTTAATCGTTTGCAGGACAAGATGTGGAACTTTCCAACAACGCCTAGACCTACTCAAGCACCACAACAGCAGACAACACAAGATCCGTGGTCAATTGCAGCTCAGAAGACTAGTCAACCATCACAGCCAATCAATTATATGGCAATGACTAGTTCGGCACCACAACAAGTTGTTCAATCATTACCACAACCGATTGACAACTATTGGGGAGTCGCAGCAGCAGCAGTCCATTCACAGACGACCAACGCTATATCCACTCTTATTCATGATCTATCTTCTGGAAGCGGCAATCGTCCACCAAAGCTAATGGACATGAAGGAGTATAATACTTGGAAGACGAAGTTCAAGATCCATGTTGAGGGACAAGGACTTGAGGGCGCCGAGGCATGGCAAATGATCGTGAAGGGTTATGTTGCTCCTATTCTTGAGAATACTGGAGAACCAATCCCGTTGGAGAATTTGGCGGATGACGAGAAGAAAAGGTTTGCGATAGAGAAGAAGGCATTATCTCAGCTATCCCAAGCGATCAACACTGATCTACTGCATCAGTTTGGATCGTGCACAACATCCAAACAACTATGGGATATGCTGAGAAATCGACATGATGGAAATGAGAAGACCAGGAAGCTTAGGATGGAAGAGCTTCGGAAGGAGTTTGAAAACTTCAGTTATATGGGTAATGAGACCCTAAAAGAGTTGGTTCCACGGTACTGCCATTTGCTCACTGAATTGTCAAGCTATGAGATCAGCATTCCAATGTCAGAATTAGTAGATAAATTTGCTGATGCTTTACCACCTTACTGGAACCAACACATCGAAGTGTTAAAGGAGAAGGATGCTTACCAGTATTGGACTATTATATCTCAGTGGTACCTTGTATAAAATTAGACTGGCTACCATCACCTTGAGCATAATATGTGTTTCAAAATAGACAACTGCTTGAAAAAACTTATCTCAATGAGGGTTGTTAACCACGGGTGGAGGTAGTGGTGGCCCGGGGTGCCAACCCCCTCCGATTTTTGCTTAGTAATGTTAATTATGCGTTTTTGTTCGAAAATTTTATACGTTTTGAGTCTCCTTTAAATTGAAAATATTTTTCAAGTTCTCTCATTACTGTTAACTAGGTAGCCAAGAAACTCAGGAATCAGACACATAGAGAACAAACATGTTTGACACTTTATTGATTGAAAAACAGAATTACAATGTACAAATTGACTAGAACTTCAAACAATATTTATAACTAAACATTGATAAAATTACACTTTGTGTCCTTAATGTATCACTGAAATTATGAAACGTGTTCTTTAATTTTTTTTTTTTCATTCTATGTCCAACATCTCGTTATTTATTGCATATTGCGTCCTTTCTAACTAACTGGGTTTAAAATCTAAGTTAACCTCATTTCACCCAGGGGTATAATTGTCAATTCATCTCCCTCATCATCTTTCCCTATTATAACATACCTGCACTCAGATTTTACACCCTAATCGACCCATTTGAAACCCTAATCGACTAAAACAAATGATTCCTCCTCCAATGTGTGACAACCGTCAAATTTCGTACAACATTTAATGTGGTCTTAATCAGGTTTTTGAAGTAATTAACATGGTTTAAGGTTAATGACGTTTAATTGAGCCGTTATGAGGCCTACGATGTCCTCCTCAAAGTTCGTAGAAGCCTTGATGCCTTTAAAGAAAGACTTCGTGTAATTAACGTTAACAAACTGACATCAGTGAAAATTTGTCAAAGTTGAGTAACATAAGGCTAACATATGTAAATACGACACGTATTTACTATTGATGCGATCGAACTTGAAATCGGCGCGAAAAACGGTATAAAACCACAACGTTTTGGAGAACGAGGAGAGGAACTGATGTGGGGATCGGACGTCTAAATGCGTGGTTTTAATCGTTATCGAACTTTTGAAATAATTATTTATTATAAATAATGTCATTTGTTTAGTTTTGAAAGTAAATGGATCGTTATAATGAAGGATAGCACGACCGAATCTATTAACACGATTTAAACGCGTGTTTTGAAAGCAAGCGTCGGGCGACGAAAATAATGCTTAAGTAGTTGGGTTTAGTTGTGTTTTTAATTTCGAACATAACTGGATAACTTTTAAAATTTATTAATGTGTCAAATATAAAACCGAGCCTTAAGACGTTTAAACGGGTTCGATTCGCGGTACCAACCCACCTACCCCAAGCCCTAACTATATAAACTCTCAATCCCTCCCCTCCTTCTCCATTCCAGCTACCGCAACCCCCCCCCCCTTTTGAAAACCCTAAGTCACACACTCCCTCTCTCTACTCTCTCTCTAACCCACTCTCTCTCCCTCTCTCTCTCCCTTTCTCTCATCTCACTCTCGGCCCTCTCTTTTTCTCTATTGCAGCAATGACTGGCCACCATCAACCTTGATGGTGGAAGTGTAGTGTTAATAGACCCCAAAAGGGTTATGAGGCAACGGTGAAGGTGGTGGTTTCAATAGGAGGAGGTTCATGGGTGATGATGGGATCCGGTGGGTGGTCGTTTCAGATGGTAGGTGGTCTGGTTGTAAGAATGGATTGTTGCAGGTGGTGTCAGGGTGAACCAGGTTCTCAGTTGGTGGTTGTTGGTTCGATTTGAGGTTCAAGGTGGTGGTCCGATGGGTTGCATTGTAGAGGTCCAATGGTGGGTTTTTGTTGTTAATGATGGTTTCCTGGTTGGTTGTGGGTGTCGAGATGATGGTTGTTGGTGGTGGTTTGAGTGACGGCTAATGAACTTTCTTTGGTGGGTTTTGGTCTGAAGGTGAAGGTTAATCCGGTCGTTTAGGTTCAGCTTTGGTGGGTTCGGTTCAGGTGGTGGTCGTGGGTTCGAGGCAGGTGGCTGGTGGGGTTTCGGTTGGAAGGCATGGGGTCCGGTGCTCGAGATGTTCCGAAAGGTGGTTGTGGATGTGGCTGTAGAGGTGGTGTTGACTGTGATGGTGTGGTAGTTCGAGGATGGTGACGATCGGTGGTGGTTATGGTATGAGTTCTGGCTCGTTTTGCGTGTTGGGTCCATTCGTGGGTCAAGATTGTTCATTTCAGGTTTGGTAAAACCCGAGTAAGATCTAGTCAAACCGAGTTAGTTGTGAGTTCGTTTTCGGCTATGGTCATAACCAGTTAACGCCTCGTCAACTTGAACACATCTAGTCAACGCAAACAGATCTAGTCAACCGGGTCAGCTTGGGTTTTGTTTTGAGACGTTCGGATCCGGTCAACAGGTAGTTCAAGACGCGCGCATATAAATCGGTATAATTATGTTCGTATTTATTTTTTTGATATGTTAGAAATATGTATACATAAACTATAAATATGAATAATAATTGGTGTAAACTCGCGAATGAACTGTATACGAGATGAACGACAAATATAAATCGGATAAACTGCGCTTGTATTATAAAACATGATTTATAATATTGTGTGTCGGACTTATTGTTGGACTATATGCATATATGTATATTTATAAAAGTTGTCGAAATGTATAAAATCTCATTGGATTTGGAAATTGCGAAAAAATATATTTTAGTCTTGTGTTTGGAATTGATTTTGGGAAATTTGTAGACAACATGTGTTATCTTGTTTGTACAAAAACAAAGGAAACTCTGCCAAAATTTTTATAAAATCCGAAGCGCAATGAATGTGATATTGTTGTGCGTTTTTATAAATAACTTTCCAAGTGTTTGACAAAGGCCATTTCATACAAAATCACGACGTTTTGACAAAGATTATTTACACCAATAATACTCAATCCCGGACAATATTTAAAAACCGATATACAATATCTACAAAGCGTCAAATGTTTCATTCCTCAAAGGTTTTCAGTAATTAAACAATGTTTATTGCTCGGATTTAAAATACATATATGTTTGATCATTAGGAATGATTTTATGAAAAAATGATGTTTTGGAAACTCTTAAAGTACTTGGATTTTGGAAAGTAAAGTAGCAATGATTATTAGTCAGATTTAATAACTAAAATTGTATTTTCTCAAGGTTTGTTTGCCTAAAAGTAAACTTGCAAGACAAATATATTTATCCGGTTTACGAGACAAGTTACGATTCGGAATGAGTTATACGTTTCGTGGTATTAGTCCAACGTGGTTACACACGAATAGTAACAGGTCCGAAACTTGGTTACTATGTCGTATGTTAACACATGAATTATGATAAGTCACGATCTGTTCGTCGAGTTAAAACACTTAGGACTCAGGTTTGTACGCACGAATCTAGATAGTTGGATAAACTATGTTTTAAGCAGAAAATAAGCTAGGCTTATATGTGATAGACTTTTAAGGTGTCCGTTGACGGTAATTAGGGCACAAGGAAGTTGGTCAAAGCTTCGGGCTTTGTTTACTAGCTAAGCAAGGAAATTAAGGTGAGTTTCACAGCCCATTTTACTGTTTTTGTTTTGGGGGAAAGATATGTTTTGTCAAATGTTTTTACATGTCAAAATGTTTTTAAATTTTAAAACGCGATAAGTGGCATGATGAGTACTTAGGTTTGTTGTTTTACACCACTTAGGGTGAGTCCTCACTACTGTAACCATTTACTCGTGTGTTGTGTGTGTGTTGAAATCGAGAACTGAAGGAATACTTGGATAGTACTATTGGTGGCTGACAAGGCCCACCCCTAATCGATAGCGTCGATTATGCAACTGTGTATGCCAGGGGTGCACGTATTCTGAACTAAGTGGTTATTTTCCGAGAAACAACTACTGCTTGCGGGGCATTATTAGTCTTGGTTTGGTTATGGGCTCAAGGGATTACTAGTCATAGTTTGTAGGAGTTAGCTACGCTTTACAAAGGTCACTGGTGGTGTTTGTTCCGCACATGTTGTTGGTGTTGCTAAAATGTTTTGTAGTTATGGAACTAAAACCTGTGAACTCACCAATATTTTATATATTGACGTCTTTTTAAACATATCTTTCAGGTAACTAAGTGCTGAATAGATATGCAGTTAGTATGGTGGAATATGGGATGTTGGACACTGGCCGAGGGTTTCATCTATATTTACCATTGGGTTGGGACATAGACGGAAACACCCCCTGTTGGAACTTCATGTATGTTGTTTTGTGTAATGTTTGAAACAAGGTACTTTTTCGAGGATTGTGGAACTGTACGACCCTTGTGTCGGATATACATTGTTTACTATTTGGGGAACTAAGGGGTGAAAGTGACACAAAATCTTTCGACCTCGATCAGTCCATACTAGGCGCCCTAGTACCATTAACCACAATTGTTCATGTGAAAGGTTGTAGGTCTGTACATAAAGGATTTCAGTCCGTGTTAGGACACAGGAATACCATCCGTTGCTACAAGCAACCTTTAGTGCCCTGGAGAATGTCGAGTGTTATGTGATCCGGTAAGATCACCCGTTTAGAGAGTTTTGGATGAGCAAAATTAGTTATCATGTTGCCTGAGGAGTCTTGTGGCTGTGATGTGACACGGGTAATGATTAATCGCCGTTTGGAACCCTCTCATCCCCTACTCGTTTGTAGTTACAATATGAGGCATATAGATAGCCATTTATACTGTTAGAGAGTCGGGGCTAGACACTAGATGCCAACTTCTATAATATCGGATTGTAGGAGTCATCCTACCTCAGGGTTCACCGAACCTTGAATGCAAGCCTGGGATACTCAACTAGATATGAGTATGGATTTTCATTCTCGAACGAACAAATTGAATGTCCTTGACAGAAGTGTCCCCTTTGACATGATTGATGTATGTGGCACATTGACTTCGTGTGCTTCATCGCCAGAATTTCCTATGTGATAGTGATGTCTCACATAATTAACATATAAAACAGGCATAATTAGTCTCATAATATGGTAGAATTAGGCTTAAATTACTGATATTGGGTGCATAATTCGTTCCAATTTGTATTTCTCAAGTTATTGGAGCTCCAAGCCAGAAACTGAGGATTTTCAGGCTAAACAGGTAAAAACTGGAGATTCTTGAAGATACGAGACTTGCAGCATGTTCCCTATATGTTTGAAGACCATCCCGGGACTTGAACAGTGATAAAACCAGTTCAGGACTGACCCAGCAAGCCCATGCACACTTGCACGGAGGCCCTTCATGCTAGAATACAACGCAGCAAACTTGGGGAATAAGAAAATTTGCTGAAGACGTTTGCACGCCCATGCTTCACCACTTGGCACGCCCATGCCAAGAAAAAAAGTTCAGACAAGATAGAACTGCAGCAACAGAACGTACATGTGACAGTAAGCACGCCCATGCTACCTCTGGCACACCCATGATTGCCCTAGAAATTTTATAAATAGCAAGCTAACCCCCACCATTTGATGATCCCTTTTTGTGCTTTCTTTGGCCGACTACCAAGAGTCTTCCAAAGATCTTGGGGTCCTGTGGGAGGCCTTAGCGCCATCCTAACATCCCTCCAAGGTTAGGCCTTGACCTACCTTAATCATCGTGGCAAAGCACGGATCATAGAGTAACTTATGCAATAAACATCAAGGGTCATGAGGATCATACTAGATACATATCACTAGGAGATGGAGAGCTTGTCTATGAGCAGCCATGTTCATGTGTTGATCATTTGTTATGGTTGTACCTTTCTATTATTCCCGAACCCGCTTCGATTTGTAGACTTTTATTACTATTAGTAGTAGTTTTTTTTTAGTTATTTGTTGTGTTATCTTCTTTCTAATTCTTGTTTATTTATCTTGTGAAAGGTTCAAATGATGATTAACTTAATAACTTAAAATCAACCCTAACTTAATTAATTAACTAGAGGTTTAATCAGCTTTTGGTAGTCCCGAGCAAGTTCCAAGGCGAGGAAACCGGTAGTGTGTTAGGACAAAGAGGATTGGTGAAACCACTTTTGTAAACCTTAGTCTAATTCACTTCTGTCATTTTGGCTAAGTATAGAAGTACTGAAGAGAAGACAAGAAACTGCTGATTAGAAGATATGAGAAGTGCTGAAGAAGCAGAAGTTCTGAAGTCCAAACCAGACAAGTTCACTTCAGAAGTACTGAAGACAAAACTACTCTTCAGTAGTTGTCCTTCATCAGCACTTAGCAATAGATATTTCCACCGCCTTTTTGCATCAGTAGTTTGTTGTTTATTATTACTTTTAGCTGTATTTGTTTCTTTCAATGTTGCAACTTGTGCAACTTGTTTCTGTAGTTTCTGTACTTGCTTATTGGGCAAGATACATGCATGTAAACGTCTATAAATAGGAGGCTTCAACCTTCTATTTTAGACATTGATTTTAATAGAAAAAATCCTTCAAACACTCTCATTGTTCTATTCCATTTCTGTATTTATTGTGAATCTCTCTAAGTATCTAATTCTCATTTACAGCTTAGATTCATAATAAATACTTTGTCATTTATTAGTTTCAAACATCAAGGGGGAGTTATAACTCTGCCTTAGTGTAAAAAGTGTTGCTTTATCTTATAACATTCCGCTGTACTTATAATCTGATTTACAAGGACTTGCTAAACACTTAAGTGTCAAGATAGCAAGTTCTTACTTAGCAAAAAGAGCAAACTGATCCAACAATTGGTATCAGAGCATTGGTTTATCTGATCACATATCAATCTAACAAATTGAGAATCAGACACAAAGCTCTTATTGATATTCAATAAAAAGATCAAAAGTTCACTTTTTATCAATATCCATCACTTAAAAGAGTCATCTGACAAATCTATACTCTTTAAAAATGGATCCACATAATACTGGTTCTGCCACTAAACCTGCCATGCTTGTGAGAAATGAGTACAATATATGGCAAAAGAGAATGGCACATACCTTGTCACAAACCAACACAGGTTGTTGGAGATCTGTGATATATGGTCCTCACAAACCAGTAAATATAAATCTTGAAACTAAAGAAGGGATTCCAAAGGAACCCAAAGACTATACAGATGAAGATTTCCTAAAACTTGAGCTAGATGCAAAAGCATTCTCTATGTTGGCAATGGCTCTCCCAAATGAAATATACTCTGGCCTTTTACATTGTGAAAGTGCCAAAGAACTTTGGGACTGTCTTAAAGAACAGTTTGGAGGAACTGAAGAGGTGATTGCCAACACCAGAGAAATTTTAGCTCAACAATATGAAACATTTGCTTATGATAGGATCTGAGTTTGTTTGTTTTGATTGTTCAACTAGATGATGGTAATAATGAAATGAAAATAGAATGAAAGTGCAGCGGAATAATAAACTGTAAATCAAAACAAGAGAGTAAATGTTTTTAGATCGAATGCTTTCATTAATTCAAAGATTACAATCGTACAAGTTACTCCCCCTCAGCCTGATCACACAGTGTTTGTCAGAGAGAATGTTTTGTGTGTGATGCAATAGAACAGTACAAGCACTGTTCTATTTATAGACAGACTCAAACCACTGATGACCTAGGCTGACGTCACCTAAGACAGTGACCTCTAACAGAATAACAAACTTAAACATCTGCTATACAAACTACTGTTACATTGAAAGCACTGATATTAAACAGCTGTTGAAGATAAACTCTGATGGTCTTGTATCCACTGCTGGAGCCTAAGTGCTTTTGGTTCCAGCAGTGCTTTGGTCTTCAGTACTTGTATCAGCAGTTGCTCTTCATCAGACCTTTTGTCAGCAGTTGTTCTTCATCAGTTGTTTCCTCAGCAGTTCTTTATATCAGCAGTTGTTGAGCAGTTGTTTGGATAGAACAGTAGTTAGGGTCAACAGTCTTTTGGGAGAAGCAAGTTGTAAAGACTGTTTATTCAAGGATCAAATAGATAGCATGTTTTGGCTTTCTAATCATCTGTTCTTCTCCAGGTCAGCAGACCCAACAATCTCCCCCTAGAACCGATGATGCCAAAACTCAGCTTTATTTATTGATCTTTATTTCTCATCAGACTTTCTCTGATTTGACCTTTGAATTGTAGTTCAAAGTTCAGAGCAAATAAGTCTTCTTCATCTCTTTCTAGATCCAGATTTAGCAATGCTTGGTGATGTTCTGCACATAGGCTGTAAGCATCATCCATGCTGATCTTCTGAACCCTTCCATCTGACCTGAGCAATGTCAATTCGTGGTTGTCTTTGTTGACCTTCCACTTTAGAATTTTTGAGTCAGTGGATTTGCTGAGATGAACCTTTATTCTTGATGAGTTGGGTGAAGGAGGTCTTCCAATGAGTTCTCTGAGTTTCTCTGTTGTAGGATCAGAGAAATAATGTATTTGATTGAAGAGCCCTTCCTTGATAAATGTATCAGCAAACTTTCTTTGATCTTCCTCTGACATCTCCTTCTGCTTTTTGAACTGTCTACTTGCAGCAGCTGTGAGATCAGAGGTTTCAAGTAAGCTGTCCAGATTAAAAGTCTGTTGGGGTCTCTTCATCATTGGCTCATCAGTGTAAATTGGTTTTCTTGGAAGGCTGGGATCCTTCTTTCTATTTTCTTCCAGACTTTTGTAGGTTTCAACCAACCTTAACTCTGACCATCTGGAAACAGACCTCATCTCCCCATAGTTGGCAGCTACAATCTCCTGCCTCATCCTTTTGAATTTCAAGGCTCTGACTGGGTCTCTGCCTTTGCCAAAATTAGGAATGGAGACTTTAGCTTTGGGGTCTTTGGCCATTTCTTCAATTCTGATCAGTTCTTCTCTCAAAGCATGAGTAGTCCAACCATTGAACTGCTTTTTGTTTGCTTTGTAAGGCTTGGTTGCCATTATCTGTTCAAGAAGGGATTCCCTTATCTCCTTTTCCAAATCTACACTGAGTGGCATGGAGGACATGGAATTGCTCAGGGTCTTAGCAAAGTCTTCAATCCTTCTGAGTTTGCTAAGCTCTGCTGAATGGATGCCCTGAGCAGTCCTGTCATCCTTCCCTTTGCATTTCTCCCTGATGATGGCATCCACCTGCTCACCCTTGTATTTCAGATAAGTATCAATATTGAGGGGAACAGGGAAGTTTGGGAGAGATGGGAAGGATCTTTCAGATGGTTGTTCAGTATTGTAGAAGGATTGTAATTCCCCCTTGAGTAGATCAAGTTCAAGGGGATACTGAACAACCAATGGTGTAATGGTTGGTGGTGGTCTATGGGATTTGAATTTGGATGTATGTGGTGAGAATGATGTGAGTGGAATGGCTGTGATGGGAGGAGTGGATTGGGCAGTTGAAATGGTGGTTGGTGATGTGTGTATGTTTTCATCATGCACAACAAAGGTTGATTTTCTCTTCCTTGTGTACATGATTTTTGGTGAAGGTGATTTGGTAGCAGTGGTTGGATTAACATCTGTTGGCCTTTTAGAAGAACCAGCAGATGTTGGGGTTTTGGCTGGTGATGTAGGTTTGGTGGTTGTTTGTTCAGGTATGTGTGTTGGTTTGGGTATAGTGGTTTCAGTGTTTTGGGTAGTTTCAGTGTTTTGGGTGGCAGTGGTTTCAGTAGCAGTGGTTTTATCAACAGAGGTTTTCAACTTAGATGGTGGTTTTCTAACATGCTTGGCAGGTCTTTTCATCCTTTTAGAGGATCCCACATCTTCAGTTTCCCTTTGTTGTTTCTTTTTGAGTTCAACTAATGACTCTGCCTTTACTTCCAAAGTGTCAGCTCTTTTCTGTTTCTCTTGAGCAGCCTTTTCAGCTTCTAAGTTTGCAGAGTCATCTACTGCTTTATTCTTCTCAGTGGTTTGTTGTGGTGGTGCTGTTGGTGTTGTTTGTTGTTGTTGTTGTGGAGCTGATTTGGTAGACTCTGGTTTCTTGGCAGACTTGGCTTGACCTTTTTGAGAAGGAGGACAACCAAAAGGATCTAATTTTGGTAGCCTATCTCTGCCACTCTCCCCCTTTTTGGCATCATCAGCCGTGAAAGCATCATCATTTTCATCCCTGAGGATGGTGGTAGGGGCAGAGCCAGTAGTCTTCAGCAGGTGATCCTTGATGGCTTTGATATCAGCATGGGTATCTTTGTACCTTGCATCTACCATATTCCTGATCTCAGCCATGTAGGTTTCATGTGTCTGATCAGCCAATTTTCTGTGAGCTATGATGATGGGGGAAACTGATTTCCATAACTCATTGGCTATACCAGCTGTGGATGGTTGACTCTTGGAGAGATCTGCAATTGAGCTCAGTAGAAGCTTGACATCAGATTTGATGTCAGCAACAGAGGTTTCAATAACAGAAACTCTGTCCGTCAATTCTTGGTATTTTGACCCATCTCCTAAATTAATAGGATCATCTGAGTCCCTACCAGTGGTAGTTCTACCTGATTCAGGCCTAATAGGTGAATCAGATGCCCCTTTGTCTTGGTACTGGGGACTTCCAACTGTTTTTGGAGACACTATAGTGGCTTCAACAGTTGTTGCCTTCAAGGGAGTCTTAGCTATGTAATCACTGTCCTGATGTGAGACAGTGGTCTCTACATCAGTAGTGGCTGCTCCACTTGAAAACTCACCTAGAGTTTCATTGAACCCAGGTGGTGTAACCTCCTCTTCTGTTTGTGGGATAGCAGATTGAATATTCTCAGGGCCAGTCACTTGTTGGAGTATACTCTCAGTGACAGGTGGAAGAGAGGAACTGGGATCTTCCTGAGATTTTTCAATTGCTTCAAACAGAGGTTGCATTGTTTGTGGGACATGTGATGGTGAGAGTGGAGGAGTAAGAAGAGAATTAGCCCTGGGAGAGGGGCTTGTGAACATATGGTCAAGTGACTCAAATGCATCATGATGTGTGTCCCCTTGGCTTACAACATGATCCTTTTGAGAGGATTCATGAGGAGTTTGGTCAGGTGGAGGTATGTCCAACTGTTGTGAGGAAGTAACAACAGTGGTTTCAGGTTGCTTTTGTTGTGCAACAGAGGTTTCTTCTGGTACCTCAACATCCAGAAGCCTCATTTGTGGTTGAGTGGTGGTTTTTGTGGATGGATGTTTCTTTTTGGAAGTGGCTGGTGTGGGTTTCACAGCACTGGATGTAGTGCCATGATCACCAGGAGCAGTGGGCTCAACAACAGAGGTTTTGACAACAGTTGTTGCCTTTGTCCTCTTTGTTTGTGTTTTAGAAACTTTTGACACTTTAGACACTTTTTCTTGGGTGCTTCCACCCAGCATTCTTGTGAAAGTTTCATCAGTTAAGCTTTTCATTTGCATAGCAGCACCCTTTTTGAAAACTTTTTCTGGTAATACTTTTTGTAAGATTACACTAAGAATTCTTGGGTAAATAAGAAAAGCATTGTTTGACCCAGACTTGACTGCTTTCACATTTGATACCAAGTCCATGAACAATCCCTGGGAAAGATTGAAGTCAGAGTTTGACAACATAGCATAACCCAGATATTGCATCCTCAATGGAATTTTATTAAAGGATGTGGACTTAGCAGAGACACAAAGAAGAAGAGTATGGAAGAAAAATTTCATGACTGGAGGGAAAAACTTTTTGAAAAGAGTTGATCCAGTCATCTGACCATCATACCCTCTTTCTTGGAACTCAGTGTGAAGCTCTGTTTTAGTAAAGGAATCCTTACCTGCCAGGTCATTCAGTGTGAAGGTTGTGGATATGATTTCAGGGGTAATGACGATACTGGTTTCTCCAATTTTGGAAATAATGGAGGTAGGCTTTTTGTCTTGTAGTAGAAACTCAGCATTCAACCAAAATTCTTGGAGTGTATCAAGATAAATGGGGGCGTTGGCGGTTAGGATGGGTAAGTATTTGGAGTTAAGGAAAATGTCGATGGTGGAATGAAATGGGTCGTTGTCATCTGTTTTAATCAGATAGGGGAGACAATTGTGTGTAGCTTTGGCTTGAAGATCCATTGTAATGGATTTCGAAGGTGAAAATGATTGAAGATTGATGAAGGGTTTGAGAGTGAAGAAGGCGGTTTACAGTATTTTGAATACAATGAGACAGTGTAACATCTGTTGTGGTAAAACAGGGTTTTTATAGGCTCAATGAAACCGCTGATGTGGCCAAACCTCTGCTTATATGAGCAGACGTGGCAATCATCTGATGGATGTAACATCTGGTGGAGAACAGCTGTTTTTGGTAAACAACTGATACAAACAGCTGATGGATCCAACTGTTGTTTTTTTTTTTTTTTTTTTTAATATTGTATATATATATATAGGCGGACAGTTGTTTTATCTGAACAGATGTTCTGAAACAGATTTTTCAACTAACAGTTGTTTTATCTGATCAGATGTTTTGAAACAGACTTTTCAACCAACAGTGGATATGAATGAAACAGTGGTTGTTTTATCTGATCAGATGTTATAAACAGATTTTTCAACCAAACAGCTAGAAAAAAAAATGGATTTCTGAACCATTTTATTATGATTTATATAAAAAATTTATTTGTTTAATCCATGTTTAACATACCAATTCTGGAAATCAGATTTGTAAAGGTAGATGTGTCTAAAGCTTTTGTTAACACATCTGCCAACTGATCCTCTGTTGGAACATGGTGTAAAGAAATCAAACCTTTTTCATAGCTGTCTCTGACAAAATGATGTCTTATGTCAATGTGCTTGGTAGTGGAATGAGAGACTGGATTCTTGATGATATTTTCAGCAGCTTGGCTGTCCAACAAGAGTGGAGTCCTAAGTGCAGTTATCCCAAAATCCAGTAGTTGATTTTGAAGCCACATAAGTTGGGCTGTACAGCTTGCAGCAGCAATGTATTCAGCTTCAGCTGTTGAAGTTGAAACAGCTGCCTGCTTTTTGCTTTGCCATGAAACTAAGGCATTCCCTAGAAATTGGCACCCTCCTGAAGTGGATTTTCTTGTGGTGTGACAGCCAGCAAAGTCACTATCTGAATAACCTGAAAGCTCAATGTTTCCATTAGCAGGATACCAGATACCAAGTGTGGGAGCACCTTTGAGGTATCTGAATATCCTTTTCACAGCAATAAGGTTTGACTTTCTGGGTGAAGCCTGGGATCTGGCACAGACACAGGTAGCAAACATAATGTCTGGCCTAGATGCAGTTAGGTACAATAAAGACCCAATCATACATCTATAATGTGTTTGATCAACCAGTTCATCCTTGTCATCAATAGTGAGCAGCTTGACTGTACTCATGGGTGTGCTACATGGCTTACAATCATTCATCTCAAATCTGGTTAATAAGTTCTTTACATATTTGTTTTGGTGAATGAATGTGCCATTTTGCAGTTGTTTCACTTGAAGACCAAGGAAACACTGAAGCTCACCCATGGCACTCATCTCAAACTCTGCTGTCATGAGTTTTCTGAACTCTTCACACATTTGGTTACATGTGGATCCAAAAATGATGTCATCCACATATATTTGAACAATCATTAAGTGTTTCCCTTTCCATTTAAGAAATAAAGTTTTGTCAATTTTACCTCTTGTGAAGCCAATGGATAAGAGAAATGTGGAAAGAGTTTCATACCAGGCCCTTGGTGCTTGTTTGAGTCCATATAAAGCTTTATTGAGCTTGTAGACATAGTCAGGATGGAATGTGTCTTCAAAACCAGGTGGCTGACATACATAGACCTCCTCCTGAATTTTGCCATAAAGGAAAGCACATTTGATGTCCATCTGATACACCTTTATATTGTGGTTGACAGCAAAGGCTAAAAAGAGTCTGATGGCCTCTAGTCTAGCTACAGGAGCAAAGGTCTCATCATAATCTATTCCTTCTTCTTGTCTGAAGCCTTGAACCACAAGCCTGGCTTTATTCTTGACAACAATACCCCTTTCATCAGTCTTGTTTTTGAAGACCCACTTTGTTCCTATAGGACAAACATCCTTAGGAAGTGGTACAAGCTCCCATACTTGTTGTCTTTTGAATTGAAGGAGTTCTTCTTGCATGGCTTCTACCCAACTGTTGTCTTTCAGTGCCTCTTGGTACTTGACAGGTTGTGTGAGGGATAAGAAACCTGCAAAAAGACAGATATTTGAGGATTGGCTTCTTGTGAGCACACCCTCTCTGATGTTGCCAATGATCTGGTCTGGTGGATGAGCTCTTAAGTAAATAAGATCTCCTTGATATGGAACAATGGCATTTTGAGGTGATGGACAGAGGTTTGGTGACTCTGTTGGTGTAACATCTGTTGGTACTTCTGTAGTGCCATCAGATGTTTGAAATGGTAATGGAGGAATGGGTCCAAGTGGTGTGAAACTTGACTGACTTTTGTCAACAGATGATTGACTTTTGTCAACAGATGATAGGTCAGTGGTTGTGAGGGGTGAAGCAGAGGTTTGAGGATAGGACTGGCCAACAGTGGTTGACACAGCTGTGGCAGAGTTTTGACAATTGTTTTGAACAGCTGCTTCCTCTGATGCAGAATAGACTTTGTAGTGACTGGGGATCACAACATCTGTTCTGTAATCTTGTTGTGGAGACTGTGGAATACCTGCATTGTTAGTTTTAACAGTGATATCTTCAAATTTGAATTTATCTAAATCAAATAATTCAGCAGGGTTTGCAGGGATTTTTAGAGATGAAAGTTCATTGAACTTAACATTAAAGGTTTCTTCTATTGTCTTAGTCCTTGTGTTAAACACTTTGTAGGCCTTAGCAGTAGAAGAATATCCCAGAAAATAACCACAGTCTACTTTGGCTGCAAATTTTGAAATGGAATCTTTGAGATTTAAAATGAAACATGGGCAGCCAAAGATTTTGAAAAATGAGATTAATGGTTTGATTTTGAACAAAATTTCATAAGCAGTTTTTTGATGTCTGGGGTTGATCAAAACTCTGTTTTGAACATAGCAAGCAGTGTTTACAGCTTCTGCCCAAAAGGACAGTGGCAAACCAGAATCTGCTAGCATGGTTCTTGCAGCTTCTATAAGAGTTCTATTTTTCCTCTCAACTACCCCATTTTGTTCTGGTGTTCTTGGGATGCTGAACTGCCTCACAATCCCTTTTGACACACAGAAGTCATCCAACTCCTTATTTTTAAACTCTGTTCCATTGTCACTCCTGAAGACTTTTACTGGCAAGTCATATTGCTTTTCAACCTTGGTGACAAAGTCCTTCAATATACCTGCAGTCTCATCCTTAGAGTGTAAAAAGTAAGTCCATGTAAACCTAGAAAAATCATCAACTATGACAAGACAAAATCTCTTTCTTCTTAGACTCATGATTTTAACAGGGCCAAACAAGTCCATGTGCAACAGTTGTAAGCACTGACTAGTTTTGGACTCATCAATGGATTTGTAAGAGCTTTTATGTTGTTTCCCTTTTAAGCAAGAAACACAATGCTCATCACATTTAAATTCTTTTGATGGTAAACCTCTGACAAGGCTTTGTTTTGAGAGTGTGTTGATAGTATTAAGGTTAGTGTGACCCAATCTCCTATGCCACAATTCTGTCTCCTTAGTGGAGGCAGCAGAAAACAGACAGACATTTGCCATAGGATTGTCCTTTAACATATCAACAACATACACATTGCCACTTCTATGAGCAACAAGCTGTGCTTTGCTCTCAGCAATAATGGTATCAATCTTTTTCACCACTTCTAGCCCAATAATCTTACAAGTTTTCTTTGTGAAAAATGAGCCATAACCTTTGTCACTCATTTGTGAAACACTCAGAAGATTAAACTTGAGATTATCAATAAGATTGACATTTTCAAACTTGAGTTTTCCAGCCTATACAGTCCCTGAACCCAACACCATACCTTTAGAATCATTACCAAAGGATATATCACCCCCTCCATGAGCCAAGAAGTCCAGAAGTAGGGCTCTACATCCTGTCATGTGCCTGGAACCTCCACTATCTACATACCAAAGACTATCTAAACAAGCAGAAGCTCCCTGCACATCAGTAAATGATTAGTTTTGGTGAGTGTCCAAAGCCAAATTGGCTTTGGATGGGTCCTCAGACCTTTCAGACTCAAGCTTTGGAAGGTGATCAGTGGTTTGGACCAATTTCTGAATTAAGGTCAACAACTGCTGCTGACCATTTGCCAGTGCTTGGATGTCAACACTTGGGGCAGCAGTTGTTTGATCACTTCCTGACAGATGATAATACCCATATGGATTTCTGTTCACTCTTGGTTTAGAGGGTCTTTTTGGCTCCTCATAAACATGTGGCAGACTGTGACATGGAGGTTGACCATAACCTCTTGGGTATTTGCTTGTGGGTGGAGCATCTGTTACTTGGACATCTCTAGAAGCAGATGTTTCAAGCCTTTTTGTAACAGATGTTTGGACAGGGGTGAATGTCTGTTTGGGCTTTCCTTTTGGAGTACTAACCACAGGGTTTGCAAGAGTTTTAGCTTTGTATTCTTGTATTTTTACATCAAAATTTTTGAGATACAAGCACTCTTTGGTCTTGTGATTCTTTTTCCCACATATTGAGCATGTGGCTTTGGAATCACATTCACTTGTTCCTTTGTTGATATCATATGCTTTTAGAAGAAAACAGTTTTTGGTGACATGGTTCTTCTTTTCACAGAAATCACAAAACAAGTTAACAGTCTTTTCTTTCTTCTTCCCCTTTTCAGTCTTCTTTTCAGCAGATGTTTGAGCATCTGCTGGAGAATCTTTCAGGGGAATGACTTTTGCCAAGGGAATGACCCTTGCCTGAGGAGCTGTCTTTCCCTCAGGAGTTTTAAAATCTACAGGTTTATAATTCTCAAGAGTATCACACTCATCAGACCAAGTAGGTTTAAATTCATACTTTTCAAGTTCAGCAAAAGATGAGGAACCTTCTGGTTTTTCAAGAACAATTTTCTTACCATTTGGTTCAGTGATTTTAATCTCTTGACCCTGCAGGTTTGTTGGTACTATCTCAACAGACTTTTGACTCTTTGTGTCAGTGTTTTCAAAAGCTGGAGCAGTGGTTGCAAAACCAAAGCCAAACTTCACATGACTTTTGGTTTGTTTGTTGAGTAGCATCTCAAAACCTCTACATGATTCCACCCATTTTTTACATTCAACTTGGGTGGACTCAAGCTCACTTTTACAACTTTGATATTTTGTTATCATAGTTTGGAGCTGGTCTTTGGTTATAGTTGCTTCATGTTTTAAACTGCTAATTTCAGACTCTTTTGCAGTTAAACTTGTTTTCAAATCTTTTGTGAGTTTTTCAAATTTAACTTCATCATCCAAAATTTTCTTTCTAAGGTTTTCATTCACCTCTTTAATGTTAGCAAATGCTATTACACATTTGTCAGAACACAACTCTTTAAGAATTTGAGGAGATACCTTAGCAGCAGCCATCAAAGTACAATCACACTTGCACTCACAGTCATCAGATGCACCCCAGGGATCTGAGAGATTCACAACCTCTTCTTAAGGTTTTTCACCTGCAACAGCTTCACTAACAATATCATCAGTCACAACATCAGATTCAGTTACCACTTCCTCAGATTCAATCTCATCTACCATAGCCATGAAACAAAAATTTTCTGGTTCATTTTCAGCTTTGGCAACTAGTGCAAAATTCTCATCTGTTAGCTCATCAGGTAGACTGCTCCAATCAACAAAGCCTTGTGTAAAGAAGCTCTGTTGACTGGTCTCTGCAGGAGCAGAGGATGGAGCAACAGTCGTTTGCACAGGTGTTTGAGTAACAGGTGTTTGCACATAATGAATCTGAGGAACAGTGGTTTGGACATACTGGACAGGAACAGTGTTTGAGGACTGTGCAAAATGAGCAGTGTTTTGCACATTTGGTCCAGGGGTATTATAGGAATTCTGATAAGTGTTGGTCTGTGGTCTTTGATTTGGATAGGTTATCATAGGTGTACCATGTTGACCCCTACATTCCCTAGCAAAATGACCAAACCTATGACATTTATAACACTTGATTTTTGATTTATCCAACCCAACCTTAGATCTGCCAGTCAACCCTGGAAACCTTCTCCCAGTTTTCTTGTAAAAATTATTAGTTCTTACACTGAGAAGGGCCAATTGGTGCATAATGTCCATTTCTTCCAAATCATTAGGGTCAAAGTATTTCAGGTCATCATACTCAAAGGATATATTGTCAGATGCCTGTATATCACCACCACTTGCTGTGAAAGCATAGTTTGGTGAATAAGAATCAGAGTTAAAACCTGAGTTAAAACCTAAAGTTATGTCAATAAAATGATCATAACTCTGATCCTTTGTGTTTCCAGGCACCTCATCATGACCCAAAAGTGCTGTATTCCCAAACACATAGTCATCAGACACTTTTCCAGAGTCCTGGAGCTTCTTTTTCTGGTTAAGCTCTCTTTCATAGGTCAAGAGCTTACCATGAAGCTGGGTCAGTGATAGCTCTTTAAATCCTATTGAGTTTCTCATTACAATAGCAATAGTGTCCCATTTGTCTGGTAATGATCTTAAAAACCTATGGTTCAAAGTTGAATGAGGGTAAGTAAGACCAACCAATTTTAGTTCACTAATTAAGCAATTAAATCTCTCAAACTGTTGAGTTAATGACTCTCCTTTGACATGACTGAATGTTTCATATTGTTGGTTAAGTATTTCACGGTTGTTTTCAATAACCTCCTCAGTCCCACCAAACTGCTCTTTCAGTGCATCCCACAACTCCTTTGCACTGTTACAGTGTAACAACCCAGCATATATATCATTGGGTAGAGCCATAGCCACAATATTGAAGGCCTTAGCATCTAACTCAATTTTCTGAAAATCCTGGTCGGAGTAGTTTTCAAGCATCTTTGGCTCAAACACTTTGGGATCTTCAGTACTCGGCACAGTCGGAACATGTGGTCCGAAGATAACCGACTTCCAACACCCAGTGTTTTGTTGAGCTAGAACATGGCTCATCCGACGTTGCCAGATATTGTATTCAGATCTGACAAGCATCGGTGGCTTGTTGTTCGTGCCAGTGTTATGTGGATCGTGATTGATAGAAGCCATTCTCTGATTTTTCAAAAAACAAAGTCTGTTTAACAACGGTTGAAGCGAAATTAAACTATTACTCTGTTTTCAATCAAACTGACAAGCGATATCAATAATTGTGAGCTGATTATTAAATTGATTTGTTAGATCGAATTTAATTGACCAAGCTCTGATACCAATTGATAGGATCTGAGTTTGTTTGTTTTGATTGTTTAACTAGATGATGGTAATAATGAAATGAAAATAGAATGAAAGTGCAGCGGAATAATAAACTGTAAATCAAAACAAGAGAGTAAATGTTTTTAGATCGAATGCTTTCATTAATTCAAAGATTACAATCGTACAAGTTACTCCCCCTCAGCCTGATCACACAGTGTTTGTCAGAGAGAATGTTTTGTGTGTGATGCAATAGAACAGTACAAGCACTGTTCTATTTATAGACAGACTCAAACCACTGATGACCTAGGCTGACGTCACCTAAGACAGTGACCTCTAACAGAATAACAAACTTAAACATCTGCTATACAAACTACTGTTACATTGAAAGCACTGATATTAAACAGCTGTTGAAGATAAACTCTGATGGTCTTGTATCCACTGCTGGAGCCTAAGTGCTGTTGGTTCCAGCAGTGCTTTGGTCTTCAGTACTTGTATCAGCAGTTGCTCTTCATCAGACCTTTTTTCAGCAGTTGTTCTTCATCAGTTGTTTCCTCAGCAGTTCTTTATATCAGCAGTTGTTGAGCAGTTGTTTGGATAGAACAGTAGTTAGGGTCAGCAGTCTTTTGGGAGAAGCAAGTTGTAAAGACTGTTTATTCAAGGATCAAATAGATAGCATGTTTTGGCTTTCTAATCATCTGTTCTTCTCCAGGTCAGCAGACCCAACAGCTTATATTAATGGGGAAACTTTGACTCAACAATTTGAAAGATTCTCCTCATTAATCTCTGAGCTAAAGTTAAATGGTCAGACCTATACAACAGTATCTATGTTACATAGATTTTTAAGGTCTTTACCTGACAAATGGGAAACTTACTCCATTGTCTTAAGATCCTCACCAGATTTAGCTCCCTCACTCTTACAAAACTCCATGGGAGATTACTTACTTTTGAGAGAGAAATCGATCAAAAGAAGAAATTACAAACTTCTGGTAAAACTGCTGATGACTACCTACCAGGTAGTACAGCACTTTTGGGACAAGATTCACCAACTTGTTCCTATGGATCTTATGACAATATTGACATAACCAATGGGATCTCATCAGAAAGATCTTTCCCAGGTTATGACAATGATGACCAAAGTCAAACTGCTGATAATCTATGTTTTATCATGGATGATTTGAAAAATTTTAGCAGTGATGACTTAGAAGAAATGGACATATTACACCAACTGGCCATGCTAAGCATTAAAACTAACAAGTTTTATAAAAGGTCAGGAAGGAAATTTCCAGGATTGACCAGTAATACAAAAATTGGTTTTGACAAATCTAAATTGAGATGTCACAAGTGTCAGAAGTTGGGACACTTTGCTAGAGAGTGTAGAAGCTCTAGCTTTAACCAATCACAATCTGGAAATAACTATAACCCCAATTATAATAGGAACAATGGAACTCAAGGGAGTGCTCATTTTGTACAGGCACAAGCTCCTCAACAGCAATATATGCCTCAAGTACAATATGTTCAAGTGCCTGCTCAACAGATGCAGAGCCAACAATCAATCCCTCCCTTTCCAGCTGCTCAACTTCCTCCACAGCCTCAACAACCCCCTCAACAAAGTCTCTTTACCTCAGGGTATATTGACTGGAGCAGTCTCCCTTATGACACCACAGAGTGCAATCCTGATGCAGACAACAAAGTGTTTCACATCAACTGGGGAGAACCAGACAATGGCAGAAAGAACTTTGCCTTAATGGCATTTGAAGGCTGTACTTCAAAATCTGCATTGTCTCAGGTATCAAAAGAATCTTTGACAAAACTTTGCTCAAACTCTTGCAAAGAAACTTTTGCTCTCATAAGAGAGACAAACCTGCACCTACAAGGCAAAGCCAATGATTTAGAAAGAAAATACACACAGATAAAATGTGATTTAGAAAGAAAACTGTGTGCTAAAACAAAAGAAGTTTCTAAATTAACTGACTCTGCTATTGAAACCCAAGCACAAATCAAAATGATGCTAAATGACCTGGGAGATGTCAGACAAGAGCTTGCTGACACCAGGATCACTTGTGAAAAATGGGTGGAATCTTGTAGGGGGTATCAATTATTGCTAAACAAACAAAGTGCTTCAAATGTTAAGTTTGGCATAGGATACCATCATGTTGAAACACCAACAGATTTTTCTCCCAAAACTACTGAAGATGGGAGAAGAATTGTTTCAAATGAAACTTCTGAAGGGAAAGAATGCACATCTTTCCATGAAAACTTTCTAAACAGAAATCCTGGCATTTTTAAAGAAAGTACTTCAGAAGTATTAACAAAATCTGACAATAAGCCATCAGTAGTTTCATCTACATCAGGAGTTGAGAACCTGAAAACTACTGATGAGCAAAATCTTTTCACAAATGTCAGAAATTTGCCTTTAGATCAAAAACAAAAGGCAAAAGAATGTGAAATTTGTGGCCTGTTCAACCACAAAACTGAATTTTGTAGATACAGAAAAGGAATTCAGTTCAATCAAAAATTTAAACAACAGGTTGTGGGAAATCAAATCAGAAATGATTATGAAAGAGTCTTTAAACCCAAGAAACAACAACCTGAAAACACCTTTTCTCAAAAAAAGATAAAATCTCAACCAAAATCTTTTTCTCAAAATTCCTTGTCAGTAGTTAGACCAGAATCATCAGCAGTTTCACAAACTGCTGAGATTCAAAATCTAAAGAACATGGTAGAACTACTGATGACCAAGGTTGATGGTGGTCCTAAAAAGGATACCACCATGGTTTTTAATGAAAAATCCATTGCCAAAAAGACATGGATTTCTCAACCTGGTCAAGAACAAACTGTAACTGTTCTCAAGAGCAAACCCAAAGCCAAAGAGGCTTGGGTTTCCAAATCTAACTAATTTGCTTTTATGTGCAGAGAGTTTCCAGGGGCTTAAACAGCATATGGTATGTTGATAGTGGAGGCTCTATGCACATGACTGGATGCAGATACCTGATAAACAATTTTATCAGCCAAAGAGAAGGATCTGTATCCTTTGGGAACAATGCTAAGGGATATGTGCTAGGACATGGCAATGTCTCCTCTGGCAAAATACAGTTTGACAAGGTCAATCTGGTGGAAAACCTTGAATACAACCTACTGAGCGTGTCACAAATGTGTGATAAAGGATATTCTTCCTTTTTCACAAAGACAGCTTGCAAGATCATCTCACCAGAAGGCCAGAAGTTGATAGAGAAGATTATAGAAGATCATACTTTGCTGATTGCCAAAAGATGTGGCAATGTCTATGCAGTGGACATTGAGAAAGACAAAGTATTGAACAACACTGCCTGTTTCTTCTCAAGGGCATCAACTTCAGAAACAGATCTCTGGCACAGGAGACTTGGCCATGTGAACTTTAAAACCATAAATAAAGTCACAAAAATGGGTTTGGTCAGAGGTCTACCTTTGAAAGTATACCAGTGTCAAGAACACTGTGTATCCTGTTTAAAGGGAAAACAGCATAAGTCCTCCTATAAGTCTATTGAAGAATAAAAAACAACTGCATGTCTTCAACTACTCCATATGGACTTATTTGGACCTGTCAAGATTATGAGCCTTGGTAAAAAGAAGTACTGCTTAGTCATCATTGATGACTACTCAAGATTCACATGGGTATTCTTCTTATTTTCCAAGGATGAGGCTGCTGAAATCATCAAGTTCTTCATTCTACAAATAGAGAAACAATATTCTCTATCTGTCAAAACCATTAGAAGTGACAATGGGACAGAGTTCAGGAACAAAACTCTGGATGAATTCTGTTTGTCTAAAGGGATTATTAGACAATACAGTGTTCCCAGAACTCCTGAACAAAATGGTGTAGTAGAAAGGAAGAACAGAACATTGATAGAAGGAGCAAGAACAATGTTAGCTGATTCTGGACTGCCATTGTACTTTTGGGCAGAAGCAGTTAACACATCATGTTATGTTCAGAATAGAGTTCTTGTGGTCAAGAGACATTCCAAGACTGCCTATGAAGTTCTTCATGGCATGAAGCCCCTTATCTCCTTTTTCAGGGCTTTTGGGTGTCAATGTTTCATCTTGAACATCAAGGAATCTATTTCAAAGTTTGCTGCCAAAGGTGACTCAGGTTACTTTCTTGGTTACTCTTCAACTAGAAAAGCCTACAAGGTTTTTAATTCTCACACCAGGATAGTAGAAGAAACATTGAATGTCAAGTTCAATGAGTCAAAACACACTCTTATTCCAGCACATCCTGCTGAACTCTTTGACCTTGACAACTTTCACTTTGGACCTGAAAAGACTGTTACTTCTTCCAAACCTACTTATTATGGTGATCAAAGGTTTGAAGATGAGGATCCTACACCATGGACTCCTCAAACAGTCATTAAGTCAACTACAACACCATCAGAAGTTTTTCAAACTTCTGATCAAACAAATACTGAAGGCCAAACTCAAACATCTGCTTCAGCACCTGCAACTACTGAAGAAGCTGAAACTGCTGAACCAGATATTATAGACCTCAGTAGTTTGTTTGAAGAACAAGAGCCACCTACACCTGTCAGTGGTTTACAACAACTGATTGAACACAGAGATCATCCACTTGATCAAATCATGGGTGATATAGCTTCAGGTGTTCTTACCAGAAACCAGCTCTCCAACTTTTGCCTATTCTCAGCCTTTATTTCACAGTTGGAACCAAAGAAGTACCAGGAAGCCCTCAAAGACAATAATTGGGTGCAAGCTATGCAAGATGAACTGCTTCAGTTCAACAAGCAACAGGTCTGGGAAATCTGTCCTTTACCTCAAAACAAGCAACCAATTGGTACAAGATGGGTTTTCAGGAACAAACAAGATGAAGCTGGTATGATAATCAAGAACAAGGCAAGACTGGTAGTTCAAGGGTACTCTCAAGAAGAGGGAATTGACTATGATGAAACCTTTGCTCCAGTTGCAAGGCTTGAGGCCATCAGATTATTTCTGGCCTATGCCATTTCCAACAAAATTAAAGTTTATCAAATGGATGTGAAAAGTGCATTTTTGTATGGAAAAATCAAAGAGGAAGTGTATGTCTGTCAGCCCCCTGGGTTTGAGGATCCTTCTCATCCTGAGTGGGTGTACAGATTGGACAAAGCTCTTTATGGGCTTAAACAGGCTCCAAGAGCCTGGTATGATACACTCTCCACCTTTTTACTCAAAAATAACTTTACAAGAGGTGCCATTGATAAAACACTTTTCATTAAACATGTTGGAAATCATGTCTTACTTGTTCAAATTTATGTTGATGATATCATTTTTGGTTCAACAAACACAAAACTGTGTGATGATTTTAAGAAACTCATGCAATCAAAATTTGAGATGAGTACCATGGGAGAACTGCAGTACTTTCTAGGACTGCAGATCAAACAACAAACAAATGGAACTTTTATACATCAATCAAAATATGTTAAAGAATTATTGAACAAATTTTCTTTAAATGACTGTAAATCATGTTCCACTCCCATGACACCAATCACACAAGTTGAACCTGATGATCAAGGAAAACAGGTTGATCAAACCATGTACAGATGTATGATAGGTTCCCTTTTATATTTAACTGCTTCTAGACCAGATATTATGTTTTCAACATGTGTCTGTGCTAGATATCAATCAGCACCAAGGGAATCACAACTTATAGCAGTCAAAAGAATTTTCAGATATCTGAAAGGAACTCCAACACTGGGAATTTGGTATCCTGCTTCAAGCAATACCAAGTTATCAGCTTTTTCAGATAGTGACTATGCAGGGTGTAAGATGACAAGAAAGTCAACATCTGGTGGTTGTCAATTCCTGGGTAACTGTCTAGTGTCATGGCAATCAAAGAAGCAAACATCTGTTGCAACTTCAACTGCTGAAGCTGAATACATTGCAGCTGCAAGTTGTACATCACAGATACAATGGCTCCAATATCAACTTCTTGATTATGGAATCAAAGAGACCAAGACACCTTTGTTTGTAGACAGCAAATCTGCCATTAGCATCATTCAAAATCCGGTATAGTTCTCAAAAACCAAACATATTGAGATCAGGTACCATTTCATAAGAGATTGCTATGAAAAAGGCAAGATTGAGGTGAAGCATGTAGCAACAGCTAATCAAATAGCTGACATCTTCACTAAGCCCCTTGACACATCAACATTTCAGAAGTTAGTATCCATGCTTGGAATGCTAAATTTGTAAGTGTTTACTTTATTTTTATTTTTTTTCTTGTATGCATATCAGTTAGAATCCAAGTTAACACTTGATTCTACCCAACTCTACATCAAACTTCTACATCAATCACTACTGATATGCCTAAAACATCAAAAAATTTTTCCTTTTTCCATCCTTGATTCCATCCTGTTTACCTTGATGGAATCCAAGTTAACCTTTTCCTTCTTTTTTCTGGTTTTCACTTACAAAAGACAAAAGTCTGAAACAAAACTTCTGAAATCAGTTTGAGAGAAACTACTGATAAACAAAAATCATCAGTATGAGGATAATTTTCTGAAAAAGTGTGCAACTTCTGATAAAATAACCTTCAGAAGTTATGAATAAAGTATTTATAAAAACATTTCTCATCAGATGTTAAAACTACTGAAGAGAAAATGGGAACTACTGATGAAGTAATCCTTCATCAGCAGTTTAAGTCAAAAGGGCAAATCTGACTTTTCCCATCATCAGAGGTTTGACCTAATCAGTCTAAAACCTCTGATAAAGAGATTTTTAACCAAAGGCGGTTTTAAAACTTCTAATAAAGAAGATTCAAGCGGTTAAAACTTCTAATAAATACCTTTTCTACACACTTATCCTTTCAAACTCAAAATATCCCTCCTTCTCTCTCAAAACTCTCTCAATAACCTATACCTGCAAATCCACTGTTCGATCAAAAACCCAAACCACATGGCTCTAGTTCTAAAACAGGGACACAATCAAAGGGCCTTTCTTGAAAAACAAGAAGGCTGGTCCCAATACGATGAGATCATTGATCTTATCGTCAAATCCCAATATTTTACTGCTCTCACAATAAACCCACCAATTCACACTGAAACTCTGAATGAGTTCTGGGCAAATGCTGAGACGGTTACAATGGGTGATGAGGTCATTTCCCTCAACTCAAGGATAAAAGGGAAACAACTGACCATCACACCGGCCACACTAGCAACAAGACTGGGTCTGGATGATGTAACTGCCCCTGACCATGTTGCTAACACTGATATTCATCTAACCATGACTGAGTGTGGTTATCAAGGTACTCTCTCCCATGCTACAATATTCAAAAAATATTTTGAACCAAAATACAAGCTTTTGTTTCATTATATTATTATGTGTTTGAGTCCAAAAACAGGGTCTTATGACCAGATGCCCTCCACTTTTCAACCAATATTTCATTCCATTGTGAATGAAACTAAATTCAGGGCATCAAAACTATTTTTCAATGAGTTGGTGTTACATCACAATAATACCAAGAAAATGTTTTTGTTATACCCAAGGTTCATTATGCAATGCATAATAGGGGAACTGGGTAATGAGGTGCTTGTGGGAAAAATTTCAACTTTAAATCTTTAACATCACAAGCATACTCAAGGCATAACAAACCGGCTGCCTGGCCAGAAGATGATCAGGGAGAACAACAACAAGTCCCCCTGAAGCCCACATCTTCCAAACTCACACCACCAAAAGCCAAAAAGCCTAAGCCAACAAAAACTGCACCCCACCAACCCAAAAGAAAAGCTGTTCAGGAGGTTGAGATGCCTGAACATGCTCATGAGCATTCTGCTCTTCAAATAGATGAGACTGAAACACCCTCTCAGTCTCATCCATCTCAAACCCCACCAAGAGCACCCATAACCGTTTTATTCAAAAGAAAAAGACTTAGAAAAACATATCAAAAACACTCTTCTTTTGAAACTACTGAACAACAACTTTCACCACCTATTGCCCAAACTACTGAACCAACCCCACAAATTTCTGAACAAGAGGCAATAGAAATTGCCAAACTTCTCTCTGGGCTAAAAGAGAATGTCCCATCTGATCATGTCAGTCCCCTACAACCACAACAAACAGGGGACATAACTACTACATCAGACATGGATGTGGACATCTCTAGCCCTATCCCAAGAGATGAGGGTGGACCAGAGTCTTTAAGCCCAATCTTAGAGACTCTTGGGGAATCTGAGGCTGCTACTACTCAGTTACCACCCAGTGGTGGATCTGAGGATAGAAGTAACATAGCTAAGACCTCAGATGTGGCAACTACTGATGAAGGCTTAATGCCTGAAGTAGGAAATCCTCAGTACCAAGAAAAAGAGGTTCATGAGAGAACTGAGTTGGGCTCAGCTCATGATTTAACTGAGACAGTCCTTATTGAGGGCAACATCAGGGATTCAGTTGATTCCATTAGTTTGGATGATGTTTCACACACTCAAACTACTGAATTGACGGCACTTTCTGAAGGTCCTGTTTCAGGGGTATCCAGGCTCAAGAAGCCAGTCACCTCTGCACAGGTTAAAGCCCACTCAATCCCTAAAACCCCTAGAGTGGCATCCTCTGTACAACATGAGGATCTCCCAAAAACACCCCCTTCACAACAAATGCCTACCCAATTCCCTGGGCAAACAAGCATAGACCTGAACCAGCTATGCAGCCCAGAGGGTCCCCTGTACCACATGATGAATACACTCATCAGAAATCACTTCCAAACATATACAGCTGACTTGGAGCTGTCCATCAAGAACCAATTTGGAGTGATCAAGACCAAGATGAACGATCTGTCCAACAAAATAGATTTCAACAGCAAACAGATTGCTCATCTTCAAGGACAATTCTCCCAACCCTCTGCTTCAAGGGTTAAAATTGATGAATCCAAAAAGGGGGAGAAGATCAGGGAACCTAAGGAGTCATTCCAAGCCAGGATAAGGGCAAGAGTGGCACTCCTTGAAAGAGATCAAAAAGATCAGGCCAGGAAAGAAAAATTGGCCAAACAGTTTGGTGTCTCAATAGAAGAAATTGAAGCTGCGGAGAAAGAAGATGAGACCCAAACATCTGAAGAATCCCTAAGGCAAAATGAAGAAACTTCTGATGACAAAACTTCTGATGAAGAATCAGAAAGTACTGAAGACAATCCTTCAGTAGCTGACAAACCATCAGCAGTTGTCAGCACATCAGAAGTTAACACTTCCAAACCTCAAACAACTGAATCTTCCAGAACCACTGCTCCTATTCAACCAACATCTGATGCCATCAGGCCTACAACTGTTACTACAATGACTGTATTAAACCCTTCTCCTATCTCTCAATCAGCTGAACTACTAGAGAAGAGCTTAATTGCAGCCAACAAGAAGGCCAGAGAAGATCAGATTTGGAAATCTCTGGAAGAAAGGGATGATTTGGATTTAAGCCATGAAGAAAAACTTCAGGCTTATGCAGCTGAACTACAAAGGCAGGCTAGCCTTGATGAGATTGCTGAACAAGATAAAAGACAACAACTGGTGTCTTATATTACCAAGAACAGCAAGACTAAAGCCTTTACACTCAAAGGACTCTATATGCAAGAGCTGACAAGAAGAGCACAACTGCTTGCAGACAAAGTGGCCACAAGCAAAGATGGAAAGGCCAAGAGAGCCCAGATAATAGAAGAGTTAGTAGCAGAAGGATATGGTTCAAAAGCCTCAGTATCCAGATGGAAAGAAGAAAGACTGATGGATACTTATAGAAAATACTTGGCTGCCAAGGCTGCAAATCCTGAGAAGTTTCAAACTGCTGATCCTTCAAGATCAGTAGTTAGAACTTCTGGTGCATCTAGAAGAACTGCTACTCAGAAGAAGAAGGCAGAGGACAATGTCAAAACTGATTTTAAAATGGTACTACTTGAAGGAAGTTCAATAGTCCATTCAGATTTTGACATTGAGGAGAAACCTCTGTTAACACAATTCAGGGATCCTTCCACTTTTGCTTATCAAATACAAAAAACCATCAAAGAAAAGTTGCATACCAGAGTAGTGACTGAACACCATCTCCCAACTGTTCAGATGCCTGATATGCAACAACAACAAGGAAGAGAATCCCACCTGAGGCTATCTGAAACTAAAGACATCCAGCACTCAGGACCATCAACCCAAGGGACAAGTCTGGTTCCCTATTCTTCTGACTTCAACAAGTCAAAGATCCCTATCATCAGATGGTCACTTACTGATAACAACTCAGTACTGTTGACAAGAAGAGACCTCTCAAGCAGGGCTTACAAGAAGATCAGTGATCTGAAGAAACTGTCAACACAAGACATGCTCACAATTCAACATCTAGAACCACAGAGAGGATCTCTATCCGATGGTCAGTTAAACCAGCTCAAGAACACCATGTACAAAGAGATATGGAAGATTGTTCAAGACAGAAGAAACACATAAGGAATTAGTAAGGTTTTGGCTTCATCAATCCAGGGGGAGATTGTTAGGACAAAGAGGATTGGTGAAACCACTTTTGTAAACCTTAGTCTAATTCACTTCTGTCATTTTGGCTAAGTATAGAAGTACTGAAGAGAAGACAAGAAACTGCTGATTAGAAGATATGAGAAGTGCTGAAGAAGCAGATGTTCTGAAGTCCAAACCAGACAAGTTCACTTCAGAAGTACTGAAGACAAAACTACTCTTCAGTAGTTGTCCTTCATCAGCACTTAGCAATAGATATTTCCACCGCCTTTTTGCATCAGTAGTTTGTTATTTATTATTACTTTTAGCTGTATTTGTTTCTTTCAATGTTGCAACTTGTGCAACTTGTTTCTGTAGTTTCTGTACTTGCTTATTGGGCAAGATACATGCATGTAAACGTCTATAAATAGGAGGCTTCAACCTTCTATTTTAGACATTGATTTTAATAGAAAAAATCCTTCAAACACTCTCATTGTTCTATTCCATTTCTGTATTTATTGTGAATCTCTCTAAGTATCTAATTCTCATTTACAGCTTAGATTCATAATAAATACTTTGTCATTTATTAGTTTCAAACATCAAGGGGAGTTATAACTCTGCCTTAGTGTAAAAAGTGTTGCTTTATCTTATAACATTCCGCTGTGCTTATAATCTGATTTACAAGGACTTGCTAAACACTTAAGTGTCAAGATAGCAAGTTCTTACTTAGCAAAAAGAGCAAACTGATCCAACATAGTGAGACTGATCCTTCGGGCTTCTAATACCCAAACCGGGTTCTAAGTAATGGCTTCTGAAGTGGACCAGATCTGAGTGACACATTTCTGGTACTTACCAGATTACTGAATGATCTTCTTGGTAAAGGCGGATTCCCTACGGGTGAACCAGTGATCTTTGGATTACACACCTTTAGGATTATGTTCCACCTTTGTCAAGGGTTTCATTCAGCTCGGGAGGTTAAGGGCTGGGTTTATTAAGTCATCAATCCTCAAACCAACTTTATATTTAATTGATTACTAAATATCACAGTGTCACTTTTTAAAGATAAATAAAACAAGAATTCTATTTGTGACACCCGATAAATTTTCTTTTCGTTTCCTTCTTTCCGTCTCTTTCATTTTTGGGCTTTGTGCAATTTTTGGGACGAAATTCTTTCAACGTGGGGATGATGTGACACTCGGCATGTTTGGCTTAAACATTTTAGTAACACCTAAGTCTACCTTAGCGAGAAACATTTATAAACGGACTTAACCATGTTAGTTGAGTCGGGTCAGGATAGGATTGTCCAGGATTCAATGATCTGGAGGATCATTGGGAGTCCTTTTGGGAATACACTAGTACCGGGTCCCGTTGTTGGTGAAATTACATAAAATAAATTAAGTGTTATGTGTAGATTAATTCTTATAGGGTGGATTATATGCAAAGACGTGTTTAAACGATGTGTAGATAATCATCCATGCTTAAATATGTAAAACATAGATTAAGGTTGCATGTTCATGTGTTAGGATGCGTTAAAATGCGTTAAAATGCGTTAAACACGACAAACTGGAAAAACTAGAAAAACATAGATCCAGGTTCGACCACAGCGTGGGGGCGAACCTGGAAAATAACCTTGGTTCGATCCTTAATAAAGGGGCGAACCTGGAATGTGAAAACAATAGAATTTCATTCGACCAGTTAAGACACATTCGACCCCGTGAAAGGGGCGAATGTGTGTACATTCGCCCAGGTGAAAGGGGCCAATGTGGACTAGTATAAATACTAAACTTTGTCATTTTTCACCATTTCACAAACCCTAACCGTCTCTAAACACTCTCAAACGATTTTAATCACTAAGGAAGGAGTTTTTGCTCTTGTTTTTCATAATCTAACCTACCAACAACATCTAATCAAGAATCCAAGGTGTGTTCTTAATTCTAAACCTTTTTCAAGCATTTTAATTCGTTTTCATCTAACCCTAAATGTCCAGATCTGTTCTAAGGATGTTTTTATCCATAAAAACCTTTTAAACATCTTTCTAAACCAAAACCCTATCATTAAACATAGGTTTTCATATCAATAAACATATGTTAATTATGTGTTGTGTGATATTATGTGTTGTTTGATGATTTGCTGCTGTACAAAAGCTAGAAGCATGATCTAGGGCTGATATTGATGTTAATATAGGATTGTTTATGGTCACAATTAGATGATTTATAATATCATGTCTAAATTGGGGGTTTTAATAAAGCTAGGGCTTGATGCATGCTTGTATGATCAATAGAACTTCTTGAGATGTTTAAAAACATGGCAAACTAAGCACTATTAAGATGATTATGGATTGATTTCAAAAAGTTTCCAAATTGGGTAAAGAATTCATGCATGATGTGATGTTTTCATAATTCTTGCCATTTTGGAATAGGGCTGAAATGAACATGTTTTGGGGTAAAATTGATGGGGTTTTATGGGGATATGTTAATCATAATCAACTGCTATGTTTGGTGATGTTTCGCGATGTTTCAGATGATTTTGAACCGTTTTTGGGAAAAGTATTCTGCCAGGGTTGAACCTGGGCACATTCGACCGATCGGGTGGTCGAACGTGGAATCCCAGGGTCGAACCTGGACAGTTTTGGTCGAATCAGTTAAAAAGGGGCGAATGTGACTTCGAATGGGTCGAAGGTGGCTTCCAAAGGGTCGAAGGTAGCTTAAAAGGGGCGAAGGTGGATTAATTTTCCTGGTTTGACCCTATTGATTCAAAAATGAGATTTTTGATATAAACTAAGTGTTTTATGCTTGAACCTTGTGTGTAATCTATGTGTACTTGATTAGTTAGGGTAATGAGTCACCAACGGGATGTCGGGTCGGTCTAGTGTGTCGGCTTAACACTTAAACACATTTTAAAATATACTTGGTCACGATCTGGACAATCGGGGACTAGATAGCCTTATGGTCATTATTCGGAACACTTATGTGAACATTTTGATAGATCTCCGGTAGTGGGATTATCAAGGGCTTGGCTTTCTATTATTACTGAAGAACGCAACCTAAGGTGAGTTCACGGCCCCACTTTTACTGCTTTAACTTTTGGGGGAGAAAACATGGGCTAAACTATTTTGGTAACATATGTCATACTATGGTTTTAACTTTGCATTGCTATACAATCTTTGAAAGTCCCGAGGAAAACCATGAATGTGCGGGGATGCACAACAGGGGAAATGTGGATAGATCTATTGGGTTTGACAGACCCCACTTGACGGCTTGGAGGGCCGGGCGGGTGCATGTTATCTCGAACTAGTAACATTAGTAACATTGCTGAACACACGCGGGCCAAACATTGGTAACAGTCTAGTAATGGTTTTCCAATCGTAGTAGTAATAAAATATACGCCTAGCTAGCGTACTTGGTAACATTGATATAGTATGGACATGGTAACTCTTTGGTAACTTTTGGTATCACATTGAACAAACCTGTGAACTCACCAGCATTATATATGTTGACGTCTTTTTGGCATGTTTTTCTCAGGTCGCAAAGGTAGCATCGGTTGGACTAGGCGCACGGGTCTGCATTGGCGTCTAGGCTTAGTCGCATATTTTACATAAGTGTCTTGAATATTTTGGAACACGGTTTTGTAGTTGATTAAATTTTTAAATGCTTCCGCTATGGTTTAATGGTTTGATAACTAAGCTTTTGAGTTTACGTATTTCATATAGTGTTGTTTATTGTGACCGTTGACTTGGATCCTGGTTCGTCATGCGCCTCGCGGTAAAACTCCGCAAGTGGAAATTTGAGGGTGTGACACTATTTCTAGGACTCGTCGGTACGAATCTGTTAAACAATGGGGATACATGTCAGTTGAGGTGACACTGTGATATTTAGGACTCATCAGTACGAATCCGTTATCAATTTACTTTACTATTTTATCCCTTTATTTTATCAAACCTAAAACCTTTTTAAAACTATTTTTCTTAAAACTCCTCTATTTTATTTTCTCTTTTTAAAACCCGATCAATTATATGATAAACGGTTGAGTAGGGGAAAGTGTGTTCTTTGGAATACGATACTTGGAATACGAAGATAGACACATAAACTGGCTAGAGTTGTTCGAGAGATGAACAGTAAATCTTGTAGATTTATGGCTGCTTGAATGAGCTGCAAAGCCGATCAGGAAGTTGTACTAACAAGGCGCTAGCCGTAGGAACTGCGAACCGGTGATAGGACTTCGCTGGGAGTTGTACCTTGAAAATGTGTTGTTAAGCACGCAAGATGTAATGAATCAAATTCCTGATAGTCTAGTGGAATGGAGGTATTGGTCAGAATAGGTCTCGTGATGAATAAGCTGGAACTATTAAAGATCCTTAGTGGGACTCTTGATGAATCCCGTAAGTCTAGTGTGAGGAAGCATTGTCAATTCCTCGACCGAAGGGATCCAGGTTGACGCTAAAATCTACTATTGCGGGAAAACCAATAGATGTGCCAGGTTGGGAAATCCAAGAGCTTGGTCGTAGCTGCATCACAATATTGTGTTTGTTAGAACGTTAAGCGTGAACTTAGGTTCACTTAGAAAAGAGGAGATCGTGTGAGTCGCAAACATCCCGCCCTGTTCAAGGATGCTAATGCAGTGGACGACTTGAACTGAATTCCGGGATGAAATTCTCTTAACGGAAGGGGAATGTGACAACCGTTAAATTCCATACAACGTTTAACGTAGTCTTAATCGGGTTTTTGAAGTAATTAACATGGTTTAAGTTAATTACGTTTAATTGAGCCATTACGAGTCCTACGATGTCCTCTTCAAAGTTTGTAGAAGCCTTTATGCCTCTAAAGAAAGACTTCACGTAATTAATGTTAGCGAACTTACATCAGTGAAAATTTGTCAAAGTGGACTAACATAAGGCTAACATATGTAAATACGACACGTGTGTTGGAACTTCATGTATGTTGTTTTGTGTAATGTTTGAAAAAATTAATTTTTTGACGTCTTAATGAAATGATCTTTTCTAATTAAATATAGTTTGTGTTAATCTTGACTTTGATATGATTTCGAGCATTGTGCCATGTGTTTCCGCTGTTGGCATGGTGTGACACAATGGTGCAATGTTGGTGTGGTAAGGAGGCTGTAATTCGTACTTCATGGATATCCCTAAAAATCCTGGCCGTCGGTTCTTTGGTTGCAACGGAAAGGTAAGCTTTAATCTGTAATTTAGGGTTCGTAATCTTCTTCATCTAAACTCAGTTTTTGTTGTCATACTAAGGGAGGAGATGTGGATTTTTCATGTGGGTTGAATAAAAAAAAGTGTCAAACATGTGGGGACATCATACCAGGTTTGCTGGAGTCTAAGAACAAGGTAGAAGAAAAATAGAAAGTCATTGAATACCAAAGAAGACATGCTGAAGCTAAATCAAGTCGTTTGAAGACTTAACTTATTATAAATTGGATTCTTTTTGTGTTAATTTTTATATGCAGTATGTAGATCCAATGCATCAAGATGTAGTAGGGTGTATTAGTTGTATGGGGTTTCCCTCCATCTCCATTTTTAATCACTGAGCAAAGCAAGATGTTCCACCTTGACCATCTTCCCATACTCTTGGGATCCAATCACAACCTTCATTAGCATGTACAACCAAGACTTTGTTAGTATCTGTATGTGTGGTAGCAGGTTGGTCTGCTGAAACAGTAGAAACCGTTGCCAATTCTGGAATAACATTGTTCTGGTTTTCCTGTTGGGTACCTATTTTGGCTGAGAAAGATAAGCCCATGGTTACATGGATTGTTGAGTATCGGTTCAGGATTTGGTTGCGATTGTTGACTTGGAGTTTGATGAACATAAATTTCCTTAGGGTTAGTTGCGTTGGCATAAGGTTGCTGAATCTTGTTGACTATTCATAGAACTAGATATTGCCCAAGGGTTGGTAACTGACGGTTGCGGATTTTGCGGCTGCGGTTGCGGTGATTGTTGAGTTAGAAATCCCCACGGACTGGTCGCATGTGCCATTTTAGAAGTTTAGTCAAAAAGTCAACTCTTGGTTAACGAAAGCAAACTTCAGCCAACTAGGATTTTGAATACTAACTGAAAATTCAACCTTGATAAATGAAAGTAAAATTTGGTCAGTAAAAGTCATAATGTGAAATCCAACACTGACTCGCTAACAATTGACACAACCAAGATCTTTTGTTTCCATTTTGAACTTGGATTAGCTATCTCTTCCATTGCCAACTGATGTTGTAATTATTGTTTCCTTCAATTACGTTTAAAGTTCATACACAATCGTTTGTTTAATAACTATAAGTATTTCTTTTATTCAATCCGTGTAATACACATGTCTATAACTTAGTATTAATATATAGGGAAAATGGATTTAAATACTCCCAACTATCGCCTATTGGCGGATATCACTCCCAACTTTCAGTATGGCCAATAGCACTCCCAACTTTCAACTTAGTTTGTTCCATCACCCCAAATCAACGAAGGTCTAACCTAGTTAGTCTTCGTGGCCAAAATGTAAAACCCAAACTTAAGGACCTTTTTGAAACATTTATTATTATTATTATTATTTGTGACATCCGTCACTTTTTATTTTTATATAATAATTATTATGATAATAATAATAATAGTAATATAATAATAATAATAATAATAATAAAAACTTTTCAAATTTTATTTAGATATAAACACACTCACTTGTCAAGCCCAAACCAAACCATAATCAAACAATAACCCACCCCTTTCCTTTTTCTTTTCGGCCCAGTCCACCACCTGAGCCCACCATCAGACCAGCCCAAGAAGCAGGCCCAAGACCCTTTTCCCTTATCTGCCAAAAAAAAAAAGTGTTTTGTCTCTGCTGAGACTCGAACCCGAGCCGGCTCCAACACAAGACAAACGCACCACCAACTGAGCTATGGCTCATACCTGCTACAAATCCAATCCATATTATATAAAAACCCACAAACCCAAACCTTCTTCTTTCCCCTTGTCTGTTCGAGCAGCAGCGACCAACACAACAAACCCGGTCAACATTTGACCTTGACCACCTAAATTAATTTATAATTGGCAACCCTTTTACTTAATTGACTCGTTTTGATGTATTAGCATTAAAATCCGACTTTGACTAAGCTCGATTCCGGGCTAATTAGTCGTCCTCTTGACTAAGCTCGATTCAAAAATCAAGACCTTCCCTTTATACGATATCACTATGAATTGGACCCTCCTTGACTAGCATAAGATGCCGAATACACTCTCTAAATCCTCCATTTCTGTTAATAACCTCTCATTCGAAGTGTTTGGCTCGCGTTTGACTTCTTGGTTGACTGAGCTAGAATCAAACGATTCGTTATTGTAAGTAATATTTTTCATATGGGTTTTGTTAATCGGTTATTCACAAACAATAGCCCCATCATATCAGGGGCTATTGCTTGCTAAATCATAGTATTGAAAAGCTAGGGCTTGTACATACAAATTGGGGAAGAACACTGATTTCTTATACATTTTATATTTTAAACAAACTGAAAACATACACAACTACTGGTCTAGACCAAGTGGTTGTGTCTGGTGTTTCTTGGACCAACCCACACGGGTTCAAACCTTGGCACCAACATCTTTTTCCTTTCATTTTTTTTGTCTTGCTTACAAACTTTAAATATAATTATTTATATTTTATAAATTCATTTTAAAATACTAAAAACTTTTAAAATTTCTACAAAAATTATTTTGTATTAATTTGATGAAAAAGTTTAACTTACAATTTTTAGTTTTCAAAAAATTATTTATTTAATATATATAATAATTAAATCAAGTTTATTCTATTATATTTATAAAATTCTATTAAAATATCAAAACAATCTTATAAACTTCCAAAAAAATTATTCTAAGTTTTTATAACATTAAGCTTTTCTGAAATAATTTTTATTCAGAAAAATCATTTATTTAATATTTTTAATCAATTTTTGTTAGTTTTAATCATAATTAAATCATAATAAATTCATTTTTCAATATTTTTGCACCAAAATTTTACATAAATTATTTCTAACTATTTAGAACTGAATTACAAATTTTAATTCAAAAATTCTTTAAATTTTAATATTTTTAAATATTAAAGTTATATTTTGACAATTTGAAATAAATAGAATTAATATTCTATTTATAAGAAAATAATTTTATAAAAATTATTTTCACACTTACAACTTTATATTGTGACCATCTTAAATTTAAAATTTACAAAAAGACTTTTGTTTATTTATTTATCAAATTTCTCTTATTTATTAAACGTTTAATTTATTAATCAAACGAATACTTATCCCCAATTCGAAACCCTAGAAATACATGTATCTTAGAATTATTTCCCTTATACGTTATCAATTTCGTTAGGTGATCCTTTGGGATAATTCCAACGCATATTTCGTTGTCCGGTTGAATTTCAAGCTATTACGTGAACTGTGAGTATTACTTATCTCCTTTTTTGCTTTTACAACTTTTGGGGTGATTCATGCACAAGTATACAAAACTTCGTATTCAATTACACATACATTTTATTCATTTACAATTCATATACGTGTCTTGTTTATCTTTGTGCTTATGCTTGAACATGAACGTAACTTACATACAAAATCATACATTTAGACATAACTTATGTTATGGTGCTCATTTAGACGTAACTTATGTTACAGTGCTCATTTAGACATAACTTTGTGTTATGGTGCTCTTTTAGACTCACACGTGTTGAGGTGCTCATTATCAATTACATTGTACAAACTTTACATTTGATCTTTGTCTTGTTTGGTTACTTGCGTGTTTACATAATGCCTTGGTAATGCTAGACACATGAATTGTACTACTTTTCAAAACTTATACTATATGTACAAAACTAAGTAGTACTCACCAACATCATATGTTAACAAAATTATTTTCGTGTATGTTTCAGGATAAGCTGCTTGACGCTTCACATAGGACTTTGGACTTAGAATAAATCAATCAATTATCTTTATTTTTGTTGTCTTGTATTTAATTTCACATGTTGTAAAACAATATTCAATAATCATATATTTACATTTTAGTACCATGAGCTTTTGAACAATCGTCACTACATGGCACCTCGATGATTCCGCCATCGGTTGGGGTGTTACAGATTGGTATCAGAGCCATGGTTATAGGGAACTAGGTTATTAGATAAAATGGCCTAGACTATAACCGAACTTCAACTTTCATGCATAATATTTCCTAAATTACCTTACCCTCATTTCCCTCTACTTTCCTTCCTCTATCATTCTCTTCTTCTCCATTTCTCCTCATCTTTCATCCTGGTGCATAGAGATGGTGTCCTACAAGGAGTGGAAAGCCTACATCATCATGGAACGGGAGCAGTACCTTTCATGAAGACACTCTTAGGCATAATGCCTACTCTTATTTTGCTCCTTCAAGGTTGTTGAGCTTTAATGAGTGTGATAGAACACGTGCAATCTGGAAGGGTGGATGCCTGTACACTGGGTTTTCTGGCATAGGTAAGCATAGCGCATAAATCCAATAACGGACCTATTATGCTTACCTGGGGATTCCTGGAGTGAGTGTCCACTTATAGGCTAAAGCATGTCTTCTTTGATCACCATTGGGTTCAATTCCTTTGAAAAGTCAACGTTCTTGTTGGGCTTTACAGCTAGACAAGGGCACTCCAAGCATTTTGTACAAGTTTTTCAATAATACTCTCTCGTTTCATATACAATACTTTGCATATAATGATTGCTTACAAGAATCATATCTTCATAATTATCTGTACGATTATACACTTACATTTTCTAATCTCATGATTATTCATTGACTACCTCATAGATGTCTGCCCGCCGCATGCTCCGTGATGCCAGCCAACGCCCTGTTCGTGCTTCTGGACAGCGTTCTGATCGTCGCCTCGCATCTTTAGTCGCTGAGCAAATTGTGCAGTGATCCCGAACCTTGTCAGTGAGATAAGCCAGAATAGTAACAGTGCCAACACAGGGAGCACGACTCCATTTCGGTGCACTTTCAAACACTTTAACTCCTGCAACCCCACGAAATTCACTGGTGAGGAGGGTGCTACTGGCCTCCTCCAATGGTTTGAAAGCATGGAGAACACCTTTGTGAACAGTGAATGTCCTGATGAACTCCGCGTTCGCTATGCTACTAGTGTCCTTCAAAAGGGGGCGCTAACCTGGTGGAATGGCGAAAAACGCAATCGAGGAGCTGATGTTGCTTTATCTTTATCTTGGGCTGATGTTAAGGAACTCATGATCGCCAAATTCTGCCCTAGGAACGAAATCAGGAAACTGGAGGAAGAATTCCATGGACTGAAACAAGACAGTGGTGAGAATCTTGCGTATAATACTCGATATCACGAACTTAGCATACTAGTTCCACACATGGTCACCCCAGTCTCTTGAGCAATCGAAAAATATATCGAAGGATTACCTGACCTGATTCAAGACGTTGTCACTGGAGGCAAAGCCACTACGGTAGAAGAAGCCATCCAACTTGCAGCCACATTAACAGACAAACACGTAAGGAAAGGAAACTTGGTTAGGAAGGGCACCAAGACATCTACTGAGAAAACCACCAATGCTGTTGAACAATCTAAGACTGTTTTAGCAAAGGCCGCCACTACTGCTTCGAACTCTAAGAAACGAATGGGCGATAATCTGAACCATACTGTTATTGATCCTGTGGCTTAACCCCCTATCAAGAAAGCCTACACGGGAATCCATCCTCAATGCAGCACTTGCAAGTATCATCACCCTGCAAATCTTCCATGCCGTCAATGCACTAGATGTGGAAGGTTTGGACACTTTGTCACCACTTGTCGAGTAATGGTTGGGACACAGGGTAATCATCAAACAGCTGCTCAGGAACCACTACAGATTAATAATGGTCGGGCATGTTATCATTGTAGAGACCCTAACCACATGCGACCTCAATGCCCTAAATTGAATAATGTAAACCTGGTGGCACACGGACAAACTTTCGATATCTGTATCAACGAAGCAACCGGTCAGGATGACGTTAATCCCACTGGTTTAAGCTATGGATGAAATCTCCCTAAGACTCGAGAATCCAATACTTGTGTTTTCATTTTCTTGATCCTATTATCATTTTGTACCCAATTTTGTCGCACTCATTAGCATATAACATCTAGAAATTTCCTTGCATACTAATGTGTATGAACACAGATTGGAAAGTTATCATATTTGATTATGTTTATTTTAATCGTAGAAGTTTAAAGACACTACCTTACATTTTATTGAAACATTTGGACTTGATTTCCATAAAAATCAAACTACTAAAAACTTGATACTTGATCCTACAAAGCTTTTCTAAAAACATCATTGTTTGTTATATGAAACTTGATTTTTCCCTTAATTTGACTATCCATTGAACATTTAATTATTCATGATACTCGTAAACTATTTCCATAGGCCACTAAGATAACACTTACACTTAATGGTTGTAGTACTTACAAACTTGCTTGCATGTGTGTATTATCCACGCAACTCAGATAAACATTTCATTTAAAGGGCTCCTCGGACGAGTGGTAGCCCATACTTAAATACTGTTATGCTTACAAGTCATTGCAACCAATGCAATTGACCTCATTATTACATGGCTTCATTTCATTGATAACATCTCATTGTAACTCAACGTGTTTGTTGTGTCATCTTCTTGTGAAACTTATTTGCTTTAATGTGTTGTTAGTTTAGGATCATAGAAGGACATAAAACCCTAATGTAAGGTAAATTGATGATTCTGGTCCGGAACGTAATCATGAATTTACAGGTGCGTTAGGGTAGTGTGAAATTCTATTAGAGTTTTGGGGTAGACGTCCAGTACGTTTTCAAGGTATCAAAGGTGTGGTGGGTTAGCTGCGGTACACCCTGTATACAAACACTAATGATGCATGAAAGTGAGACTGGAAGTCGGACCAGGAACAAACCCTACTTGTTTGGTAGTTCATTAAGCCTTTCTTTAGTCAATCAACTCATGCAATTATTTAGGAGTCCTAAAACTTGAAGTTAGTGTCTTACTAGAATCTTATTCTCCTTATTATTCGAGACGAACCTAATCCAATCCTTAACTCACACCTATCGAACCTCTCATCCAGATCATTCGAATTTTCCAAACCACAGTTACCTTAACTTTTACCCAAACATCCATAACCCTATGTTTCTAATAACTTCGGGACGAAGTGTGACACCCGGAAAATTCTGGTTAACAACGTTGTCTAGATGAAAGTCTACCTTAGCGAGTCACACGTATATTGTACTTAACTGGGTTAGTTAAGTCGGGTTATGGTTCGGGAACTATCGGTTTAGTCTAGAAGATCATTGGATGTTGGTCTAGAGGTTCATTAGATGTCAGTCCTTAACCAAGTGTACAAACGGTGACGATTTGTAGGATCGTCAGGGCATAAGGAACATACAAGTCTCGAGTCCCGGGAATTGGTGAACGAGTGTGAATATGTGTATTTACAAGTGTTATGTGTTTACAATCATTATGTGACTTGTCGGTATGTGAATATGTGTTAACATATGTTAAAACGGGGTTTTAACGCGCAAAACACACGAAACCAGCCCCTATAGGCGATTAGGGAGGCCTAATCGCCTATAAGGGAGGCGAGTAGGAATCTTAGGGGCGAGTAGGGGACTAATTGCATGATGTTCATGCGATTAGGCCCCAATTGCATGAACTTACATGCGATTAGGATTCCTAATCGCGTGTAAAGCTGCATAATCGCGTGTTACGGGCTGGACGACTAAAAACGACTATAAATACCATACTTGACCTCATAAACTTCATAATACAAACCCTAGTCGTCCCATAACCCGCCCCAACACACACACAACCTCTGGAACGCGATTTTTGATCAAAACACAAGGTTTCAAGCTTAATCCATCATTCTTCTACAAATCTAAGGTTTGGTTTCCATCCATGCAATCTTATAAACGTTTTTATTCAATCCCTAATAGTCCAGACCTGTTCTAAAACGGAAAAGCTTTCTGAAAATCGTTAATAAGTGTTGTTAATCGGATTTTAACTAGTATACATGTGTTATGTGTGTTTATGATTAGAAAGCTAGGGTTTTTATGATTCAAGATGAAGGATTAACATGTTATTAGGTTAATTCAGAATACTAATGATATTATGATGATAAAATCTGAGAATTGATTATTAGGGTTATAGTTATGCATGTTAATGTGTGTTTCATGCTATGTGTATGGCGTTTGGATTACATGGTTGCATGCAGGACTGATAATACGAGGTTAAACGAAGGATTTTGGTTTAAACATGTTTAGAATAGTTGTTGGGATGATATTGGGTGGTTACACACGTTCTGGATCTGATCTGGAGCGTTAAACGCGCGAAAAACCGGAACAGCAAGGTTACAGGCGATTAGCAATCCTAATCGCCTATATTAGAGGCGATTAGGAGGCCAATCGCTATGTTTCATGAGATTAGGGGCTAAATGCTAGTAGTTACATGCAATCAGCCCTAAATGCTAGTAGTTACATGCAATCAGCCCTAAATGCTAGTAGTTACATGCAATCAGCCCTAAATGCTAGTAGTTACATGCAATCAGCCCTAAATGTTAGTAGTTACATGCAATCAGCCCTAAATGCTAGTAGTTACATGCGATTAGCCTTCCTAAATGCCAGTTGACCAACCTAAATGCTAGTTGACTTTTCCTAATCGCGTGTACTGCTGCTGTAAGTGTAAATTAACATTCCGAGACCCGATTTGACATGTAGGAACATGCTAGGAATCCCGTAACATATCTAATAACTTGGTAACATATGTTTGGATGTAATTCGGTGATACGTGAACTATGTGCTATAACTTGTTGTGCATTAACGTATGTTAAGTGTGATTGCATGATTGCATGTTTGAGAGCGTAAACATAACACGGGAAGTCTCGGGTCACCAATGGGATGTCGAGTCTTGTACTTTGGGTCAGTTAAACCGTCACGGTGTTTTCAAACGAACTTGGTTATGGTCTGGACATCTAGGGACTAACTAACCTGCGGGTTATTAGTCTAAGTACTTGTAACTGTCATATGTTAGGTCGCCGCTTTACGGGACTAGCATAGCAGCTGAGTTTACTCGTGCTAAGGAGTAACGCAACTTAAGGTGAGTTTACGGCCCCTCTTTTAAACTGGTTTACACTTTTCGAGGGAGAAAACATGTGTTAAAACGATTATTTGGTAACTACTGTCATACTATGGGTTTCTATTGTGTACTACACGATCTTTGGAAGTCCCGGGGGGAACCATGAATGTGCGGGTTTGCACAACGGGGAAATGTGAATAGCGCTATTGGGAGTGACCAACCCCGCTCGTCGACTTGGAGGGTCGGCGGGTGCATATTGTCTCAAACAGGAGCAACAGGAACAACAGGGATACTACATCGGGCACACATTTGGTTTGCGAGTTAGTAATGGTTTTCCAATCGTGGTAGTAACAAAACATACGCCTAGCTAGCGTACACTGGTTTTCGATTTGTTATAGTATGGACAGGTTGACTTGGTACTTGGATTACAAAACCTGTAAACTCACCAGCATTTTTGTGCTGACGTAAACTTTTACATGTTTTCTCAGCTCGCTAAGGTAGCACTACTGGACTAGGGCGCACGCGTCTGCACGGCGTCTAGTTAGAGTCGCATGGTTTTCATATGTTGAACAATTGGTTTACTTTTGAGATACTGTTTTGAATAAGCTTCCGCTGTAAACGGGGATTTTAAACTATGTTTTGAAATTGCATTATATTCATTTAGACTTGTTTATTTTGATCGTTGGTTTGGATCCTGGTTTGTCATGCGCCTCGCGGTAAAAGTCCGCAAGTGGATTTTGAGGGTGTGACAGATTGGTATCAGAGCCAATGGTTATAGTGAACTAGGACTGCATGTAGAGTCTAGTCTATAGCCGAGTCGCACACACTAGACGATCACATGGTACTAAACATTATAGTGGTTTACATATGGTCTTGTCGGGGTGTCTCTAAATCATTTGGTCTTTCTACGTTACATCATCCATTCTATCTTAGGTCGGGTTACTTGCTTTCTAGGCAGTGTAGTATATTGGAGTGAATCGTGTACTCTTGAGATTTGTCCAAGGCTCGGACATCTCCCTTTCATACTCCAATAGAAACACTTGCCATAAACTACCGTAGTATTACGGTGTATAGCTAAGAGTCTATGTTCGGTGATTTGAACTTTGAACTAGGAGAACACTTGGAGGACCATGTAGAGGGGTTTATCATTTTGGGTGCACACAAAATCATAAACCGAAATGCATGGAAGCCCTGGTGAGCTCTGGGTTTGAAGGGATAGTCCTGGATTGGATCTAGCTTTGATCTTGTGAACATTAGTGGTTATCTTTATCTGCGAAACTAAATTTTCTCGTTCTTTCTGCCAGAATCATGTCTGGAGGACGTGGAGGTGGTCGCAATGGTGGACGTGGTGGTGGACGCGGTGGTGCTGGTGGTCGTGGAGGTATTAATCTATCGCAGGCTGATCTGAACAACTTGCTCCAAGCTGCCTTCCAGTTAGGGCACAACGGTGGTGGTAAGTTGATTTATCCATTTTCTTTGCCTCAATGGTGAACCTTGTTTACATTCGTCGTGATTCCTCACGCATTTCATTGCAGGTGGTCCTGTTAACCCACCCCCGCCCATGTGTACCTACAAGATGTTTCGGGACTGTAAGCCACAGGAATTCTCTGGCACTGAGGGTGCGGTGAGCTTGCTTAGGTGGCTGGAAAAAGTGGAGTCAGTGTTTCTGATGTGTAACTGTCTCCCAGAAGATCGGGTTAAGTATGCTGCTGCGTTATTCCAGGATGTTGCATTGACTTGGTGGAATAACATCACCCAGAATATGGGTATTGGGGAGGCGTATGCTATGCCTTGGGAGAATTTTGTGCAGCTGCTGAAGCGTGAGTACTGTCCGAGGGAAGAGGTGCAGAAGCTAGAGCACGAGGTGTGGAACCTCAAGATGACTGGGTCTGAAATTGAGAAGTATACTGTGAGGCGTAACGAGTTGGCGGTGCTGTGTCCTGATCTGCATGTGCCAGAGTTCAGGAGGATTGAACACTATGTCTCGGGGTTAGTACCGGAAATCGCAGGGTTAGTGGCTGCGGGAAATCATCCTACATACGCAGAGGTGGTCCGATCGGCTCATAGGATGACCAACTTGAAGGTGAATGAGGGTATTTTGCCTGCTAAGGGTTCGACTGTTAAGGCCCCAGAGAACAACAAGCGCAAGTGGGATAATGAAGGGAAAGGATCTGGGCCAGCACAGCAAGGTAAGAGGTTTGATAAAGGGGGTTCTTCTTCTTCGGGTAACAAGCAGGGTGGTTATGCGGGGAAACTGCCTAAATGTAACAAGTGTGGACGTCATCATCAAGGGAACTGCGACAGTAACCGTTGTCACCGCTGCCAGCGAATTGGGCATTTTGCTAAGGATTGTCGGGTTACACTTCCATCGACCCAGGCCCCGACTACTAACTCAGCTCCTACTACTCAAGGGACTACGGGAAGACAAGGATGTTACAACTGTGGTGAGACTGGGCATTACAAGAAGGATTGCCCAAAGCTGAAGCAGGGTGGAAACAACGGAAATGGGAACAACGGGGGCGGTGGCAGGAATGCACGCGCCTTCGTCATTGGAGCCGCTGAGGCTAGACAGGATCCTGACACAGTTACCGGTACGTTCCTTCTCAATAATCGTTCTGTTAGTATGTTATTTGATTCTGGTGCCGACAAGAGTTTTGTATCCATGGAAGTTAGTCGACTGCTAGATGTAGTACCCGTACCATTAGAGACTAAGTATATTATTGAGTTGGCTGACGGTAAAAAGATTGAAGCTACTAGTGTCCTTCGGGAGTGTCAATTAGAGTTGTCGGGTTTATCATTCCCCATCGACCTTATGCCGGTACCTTTGGGTAGTTTTGACGTTGTGGTAGGAATGGATTGGTTGTCTTTGTATCGCGCAGAGATTGTCTGTTACGATAAGGTTATTCGGATTCCTCTCCCTGATGGAGAATCCCTTTCTGTGTACGGTATCAAGGGTGGTGTTTCGCTAAACATCATCTCTAGCATGAAAGCCCTTAAGTGTCTTTGAAAGGGTTATCCAGCCGTTTTGGCACTTTTATCTGTTTCCTCTGGTGATGAGAAGAAGATCGACGATATTCCAGTGGTACGCGAGTTTCCTGATGTTTTTCCCGATGATTTATCTGGTCTTCCTCCCCATCGTCAAGTCGAGTTCGGTATTGATCTTGTACCAGGGGCTGCTCCTATTGCTCGGGCCCCCTACCGTCTTGCACCTCCCGAGATGCAGGAATTGTCTAGTCAGTTACAGGAACTCTTGGACAAGGGTTTCATCAGACCAAGTTTTTCCCCTTGGGGAGCCCCGATTCTATTTGTTAAGAAGAAGGATGGAAGTTTCCGATTGTGTGTGGACTATAGAGAACTGAACAAATTGACCGTCAAGAACCGTTATCCTCTTCCACGTATTGATGATCTATTCGACCAGCTCCAGGGTTCTAGTTACTATTCCAAGATTGACTTGAGGTCCGGTTATCACCAGTTGCGGGTAAGGGAAGCTGACGTTGCAAAGACTGCCTTTCGAACACGTTATGGCCATTTCGAATTCTTGGTCATGCCTTTCGGTCTCACGAACGCACCGGCGGTTTTCATGGACTTGATGAACCGCGTTTGCAAACCATATCTGGACAAGTTCGTCATTGTGTTTATTGATGACATTCTGATCTACTCCAAGAACAAGACCGAACACGAGGAACACCTGCGTTTGGTTTTGGAACTCTTGCGACGGGAACAACTTTACGCTAAGTTCTCAAAGTGTGACTTTTGGTTACGCGAAGTTCAGTTCCTAGGACATGTGGTTAATGAACTAGGGATTCATGTCGATCCAGCTAAGATCGAAGCGATCAAGGACTGGGGAGCACCTAAGACGCCAACTGAGGTGCGGCAATTCCTAGGCCTTGCGGGCTACTATCGTCGTTTCATTCAGGGGTTCTCGAAGATCGCTCAACCCCTGACCACTCTTACTCAGAAGGATAGAAAATTCGACTGGGGTGCACCACAAGAGTCAGCGTTCGAGGAACTAAAGTCTAAACTGTGTTCTGCTCCTATTTTGTCTTTACCTGAAGGCCCTAATGATTTCGTTGTTTACTGTGATGCTTCTATTCATGGTCTCGGTTGCGTGTTGATGCAACGCGAGAAGGTGATCGCGTATGCTTCTCATCAACTCAAGGTGCACGAGAAGAACTACACCACCCATGACTTGGAATTGGGTGCAGTGGTTTTCGCGTTGAAAATTTGGAGACATTACTTGTACGGTACTAAATGCACCATCTACACCGATCACAAGAGTCTCCAACATATTTTCGACCAACAACATTTGAACATACGGCAGCGTCGTTGGATTGAACTTCTGAACGACTATGATTGTGCCATTAAGTACCATCCTGGCAAGGCGAATGTTGTAGCAGACGCCTTGAGCAGGAAGGAATCAACTAAACCTCGTCGCGTTCGGGCGTTGCAGCTCACCATTCATTCATCCCTACCTGATCAACTCCGTTCTGCCCAGTTAGAAGCTTTGAAGGAGGAGAACCTTAAAGCTGAGACTATGCACGGTGCCGACAAGCACCTCGAGCGAAGGCCTGATGGCCTGCACTACTTCGCAGAACGCATATGGGTTCCTTTATTCGGGGGACTACGGGAGCTTGTCCTAGATGAGGCTCATAAGTCCCGGTATTCTATTCATCCTGGTTCGGATAAGATGTACCAAGATCTGAAGGTGCTTTACTGGTGGCCAAACATGAGGTCGGATATAGCCTCATACGTGAGCAAATGCTTGACCAGTGCTAAGGTCAAGGTGGAATACCAGAAACCGTCGGGTCTCTTGCAACAACCTGAAATTCCGGAATGGAAATGGGAACGGATTACCATGGATTTTGTCACGCAACTTCCTAAATCACCAAGGGAATGACAAGATATGGGTGATTGTCGATCGGTTGACGAAATCAGCCCATTTTCTTGCTATTAAGGAGACCGACACCATGGATCGTGTGGCTCGTCTTTATTTGAAGGAAGTTGTTTCTAAGCACGGGGTGCCAGTTTCTATTATCTCGGATCGTGACTCCCATTTTACTTCTCACTTCTGGAAGTCTTTGCACAAGGCTTTGGGTACCCAACTAGACATGAGTACAGCTTATCACCCACAGACTGACGGTCAGAGTGAGCGCACGATTCAAACTTTAGAAGACATGCTGCGGGCATGTGTGATCGATTTTGGCAAAGGTTGGGAAGCTCATTTACCGTTAGTAGAATTCTCGTACAACAACAGTTATCACACGAGCATCAAGGTGGCTCCGTTCGAGGCACTGTACGGACGGAAATGCCGTTCTCCTCTTTGTTGGGCTGAAGTGGGTGAGAGTCAACTCACTGGGCCTGAACTAGTGTACGAAACTTTGGAAAAGATCGTACAGATTCGTAACGGGTTGGCAGCGGCACGGGATCGACAAAAGAGTTATGCTGATCAGCGTCGCAAACCATTGGAATTCCAAGTTAATGACAAAGTACTTCTAAAAGTCTCACCATGGAAGGGCGTCATACGCTTTGGGAAGCGTGGCAAACTCAATCCGCGGTATGTCGGCCCATTTACGATCCTGGAACGGATTGGGCCGGTGGCATATCGTCTTGATTTACCGACGGAGCTCGGTAATGTACATAACGTCTTCCATGTGTCCAACTTGAAGAAGTGTCTGGCTGACGAGTCTCTCATTGTTCCACTGGAAGAGATCAAGGTTGATGATCGTCTTCGGATTGTGGAAGAACCTGTGGAGATCCTTGATTACAAGATTCGTAGCCTACGTCACAGCAAGATTCGCATCGTTAAGGTTCGGTGGAACTCGAACCGGGGACCAGAGTACACTTGGGAACGGGAGGATCAGATGAAGTCTAAGTATCCTCATCTCTTTCCTAAGGAGGCGTTCGAGTCGAGATATATCTCTTCTGCAGCTGAATGAATCTCGGGGCGAGATTCCTTTTAACGTGGGGATGATGTGACAACTCGGGTAAAATCTCTTTTTGGTTTCTATTTTTAGTTCCTATCTTTTGTTGTTTCCTTCGTTATTCTTTTTGGTACTTGCGCAATTTTCGGGACGAAAATTCTTTTAACGTGGGGATGATGTGACACCCGGCAAATTCTGGTTAACAACGTTGTCTAGATGAAAGTCTACCTTAGCGAGTCACACGTATATTGTACTTAACTGGGTTAGTTAAGCGGGTTATGGTTTGGGAACTATCGGTTTAGTCTAGAAGATCATTGGATGTTGGTCTAGAGGTTCATTAGATGTCAGTCCTTAACCAAGTGTACAAACGGTGAAGATTTGTAGGATCGTCAGGGCATACGGAACATACAAGTCTCGAGTCCCGGGAATTGGTGAACGAGTGTGAATATGTGTATTTACAAGTGTTATCTGTTTACAATCATTATGTGACTTGTCGGTATGTGAATATGTGTTAACATATGTTAAAACGGGGTTTAACGCGCAAAACACACGAAACCAGCCCCTATAGGCGATTAGGGAGGCCTAATCGCCTATAAGGGAGGCGAGTAGGCATTCTTAGGGGCGAGTAGGGGACTAATTGCATGACTGTTCATGCGATTAGGCCCCAATTGCATGAACTTACATGCGATTAGGATTCCTAATCGCGTGTAAAGCTGCATAATCGCATGTTACGGGCTGGACGACTAAAAACGACTATAAATACCATACTTGACCTCATAAACATCATAATACAAACCCTAGTCGTCCCATAACCCGCCCCAACACACACACAACCTCTGGAACGCGATTTTTGATCAAAACACAAGGTTTCAAGCTTAATCCATCATTCTTTTACAAATCTAAGGTTTGGTTTCCATCCATGCAATCTTATAAACGTTTTTATTCAATACCTAATAGTCCAGACCTGTTCTAATACGGAAAAGCTTTCTGAAAATCGTTAATAAGTGTTGTTAATCGGATTTTAACTAGTATACATGTGTTATGTGTGTTTATGATTAGAAAGCTAGGGTTTTTATGATTCAAGATGAAGGATTAACATGTTATTAGGTTAATTCAGAATACTAATGATATTATGATGATAAAATCTGAGAATTGATTATTAGGGTTATAGTTATGCATGTTAATGTGGTGTTTCATGCTATGTGTATGGTGTTTGGATTACATGGTTGCATGCAGGACTGATAATACGAGGTTAAACGAAGGATTTTGGTTTAAACATGTTTAGAATAGTTGTTGGGATGATATTGGGTGGTTACACACGTTCTGGATCTGATCTGGAGCGTTAAACGCGCGAAAAACCGGAACAGCAAGGTTACAGGCGATTAGCAATCCTAATCGCCTATATTAGAGGCGATTAGGAGGCCAATCGCTATGTTTCATGCGATTAGGGCCTAAATGCTAGTAGTTACATGCAATCAGCCCTAAATGCTAGTAGTTACATGCAATCAGCCCTAAATGCTAGTAGTTACATGCAATCAGCCCTAAATGCTAGTAGTTACATGCAATCAGCCCTAAATGCTAGTAGTTACATGCAATCAGCCCTAAATGCTAGTAGTTACATGCGATTAGCCTTCCTAAATGCCAGTTGACCAACCTAAATGCTAGTTGACTTTTCCTAATCGCGTGTACTGCTGCTGTAAGTGTAAATTAACATTCCGAGACCCGATTTGACATGTAGGAACATGCTAGGAATCCCGTAACATATCTAATAACTTGGTAACATATGTTTGGATGTAATTCGGTGATAAGTGAACAATGTGCTATAACTTGTTGTGCGTTAACGTATGTTAAGTGTGATTGCATGATTGCATGTTTGAGAGCGTAAACATAACACGGGAAGTCTCGGGTCACCAATGGGATGTCGAGTCTTGTACTTTGGGTCAGTTAAACCGTCACGGTGTTTTCAAACGAACTTGGTTATGGTCTGGACATCTAGGGACTAACTAACCTGCGGGTTATTAGTCTAAGTACTTGTAACTGTCATATGTTAGGTCGCCGCTTTACGGGACTAGCATAGCAGCTGAGTTTACTCGTGTTAAGGAGTAACGCAACTTAAGGTGAGTTTACGGCCCCTCTTTTAAACTGGTTTACACTTTTCGGGGGAGAAAACATGTGTTAAAACGATTATTTGGTAACTACTGTCATACTATGGGTTTCTATTGTGTACTACACGATCTTTGGAAGTCCCGGGGGGAACCATGAATGTGCGGGTTTGCACAACGGGGAAATGTGAATAGCGCTATTGGGAGTGACCAACCCCGCTCGTCGACTTGGAGGGTCGGCGGGTGCATATTGTCTCAAACAGGAGCAACAGGAACAACAGGGTTACTACATCGGGCACACATTTGGTTTGCGAGTTAGTAATGGTTTTCCAATCTTGGTAGTAACAAAACATACGCCTAGCTAGCGTACACTGGTTTTCGATTTGTTATAGTATGGACAGGTTGACTTGGTACTTGGATTACAAAACCTGTAAACTCACCAGCATTTTTGTGCTGACGTAAACTTTTACATGTTTTCTTAGGTCGCTAAGGTAGCACTACTGGACTAGGGCGCACGCGTCTGCACGGCGTCTAGTTAGAGTCGCATGGTTTTCATATGTTGAAGAATTGGTTTACTTTTGAGATACTGTTTTGAATAAGCATCCCCTGTAAACGGGGATTTTAAACTATGTTTTGAAATTGCATTATATTCATTTAGACTTGTTTATTGTGATCGTTGGTTTGGATCCTGGTTTGTCATGCGCCTCGCGGTAAAACTCCGCAAGTGGATTTTGAGGGTGTGACACGAAGTTTCTAAAAGTAGGGGATGCTGTGACATCCGTCACTTTTTATTTTTATATAATAATAATTATGATAATAATAATAATAATAATATTAATAAAAACTTTTCAAATTTTATTTAGATATAAACACACTCACTTGTCAAGCCCAAACCAAACCATAATCAAACAATAACCCACCCCTTTCCTTTTTCTTTTCGGCCCAGTCCACCACCTGAGCCCACCATCAGACCAGCCAAGAAGCATGCCCAAGACCCTTTTCCCTTATCTGCCAAAAAAAAGGGTTTTGTCTCTGCTGAGACTCGAACCCGAGCCGGCTCCAACACAAGACAAACGCACCACCAACTGAGCTATGGCTCATACCTGCTACAAATCCAATCCATATTATATAAAAACCCACAAACCCCAAACCTTCTTCTTTCCCCTTGTCTGTTCGAGCAGCAGCGACCAAAACAACAAACACCGGTCAACATTTGACCTTGACCACCTAAATTAATTTATAATTGGCAACCCTTTTACTTAATTGACTCGTTTTGATGTATTAGCATTAAAATCCGACTTTGACTAAGCTCGATTCCGGGCTAATTAGTCGTCCTCTTGACTAAGCTCGATTCAAAAATCAAGACCTTCCCTTTATACGAAATCACTATAAATTGGACCCTCCTTGACTAGCTTAAGATGCCGAATACACTCTCTAAATCCTCCATTTCTGTTAATAACCTCTCATTCGAAGTGTTTGGCTCGCGTTTGACTTCTTGGTTGACCGAGCTAGAATCAAACGATTCGTTATTGTAAGTAATATTTTTCATATGGGTTTTGTTAATCGGTTATTCACAAACAATAGCCCCATCATATCAGGGGCTATTGCTTGCTAAATCATAGTATTGAAAAGCTAGGGCTTGTACATACAAATTGGGGAAGAACACTGATTTCTTATACATTTTATATTTTAAACAAACTGAAAACATACACAACCACTGGTCTAGACCAAGTGGTTGTGTCTGGTGTTCTTGGACCAACCCACACGGGTTCAAACCTTGGCACCAACATCTTTTTCCTTTCATTTTTTTGTCTTGCTTACAAACTTTAAATATAATTATTTATATTTTATAAATTCATTTTAAAATACTAAAACACTTTTAAAATTTCTACAAAAATTATTTTGTATTAATCTGATGAAAAAGTTTAACTTACAATTTTTATTTTTCAAAAAATTATTTATTTAATATATATAATAATTAAATCAAGTTTATTCTATTATATTTATAAAATTCTATTAAAATATCAAAACAATCTTATAAACTTCCACAAAAATTATTCTAAGTTTTTATAACATTAAGCTTTTCTGAAATAATTTTTATTTCAGAAAAATCATTTATTTAATATTTTTAATCAATTTTTGTTAGTTTTAATCATAATTAAATCATAATAAATTCATTTTTCAATATTTTTGCACCAAAATTTTACATAAATTATTTCTAACTATTTAGAACTGAATTACAAATTTTAATTCAAAAATTCTTTAAATTTTAATATTTTTAAATATTAACGTTATATTTTGACAATTTGAAATAAATAGAATTAATATTCTATTTATAAGAAAATAATTTTATAAAAATTATTTTCACACTTACAACTTTATATTGTGACCATCTTCAATTTAAAATTTACAAAAAGACTTTTGTTTATTTATTTATCAAATTTCTCTTATTTATTAAACGTTTAATTTATTAATCAAACGAATACTTATCCCCAATTCGAAACCCTAGAAATACATGTATCTTAGAATTATTTCCCTTATACGTTATCAAATTCGTTAGGTTGATCCTTTGGGATAATTCCAACGCATATTTCGTTGTCCGATTGAATTTCAAGCTATTACGTGAACTGTGAGTATTACTTATCCCCTTTTTCGCTTTTACAACTTTTGGGGTGATTCATGCACAAGTATACAAAACTTCGTATTCAATTACACATACATTTTATTCATTTACAATTCATATACGTGTCTTGTTTATCTTTGTGCTTATGCTTGAACATGAACGTAGCTTACATACAAAATCATACATTTAGACATAACTTATGTTATGGTGCTCATTTAGACGTAACTTATGTTACGGTGCTCATTTAGACATAACTTTGTGTCATGGTGCTCTTTTAGACTCACACGTGTTGAGGTGCTCATTATCAATTACATTGTACAAACTTTACATTTGATCTTTGTCTTGTTTGGTTACTTGCGTGTTTACATAATGCCTTGGTAATGCTAGACACATGAATTGTACTACTTTTCAAAACTTATACTATATGTACAAAACTAAGTAGTACTCACCAACATCATATGTTGACAAAATTATTTTCGTGTATGTTTCAGGATAAGCTGCTTGACGCTTCACATAGGACTTTGGACTTAGAATAAATCAATCAATTATCTTTATTTTTGTTGTCTTGTATTTAATTTCACATGTTGTAAAACAATATTCAATAATCATATATTTACATTTTAGTACCATGAGCTTTTGAACAATCGTCACTACATGGCACCTCGATGATTCCGCCATCGGTTGGGGTGTTACAGATTGGTATCAGAGCCATGGTTATAGGGAACTAGGTTATTAGATAAAATGGCCTAGACTATAACCGAACTTCAACTTTCATGCATAATATTTCCTAAATTACCTTACCCTCATTTCCCTCTACTTTCCTTCCTCTATCATTCTCTTCTTCTCCATTTCTCCTCATCTTTCATCCTGGTGCATAGAGATGGTGTCCTACAAGGAGTGGAAAGCCTACATCATCATGGAACGGGAGCAGTACCTTTCATGAAGACACTCTTAGGCATAATGCCTACTCTTATTTTGCTCCTTCAAGGTTGTTGAGCTTTAATGAGTGTGATAGAACACGTGCAATCTGGAAGGGTGGATGCCTGTACACTGGGTTTTCTGGCATAGGTAAGCATAGCGCATAAATCCAATAACGGACCTATTATGCTTACCTGGGGATTCCTGGAGTGAGTGTCCACTTATAGGCTAAAGCATGTCTTCTTTGATCACCATTGGGTTCAATTCCTTTGAAAAGTCAACGTTCTTGTTGGGCTTTACAGCTAGACAAGGGCACTCCAAGCATTTTGTACAAGTTTTTCAATAATACTCTCTCGTTTCATATACAATACTTTGCATATCATGATTGCTTACAAGAATCATATCTTCATAATTATCTGTACGATTATACACTTACATTTTCTAATCTCATGATTATTCATTGACTACCTCATAGATGTCTGCCCGCCGCATGCTCCGTGATGCCAGCCAACGCCCTGTTCGTGCTTCTGGACAGCGTTCTGATCGTCGCCTCGCATCTTTAGTCACTGAGCAAATTGCTGCAGTGATCCCGAACCTTGTCAGTGAGATAAGCCAGAATAGTAACAGTGCCAACACAGGGAGCACGACTCCATTTCGGTGCACTTTCAAACACTTTAACTCCTGCAACCCACGAAATTCACTGGTGAGGAGGGTGCTACTGGCCTCCTCCAATGGTTTGAAAGCATGGAGAACACCTTTGTGAACAGTGAATGTCCTGATGAACTCCGCGTTCGCTATGCTACTAGTGTCCTTCAAAAGGGGGCGCTAACCTGGTGGAATGGCGAAAAACGCAATCGAGGAGCTGATGTTGCTTTATCTTTATCTTGGGCTGATGTTAAGGAACTCATGATCGCCAAATTCTGCCCTAGGAACGAAATCAGGAAACTGGAGGAAGAATTCCATGGACTGAAACAAGACAGTGGTGAGAATCTTGCGTATAATACTCGATATCACGAACTTAGCATACTAGTTCCACACATGGTCACCCCAGTCTCTTGAGCAATCGAAAAATATATCGAAGGATTACCTGACCTGATTCAAGACGTTGTCACTGGAGGCAAAGCCACTACGGTAGAAGAAGCCATCCAACTTGCAGCCACATTAACAGACAAACACGTAAGGAAAGGAAACTTGGTTAGGAAGGGCACCAAGACATCTACTGAGAAAACCACCAATGCTGTTGAACAATCTAAGACTGTTTTAGCAAAGGCCGCCACTACTGCTTCGAACTCTAAGAAACGAATGGGCGATAATCTGAACCATACTGTTATTGATCCTGTGGCTCAACCCCCTATCAAGAAAGCCTACACGGGAATCCATCCTCAATGCAGCACTTGCAAGTATCATCACCCTGCAAATCTTCCATGCCGTCAATGCACTAGATGTGGAAGGTTTGGACACTTTGTCACCACTTGTCGAGTAATGGTTGGGACACAGGGTAATCATCAAACAGCTGCTCAGGAACCACTACAGATTAATAATGGTCGGGCATGTTATCATTGTAGAGACCCTAACCACATGCGACCTCAATGCCCTAAATTGAATAATGTAAACCTGGTGGCACACGGACAAACTTTCGATATCTGTATCAACGAAGCAACCGGTCAGGATGACGTTAACCCCACTGGTTAAGCTATGGATGAAATCTCCCTAAGACTCGAGAATCCAATACTTGTGTTTTCATTTTCTTGATCCTATTATCATTTTGTACCCAATTTTGTCGCACTCATTAGCATATAACATCTAGAAATTTCCTTGCATACTAATGTGTATGAACACAGATTGGAAAGTTATCATATTTGATTATGTTTATTTTAATTGTAGAAGTTTAAAGACACTACCTTACATTTTATTGAAACATTTGGACTTGATTTCCATAAAAATCAAACTACTAAAAACTTGATACTTGATCCTACAAAGCTTTTCTAAAAACATCATTGTTTGTTATATGAAACTTGATTTTTCCCTTAATTTGACTATCCATTGAACATTTAATTATTCATGATACTCGTAAACTATTTCCATAGGCCACTAAGATAACACTTACACTTAATGGTTGTAGTACTTACAAACTTGCTTGCATGTGTGTATTATCCACGCAACTTAGATAAACATTTCATTTAAAGGGCTCCTCGGACGAGTGGTAGCCCATACTTAAATATTGTTATGCTTACAAGTCATTGCAACCAATGCAATTGACCTCATTATTACATGGCTTCATTTCATTGATAACATCTCATTGTAACTCAACGTGTTTGTTGTGTCATCTTCTTGTGAAACTTATTTGCTTTAATGTGTTGTTAGTTTAGGATCATAGAAGGACATAAAACCCTAATGTAAGGTAAATTGATGATTCTGGTCCGGAACGTAATCATGAATTTACAGGTGCGTTAGGGTAGTGTGAAATTCTATTAGAGTTTTGGGGTAGACGTCCAGTACGTTTTCAAGGTATCAAAGGTGTGGTGGGTTAGCTGCGGTACACCCTGTATACAAACACTAATGATGCATTGAAAGTGAGACTGGAAGTCGGACCAGGAACAAACCCTACTTGTTTGGTAGTTCATTAAGCCTTTCTTTAGTCAATCAACTCATGCAATTATTTTAGGAGTCCTAAAACTTGAAGTTTAGTGTCTTACTAGAATCTTATTCTCCTTATTATTCGAGACGAACCTAATCCAATCCTTAACTCACACCTATCGAACCTTTCATCCAGATCATTCGAATTTTCCAAACCACGGTTACCTTAACTTTTACCCAAACATCCATAACCCTATGTTTCTAATAACTTCGGGACGAAGTTTCTAAAAGTAGGGGATGCTGTGACATCCGTCACTTTTTATTTTTATATAATAATAATTATGATAATAATAATAATAATAATAATAATAATAATAATATTAATATTAATAAAAACTTTTCAAATTTTATTTAGATATAAACACACTCACTTGTCAAGCCCAAACCAAACCATAATCAAACAATAACCCCCCTTTCCTTTTTTCTTTTCGGCCCAGTCCACCACCTGAGCCCACCATCAGACCAGCCAAAAAAGCAGGCCCAAGACCCTTTTCCCTTATCTGCCAAAAAAAAGGGTTTTGTCTCTGCTGAGACTCGAACCTGAGCCGGCTCCAACACAAGACAAACGCACCACCAACTGAGCTATGGCTCATACCTGCTACAAATCCAATCCATATTATATAAAAACCCACAAACCCAAACCTTCTTCTTTCCCCTTGTCTGTTAGAGCAGCAGCGACCAAAACAACAAACCCGGTCAACATTTGACCTTGACCACCTAAATTAATTTATAATTGGCAACCCTTTTACTTAATTGACTCGTTTTGATGTATTAGCATTAAAATCCGACTTTGACTAAGCTCGATTCCGGGCTAATTAGTCGTCCTCTTGACTAAGCTCGATTCAAAAATCAAGACCTTCCCTTTATACGAAATCACTATAAATTGGACCCTCCTTGACTAGCTTAAGATGCCGAATACACTCTCTAAATCCTCCATTTCTGTTAATAACCTCTCATTCGAAGTGTTTGGCTCGCGTTTGACTTGTTGGTTGACCGAGCTAGAATCAAACGATTCGTTATTGTAAGTAATATTTTTCATATGGGTTTTGTTAATCGGTTATTCACAAACAATAGCCCCATCATATCAGGGGCTATTGCTTGCTAAATCATAGTATTGAAAAGCTAGGGCTTGTACATACAAATTGGGGAAGAACACTGATTTCTTATACATTTTATATTTTAAACAAACTGAAAACATACACAACCACTGGTCTAGACCAAGTGGTTGTGTCTGGTGTTCTTGGACCAACCCACACGGGTTCAAACCTTGGCACCAACATCTTTTTCCTTTCATTTTTTTGTCTTGCTTACAAACTTTAAATATAATTATTTATATTTTATAAATTCATTTTAAAATACTAAAACACTTTTAAAATTTCTACAAAAATTATTTTGTATTAATCTGATGAAAAAGTTTACTTACAATTTTTATTTTTCAAAAAATTATTTATTTAATATATATAATAATTAAAACAAGTTTATTCTATTATATTTATAAATTCTATTAAAATATCAAAACAATCTTATAAACTTCCACAAAAATTATTCTAAGTTTTTATAACATTAAGCTTTTCTGAAATAATTTTTATTTCAGAAAAATCATTTATTTAATATTTTTAATCAAATTTTGTTAGTTTTAATCATAATTAAATCATAATAAATTCATTTTTCAATATTTTTGCACCAAAATTTTACATAAATTATTTCTAACTATTTAGAACTGAATTACAAATTTTAATTCAAAATTCTTTAAATTTTAATATTTTTAAATATTAAAGTTATATTTTGACAATTTGAAATAAATAGAATTAATATTCTATTTATAAGAAAATAATTTTATAAAAATTATTTTCACACTTACAACTTTATATTGTGACCATCTTCAATTTAAAATTTACAAAAAGACTTTTGTTTATTTATTTATCAAATTTCTCTTATTTATTAAACGTTTAATATATTAATCAAACGAATACTTATCCCCAATTCGAAACCCTAGAAATACATGTATCTTAGAATTATTTCCCTTATACGTTATCAAATTCGTTAGGTGGATCCTTTGGGATAATTCCAACGCATATTTCGTTGTCCGGTTGAATTTCAAGCTATTACGTGAACTGTGAGTATTACTTATCCCCTTTTTCGCTTTTACAACTTTTGGGGTGATTCATGCACAAGTATACAAAACTTCGTATTCAATTACACATACATTTTATTCATTTACAATTCATATACGTGTCTTGTTTATCTTTGTGCTTATGCTTGAACATGAACGTAGCTTACATACAAAATCATACATTTAGACATAACTTATGTTATGGTGCTCATTTAGACGTAACTTATGTTACGGTGCTCATTTAGACATAACTTTGTGTTATGGTGCTCTTTTAGACTCACACGTGTTGAGGTGCTCATTATCAATTACATTGTACAAACTTTACATTTGATCTTTGTCTTGTTTGGTTACTTGCGTGTTTACATAATGCCTTGGTAATGCTAGACACATGAATTGTACTACTTTTCAAAACTTATACTATATGTACAAAACTAAGTAGTACTCACCAACATCATATGTTGACAAAATTATTTTCGTGTATGTTTCAGGATAAGCTGCTTGACGCTTCACATAGGACTTTGGACTTAGAATAAATCAATCAATTATCTTTATTTTTGTTGTCTTGTATTTAATTTCACATGTTGTAAAACAATATTCAATAATCATATATTTACATTTTAGTACCATGAGCTTTTGAACAATCGTCACTACGTGGCACCTCGATGATTCCGCCATCGGTTGGGGTGTTACATTATTATTATTATTATTATTATTATTATTATTATTATTATTATTATACACACACACACATATCTGATATCATCATCATCTTCCACAACCACACCTTCCACCATCGACCTGCAACCACCACCATCTACCTCAATAACCCCCAATCGACTTGCAACCACCACCATCGGCCCTGAATTAGATAGAGAGAGTGAGGTAGAGAGAGAAAGACGAGAGGAAAACCGACGTGCAACACCACCATCGACCTCAATAACCCCCAATCGACCACCAATTGACCACATATCACACCAATCGACCTGCAACTACCAATCGAAGGTATGTGAATCAGGCTCTGTTTTTTGGTATGTTTGTGAACCGAACAACTGGCTGATCAATCTCTTTTTCTCACCTTCTCGTCCCACAACATTAGATTCTGGAAAACATGTTTCGTTTCCTCTATTGGTATCTTTCTGGTTTTCATGACGCATAGCTTTGGTAGCCACGTCATCAAGTACGTCATCGATATCGTAAGCCAGATGTTGGAGTTTGTTGAGCCATCGTTGAACAACTTCTTCCTTTATTTCTTTATCAAAAACATTATGAAGCAGATCTTGGATATGGGGCACTTCTCTTGCCAGATTCTCAAGCATCATGATGCCTCTGTTTTTTTGTTTAGATCGGTGAAGGGTGGTTGTGGTTTAGAGAGAGAGAAAGTGACAGAGAGAGAAAAATGGGGGGGGGGGGGGTACGTCACAGAAGAGAAAGAGGGGTGGGATAAAAAAAAGTTTCAAAAATGCCCTTAAGTTTTGGTTTTTATATTTTGGCCACATAGAAGTTTTGGTTCTTACACCTAAGCAATGCCACGTCAGCTTCGGTTAGCCATGTAGGATAAAAACTAACATCGTTAAGTCTAGGAGTTATGAAAGAAAATAACTTGAAAGTTTGGAGTGCTATTGGTCAAAGTGAAAGTTTGGAGTGCTATTGGTCAAAGTGAAAGTTGGGAGTGATATCCGTCAACAGGCGATAATTGAGAGTATTAAAATCCATTTTCCCTAATATAAATGACTGGATTATCCATAAATATGCTTTGCTTTGCTAACAAAATTTAGAATTGCAAGATTTTACAAACTAAACGCACAATTTTGATTTCAAACTAGCTACAAATTTTAAATTTTTATGTATTACTAGAAAAAACAAAGGTAACTAGTTTTATACCTATCCCAGTACAGGTAGCACAATTAAATTATATAAAAAATTACAACATTACATTTATTTCTTTTGGTTTGCCCCATAAACATCCAAAACAACATTATACACAACATTATAGACAACAGTGGAACGGAATCATCTCATCCCATTAAAAAAATTTGGAAAAAAACACGTCACTATATACCACATTCCTACTACAGATATATATTATAAAGGGTATACAACTTGTTAAAAGTATATAAGGTTAAAAGAAAATAAACACATGTGCATGTAAGATACCGTTATCTAGTCTGCATAGTTTCACCAACACCGCCATCATGATGTTCTTCGGTTAAATCTTTTGGTGTTGTTGTAACTACGGAAGGATAACAAACACTGCTAATAAAACCTCTGTTAATTGTAACTACTGCTGACGTAGTTAACAACTGATGCATCATGATCCAATGATGGTAAAGTACTGACGTATCACACAACTGCTAATAAGCCAAATTGCTGGTGAAGAAAGGCAGCATCTAATGAAGATAACATCTAATGACAAACAACAACTACTCAAACGTACGACAGTCAGCTACTGATAGCTAGATACTAAGTTACAATAGTTAGTTATATTTCAGTTATATCTTCATTAGTTAGTTAGACTTCCATTACAGATACTGTTACATTTATATGTTAATTACTTAGCTTTCAGTTAATTGTTTGCATCTAAATAGGAACTGATGTGAATAATGATCATATTCTTTCCCAAAATCTATTTTCATCTTTCTAAATTTACATTAAGCATGTTCATCCACATAGTTCTTTTTGTATAGGTTCTAAAAGGGAAACTACAACAAATGAAAATATTAAATTTAATCACCTCATATTAAAAAAATTGGTTATTATATTGACCAAATAGTAGTCATACCAAAAAAAAAAAAAAAAAAAAAACAATCATAAGCAACTCAAAGGCCTCGACAGTTATGTTAAATTCAAATTAAGAGACAATTATTAATTTTGGAGGGAACGGTTACTAACGTTTACCAGTGGGAAAACAACCAAATTGACATTTTCAAAACTAATAAAAATGCATTGCATTTTATAGATTCATTATAATTAATGCATGGTACTTAATAGATTCATTATAGTTAATGAATTTTTTTGTCTACACAATCTCATTTTCACCTCTTCCAATATCAGACCATTCAAACTTTACATTCTAAATCTGCATAGCTTTATCATTCTTACAAAGAATTTCATCAACATGTCATCAAGCAACAACAAATGGTCAAAAATGACTGAAGTTCAGAAACTCGTTTTGGAGTTCTTCAAAGAAGACGAGGAGCAAGAGATTATGGAAGTAATGGAAGCTGTTACAAGACTGCTTGAGCACCATATTTGGAAGACTAACTTGAAGATTAATCAGGTGATTAATACCAACGTATCAAGTGAGCGCTGGGCGGTTTCTTCTTTTCTTTTAGAAAACAAAAGAAAAAACGAAAAGTGCAGCGAAGAAATACACAAAATCCTTAGGTCATACAAACATCACGTTCAAGAGAAGAACAAAAGTTTACAAGAAATCTTGAAGACAGAGGAATAAGGTTTTAAATGTATTTACTATTATTACACATCTTAATATATTAAATTTGCAATTTTACATATCATGTAAAGATTATATCATGATTATCTTTATATTTATAGTTTCATTGTTTATAAGCACTAATACAAAAAAAAAATGCCATAACTGTTAATATTGTAGGACAACATAATTTTAATTTAAAGTCATAAAAACATCACCATTACATAAAATGAATATACCATTAAGTGTTAGTCGATGATATTGTATTCACTGGCTTGTCCATTTCACAAAACATTGGTACAAATATATACACATAGTACATTGGTTAGTACAAGTAATCTAGTAACTGCAATAATGACAATTAATCAAGGCTTCAATCGACGTTGAGATGTCGGCTATTATTCACCCACTATCATGCCTTCCATGTAAAGGCAAATTATAAAACACTTCTTTAAAGACTACATTTCTGGCACATTTGTTGGAACACTTGCCCTTATTATAAATATAAAACCGCAAACCGGCATGTGACGTTACCCGGGATGCACCACATATAATTGACCGTGCGTAAAAGCAGGTGTTACAAGATACGCACAAACATGCTTAAATGTTTGGCCCTGGCTTTTATTAATAGTCATACCAAAACATACCTTAATAGGAAACTGACGTCTTTTAAGAGTGAAAGGCCAAGATGTTGTAGTCGGTGTCATATCAATTCTACATATTAATGCCTTACATCCAGTATGAGTACCTGTTACAGCCTCTATAACTCGACGACTAACCTGGGTGACAACCAACCGAGTGCCATTACACAACCCTTTTTGCATATTTATATTACGTAGCAGGATGATAGGAACACCAATCTTTAGTTGCAAAACATGATTAGGAACGCCTGAAAAACGTAAAGTGTATAGAATTCTGGAGGATACATAACACACAGTTCTTCAACGTTTGTAGTTGATGCACAAATTTCATCTGCACTTAACATCTCATGCATTTCACATGGCAACATATTAAGAACATGTCCATTTATTGTATCAACCTCATCATTCGTATTGCATAGAATACACCTCTCTTTTAAATAGTTGATGTCACCCATCCTAGTAGAAATGAGGAAAAGTATGTGATACAACAACCTCTACTGGATTATCAGCAACAGGAATCAAAAGATCATCTGGAATAGTTACCCAAGTGGCCTCATCCTCACCTTCTAGTTTGGTTGCTGCCAGCCGACCAGACCCTGTAGATGCAAAAGTGCGACTAATGCTTTGGATTGAACAACACAATATGTTTTGGTGATATCGTTGGTGCGAAGGAGAGAATTAGAAGGTGCGAAGGAAGCATTTTGTAGGTACGAAGGAAGATAAAAGGTGCGAAGGAAGACACTGTGGTCAAATGTGATTTTAGTTTATTGTATAACTTGGTTCGACCAGATGATTTGGGCGAACCTGCACATTCGCACAATCAATTTGGGCGAATGTGCAGTCTATAAATAGACAAGTTTGATTTTTGAATGTAACTTTTGGTCATTATTATTCCCTCCACTTTCTGAAACTCTCTCTAGTTTTTGTTTAACTCGTTTATCGTTCATACCTTGATTGTAACTATATTTCAACGTGTAATCGAGTGATTAATTAATGAAAACTTTTGAAAATGATGATCTGCATGTTTTAATCTGTTTGACTATTATTTTGTGATAGTTTTAGGGATTCCGCACCTAAAACTAACTTGTTTGATCATTCTTTGTTGTTAATCGATCCTTTCACGCACATACAAAGTGGTATCAGAGCCTTTCTGGATCAAACAACCACAAATTAATAGTTTCTCAGTTGATTTGGACCCAATTTTGGTCAAAACGTTTCTGTTTTCAATGAATAAACTGATGTGATAAGATTTTGATTGATTACAACTTGATTTTGAGGTTAAATTGGATAATTCTCTTCATTAAAGTTGTTCCAAATCAATTCCGATTCAAAACCTGATTTAGATCATCAAAATCCATCAACATTTGATAAACATGATCAAAATTAACTGATTTTCAAAGAATAACCGTTTTTGAATTCTCTAGGGTCGAAAGAGAGAGTTTGGTCGAAAGTGGAAATCTTTTGGGTCGAACGAGGGATTTTGTGGTCGAAGGAGGTGTTATAGTGGTCGAAAGAAGACTTTGATTGATTATTTTGTTCATTCGCCCAGTTGCATCACCTTCGTCTGATCGAACGGTCAAAGGAGCAGGAGAACGGTCGAAAGAGAGACGAAAGCGGTCGAAGGAGAACTTTATTTCTCATTCGCACGTTCGACTATACGAAGGAGCTTCCTGTTTTAAAACATTTTTAATCTTTTCGTGTTTAATCGTTTGCAGGACAAGATGTGGAACTTCCCAACAACACCTAGACCTACTCAAGCACCACAACAGCAGACAACACAAGATCCGTGGTCCGTTGCAGCCCAGAAGACTAGTCAACCATCACAGCCAATCAATTATATGGCAATGACTAGTTCGGCTCCTCAACAAGTTGTTCAACCTTTACAACAACCGATTGACAACTATTGGGGAGTCGCAGCAGCAGCAGTTCATTCGCAGATGACCAATGCCATATCCACTCTTATTCATGATCTATCCTCTGGAAGCGGCAATCGTCCACCAAAGCTAATGGACATGAAAGAGTACAATACTTGGAAGACGAAGTTTAAGATCCATGTTGAGGGACAAGGACTTGAGGGAGCCGAGGCATGGCAAATGATTGTGAAGGGTTACGTTGCTCCTATTCTGGAGAATACCGGAGAACCGATACCTTTGGAGAATTTTGCGGATGATGAGAAGAAAAGGTTTGCGATAGAGAAGAAGGCATTCTCTCAGCTATCCCAGGTGATCAACACTGATCTATTGCATCAGTTTGGTTCGTGTACAACATCCAAACAACTATGGGATATGCTGAGAAATCGACATGATGGAAATGAGAAGACAAGGAAGCTGAGGATGGAAGAGCTTCGGAAGGAATTTGAAAACTTCAGTTACATGGGTAATGAGACCCTAAAAGAGTTGGTTCCACGGTATTGCCATTTGCTCACTGAACTGTCGAGCTATGAAATCAGCATACCAATGTCGGAGTTAGTAGATAAATTTGTTGATGCTTTACCACCCTACTGGAACCAACACATTGAAGTGTTAAAGGAGAAGGATGCATACCAGTATTGGACTATTAACAAGTTCATTCAAAAGCTGGAAAACAAAGAGATGGAGGAAAAGAGAAAAGCTAAGAGAGCTCAGATTCCACAGAATCCTGATCTATATGTGAGTGGTACATCTAACTCTCTTTCTGCTTCAAGCACCACTTCTAATGTTGCTCCTCAAATAGCATGTGTATCCAATGTTGTTGAACCAACAAAAGCACCATCAACTACCTTGCCCAAACTTCATCTTACACACCATCATACACACAACAACCTTTTCAAACACCAAACTTTATTCCACCTTTTTCACCATTACAACAAGCTGCATGCTACAGATCAAGTCAACCTCAACAACAACAACAATATCCTCCTCACATGAATCAGATGCAGATTACTCAAGCACAATCAAGTCAAAACCCGATTGTGTTAGAGACCTCGAATCTTAACAATGCGACTGTTGAAATTGCTCAACAGCATGTTGCTCTTGTATCTGCTATGGTTGCTTCTTACAACGGTTTGGTAGCAAGTCAAATTGGAAATAACAATCTCACCAATGAGGACTACGCTCAAATCGACAAAGAGGAGATGGAGCTTATGGACATTCAGTGGGCTTTTGCAAGCATTATGAGGAGACCCACTGACTTTATACAGAAGACTGGCAGAACTGACCTCTCAACTTCTCCCAACACTACATACGGATTCAACAAAGCAAAAGTAACATGCTTTAATTGTGGAGAGAAGGGACATTTTAAAAGAGAGTACACACAGCCAGCACAACAAGGAAATCGAAACCCATTCAATTCAACATACCAAAACAGACAAAACCAAAACCAAAATCAAGTGTCATACAACAGTCCTAACATCTCAAGCTTTCAACCCCAAAACAATTATCAGAACCGTCAACAAAATACCAACACCAGACAATCCACAACTCAAAACCAACCTCAACAAAATCCAAACCGAACTATTGTTCCTATCTCTACACCTAACACACAAAACCAAAACCAAACTGATAATCAAAACCAAGCACTTGTGATCCAAAAGGATGAAGGTTTTGATTGGACGGGTATGCAATTGGGGGTGGAGGAGATTACTGCTGGGAACGTGGCTTGTGTGGCACAGCAGATGAGTTTGGATGAGAATGAGGAGATTGAAGAGGAGGTTGTGATTGAAAAAGTGTCGGAGTTGAAAATTGAGGAAGTGAATGAGGATGTGATTGCTGAGAGTGAAGACAAGAAATCGGGGATGATTCTTGATTCTGTCACGGATGTCGGAGACCACTACGATTCAGCTTACTCGGATATGGAGAGTGAATCTGATTCAGAGGCTAGTGTGAATTCACTAGATGATGACATTGACCAACTGCTAGCTGAAGCTGATTTCCTGATGACCCGCAAGTCATGCATGGTGGATGATGCGTGCACCAAGATTGACTACTCCAAATTCTTCGCAGGGAAGGAAGCTCACTTCGCTTTGATGGCCATGACAGAACCTCCTAAACCGGTAAGTTCTGAAACTCAATCTCAAGTGTGTGTTAAATGTGATAAATGTGCTGATTTTGAAAAACTGACTGATGAAAATAGGCTTTTCAAGGTCCAACTTGAGAGTGCCAAAATCAACTGTCAGATTTATCAAAAAGATTTAAAAGATTTCAACAAAGTTCTTTATGGTGATAAAAAGGATGTGTCTGAACTTAAAAAGACATTGTCAGTTAAACAACTTGCCATTAATAATTACATCAATGAAATGGAAAACACTAAATTGGAAATGGCAACCATCAAGTGCTTTGCTGAAAAAGTAAACAAGAAGTTAGAGAGTTACAAGCACATAGCATATGTTGTCGATCATATCATAGAAGAACCCTCCCAGTCGAATAGTGCAAACTATAAGGCGGTCCCATCTCCGGTATTGTTTGAGAACCACAACTTACATGCAATACCACCGGAGACTTTAGTCAATTCTGACTCAACATCAGAAAATGAGCCTAACACTTCCAGTGTCGGGGATCCGTATTTTGATATGAGACCAGTACTGGGAAACAATGAGGGTGTGGTCGCTGCTGATGATTCATATGAAGAAGATGAACCATCTGAGACGGTTGAAAATGAAAGTGATATCCCTGATGAAAATCATATAATCACTACTGAGCCAGTTTCACCGTCTCAGATCATTCATCCAATGGCAAATGCTCATCGTAAGAATGAGGTTAAGAAAAATGAAAAGTCTGTTTGTAAGAGTTTTGAAAAGAAAGAGGTAAAGAAATTTGAGAAAAATGTGAGAAAACCGGTTGAAAAGAAAATTGAAACTAAATCTGAGAAAAATGTGGTTAAACCGGTAGAAAAGAAAAATGAGCTTAAATCTGAGAAAACCAATGATATGAGCAACGAATCGTGTGACAAACCTGTCAAAATCTTCTATCGGATGCAAGGCTCCGATAAGATTTTATCCGATGATGAATATCCGATTAAGTTTGTCAATTATTCAAAAATCGAAAAGATCTGGCAGGAAAGTACGATTTGGTTTCCAAAATTTGAAAGAACCAATGACATTCCTCAAGAAATTTTAGATAAAATTTATTCGGATAAAGATGCCAAGGTCAATGTCACACAATTTGTTTTGCCAGTTGATAAAGCAAATAGTTTTATTGAACCGACTTACTCGAAGGACCCAGATCCTGAGAGTTTAAGGAAACAATGCATGGTCGATCGATATCCCATTGCTAGCTTTTCCAAGTCGCCGATCAAAGAAAACTATGAGGAATACCGTGCGTGTTATAAGTCCGGGGAACGGGGACATTTACTTGCCGCCTGCCCGTACGTACGACACAAAAGGCACGAGGTGGAGATGAGGCAATATCATGATTATCCGGTTGATAACTACGGTTATTCACAGAGACGGTATTACCCTCAGCAAGAATTTTATAATAATCAAAACAATTTTTACAACAAGAGGGAAAACCGTCCGATGACGTATGATAAACGCAACCGGATAACCACTGAAAAATCTGCTAAGAAACCTGTGATGAACTCAACTGCTGATAACAAAAAGGTTGCTCCTAAACCTAATGAAAAACAAGCAGTTGGACCTGTCTCTGTTAAATCTGAGAAGGTAACCAAGAAGGTTGCATTTAAAGATGAAGTAAAGGAACCGACTGAGACTTCAAAATCTCAGATTCGGATCTTGAAAAGATCTGAGCAATCTTGGTCATCTAAGGAATCTGAAAGAGCCTCTACTTCACAGAATGAGAAGAGTGAGAAAAAGAAAATTGTGAGTGAGAAGAAAGGGGTTGAGTTAACCCAATGTTGGGCTATATTTAAGTAGGTTTACGCTTGTCTTTATTAAGCCTGTTTGTGTTAATTGGGCTTAGTTTAATTAATGGACTTGGGTTAGGCCATGTGGGCCAAGGCTTTAGTGGACCCTATATATTGTTATGTTCTAGTTCATTTTAGGGTTAGACCATTCATTTGACAAAAACAAAACATATATCTCTAGAGAGCTTCTCTAGAGATCATTGGTGATTGGTGTATTGTACCCGACGGTTTTCATACCGTGTGCAATACAAAGCAGCGATTATTTGTGTTTTTCATCGGAGTTAATCTTTTGTTCTTCACATTCAATCTTGTTTTCCGCACTCGATTGTTTGTTTGATACCGGTAGAGAAGATCTTGGACTTACAATTGGTATCAGAGCCTAAGAAGTCTTTCGAAGGCTCGGTTCGGTATCATTCGAAGATCAAAAGAAGAATATTTGCTGCTGTGTTTTGTCGGGTTCTTAACAGGTTTGGTTTTCGTTTTTATTAGATTTCTTATTTTTCTAATCAGTTTTGTGTTTTTAGTTTTGTTGGCAGATTTGTTCTTGTTATAATCCTGAAGAATACGAAGAACAGACTCAAAAATAGGGTGTTTGATTTATTTTGGTGGTTAATAATAGTGTTTGCAAAAGTTTCGGTGGATAGTTTGGAAAGAGAATATTTTTTAAATATTGAAGGTCAACATATTCTAAAATTAAGGGGAATTCAAACAAGCAGATTTTTTCTTGGTGGTCACTTATTTTTAGCAGCTGTCATACATATATATATATATATATATATATATATATATATATATATATATATAGGGGAAGGTTTAAATAAAAACCCACTCAAATTGTAAAAACCTTGTAAACCTTCTTACAACCATTGATCAAACTAGATCAATGGTCCACATTTAATTGATGCTTTTTGATTTAAATTAATAGACTAGATGACAAAAAAAGGGCAAAAGGGTCAAATGCCATTTTCTGAAAAGCAGATATGACAGTGTGGACCCCACACATGTCACATCATCTCTCTCTTACTTTTTCCACACTCTTAAATAAGCTGTCAGACGCCCGTGTTACATATGTAACATGTGTTGTGTTACATATGTTAAAGCTGAGTTGCCCGTTTATATTATTTAAAAAATGTTTATTTATTATTTTTTTTATTAGACCATATTTTTTTTCGTTTTATTGTACCAGTATTAGAATTGTTGCATACGTAACGAGACTTGATATGTTAAGATGTATCAGCCAACAAACAAACATAATATATAACTTTAAGATTAAACTAACAATATGAGACAAACATCATATGTTAAGATGCATAAAAACAACAACTAAAATGATCCATACTAAATAAAAAAAACTACAAAAACATATTGTTCATAGTGTATCAACAACAAAAACATACTATTAAAAAAGATTCATACACCACCCCTTGGCTTCCAATAACCATTCTTCTCATAAAAAGCCAATTCTTCATATGTAATGTGCAAACCCAGGCATCCTGCATTGCAACCAACAGTAGCAGACGGCATCCAATAACCATATTTGACATAAAAAGCCCACTGTTCCTCGGTATAACTTATACCCTCCCATTCTGCCCTAATACGCCCACCTTCCTGAGACATAATCGACACCCCAGGTCTGTTATATTTCGGTTCGTATGGTTCTTCGTATTCAGCCCCTGGGTCTGTTTCGTAACCAACAGCCCATTCAGGTGTGTGCGCTACATCATGCGCATCATCTTCCGGTGTCATATAGTCTTCTGGTGGCGGATATTCTTCGGGAAAAACGTAATCATATGCCGCATTCCAATCGAAATCATCGTCGCTTACAAACAAATGGTCTGCCTGATCTATGGATATAACCGGTTCTACAGGCGGGATGACCGGGGCAACAGGGGGGAGGGGTTCAGGTTCAGCTTCAACAGGGGGTACATCTAAGTCAACATGTGGGGGTAATTCAGGTGCAATTGCCATGTCCGGTTCATTTTGAGGTGGCTCATGTGCAATTGGGTTGAGATGCTGTCGGGCCTCAAAAACCTCGAAAGGGGGAGTGCTGGGGTTGGAATTCATGATTGGACTAAAAAAAGCACCTGTAACATATGTTATCACAGAGTAAATGTGGACATCTTTAATATGAGAAAACAAAAACAAACAAACTAATGTTGTGTGCGGAAAACAGCTTATTTAATATACAAAAAAGGAGCGATGGCAAAATCGAGTGTTACGTGTGTAAACAGGCGTTTTTTGTCTGCAAACACATACTTAGCCTTTGTAGTCTGCAAACATCAAAAATTCTGACTGCACACAAAACACATTGACAGCAAAAAAAAATATGCTACACACGTAACACCTTAACTTACACACAGATATGGTATAACTAAACACAGATAAAACACCTTAACAAATTATTCTTTAATAATAAAAATGATTCTTTATAAAGAAATACATAATACAAAAATAGAGGCCATACAAAAAAAGACATTTTCTGTAAAAAACACACAGGTAACATAAAGAACTCATACATTCGAAAACAAAAAAAAAAAAAAGACAGACATGGTGTAAAAACACACGAGTGTTACATGTGTAACAGGAAAACACAGCAAAAACTTTAGTAGTCTGTAGTAAACATTTTGCAGAATTTGATATGCTAGAAAACATAGAAAACAGAATTTGACTGCAAAAAATATAGACGCTAAAAACACCCTAACTAACACACAAAGGTACTACGAACATGAACACAAAACGAAATAATAACTTGAAACACCATTAATATATAAAAAACAATTGCAACACCATGACAAAAATAACAATCTAAAAAGACAAAATAATAACTTGAAACACCATTAATATATAAAAAACACTTGCAACACCATGACAAAAAACAGACATTTCTCTGTTACGTGTGTAACAGATGTTTTTTACTGCAAAAACAGACAAAACTCTGTACTCTGCAAACATCATACATTAAAACTGCATAAAAAAACATACTTTTGACCGCAAAAAAAAAAAAAAACAAAAGGATTTGCTATAACTAAAGCAATCCATCTTCGAAGTTAGAATGTAATTTCGAAGTTAAAATCAATACACCTATTTAATTTCGAAATTAAAATCAATACACCTATTTAACATTCAACAAACACATTTCTTAGACAAACAATCAACATTTAAAAACAAAGCAGTATACAAAAGTGATAAGCCAAAGACTTAAAAAGGAATAAATAATAAATTAGTTAAATGGTGTACACGTAGACAAGTAAAAACAAAAGGAACATCATCAAATATTAAAATTTGTAAAATAACAAAAAAAAAATATATATAAAATTAAGTAAGAGTGAATGAGTAGTGGTGGTTTACCCTGTTTCCAAGAAAGAAAATAAAGTATCAAATACTCTACCACCTCTTGTTTGCCATCACTTCTTCCTCGATTTTTCTTCTTTCTTCGCCGGCTTTAATGGCAGAACCGTCGTCTCCGGCTAAAAAAGCTCCATCTATACTTTTTATTCACTCTTCAGTTGCAGAAAATTCGTCGTTGGCTAAAACAGGGACGACGACGGTGGTGGCTGGTGGTCGGAGTTGGGACGACGACGGTGATGACCAGGGACGAGGGTTAAACCCAACCCATCTGCCAGCGACCCATTTCTGATGAACCCGTCTTGGTTTGAGGTAACTTCGACTACAGAGCCTTTTGTGTCGCGATGGTAGCTGGTGGTTGGTGGTGGAGGTGGCTGATGTTTATGGTGGAAGAGAGGTGCTAGTGGCTGATTATTGTGGTGGAAGAGAGGTGGTAGTGTCTGGTGTTTATGGTGGAAGAGAGAGAGTATGTCTCTTTATATATGAGAGAGGGAGTCAAAGATTCAAAATATTAAATGGGGGGAAAAGGAAAAAGACTAATATACCCTTCCAGCCTATAAAATAATATTTCTAGTAATGGGTGATGTGGAGCAATCTAGGCCACTAGTTGGGTTTGCAATAGTTTCTTCATTTTAGAGGGTTTCTCCTCAATACTTAGCCTATATATATATATATATATATATATATATAAAATTGCAGGTTTAAGCTTCGGGTTCTTCATCGGAAATCCAGATTGGAAACAGTTTCTCATCGTCATCATCCGGAAACCGCTGCTCTTCACCGGAAACACCTCGAAAAACCCCACACCAGCTCGAACACAACAGACCACCTCGAACACACATCTCGAACTCACAACCTCGTCGAACTCAAGGTCGAACTCAGCTCTGGCGTCGAACTCCCACATCGAACTCACCCAGGTCGAACTCAAGGTCGAACTCAGCTGTCTTGGTCGAACTCCCACATCGAACTCACCCAGGTCGAACTCAAGGTCGAACTCAGCTGTCTTGGTCGAACTCCCACATCGAACTCACCCAGGTCGAACTCAAGGTCGAACTCAGCTCTCGAGGTCGAACTCACCTGACTCGAGGTCGAACTCACTACTCTAACACTTGAACCCGGATCCAACCCGAACACCTACTCGAACACCCATTTTCACTCGTACACAACCCAGATCTGTGAACACCCACCTTGTCACCTGAAACTGAAACTGACTTCTACTCCTCCACCCGACCCGAACCAAACCCAACCTGTCATAAACCTGAACCACCAACCCATAACCCGAACCCAACCTTAACCATAACCAGACCAAGCAAACCCACCACCAAACACCAAACCAACCGGAATCCAACCTGGACATACGGAGCTGAAAGGATACACACAACCCGGATCTTAAGCTGATATGTGACCCGACGCCTTCAACCATCATCTCAATCGGACAACCACCCTTTCTTGACCATTACTCACCTTAAAAAACCGTCAGTGCTCGATCGGAAACGAAGATCCACCACCACCGGTCACCCTACAATAACCGGAAAGCACTCTCTGACCGGAAATCTCACCGGATCTGTCACTTTGTTGTGTTTGTGAGGTGAAAAACTCAAACGCGATTAGAGAGAGGGATAGTGAACGGAGGGGTAATTTGGAAAAGAGGAGTTATTCTTGTTTTGTTGAGGTAAAGGAGAAAGAGAGAGGGAGCCAGAGAGTTGTTGTGAGAGAGAGAGAGAGTCATCGATATTTGAAAGAAGTGAGAGAGACTACAAAGTTTTGTGTGTTTGGTTTGTGTGAAAGACAACTAACTATACCGGACGGATCATATCATAAATTAAAATAATAATAATAGTAATAATAATAATAATAATAATAATAATAATAATAATAATAATAATAATAGTTGTGGTAGTATTATTTGGTGTGTCCAAGCTTAATTTGGGGGGATCAACTTTATTGTATACGATTTAACTTGATGACTACGGTTTGACGCCCGGTGCTCGTCTTAAAATTTTGGTGGAACGTAGAGATTTTTGGGGGATCATAGTTTGAAATTAAAATGTTTTCTCAAAGTGAGGCGTTTGAGCAGAGACTTGAGAGTTTCACTTACGTTCCTGGTGAAACCGTGAATGCACTAATTGACCGATTTACCGAACTTCTGTCAGAAATGAAGAATGCAGAGATCGTGATGACAAATCGTTGGGTCAACAAGATTCTTTTGGACGCATTGAAAAGAATTCCAAATCAGCCAACATGTAGCTGGTTTATGAACGTTAATCGGATCATTTCGGAAACAAACTGGTCCAAAATGACGCCAGACGAGTTAATATCACTTATCAAAGAATTGGATAACATCACCTCTGCTGCAACATGCTCATCCAATTCTGCTGCTCCATCATCGAATTCAGATTCAAGCTGTTCTGCCATTCCCGCGGCTCCTACTACTCCCGCCATTTCTGTCGCTCCTGCTGCTACTGTCACACCTGCTGCTTCTGTCACATCTGCTGCTCCTGCCGCTCACGCTGCTCAAGCTTTCATGGCACAACAGAATGATCATGTGCCATCCGCATCTGAGGTACACGCTGAAATTTTAGCTGAATCATGTTGCACTGAACGATGCAGGTTAAAAATTAAGGGTTTTAGAGAAGAAACTCTCTCTGCATACAAGCAGCTTGAATACGAGAAAATGGCCACTTGGGACATTAAAAAGAAATTTAATTCTTATAAAGAAATGGTCGAACAACAAAAACTCGATATCAAGCGCTTGCATCAGGAAGTGAGTGATCACAAGTGTCGATATTTACACTTCAAACGACTGTCTGATACTTTAACCGCGGAATTGATCGACTTAAAATCTAAATTTGAAAATGCCGATTTTCATTTTAAAAAGTTCGATTGTTCCAGTCCCAAAGTTGAAAAAATAATCAATACCCAGTTAAAGTTCAGACCAAAGGACGTGAGGAATAAGGGAATTGGATTTGTGGAAATCCCTCCACCTTTTAATGAAAACTATTCCTCAATTCCCATGTCGGATGAAGAGTTGTTGGCTCTGCCTGTTAAAGGATACGGTCCACCAATAGAAGAGCCAACCAGTCGACCATCGAGGGATCAAATTGAGATCTCCAAACCTAAATCAGTCCCTGTCCGAATTTCTAAACCCAAGAACAAACAACCAAAGCAGGAGCAGGCTCCATCAAAAACCTTTGTCAAGTCTCAAGATGCTTCAAAGCAGACTGAGACATTAAATTTTGAGAAAAATAAAGAAATTGACAGAGTTTTTGATGTGAGGAGAGATGAAGTTCCAGTTTCAAATGACACAACTGAATTGAATAATGTCTTAAAAGAAACCGTTTTTGAAACTGAACCAAATATTGAGCAAACTGAACCGACCGGCCAATCAGACTCAAATGTGTCCCTTGAGTTTGATTTCATGAAAACATTCAAAAAGATTTATGAAGAGTATGGGGCACCACAGACCGTTGAACCAGCTACCCCATTAACTTCTGAAAGTGACTCCAAATGTGAATCACCCGAAACAACCGAATCTGAGAAATCAGTATCAGTTGAATCGAGTGAATCCAGCTGTGAGTCCTCTAGAGCAGCTGAGTCAACGGGGGATTCAGCAGAGTCGCCACAACATGTTTCTGAATCAAGTGGCTCGGCTGAATCAAATGTCACACCCTCGACTGAGCCAGAATCTGAAGAATCTGTGTGTTCAAGGCTAGTTGAGATTAAACAAGAATGTAAGGATCCCTCATCCATGACTGTTGGCACAGGTGTGATAAAGCCAACAGTCCCTGATTTTAAATGTGTGAACGTTACTGATACTTCTACTTCATGTGCAGATTCAGTTAAAGTAGAAGTTAAAATTGAGGGGGATGATATTGTTTGCACTAACAATGCAGGTGTTTGTGTGAAACAATCTAATTTGTCTGCAGATGCTATACCATATGTGCAAAAGACTGTTTCTGAGCTATCTGTTAATGGCACGACCGATAAATATGTGCCACCACATAGAAAAACTACCTGTGTTAACTCTTCTGATCAGGTTCCTGAAGTTAAACAGAAAGCTCAAGGACAGTCATCATCACAAGCACAATCTTGTTCACACGGGTGTTCAAGATGTTCTAAGCAGAGCAGAAACTTTAAGAAGCATGCAAACAAATCATCCAACAGATCCCATCACTCACATTCATCAGTGGGATCGAACAGACCGGGATATGCTTCATATGCAAAGAAGCAGACATGCTACAACTGTGGAAGACCCGGTCACATTGCAAGGAACTGCACAAGTCGTCCTTATGTGCCCCATTATAGACAACATCAGAAGGTTATGCCTAGGGATAACTACTACTCCAAGCCAATGAAGGTTGATAAACCTAAGGCAAGGAAGAACATGAATCCCAAAGTTAAACCGTCTGATGGAGACTGGAATGCTGCCAAGAACAAGCGAAAGGTTGTTCCTCCACAGAAATCAAAACAACCTGGGAAACTAAAAGCTGCTACTCCGAAAGTAGCAAAACCAGTTCTTAAGCCTAAGCAAGCCTGGAAACCAAAGGCGGCAGCAACACCAGTCCTAAATGAGAAGAAGGACATGTGCTTGAGAGAAGTGTCTTTCATAGACGCTTCAGGAGTGCCCAGGACTGTGATGGCCTGGGTTCCAATGTTTAACTAATCTCCTCATTTAGTGCAGGGACATCCAAGGAGGATTGTCGACGACCACTGGTATGTTGATAATGGTTGTTCCACGCACATGACAGGTGACATCTCTCTGTTATACGTTTATTTTAAATTTTCAAACAGTGAGTATGTTTCCTTTAAAGGAGATAATGGAGGTAAAATCAGCTAGAGAGGTATACTCAAAACCTGATGCTTTTTATTTTGAACGTAATTGGTCCTTGAATCGAGAATGGTTTTAGAAAAACACAAAAATATTTTTCTTAGTTTTAGGTTGTAAATTTGTTCTTTAAATTTTCAATTTTAAGCACAAATTTAGGGGGATATATATCCTCAGAAAAATACAAAAACAATAGAAAATTTCAGAAATGAGAATTTCATGGTGCGAAAAAGAAGAAATGATAGTACATCAGCTGTTGAACTGTCACACATTAAAATCGAAAAGAAAATTAAATCTGGTGTGATTGCAGCTCCATTATATGATGTACTGGCAGGCAAACTACACAACGAATTCAGTTCAAAATTAATGCTAAAGATAAAGGACTGTGTAGCTTGTGGGGAACACATCATCGGCGTATGATTTTATGGTCTTAAATCTTGCGTTGATAGATTGCCAAAGTCTGAGATTTCAGGTCTTTAAATTGTTGATACATCTGGGGATGTCCTGGCTGCCCTTCTGCTGCATCCAGATATATGCTGACCTAGGCACGGTCAGGACGTCTTAAAAGAGCTATAAGGAAATGCCAAAACCCAAAATTCTCAAAGAGAATTCAAGCTAAAGGCACAAATCAAAAGCCTAAAGCAACGATCATACCGAAACATTTGGTATTTGCCCTCACCCTGGTCGAGAATCCATCGGTCTCTCTGTTGCATCCAGATATATGCAGACCTGATCACCGATGATCTTGACCTTGTAAAACATACAGATGTCAACAATTTACTCACCTGTTATGAAGAAGCTTTGTGCATACCTTGATCGCAGGGGTATGTCATGATGTGGGACACATAGTTATTTCGGTCTAACACACGTTAAAAAATAAGAAAAATATCGGACTTGAAGACGTGTGTGTATGCTTGTTTAAGTGGATAAACGATGCTAGTAATCGTCTTGGACTGCTTTCTTGCACTTTAATAAGTATACCAAAACAAATATACTAACGGTGTGCTACAGTTTGACAAAGCTGATATGATCTTCTTGCACATGATTCTCACCAAAAAGATGCATTGTAATTAGTTTGAATTTCTATTTTAATTTGTTTGTTTTCTTTCATAAAAATTAACCATTCTTGAGGATTTGACCGACTCTCGAACAAAATTCAGGTTTTTGAGATTTTAAAAGTTGAAGTACTCTGATGTACTTGGTGTTCATGTAAACTGGACCCTCTGTTGCATAAATTGTTTGCTCACAAAATTCTGAGAATTTGCAGAATTTATACAAATCAAGAAACAGGGGTTGATGAAGAATGAAAGAGTTCCAGTTGCTGACAAGCATGAATATCCACACTGAGAAGATGTACCTGAGTCAGAAGAACCTGAAGTGAATCATCTTTTGACAATGAAAGTACAAGTGAAGAAGTACCTGAAAAGTTGCTTGAAAGAGAAGATTGACAAAGAAAAGAGCTTTTGAGAATCCTCCTCTCACGTTCTCTTTTAGCAATATGTTCAAGCAGAAGCTGATGATGATTAAAGTTGTGAAGCTACCTCCAAGAGAACAAGAAAGAACCCAAGATTGGAAGATCAAGATCTGAAGATTCTTCCTACTAAGCCATGATAAAGACAGCATAAACCTAGGGGGATATTGTTGGGCTATATTTAAGTAGGTTTACGCTTGTCTTTATTAAGCCTGTTTGTGTTAATTGGGCTTAGTTTAATTAATGGACTTGGGTTAGGCCATGTGGGCCAAGGCTTTAGTGGACCCTATATATTGTTATGTTCTAGTTCATTTTAGGGTTAGACCATTCATTTGACAAAAACAAAACATATATCTCTAGAGAGCTTCTCTAGAGATCATTGGTGATTGGTGTATTGTACCCGACGGTTTTCATACCGTGTGCAATACAAAGCAGCGATTATTTGTGTTTTTCATCGGAGTTAATCTTTTGTTCTTCACATTCAATCTTGTTTTCCGCACTCGATTGTTTGTTTGATACCCGGTAGAGAAGATCTTGGACTTACACCCAAGATGTTTGTGAATTGAAAGACTCTTTGAAACAACCCGTTCAAAGACCCAAGACCAAATAGGCTTGGGTCCCCCGAAAGATCTAACTGCTTTACTTTATATGTGTAGGGAGCTCCAGCTGGCCCTTTTAGCAGCCTATGGATTGTTGACAGTGGAGCTTCTGGTCACATGACAGGGGACCTCACGCTACTCTTTGATATCAAAAACATTAACGGAGGTTATGTGGCATTTGCTGGTAATAAGGGAGGCTACATTACGATGGAGGGTAGTGTAAGCAATGGGGTCGTAACATTTGAGCGGATATCATACGTGAAACAGATAGATTACAATCTGCTCAGTGTTAGTCAAATTTGTGATAAACAATTTTCTATGTATTTTGATGACAAATCCTGCTACATCTTGAAACCTGGGTTTAGCTTCCGAAAGAGTGGGTGATGCTGAAGGCACCGAGAGTAAACAACTTGTATATTCTTGATATGTCCAAAGCAATGACCACCCATGGCCAAGTCACGTGTTTCCTCTCTAAGGCTACAGAAAAAGAATCGATTATGTGGCACAGGTGAATGGGACACATCCATTTGCGAAAAATGAACCAGTTAGTGAAGAATGAACTTGTCACGGGAGTTAATGTGAAACACTTCCATTTGAATGACAAGTGTGTTAGTTGCAAAAAGGGAAAGCAGCACAAACAATCCCATAGACCAAAGAAAGTCAATTCCGTTGAGTTGCCACTTGAACGTTTGCATATGGACTTATTCGGTCCAGTTAGACGTAAAAGTCATGCCGGGGAGTTGTACTGTCTTGTGGTGACTGATGATTATTCAAGATTTTCATGGGTCATGTGCTTGCATCAGAAAAGCGACACTTTTGACAATCTGAAGGTTCTGTTTACACGTCTGGAAAATATATATGGTCTAAAGATCAAGCGAATCCGGAGTGACAATGGGACGGAGTTCAAAAACGCTCAGATGGAGGATCTTTGTGCAAACAAAGGAATTCATCATGAATTTAGCGCTCCGTATACACCCCAGCAGAATGGTGTCGCAGAGAGAAAGAACAGGACTCTAATAGAGACGGCGAGAACTATGCTTGCGGATTCAAATCTTCCAGTCATGTTCTGGAACGAAGCTATTTACGCAGCATGTTATACTCTTAACCGTGTTTTGACAGTGAAGAAGTTTGGCAAGACTTCTTATGAGCTGTTGAACCGACGCAAGCCGAATCTGGAGTATCTAGAACCATTTGGTGCCCCGTGTACAATGCTGAATCCTTCGGAGAAGTTCGCACCAAAGGCTGAAGAAGGTTATTTTGTTGGATATGCAACCCCATTAAAACGGGTATTCAACAAAAGAACTAGAAAAGTCGAGGAGTGGGCTAATGTCGAAGTTCAAAGATATACACAAAATGTACATGGTGGAGGACCAGATTGGATATTTGATTACAAAGACTTCTTTGAATCATTCAATCTAGATAGCATGGTTGAAGAAGCTGTACTTCGCTTATATTACGAGGTCGAAAACGCCGTGACATCACCTTTAGTGCGTCCGATCACGGTAAATCCTCAAGCAGCTTCTAATGATACCACTGCTCCTGTGATGGAAGAAGAGGTGTTCCAAGAGGCTTCTACAACGCTTAATTCATCAGATTCAGAAGATGAAGATGATGATGCAACAAGTGAAGCTATTCTGGACAATGCTACAGTGACACCACCAGTGAACCCAACTAATACTGATGCTTCAACATCGAATGTGGGTAATGATCTGGTTTCTACAGAGAATTTGACAACTCAAACGGGAGTACAAGTACCTGATTATCCTGAATCTCGGATACATCGGATACACCCGCTTGAAAAAGTTATTGGTGATCCTGGTAGCAGCGTGATGACAAGAGGGCAGCTGAGAAATGCTCAAGCACCAGAAAATATTGGCAACTTTGCTTTATATCCCAAAATACAGAAATCTGGTTTTCAAAATGACTGGTCATTTGCTTGTTATGTTTCGCAGGTCGAGCCGCGAACTTACAAGGATGCTCTTTTGGATGATGCCTGGGTGGAAGCAATGCAGGAGGAGTTATTACAATTCCAGAAACTTGGTGTATGGACACTAACAGATTTGCCCCTGGAAGAAAGAAAATTGGAACCAAATGGGTGTTTAAGTGCAAGAAGGATGACAGAGGAGTCATAGTGCGAAACAAAGCTCGTTTGGTCTTTCAAGGTTTTCATCAGGTTGAGGGAATCAACTACAATGAAATCTATGCACCGGTTGCACGCTTGGAAGCTATCCGAATGTTCCTAGCGTTTGCATCATGGAAGAAATTTAAGGTGTATCAGATGGATGTAAAGAGCGCTTTTCTTTACGGTGTGGTCAAAGAGGAAGTTTACGTAGGTCAACCGCGAGGCTTTGAGGACACTATTCACCGGGATAAGGTTTATGTGTTAAACAAAGCTCTCTACGGGTTGCACCAGGCTCCGAGACAATGGTATGAGGAGCTGAGCACGTATCTTCTCTCGAAAGGATTCAAACGCGGACTGGTAGACTGCACACTGTTCACGAAACGAGCAGGAGATGATTTGCTTCTTGTACAAATTTATGTTGATGATATTATTTTCGGGTCAACTAACGAACTTCTGTGCAGGGAATTTGAACAAGTTATGCAGGAAAAGTTCGAAATGAGCGCAATGGGAGAAATGCAGTTTTTCCTAGGCTTGCAGGTGGAGCAAATACCAACGGGGATCTTTATTCACCAGACAAAATACGTTTCTGAAGTCTTGAGCCGATTCCAGATGGATGATTCGAAGCCGATGGATACCCCAATACAGCCCAATCACGGGATTGGAGTTGACCTTAAGGGGGAGCTGACTGATCCATTTACATACAGAGCAATCGTCGGATCTCTGATGTATCTCACAGCGTCTAGACCTGATATAATGTTTGCGACATGTCTTTGTGCGCGATATCAATCGAAGCCGAAACAGAGTCATCTTGCAGCTGTCAAGCGTATCCTTAGATATCTGAAGGGTTGTCCATCGAAAGGACTTTGGTAACCTCATGATGATAATTTTGACCTAATCGCTTTTAGTGATGCAGATTGGGGCGGCTGTGACAAAGACAACAAATCCACAACGGCTGGATGTCAGTTTATGGGGAGCAGGCTCGTGACCTGGCAATGCAAGAAACAAACCGCAGTTGCACTATCCACATGTGAAGCAGAATACGTTTCAGCATCGAGCTGCTGCTCACAGGTTCTTTGGATCCAACAGCAGATGGTGGATTACGGTTTGCAATTTCTTAAAACCCCTATTTACTGTGATAATGAGGCCGCAATCGCATTAACAAAAGACTTAGTAAATCACTCAAAGGCTAAACATATCTGGATTAAATATCATTTTATCCGTGATTGTTATGCTAAAGAGTTGATCGATATGGTCAAAATCCACACTGATTACCAACGCGCAGATCTTTTTACCAAAGCTTTTGACAAATCCAGATTTGATTATCTTTTAAAAGCTAATGGTATTAAAGAAAAACAGGACTGATCACCACCTCAGTCTATCACTTTTTAGTTTAAATTTTTACTGCTTTTCAGAAAAATTTCGAAAAACCAAAAACATTGAAAAATTTTAAAATCCATAAAAATTAGAAAATTTCTTTGCTGACTGCTATATCTTATTCCCTTAGATTAATGCCGTCAGATTTCTGTGAACAAACGATATCTGGGCAGTCACATATTTGAAATGCTCCAGCTTATCCTTGGGAACAGTAAATTCGAAAATCTATAAAAATCAGAAAAATCTAAAATGATTTCCTGGAGTATAAAGGGAAATGATAGTACATCAGTGGGGATCTGACACATTCTAAGAAATATAATGCTATATAGGGCGTGTGTCTGAGTCTGTGCGATGTGCTGATAGGCTTCGTAGACCTATTACTGTGTGCCTGATACATACATATCAAACGAATTGTTGTATGGATGAACTCCTCATGGGCATATGGTCTTAGTACCGTAATTTCGTTTGATAGGGTATCTGTACAAAACTCGGAGGTTTAGGGTCGTTATGTTATTAGTTGTCTGGGGATAGCCTCTCTGATCTTCTGCTGTAAGTCATTACGGACCTAGATCAGACAGGGTGTCTTTATAAAAGAGCTATATGCCAAATCCTAAAGTTACCGAATTGAGGAACTTTCCATGTTATATGATGATCAAAGATTATCTATTACATCGTATTGATTACTGATGCAAATCATGATTAATATCAGTCCTCAACCTGGTATAGTGCATATGTTACTTTGCTGCATTAATTTGCTGACCTGTATACCTCTATGCATTATATCTTGTACAATTACAGACGACGAAAGCATAATCACGCTTTACAATGAGTCTTTGTGCATTTACTTCTTGATACGGGAGTATTTCGTGTGTGTGGGAACCACAGACAATTGCGTTTATACTATAAATATCAGTATCAGTATAAAGCACTGCACAAAAGTCTGCATGTGAGTTTATGTGGATCACAATATCAGCAATTGCCAGATCACACATTGTCTTTAATGATAATAATTTCAAAAAGATCAACGGTGTGATCAGATTTTTCAAAAACTGATATGATCCCTTTACCGGAAATCCCAAAAATATTTACAGTTTTTCATTTACATTTCGGCATTTTATTTTATCGTCAAAAATTACAAAACTCAAAAAGATTTTAGGTGTGTTTTAGCATAAACTTTAGAAAATCCAAAAAGATTTTTCTTTTTCATCTTATTTTTGATAACTGATGGTGGTTGATGTCGATTTTCTAAACCTTGATACACCATTTGAGCTTTGTAACTTTTAAAATGTGAAAACATGATTGTTGGATGCTTAAAAGCTGGAAAATAATTGGACCGGGACTCGTTTTTGAGATTTGGAAAATTTTCAAAAATCCCATTTCTCATTCGCCCATTCGGTTGGTCGAATGTGGGATTTTCCATGTTCCTTCGTATGTTTTATATGGGCGAAGGAGAGTGTTCATGAACATTATCTCATTCGAACCCTTTTGCCTCATTCGTACCCTTTCACTAGGGTCGAAGGAGACAAAAGTTTCTCCTTCGTATGTATAGAATGGGCGAAGGAGTATGCCTATATAAACCCATCTGCTCATTCGAACCCATTCATATTTTTTTCCAGATTTTTCATTATAAACTCACCTTGTTGCTCGTTTATTTTAAAATCATGCCATTGTGTTCGCCACATCATATTGATCATTTTGCCATCTATTTCACAGGTTATCATCAAGGATTTCAGGATTTAATCTCTGTTTTAATCTCTGTTTTATACAAGCATGCAGTCTTAGAATCACACACGCTTGTTCCTTTGTTGATATCATATTCTTTTAGAAGAAAATAGTTTTTAGTAGCACGGTTCTTCTTTTCACAAAAATCACAGAACAAGTGTACACCCTTTTCTTTCTTCTTCCCTTTTTCAACCTTCCTTTCAACAGATGTTTGAGCATCTACTGGAAGATCTTTCAAGGGAATGACCTTTTCCTGTGGTGCTTTCTTACCATCAGGGGTTTCAAAATCAACTGGTTTGAAGTTTTCAAGAACAGCACACTCATCTGACCAAGTTGGTTTAAGCTCATATTTTTCAAGTTTAGTAAAAGATGAGGAACCCTCAGGTTTTTCAAGAACAAGTTTCTTACCATTTGGTTCAGTGATTTTAATTTCTTGACCCTCCAAATTAGTTGGAACAACCTCAACAAACTTTGGTTCCCTTTTGTCAGTGTTTTGAAAAGCTTGAGCAGTGGTTTCACAACCAATGCCAAAATTCACATGACTTTTGGTCTGTTTGTTGAAGAGCATCTTTAAACCTTTACATGATTCCACCCATTTTTCACACTCAACTTGGGTGGACTCAAGCTCCTTTTTACAACTCTGATATTTTGTTTTCATAGTTTGGAGTTGGTCTTTGGTTATCGTTGCTTCATGTTTTAAACTGCTGATTTCAGATTCTTTTTCAGTCAATTTTGATTTTAACTCTTTTGAAAGTTTTTCAAATTGAACTTCATCATCTAAAATTTTCTTTCTAAGGTTTTCATTCACCTCTTTAATGTTTGCAAATGCTATTACATATTTGTTTGAACACAAATCATTTAAGATTTGAGGAGATACCTTAGTAGCAGCCATCAATGCACAATCACACTTGCACTCACAATCATTATCACCACATGTATTTGAGAGATTTACAACCTCTTCTTCAGACTTTTCATCTGGAACTACTACATCAACAACATCATTAGTCACATTTTCAGACTTAGACACCACATCCTCAGATTCAACCTCTTCTACTATTGTGTCCAAAGCCATGAAAGAAAAAATTTCTGGTTCATTTTCAGCTTTGGCAACAAGAGCAAAATTCTCATCTGTTAGATCATCTGGTAAACTGCTCCAATCAATAAAGCCTTGTGTGAAGAAGCTCTGTTGACTGGTCTCTACAAGGGCAGAGGGTGGAATAGCAGTTATTGGCATTTGTGCCTGAGCAACAGGGGTTTGAACATAGAGAATCTGAGGAAAAGTGGTTTGGACATAATGGACAGGAATAGTGGATGAGGACTGTGCAAAATGAGCAGTGTTTTGCACATTTGGTCCAGGGGTATTATGGGAAACTTGATAAGTGTTTGTCTGTGGCCTTTGATTTGGATAGGTAATCATAGGTATACTATGTTGACTCCTACATTCCCTAGCAAAATGACCAAGTCTATGACATTTATAACACTTAATCTTAGATTTATCCAACCCCACCTTTGACCTGCCACTTACACCTGGAAATCTTCTGCCAGTTTTCTTGTAGAAATTGTTAGTTCTAACATTGAGCAGAGCCAGTTGGTGCATTATGTCCATTTCTTCCAAGTCATCAAGGTTAAAATATTGAAGGCCATTATACTCAAAGGATATGTTATCAGATGCCTGGATATCACCACCACTTGCTACAAAAGCATAGTTGGATGAATAAGAATCAGAGTTAAAACCTGAGTTAAAACCTGAAGTTATGTCAATGAAATGATCATAACTCTGATCCTTATTGTTACTAGGCACCTCATCCTGACCCAAAAGTGTTGTATTACCAAATACATAATCCACAGACACTTTTCAAGAGTCCTGAAGCTTCTTTTTCTTGTTAAGCTCTCTCTCATAGGTCAAGAGTTTACCATGAAGCTGGGTCAGAGATAGGTCCTTGAAACCAATTGAGTTTCTCATAACTATAGCAATAGTGTCCCATTTTTCTGGCAATGATCTTAAAAACCTATGGTTCAATGTTGAATTAGGATAAGTTAGACCCACCAGTTTTAGTTCACTAATTAGACAGTTAAACCTCTCATATTGTTGAGTTAATGACTCTCCCTTCACATGGCTGAATGTTTCATATTGTTGGTTAAGTATTTCACGGTTGTTTTCAATAACCTCCTCAGTCCCACCAAATTGTTCTTTCAAAGCATCCCACAACTCCTTTGCACTGTTACAGTGTAACAACCCTGCATAGATATCATTTGGTAGAGCCATGGCCACAATACTGAAGGCCTTAGCATCTAACTCAATTTTCTGAAAATCCTGCTCGGAGTAGTTTTCTAATTTTTTTGGCTCTTGAATCTTGGGATCTCCGGTACTTGGCACCGTCGGAAAATGTGGTCCGAAGATAACCGACTTCCAACACCCAGTATTTTGTTGAGCTAGAACATAGCTCATCCGACGTTGCCAGATATTGTATTCAGATCTGACAAGCATCGGTGACTTTTTTTTCATGCCAGTGTTATGTGGATCGTGATTGATTGAAATCATTCTCTGATTCTTTGTAAAACAAAGTGTGTTTAAAAAACTTTGAACGTAAATAAACTATTACTCTGTTTTCAATCCGACAAACAAACGATATCAATAATTGTGAGCTGATCTGTTTATATTAAATTGATTGGTTAGATTGAATTTAATTGACCAAGCTCTGATACCAATTGTTAGGATCTGAGTTTGATTTGTTTTTATAGTTTATAAATGAAATATGAATTAGGATAAACAAATATGGAAAGTGCAGCGGAAATAGTAAACTATTAATCAAAACAAACGGGATAATTGTTTTAGAATCAAACTTCTCATTAGTTAACCCGGATTAGAATGATTACACAATTACTCCCCCTCAGTCTGATCACTCACAGTGTTTGTCTGAGAGAATGTTTGGAGTGATAGATAGAACAGTACATGCACTGTTTTATTAATAGACAAACTAAACCTCTGATGACCTATGACTGACATCACCTAAGACAGCGACATCTAACAGATATATAACAACATAAAACAACTGATGAATGCAGAAACTGTTACATAGATAAACTCTGATGACTAAACTCTGATGGCTTGTATCCACTGTTGGAGCCTAAGTGTTGTTGGCTCCAACAGTCCTTATCTTCAACAGTCTTTAGCTCAACAGTTGTTTCTTCAAAAGTTCTTTGTGATCAGCACTTGTACACCAACAGTTGTTAGGAGGAACAACAGTTGTTAGAAGTCAACAGTCTTTTGGGGGGAACAACGTGAAAACACTGATTTATTATGGATCATATACATAGTATGTTTTGGCTTTTCAGATCATCTGTTCTTCTCCAGGTCAGCAGACCCAACACTTACCTTGACAATAACCTTGATAAGAAGCAGGAATACATATTGTTCAACAATCAATATTTATCAAACTACGGATCAGAAGTTAAAATATCAAGTTAAATAAGCAAACATAGTATTTACTTATTTAGAAACCGTATAAAAGAAAACACTTTACTTCCAAAATAGATTAATTTGTTTAGTGTTTCCTACAAAATGATCTACACTAGTATTATACCCGCGCGCGCTTTTGCCGCGCAAAAATAGTTCTAAACAAACATGTAATGTGGACATTTTTTTTACCTATACTATCACTCTTTAACTTTGGCGAGACGACTATAAATCTAAGTTGATGTTTCTGCGCAAGCAAATCTAACATCAATCTTGTAACTGGAATCCACTAAAGAACCTGGTACTTTTCCAATGTGTTTGTGATCACAGTGACATCACCTTTACAGAGTTGGCGAATGCAGGCACAGAGTAAATGCCGTCGAATATGCCAAGCCCATCAAACGCCTCACCCCAACTTCCTTCTGTAAGCATTTCACAATCAATATGAATCTGTTGTGTAGGTAATTTCCAACTATACCCCTTTAATCCCAAAGCCCAATCTTAAAAACTAAAATCAAATTCCAACGAAAACCATACAAAGGTAAACAACTTTGATATCATGTGAAAGATAAGACCATTAATGTGGTAATACTAATAAGACATCGCCAGTTGGCCATTACAAACTTTGCAATGGAAAATGCCTGCTAAGGTCGATTAAGATATGAAGACCAAAATCAAGTGACTACAATATCATAGCAATCATAATTTTTTAAAGAAAATAATGGGATAAAGGAACATTGAAAATAAACATAATCTTATTAACTAATTCTACCAAAAAGTCCACAAAACCTTATATAAGAGTGCAGAATCTCACTTGTGCTCATCCTTCTCTTTCTTAAGAACGACATCTCAAACGATCATCATCATCATCAACAACATCAATGCCCAAAAGCTTCAAACAAATTTCTCAGATAATGGAAACCCAAACAGGTTAGATGCTAATCGGGCAAACAAAGGTCCGAATTTGAAAGTTTCAGACAGACAGGACACGCTACGACACCGGACACACAAATGCCACCTAGGCAGCTGAAGCCGGCCACCGGCAACATCAAGGCGGTGTTCGTTTCTTTGTCAGCGAAAGGCACAAACCATAGAAACAGCAGAACAACGCATCCAAAGAGCCAAAGATGCAAGATAGAGAGAGAGAGAGAGAGAGAGAGAGAGAGAGAGAAAGGGGGGGGGGGAGTGATAAGCTAGAGAAAAATATGAGGTGAGTGGATTTGGTTTTGAGAGGATGTGGTGTTTGTCATAGAAGAAGATAACTGGTGTTCAGTTTAGGGAGAAGAAAAAACAAAGCAGTGTATGCATCAAGACTTGTACCGTACAATAAGCACGCTTTCCAAAAAAGTTTTGAATGGTTTACTGTTGCGCTACGGTACTGTTACACTCACATTCCCAAATTGCTAAATATAGGATTGAAAATTGGTAAATAGATGATCAAACATATATGTATATATACACCCGAACATGGAGATAAGTGGTAATGATTTGCGCGGTTAATAAATTTAAAAAAACAATTAATACCCAACATTGTACACATTAAGTAACACATGCTAACACTTGTATTTACACAATTTCTAAAACACGACATATTAAAGTGCATTGTACAACTTTTGGATTTTGTAACCTATTTACCAATATATATAAAATATACTTTTTTATTAACAATAAAATATATAAATAAACCAACTACTTTAAAAGATTTAAGAAAAACATATATTTATTTGAATTTATTATTATAAATCAAAAACTATATTTTTGGTACATTATTATTGATATTCAATTCAATCATCCAACATATTTGCTATTTAAGTCCTTCAGGACAATTAATATGTAACATATTAACTAACACTACCAGGTTTGTAACTATTACATTTTAGCATATGTTTGATAAACGATTCATTTATCAAATTATAGAATGCACATCTATAGTGCATCAATTAGAGGCAATAAAACATTGCATAATAATTTAAATTTGTAACAGTTAGTCAATTATGAACCCACACATAGTACATGATTAAATTTAAAAAAAAACATAAACGTTTACAAAACATTTTCTTTTATAATTACAAACAGAAAATAAATTATAATACTGTTTTAATATCATATAATAATTACAATATTATCTTGTAAAATGATTTTTTATTAACTATAGTAACTCGCCTACTACCTTTTTAAATACTTTAAAATTTATAAAAACTATAAATAGACTTCATAAGGTATATTTCTGAATTTATTAGTGTAACTTCAACACTTGTAATGACAATTACAATCTAACTTCTGTTCTGTTTAAGTTTTGTTTATAATTTATATTGGAAAAACATTATATGACTAACGACATGAATTACAGATAACAACACTAAATATATAATGAAAATGTCAATATACATACTTCACTGCATATTAAAATCAACAACATATTTGCTATCATTTAATACAATTAAACTAAACAACCAAGTTCGACAATTATGTAAATTCATAACAGACATAACTGATAACAAAAACATCAAACAAAAAACAACAGATAAACACCTAAACAGACTTTAGAAAATTTGCCTTCAAATTCATGGACCACTTTAGCGCATTAAGAATGGCACATATCATTTTCAGTTGGTGACTATCTTGTTTGCTTTGATTAACAATGAAAAAAACCGCAACGTCTCGAAAGGGTGAAGGAGGAAAAGCATTCAACTTCATTTTTAGCTTCTCTACTTTCTCAGCATTTGCAGACAAATGCCAAAAATTATGCAACAGCATTTAGTGATACACTACATCCTTCTCATACTACTCTTTACCATCTTGATCAAGTGTTCCTTTTTCTTATCAGGAACGAATGAACCTGATGATGATGACGATGTTGCTGCCATTGTATTTAAATTATCAAAAGTTTAAGCTTTGAATGAGGAAACACGAAACTATTTCGATGATATGTATTTATATGTATTTTTTTTCCTTTCAAAAAAAAAAAAAAAAAAAACTACCCACAATGCCACTACTCCCACAATCTAATCCTATTTTTCCGGAAAATAAATAAATGTAAAAATGTATATCTATAGTAATTAAAAGAATTCGTGTTTTTAAATATAAATACGACATAGAATATTTCCCGCTCAAATAAAACCAACAGCGGTTACAATTCAACATTCATTATATAAACAAATGATCACTTTTGTAAACACATAGAAAATCTGCAAACACATACAATGTCTTCCTCAAACTCAAAAACCAATGAAGAAGTTCCTGAAATTAAACATTTACTCCAAAAACGTTTCAATAAAGAATTTTTGGACTAAGTAACAGTTAGAAAAACAACTCATCTAATTACAGAAATTGTAGTGCAAGACATTATAACAAACATGGAGCAATTGACAGGAATAAGTAACCAACCACCATCCATTGATTGTATCAAAGCAAGAGAGTATCTTACTGTTCAGCTAGTAGTTAACAACTTGATTCGAGATAGGTCCAAGGATCTTAGAAACGCAACAGTCAAAAAAATGAATGAGAAGACGCGAGCACTTGAAGAGATTATGAAGTATTAGTGAAAACAGTTTGTTCATAAGTTATTTATAGATTTACTATTTTGATTTTATATAGTGTTTCGGCTTGAAACATTTTAATGTAATTTTAAGTGATGACTACTTGACGTGCATGCTAGTCGTGGTACACGTAAAATTTCCCAATTACAACTAACGTATAGTGGCAAGAAGGTATCAAACACAGGGAGTTTGTGGAATGTGTGTAAACTAGTAACTTTGCGAATTAACTAAAATTAATCTACTAAATAGAAATAAAGATCAAGAGTTGTTGCTTGTTTTAGATTTGACTAGATTATAAACTAATTACTTAATCAAAGTGAGTTTGTTTCTTCAAATTATGGAACAATGATCATTCAAGGATCCGGTTTCTCTAAACACTTGTGTAAATTTCCACTAGAAAGAGTTACATAGACATAACTCATGTAAACGCAATTGTTGTGATAAAAGGGAACAAAGTACTCGGATTATATTAACGCGAGGTTGTTTCCCGATGACCAATTAATCAATAACCAACCCCAATCCTTCCCGTGATATCTCGGATGTTAGCAACACCAAGAACGAACGATAGAGACTAAAAATTGGTAAATTAATCAACACACTACAAACAATTGTTCATACATCATAATAACAAAGAGAAAGTACCAAGTTATTATTCTAGAAGTGCAAGAAATCACACACAAGAGTTTAAGAGAAACCTTCACCCGAAATGATCACCAAAAGTTTAGCCTCGCATGACTTGGTGAATCATCAACACAACCATAGTAATGTTCATAAGAATCAAAAGCATAAACCAATGTTTGTGATAAGTCTCCAATGAAGAACTCCAGCCAAAAATCGCCCAAAAACTGATGAGAAACGTTCACAATGGAAGTGGTAATGATAAGACACCATTAAGTGGTCTTTAAATAAGGAGTTACACATTTTTGCAGAGGCTGCCGTACCCCTATGGTTCCACCGTAAGGGTACGGTGGGCTGAACATCTTGACGGTCATTCAAGCCTGGCCTACAGTGGAATTTTGATGTCTGAAGCCACCGTAACCCTACGGTTGGGCCGTAAGGGTACGGTGAACCCTTAGAAATCTTCATTTTTTCTTTCTTCCATTCCACCTCGTTCCAATGCGTTCCGGTCCATTCCCAAAGCCCTTATTTCGTCATTTTTAGCTCCTTATTATACCTACAACCAAAGCAACCGTAGTCACCCAATTCCACGCAATATCACGAGTAAATGTGGATAAAATAAGCATTTTAACACTATTAAAGGGTGTTCGTTGAACCACCCATCACATCCCCACACTTACCCATTGCTTGTCCCAAGCAGTCTATTACAAATCCTTTTTACGAATAAGCGATCATTTCAAAGTCAAGTTTAATGTGCAATCCTCGTACTAACCCATCCTCAACACCCCAATCAACACACCCCTCACTATATCTCTCCTCTCAGTATCAAGTAAGCTCTAGCAAAGATAAGCTAGACACACAAAAGGCAAACGGGTGGTTGCACAACCATAAGCTTGTACCTCAATCTATCATCCTCCTAACATGAACATGAGTATAAATCAAAGGGACTTAATGGTTGTAACTTGGCTAGGTGTGAAGGTAGGGAATAGGATATATATAAGTAGCGCAAACTTTACCCGGTCTTTTTATTACAAAATAAAACACACACACGAACAAAGAAACACTACTATATACAAACACATAACATAACTTTACTTGCTTTTTCTTTTCTTTTCCTTTTTCTCATTTTTTTTTCATCATCTTTCTATTTTTTTTCATTTTTTTTTCTTTTCATTTTTCTTACCAAACAAATTACATAAACATACTAACACATACTAAACTTAACACTTCAAAAATACTATTAATACAAGAATAAACTAAACACAAAAAGACCGGGTCAAGTTGGGTAAAATTTAGGAGCTAGTTTAAGGGTCATCAAACAATAGGCTTTAAGGCTCAAAAATAGGCAACTAAATGTCCAAACCCCCGCCCCTCTCGCTACCTTGCTCATATATGTAATGTATGAGGTCCAACCCCCCAAAAACCCACACTCGCACTCACATGATGAGGCTACCTAATGCCCTTATCATTTCTACACCCATGCCCAATTAAGGATTCAAGTTGTATTCAAGCACAAGTTCTAGTGCACCCTCACCCGTTGCCACTCTCACAAAAGAAAGAATTTATTTATTTACATATGTGGCTTCAACTCTCACCAAGAAAAAGAAACGGGTATTAAGGGTTGCCGGTGTGTCTAATGGGGGTTAAGTCAAGGTGTTCCAATTTTTACAACATTGCACTTGACCTCAAAAAAAAAAAAAAAATTTAATTCCCAAAAATTTCCTCCCATCTCCACACTTGGGATGCATTGTCCCAATGCATGGTTTTGGAAAGGAATGATCCCAAATTTCCATCACAATACCACTGTTTTTCAACTCAACCACAACTTTCTTTTTGGTTTTTTTTTTATATTTTTATATTTTTTTAACACACCACCTACTCTCACAACCCAATTTCATCATCACAAATCATTAACAATTCAATACACCACCCAACCACCCGAAAACCAAAGGTAAAAACATAAACATAAACAAACAAAATATAAAGCTATGTACAAGAAGCACGACCTGATTAGTAGTAGCGCGGCTGAGGCGGCCCGAACACCGAAGTGAACAAATCATTCCATTCGCCAAAGCAATATGCTCCACCGCCGCTTCCTCCTTGATCTGTGGTTTGTTGTTGCTGTGGGTTGACCCATTGAGAATGGTGGATTGGTGGGGTCGGATAGGAGATGCTTCCATCATACGGTGGTAGGGACCCGTAATCCACCGGTTGTGGATTTGCGACTACGGGTCTCCCCGCATGCCAATCATCATTCATTCGCCTATTCTGATCATCAATGTATCTGTGATTAATCTCCACTTGCTGAGCATAAGCGTGTCCTCGGTTCCATAATTCCTGACGATCAAATCCTTGTTGCATCCTTCGCTCCATGCTAGCACCCATCATTGTTTGATGATCAAATAATGTGCGTTCCGAACCCGACCAAGTGTCAAATACCGAGGTTAGGGGACGTTGACTTTCAATTACCTCCTGCATCGATCCCCCAAAGGCCCAACCATCAACATACGCCCTCTCGGTAAAGTCATAAAACCCTCCACCATGGGTCCCACTCGAACTCCCCTGGCCTATATCCAAATGTCCTCCAGTCGGATTGTCTTCGTACTCTTCATCGTCACTTGGTGGCGCTTCACCCCCACTCTCAGCTTCATCCTCCTCACCGGGCAAAAGTGCCCTCGCATCTTTCTTTAGCATTCTCCACTTTTGACCCCCACTCTTAAGTTTATGATATCTCTCAGACTCGGAATAAACCCAACCGGACCCCATTGTTGCTAGATCAATAGGTTTGAATTTTTTTCTTTTTCTTCCTTCATCTTCTTCAGTGATCGCACCTTGCTGCTTCAACAACCCAGTAATTATTCGACAGTAAGGAATGATTGACCTCTCCGATGAATTTCTACATATCCACACATGATTCAAGACCAAGTACCGAAAAGAGAATTTCGGACCACCATGCGTCAAGGCATATAAGATAGGAACATCGGAAAAACGCACTTGTTCCTTATCAGCACGTCTCGGTAATACATTCAGGATGGTAAAATTCAGCAACAGTTTGGGCTCTATCTTCAAATTCCTTCGATATAAGGTACCATGATAAGTACCCGGCAAAAATAAATCATCCAACATGTCCATCCAACGTGGGTGCTTGTCTGGATTAATTAACAACTCGTCGATGCTCGGGTTCTTATATTCTTTTGCAGGTAGACTATCAAACTTTGCAAGCCTACGCAACGTCTCATAAGACATTTCCACTTCTATCCCATTTACTTCACCGACTAACTTCATCTTGGAGGGTGAATCATATCTAGGACATCTTAATGTTGCCATCCATTCCTCGACCTCATCCAAATACACCCTCCTCTCTTCTTGATCATAGCAGTGGAGTGCCGCTTCCCAACCTAACGCCTTAAATCTATCAAAAACCCCGAATGGTTCAAAGTCTTTTCTGCTCACCTCTCTTTCATAAATAAATGCCCCTGGCCGATCTGACAACTTTTTAAGTTGATCATGAAATAAAGTAGGTTGCCAGATCCTTGGTTTTGCGTTCAGAGGGCCAGTCTTCCGTTCCGGCTTATCAGCCGGGTCTAACCTTGGCGCTTCCGGTGCTTGTTCCATCTCTACATCAGACTCAGTATTTTGGGAAACATACTTCCTTCGTTTGTATTGCTGAGCAGGTTGCTTTCCCTCAGCCTTGGCAGCGGATGAACTTGATCCAGCGGCTTCACCAGTGCGTGCCATTTTCCTATACAATGCACAAACAAACAAAGAAACAAAAACAACCCAAACAAAACACATTAGCCAACATGACAAAAAAACATCCCTACACTTGCTTGTTATCATGGTAGTAGATGTTATTGAACATACACTTCTTCTTTGGTTTGACAAAAATTGGGCATGACGCCTTTACAATCATAACATTACCAAAAGCTCGCAATTTTCATCTCAACAACACTTCTACTACCTCATTATTATCACACAAAACTATTCACATACTACATTATTAACAAGCAAGTGGGTATAAACTAGGTAAGAACAAAAACCTTAATATCTTACAATGTAGCATCAAGATTAAGAAAATAGAACACATACCTTGAAATAGATGATGCTAGAACACAAGAAATCAAGAAAACAAGAAAACCCCCAATTTATGCGGTTTTTTAGGGTTTCGATTCGACCCCAAAAACGTGTTTTTCTTCCAATTTACTCCCCAAAATCAGAAACTAGACAAAAATCTAGTCAAGTTAGACCCAAGAATCACTAGATTTGGTGGAGGATTGAAGGTTGTATGGATGTTTGAAGGTTGGAGACAATGGGTGTTCTTGTGGGTTAAAGAAGAGGAAGAAGATGAAAAGTGAAAGAAGTTTGGTAGAAGGAGTTTAGGTGTGGCCCGGTTTTGTGTTTCAAGTACCCCAAAATTTTTTTTTTTTTTTTTTTTATATACTCGCTGCTGCCCAGACCCCACCGTAAGGTTACGGTGGGTACCGTACCCTTACGGTGGCTCAAACACCCTTTTTCTTCACCGTAGGGTAGACCCGAATCGCCGTAGACTTTCTATTTTCACCGTACCCTTACGGTGGTGCCGTAGGGGTACGGTAGACTTGGGCAAAAAAAAAAAAAAAAAATTTTATTTTTTTTAACTAGTAATTTGAACACCTGAAAATTACCCTACCCCCTCTCCAATCGTGTTGTCCTCAACACAATGCTAGAACCGTTTCGTGACCCGAACGTCCCCACACTTGTTTCAAACACGGGTTTCGCATACACACAAAAGAAAAATAAGATAAAATAAACGCTAACTATTTACACTACCAAACCTGGCCTCTCATTGTTGCACTCCTTCCACCGGGCTTAAGAAATAGCCTGCTTTATCCATCTCCAACGCATTGATGTCATTTCCATCCAAGTATGGCTTCAAGCGGTGTCCATTCACCGTTTGTTGCTTATTGGTGTTTTCATCTAATATTTCAACCTCACCAAATTTACCAATCCTGCAAACGATGTACGGACCCATCCATTTACTTTTCAACTTGCCCGCAAACATCTTCAATCTCGAATTGTACAACCACACCCTTTGCCCCACTTCAAAAGTCTTTTTTCTCAATTTGGCATCATGAACCTTCTTTAGTTTGCCTTTGTAAGCCGATGCACATTCATAAGCCTCATCTCTAATATCCTCCAATTCACTTAGTTGCAACTTTCTTGTTCGCCCCGCCTCATCATAATCCGCATTTACTGTCGTGATCGCCCAATGTGCTCGATGCGCCAACTCCATTGGCAAGTGACAACCCTTCCCATACACCATCCAAAAAGGTGTCGTGCCAATCGGAGTTTTGTAAGCCGTACGGTATGCCCACAAAGCATCATCTAATTTACTTGACCAATCTTTTCTATCCACACGAACCGTCTTCATGAGAATTTCTTTGATTTGACGGTTGGACACTTCAACTTGTCCACTCGTTTGCGGATGGTACGGCGTTGCAACCCGGTGATTCACTCCATATCTCTTCAACAACTTCCCAAAATTGAAATTCTTAAAATTTGACCCACCATCACTAATGATCACTCTAGGAATACCAAAACGGGCAAAAATGTTGGATTGCACAAACTTGCAAACCACCGAATGATCATTAGTCCTTGTAGCAATTGCTTCAATCCACTTCGAAACATAATCAACCGCTACCAAGATATACAAGAACCCATTAGAATTTGGGAAGGGACCCATGAAGTCAATGCCCCAAACATCGAATATTTCTACAATCAAGATTGGTTGTAGAGGCATTTCATCCCTCTTGGAGATATTTCCCATCCTTTGACAATTTACACAATTCCGGGCAAATTCACAAGCATCTTTAAATATGGTGGGCCAATAGAACCCACATGATAGAACCCGGTAGCCGGTCTTGTGTCCACTAAAATGCCCCCCACAAGCGGATGAATGAGCATGTGTAAGAATATCTTTCACTTCCGATTCGGGCACACATCTTCTAATCACTTGATCGGGTCCAACCTTGAAGAGATCCGGTGCATCCCAAATATATTGCTTCACTTGGACCATAAATGGATGTCTTCGTTTCTTGGTCCAATGATCAGGAATGACCCACGTGGCTAAATAGTTAACAGAATGAGCAAACCACGGTGCATGAATAGTAGATGTCGCCATCAATTGCTCATCGGGAAACCTCTCATTTATTTCTCCAAAATCATCATTTTTATCCACCGGAATTCGAGACAAATGATCCGCCACTACATTCTCACTTCCTTTCTTGTCCCGAATTTCCAAATCAAACTCTTGCAACAATAAAACCCACCGAATCAAGCGTGGCTTGGCATCTTTCTTTTCCATCAAGTAACGAACCGCACTATGGTCTGAATATACTACCACTTTGCTCCCCCAAATATACGAACGAAACTTATCCAAAGCATACACCACCGCTAATAATTCTTTTTCGGTTGTGGTGTAATTCAGTTGCGCCTCGGATAAAGTTTTGCTCGCATAATAAATCACCACCGGCTTCTTATCAACTCTTTGACCCAAAACCGCTCCAATTGTAGTTTCACTTGCATCACACATAATCTCAAATGGCTTCGACCAATCCGGCGGTTGCAAAATAGGAGCCTTGACCAAGTGTTCCTTCAAAACATTGAAAGCTTGCAAACATTCATTAGTAAACTCAAATGGAACATCTTTCAAAAGCAAATTACATAACGGTTTGGTAATGACACTAAAACCTTTAATAAAACGTCTATAAAAACCCGCATGTCCCAAAAATAACCTTACCCCTTTCACATTCTTTGGTGGTGGCAATGATGAAATAACCCGAATTTTTGCCTTGTCCACCTCCATACCTCTATCTGAAATCACGTGACCTAACACAATTCCCTCTTGCACCATGAAATGGCTTTTCTCCCAACTAAGCACTAAATTTTTCTCAACACATCTTTTTAAAACTTTTTGTAACTCATTGAGACAAGATTCAAAGCTAGTGCCAAATATTGAGAAATCATCCATAAACACTTCAAGCGACTCTCCAACCATGTCCGAGAAAATACTCATCATACAACGTTGAAAAGTAGCCGGTGCATTGCACAAGCCAAATGGCATCCGCCTAAAGGCAAAAGTACCATAGGGACAAGTGAAGGTGGTCTTGTGTTGGTCATCCGGGTGGATTGCAATTTGGTTGTACCCCGAATACCCATCTAAAAAACAATAGTATTTTTGACCCGATAATTTTTCAATAATTTGGTCAATAAAAGGAAGTGGGAAATGATCCTTAGAAGTGGCGGCATTTAGTTTGCGGTAGTCAATACACACTCGCCACCCGGTTACGGGTCGAGTGGCTATTTGTTCACCACTTTCATCTTTGACTACTTGAATGCCGGACTTCTTAGGTACCACTTGAGTAGGACTTACCCAAGAGCTATCCGAAATTGGATAAATAATCCCCGCATCTAACCACTTAATTACCTCCTTTTTAACTACCTCCCTTAGGTTAGGATTCAACCTTCTTTGCGCTTCTCTTGTGGGCTTTGCATTTTCATTGGTGATAATCTTGTGCATCACAATGGATGGACTAATTCCTTTGAGATCGGCAATCGTCCACCCAATAGCCCCTTTGTTCTCTTTCAACACTTCCAACAAAGCTTGCTCTTGAGCCATCTCCAAATTAGAGGCCATAATGACCGGTAATGTGTCATTATCCCCTAGAAAAGCATACTTCAAATGGCTTGGCAAGTCTTTCAGTTCCAACTTTGGTGGTACTTCTAATGAGGGTTTGGTGCCCGAATCAATTTCCACCGGCAAACTATCAAAATGGTGGGACCATGGTGGTCGACCCTCCTTCAATGCTAACACATCTTGCTTTTCTTCTTCACTCTCCAAATCAAAAGCATGTACCTGTTCAGAAAAATTACAAGCACACAATTCCATTCCATCTTTCTCATACTCACATGGATTGCATCCCTCGATGACATCTGCCATAAAACATTCTTCAACACCGGAATCATTAGTATTGTTTGTAAAAACATTTAATCGCATTTTCCGGTTTCCAAATGTCATGTCGACCGTGCCAAATCTACAATCAATTACCGCATGCGCGGTGTTCAAAAATGGCCGACCCAATATGACATTTTGTTGCTGTTTTGAATCTGCGGATGAGTAATCCAATACCAAAAAGTCAACCGGGTAATAAAATTCATCAATTTTCACAATGACATTTTGAACCATTCCCCGGGGTAACTTATGGGACAAATCGGCTAAAACAACCGTTGTCTCCACCCTAGCTAATGGACCAAAGTCATATTGATCATACAACCCACCCGGTAAAATACTCACCCCGGCTCCAAGATCTAGCAACGCCTTTGCCATTTGAAAATTACCAACTTGAATGTTTATTAACGGCGTGCCCGGATCTTGAAGCTTAGGAGGAAGCTCCCCATTTAAAACTGCACTCACTTGACCGGTAACATTTACCCGCTTATGTATTTTTTTCTTTTGTTGCCTTTTTTGCGTACACAATTCTTTCAAAAATTTAGCATATGCGGGTACTTGTTTTATTGCATCAAGTAAAGGAAGATTTATTTTTACTTGTTTAAACATGTCCCACATTTCTTCTTTTTGGGGACCTCTTGATGCAATAAAATTTTTCTTACCCGGGTCAAGTAGAGCCGATGGAAATGGGACTTGATTCGGCTCATTTTCAGTTTTTTCACTCTCACACACAACAGTTTAAGAGAAACCTTCACCCGAAATGATCACCAAAAGTTTAGCCTCGCATGACTTGGTGAATCATCAACACAACCATAGTAATGTTCATAAGAATCAAAAGCATAAACCAATGTTTGTGATAAGTCTCCAATGAAGAACTCCAGCCAAAAATCGCCCAAAAACTGATGAGAAACGTTCACAATGGAAGTGGTAATGATAAGACACCATTAAGTGGTCTTTAAATAAGGAGTTACACATTTTTGCAGAGGCTGCCATACCCCTACGGTCCCACCGTAAGGGTACGGTGGGCTGAACATCTTGACGGTCATTCAAGCCTGGCCTACGGTGGAATTTTGATGTCTGAAGCCACCGTAACCCTACGGTTGGGCCGTAAGGGTATGGTGAACCCTTAGAAATCTTTATTTTTTCTTTCTTCCATTCCACCTCGTTCCAATGCGTTCCGGTCCATTCCCAAAGCCCGTATTTCGTCATTTTTAGCTCCTTATTATACCTACAACCAAAGCAACCGTAGTCACCCAATTCCACGCAATATCACGAGTAAATGTGGATAAAATAAGCATTTTAACACTATTAAAGGGTGTTCGTTGAACCACCCGTCACTACTATCTATTAATTGCTTTTTTACATCCAAAAACAATGTTGGCATAGTACATGCATACTACATGTTCATAACACGAATACAACTTATTTTCATACTCCATCAATAATAACTAATAATGCAATTGAATTAAACTTTAAACAATATTAAGTTATTTAGCAAAGCAAAAAAGATATTATATAATTCAAGTAAATTAAACTACAATCAATAAACAATCCAGATCCATGAAATTATTGGGCTTATACAAAATAAAGTCCACACACAAATCGAAGCCTACTACTTACTTGATAGCCTAAATACATTTGGAGGACATTGGTGAATGGGAAATGAGGGATGACCCAGGCTATTGGCTTGGGTTCGAGTCCTGATCCCGACCGGTTTTACCGACTATTTCACCGTCGTGCCTTCGGGCGGGTGAGTGTCGGGTTTTCCGGGAATTGGTGGCAATTGGTGGCCTGGATACTCTCGAGTACCTGATTCGCCAAAAGGGTGCCCGAGAGTGCTCGGAATTGATTCGTTGGCCGTTCAAAAAAAAAAATATAAAATTTATCTACTACCTACTTGATAAATGACATTAACAAATAGTTACAAGTAATAAATGATGTAACATCTGATGATTTGTTCATCAAGATTTTTCCATTATGTCTTCATTAGTTATTCCAATTATAAAAACACACAATTAACTACTAATGATTTGTTATCAGTAGTTACTCTTCATATCTAGAAAAAAAAATTACCTTCTTACTAAATAATATGCGCCGTACATCACATAGTTGGATTACAAAACATACTATTGGCTTACTGGAAATAAATGATGAAAAATAAACAATATACTACATACTACTGGATTAATCTACTACTCTTGGTTATAAGAACTAAAGGATAAGAACTACTGATGCTGAAACATCTGTTGATGGTAACTACTGATGACATAGATAACAACTGATGGCTGATAAAAGTACTTATGATAAAATACTGACGAATCAAACAACTGCTAATGAGGCAAACTAATTGTGAAGAAACACAACATCTGAATAAGATAATATCTGATGACAAACAACAACTACTGAAGAGATATGATAACAAATACTGTTATTTAATCTAGACAGACCTTTTAATTTTAATTTGAAAGTAGAAAAGGCTAAATACATGTTAAATATACAATTTCTATACTACTTATTTAATATAACATTAACAAATAGTTGAAACTAACCTTTGTAGGGATGACTATTACTGTTAATTGCTTTTTTTGCATGCAAAAACAATGTTTGCATACTACATCCATACTACATCTTCATAATAAAAATCCAACTTAAATTCATACTCCATCAATAATTACTAACAATGGAATTAAATTAAACTTTACACACTATAACTATTAAGTTGTTTAGAAAAGCAAAAAGATATTATCTAATCCAAGTAAATTGAATTGCAATCAATAAACAATCCAGATCCATGAAATTATTGGGCTGATACAAAATAAAGTCCACAAACAAATTGAATCATCAAAAACATGAAAGTCCAAATCATTTGCTTTAACTGCTTTGGACTTGTGATGGACTTAATTAAAAAAAACATTAATATCACTACAAAAAAAGTGATCAGTAGGGACTAAAGTATCACAGACTGATAAATCTATCTTTAATACATGGTATCTGGGACTGATTTTTCAGTTGTTAATAGCATTAGGGACTGATTTTTACACAACATATTATAGCGACTAATAATAAGTCGCTAATAGTTAGGCACCCTATTTGAGACTAAACATTAGTCACAAATATGTGTGCACCAAATAGCTTTTTGGAGGGAAACTTATTGGCTACTAAATTTCAGTCTCAAATATATTTCCTCCATAATAAAAAATAGTGAAAATGTGTTTGAGATTAATCTTTAGTCTCTAATATAAAAGAAATGTATTAAGGACTGAAAATTAGTGCGTAATATTTTTCATAGTTGATCTAATTAGGGAACGATATTCAGTCTTGAATGGCTATTGATAAAGGAATTGTTAGTGACTAATTTTCAGTCTCCAATTATGTTAATCAAGTTCTCCCATTTGATGAGAAGTATCAGGGGTTGAAAATCAGTCTCAAATATCATTTTCAAAATTTTATTCGGGACTCATATTTAGTCTCTGATGTGTTTTATAGATGAAAGAACTAGAGAATGATATTCAGTCTCCAATAGCGATGTCTAACCATTTTATGAAAATATTTTATAGACTCAAAATTAGTACTCTCATCCATAATTGGTATTGAGATTAGAGACTAGTTTTCAGTCTCTTCTATGCCGCTGTCAATTAAACATTATTAAAGAACATTATGAGACTGAAAATTACTCTCTAATGTTGAAGTACTCAAGATATACAAGAACCCATTAGAATTTGGGAAGGGACCCATGAAGTCAATGCCCCAAACATCGAATATTTCTACAATCAAGATTGGTTGTAGAGGCATTTCATCCCTCTTGGAGATATTTCCCATCCTTTGACAATTTACACAATTCCGGGCAAATTCACAAGCATCTTTAAATATGGTGGGCCAATAGAACCCACATGATAGAACCCGGTAGCCGGTCTTGTGTCCACTAAAATGCCCCCCACAAGCGGATGAATGAGCATGTGTAAGAATATCTTTCACTTCCGATTCGGGCACACATTTTCTAATCACTTGATCGGGTCCAACCTTGAAGAGATCCGGTGCATCCCAAATATATTGCTTCACTTGGACCATAAATGGTTGTCTTCGTTTCTTGGTCCAATGATCAGGAATGACCCACGTGGCTAAATAGTTAACAGAATGAGCAAACCACGGTGCATGAATAGTAGATGTCGCCATCAATTGCTCATCGGGAAACCTCTCATTTATTTCTCCAAAATCATCATTTTTATCCACCGGAATTCGAGACAAATGATCCGCCACTACATTCTCACTTCCTTTCTTGTCCCGAATTTCCAAATCAAACTCTTGCAACAATAAAACCCACCGAATCAAGCGTGGCTTGGCATCTTTCTTTTCCATCAAGTAACGAACCGCACTATGGTCTGAATATACTACCACTTTGCTCCCCCAAATATACGAACGAAACTTATCCAAAGCATACACCACCGCTAATAATTCTTTTTCGGTTGTGGTGTAATTCAGTTGCGCCTCGGATAAAGTTTTGCTCGCATAGTAAATCACCACCGGCTTCTTATCAACTCTTTGACCCAAAACCGCTCCAATTGTAGTTTCACTTGCATCACACATAATCTCAAATGGCTTCGACCAATCCGGCGGTTGCAAAATAGGAGCCTTGACCAAGTGTTCCTTCAAAACATTGAAAGCTTGCAAACATTCATTAGTAAACTCAAATGGAACATCTTTCAAAAGCAAATTACATAACGGTTTGGTAATGACACTAAAACCTTTAATAAAACGTCTATAAAAACCCGCATGTCCCAAAAATAACCTTACCCCTTTCACATTCTTTGGTGGTGGCAATGATGAAATAACCCGAATTTTTGTCTTGTCCACCTCCATACCTCTATCTGAAATCACGTGACCTAACACAATTCCCTCTTGCACCATGAAATGGCTTTTCTCCCAACTAAGCACTAAATTTTTCTCAACATATCTTTTTAAAACTTTTGTAACTCATTGAGACAAGATTCAAAGCTAGTGCCAAATATTGAGAAATCATCCATAAACACTTCAAGCGACTCTCCAACCATGTCCGAGAAAATACTCATCATACAACGTTGAAAAGTAGCCGGTGCATTGCACAAGCCAAATGGCATCCGCCTAAAGGCAAAAGTACCATAGGGACAAGTGAAGGTGGTCTTGTGTTGGTCATCCGGGTGGATTGCAATTTGGTTGTACCCCGAATACCCATCTAAAAAACAATAGTATTTTTGACCCGATAATTTTTCAATAATTTGGTCAATAAAAGGAAGTGGGAAATGATCCTTAGAAGTGGCGGCATTTAGTTTGCGGTAGTCAATACACACTCGCCACCCGGTTACGGGTCGAGTGGCTATTTGTTCACCACTTTCATCTTTGACTACTTGAATGCCGGACTTCTTAGGTACCACTTGAGTAGGACTTACCCAAGAGCTATCCGAAATTGGATAAATAATCCCCGCATCTAACCACTTAATTACCTCCTTTTTAACTACCTCCCTTAGGTTAGGATTCAACCTTCTTTGCGCTTCTCTTGTGGGCTTTGCATTTTCATTGGTGATAATCTTGTGCATCACAATGGATGGACTAATTCCTTTGAGATCGGCAATCGTCCACCCAATAGCCCCTTTGTTCTTTTTCAACACTTCCAACAAAGCTTGCTCTTGAGCCATCTCCAAATTAGAGGCCATAATGACCGGTAATGTGTCATTATCCCCTAGAAAAGCATACTTCAAATGGCTTGGCAAGTCTTTCAGTTCCAACTTTGGTGGTACTTCTAATGAGGGTTTGGTGCCCGAATCAATTTCCACCGGCAAACTATCAAAATGGTGGGACCATGGTGGTCGACCCTCCTTCAATGCTAACACATCTTGCTTTTCTTCTTCACTCTCCAAATCAAAAGCATGTACCTGTTCAGAAAAATTACAAGCACACAATTCCATTCCATCTTTCTCATACTCACATGGATTGCATCCCTCGATGACATCTGCCATAAAACATTCTTCAACACCGGAATCATTAGTATTGTTTGTAAAAACATTTAATCGCATTTTCCGGTTTCCAAATGTCATGTCGACCGTGCCAAATCTACAATCAATTACCGCATGCGCGGTGTTCAAAAATGGCCGACCCAATATGACATTTTGTTGCTGTTTTGAATCTGCGGATGAGTAATCCAATACCAAAAAGTCAACCGGGTAATAAAATTCATCAATTTTCACAATGACATTTTGAACCATTCCCCGGGTAACTTATGGGACAAATCGGCTAAAACAACCGTTGTCTCCACCCTAGCTAATGGACCAAAGTCATATTGATCATACAACCCACCCGGTAAAATACTCACCCCGGCTCCAAGATCTAGCAACGCCTTTGCCATTTGAAAATTACCAACTTGAATGTTTATTAACGGCGTGCCCGGATCTTGAAGCTTAGGAGGAAGCTCCCCATTTAAAACTGCACTCACTTGACCGGTAACATTTACCCGCTTATGTATTTTTTTCTTTTGTTGCCTTTTTTGCGTACACAATTCTTTCAAAAATTTAGCATATGCGGGTACTTGTTTTATTGCATCAAGTAAAGGAAGATTTATTTTTACTTGTTTAAACATGTCCCACATTTCTTCTTTTTGGGGACCTCTTGATGCAATAAAATTTTTCTTACCCGGGTCAAGTAGAGCCGATGGAAATGGGACTTGATTCGGCTCATTTTCAGTTTTTTCACTCTCACACACAACAGTTTAAGAGAAACCTTCACCCGAAATGATCACCAAAAGTTTAGCCTCGCATGACTTGGTGAATCATCAACACAACCATAGTAATGTTCATAAGAATCAAAAGCATAAACCAATGTTTGTGATAAGTCTCCAATGAAGAACTCCAGCCAAAAATCGCCCAAAAACTGATGAGAAACGTTCACAATGAAAGTGGTAATGATAAGACACCATTAAGTGGTCTTTAAATAAGGAGTTACACATTTTTGCAGAGGCTGCCATACCCCTACGGTCCCACCGTAAGGGTACGGTGGGCTGAACATCTTGACGGTCATTCAAGCCTGGCCTACGGTGGAATTTTGATGTCTGAAGCCACCGTAACCCTACGGTTGGGCCGTAAGGGTACGGTGAACCCTTAGAAATCTTTATTTTTTCTTTCTTCCATTCCACCTCGTTCCAATGCGTTCCGGTCCATTCCCAAAGCCCGTATTTCGTCATTTTTAGCTCCTTATTATACCTACAACCAAAGCAACCGTAGTCACCCAATTCCACGCAATATCACAAGTAAATGTGGATAAAATAAGCATTTTAACACTATTAAAGGGTGTTCGTTGAACCACCCGTCACTACTATCTATTAATTGCTTTTTTACATCCAAAAACAATGTTGGCATAGTACATGCATACTACATGTTCATAACACGAATACAACTTATTTTCATACTCCATCAATAATAACTAATAATGCAATTGAATTAAACTTTAAACAATATTAAGTTATTTAGCAAAGCAAAAAAGATATTATATAATTCAAGTAAATTAAACTACAATCAATAAACAATCCAGATCCATGAAATTACTGGGCTTATACAAAATAAAGTCCACACACAAATCGAAGCCTACTACTTACTTGATAGCCTAAATACATTTGGAGGACATTGGTGAAGGGGAAATGAGGGATGACCCAGGCTATTGGCTTGGGTTCGAGTCCTGATCCCGACCGGTTTTACCGACTATTTCACCGTCGTGCCTTCGGGCGGGTGAGTGTCGGGTTTTCCCGGGAATTGGTGGCAATTGGTGGCCTGGATACTCTCGAGTACCTGATTCGCCAAAAGGGTGCCCGAGAGTGCTCGGAATTGATTCGTTGGCCGTTCAAAAAAAAATATAAAATTTATCTACTACCTACTTGATAAATGACATTAACAAATAGTTACAAGTAATAAATGATGTAACATCTGATGATTTGTTCATCAAGATTTTTCCATTATGTCTTCATTAGTTATTCCAATTATAAAAACACACAATTAACTACTAATGATTTGTTATCAGTAGTTACTCTTCATATCTAGAAAAAAAAATTACCTTCTTACTAAATAATATGCGCCGTACATCACATAGTTGGATTACAAAACATACTATTGGCTTACTGGAAATAAATGATGAAAAATAAACAATATACTACATACTACTGGATTAATCTACTACTCTTGGTTATAAGAACTAAAGGATAAGAACTACTGATGCTGAAACATCTGTTGATGGTAACTACTGATGACATAGATAACAACTGATGGCTGATAAAAGTACTTATGATAAAATACTGACGAATCAAACAACTGCTAATGAGGCAAACTAATTGTGAAGAAACACAACATCTGAATAAGATAATATCTGATGACAAACAACAACTACTGAAGAGATATGATAACAAATACTGTTATTTAATCTAAGACAGACCTTTTAATTTTAATTTGAAAGTAGAAAAGGCTAAATACATGTTAAATATACAATTTCTATACTACTTATTTGATATATAACATTAACAAATAGTTGAAACTAACCTTTGTAGGGATGACTATTACTGTTAATTGCTTTTTTTGCATGCAAAAACAATGTTTGCATACTACATCCATACTACATCTTCATAATAAAAATCCAACTTAAATTCATACTCCATCAATAATTACTAACAATGGAATTAAATTAAACTTTACACACTATAACTATTAAGTTGTTTAGAAAAGCAAAAAGATATTATCTAATCCAAGTAAATTGAATTGCAATCAATAAACAATCCAGATCCATGAAATTATTGGGCTGATACAAAATAAAGTCCACAAACAAATTGAATCATCAAAAACATGAAAGTCCAAATCATTTGCTTTAACTGCTTTGGACTTGTGATGGACTTAATTAAAAAAAACATTAATATCACTACAAAAAAAGTGATCAGTAGGGACTAAAGTATCACAGACTGATAAATCTATCTTTAATACATGGTATCTGGGACTGATTTTTCAGTTGTTAATAGCATTAGGGACTGATTTTTACACAACATATTATAGCGACTAATAATAAGTCGCTAATAGTTAGGCACCCTATTTGAGACTAAACATTAGTCACAAATATGTGTGCACCAAATAGCTTTTTGGAGGGAAACTTATTGGCTACTAAATTTCAGTCTCAAATATATTTCCTCCATAATAAAAAATAGTGAAAATGTGTTTGAGATTAATCTTTAGTCTCTAATATAAAAGAAATGTATTAAGGACTGAAAATTAGTGCGTAATATTTTTCATAGTTGATCTAATTAGGGAACGATATTCAGTCTTGAATGGCTATTGATAAAGGAATTATTAGTGACTAATTTTCAGTCTCCAATTATGTTAATCAAGTTCTCCCATTTGATGAGAAGTATCAGGGGTTGAAAATCAGTCTCAAATATCATTTTCAAAATTTTATTCGGGACTCATATTTAGTCTCTGATGTGTTTTATAGATGAAAGAACTAGAGAATGATATTCAGTCTCCAATAGCGATGTCTAACCATTTTATGAAAATATTTTATAGACTCAAAATTAGTACTCTCATCCATAATTGGTATTGAGATTAGAGACTAGTTTTCAGTCTCTTCTATGCCGCTGTCAATTAAACATTATTAAAGAACATTATGAGACTGAAAATTACTCTCTAATGTTGAAGTACTCAAGATATACAAGAACCCATTAGAATTTGGGAAGGGACCCATGAAGTCAATGCCCCAAACATCGAATATTTCTACAATCAAGATTGGTTGTAGAGGCATTTCATCCCTCTTGGAGATATTTCCCATCCTTTGACAATTTACACAATTCCGGGAAAATTCACAAGCATCTTTAAATATGGTGGGCCAATAGAACCCACATGATAGAACCCGGTAGCCGGTCTTGTGTCCACTAAAATGCCCCCCACAAGCGGATGAATGAGCATGTGTAAGAATATCTTTCACTTCCGATTCGGGCACACATTTTCTAATCACTTGATCGGGTCCAACCTTGAAGAGATCCGGTGCATCCCAAATATATTGCTTCACTTGGACCATAAATGGTTGTCTTCGTTTCTTGGTCCAATGATCAGGAATGACCCACGTGGCTAAATAGTTAACAGAATGAGCAAACCACGGTGCATGAATAGTAGATGTCGCCATCAATTGCTCATCGGGAAACCTCTCATTTATTTCTCCAAAATCATCATTTTTATCCACCGGAATTTGAGACAAATGATCCGCCACTACATTCTCACTTCCTTTCTTGTCCCGAATTTCCAAATCAAACTCTTGCAACAATAAAACCCACCGAATCAAGCGTGGCTTGGCATCTTTCTTTTCCATCAAGTAACGAACCGCACTATGGTCTGAATATACTACCACTTTGCTCCCCCAAATATACGAACGAAACTTATCCAAAGCATACACCACCGCTAATAATTCTTTTTCGGTTGTGGTGTAATTCAGTTGCGCCTCGGATAAAGTTTTGCTCGCATAGTAAATCACCACCGGCTTCTTATCAACTCTTTGACCCAAAACCGCTCCAATTGTAGTTTCACTTGCATCACACATAATCTCAAATGGCTTCGACCAATCCGGCGGTTGCAAAATAGGAGCCTTGACCAAGTGTTCCTTCAAAACATTGAAAGCTTGCAAACATTCATTAGTAAACTCAAATGGAACATCTTTCAAAAGCAAATTACATAACGGTTTGGTAATGACACTAAAACCTTTAATAAAACGTCTATAAAAACCCGCATGTCCCAAAAATAACCTTACCCCTTTCACATTCTTTGGTGGTGGCAATGATGAAATAACCCGAATTTTTGTCTTGTCCACCTCCATACCTCTATCTGAAATCACGTGACCTAACACAATTCCCTCTTGCACCATGAAATGGCTTTTCTCCCAACTAAGCACTAAATTTTTCTCAACACATCTTTTTAAAACTTTTTGTAACTCATTGAGACAAGATTCAAAGCTAGTGCCAAATATTGAGAAATCATCCATAAACACTTCAAGCGACTCTCCAACCATGTCCGAGAAAATACTCATCATACAACGTTGAAAAGTAGCCGGTGCATTGCACAAGCCAAATGGCATCCGCCTAAAGGCAAAAGTACCATAGGGACAAGTGAAGGTGGTCTTGTGTTGGTCATCCGGGTGGATTGCAATTTGGTTGTACCCCGAATACCCATCTAAAAAACAATAGTATTTTTGACCCGATAATTTTTCAATAATTTGGTCAATAAAAGGAAGTGGGAAATGATCCTTAGAAGTGGCGGCATTTAGTTTGCGGTAGTCAATACACACTCGCCACCCGGTTACGGGTCGAGTGGCTATTTGTTCACCACTTTCATCTTTGACTACTTGAATGCCGGACTTCTTAGGTACCACTTGAGTAGGACTTACCCAAGAGCTATCCGAAATTGGATAAATAATCCCCGCATCTAACCACTTAATTACCTCCTTTTTAACTACCTCCCTTAGGTTAGGATTCAACCTTCTTTGCGCTTCTCTTGTGGGCTTTGCATTTTCATTGGTGATAATCTTGTGCATCACAATGGATGGACTAATTCCTTTGAGATCGGCAATCGTCCACCCAATAGCCCCTTTGTTCTCTTTCAACACTTCCAACAAAGCTTGCTCTTGAGCCATCTCCAAATTAGAGGCCATAATGACCGGTAATGTGTCATTATCCCCTAGAAAAGCATACTTCAAATGGCTTGGCAAGTCTTTCAGTTCCAACTTTGGTGGTACTTCTAATGAGGGTTTGGTGCCCGAATCAATTTCCACCGGCAAACTATCAAAATGGTGGGACCATGGTGGTCGACCCTCCTTCAATGCTAACACATCTTGCTTTTCTTCTTCACTCTCCAAATCAAAAGCATGTACCTGTTCAGAAAAATTACAAGCACACAATTCCATTCCATCTTTCTCATACTCACATGGATTGCATCCCTCGATGACATCTGCCATAAAACATTCTTCAACACCGGAATCATTAGTATTGTTTGTAAAAACATTTAATCGCATTTTCCGGTTTCCAAATGTCATGTCGACCGTGCCAAATCTACAATCAATTACCGCATGCGCGGTGTTCAAAAATGGCCGACCCAATATGACATTTTGTTGCTGTTTTGAATCTGCGGATGAGTAATCCAATACCAAAAAGTCAACCGGGTAATAAAATTCATCAATTTTCACAATGACATTTTGAACCATTCCCTGGGGTAACTTATGGGACAAATCGGCTAAAACAACCGTTGTCTCCACCCTAGCTAATGGACCAAAGTCATATTGATCATACAACCCACCCGGTAAAATACTCACCCCGGCTCCAAGATCTAGCAACGCCTTTGCCATTTGAAAATTACCAACTTGAATGTTTATTAACGGCGTGCCCGGATCTTGAAGCTTAGGAGGAAGCTCCCCATTTAAAACTGCACTCACTTGACCGGTAACATTTACCCGCTTATGTATTTTTTTCTTTTGTTGCCTTTTTTGCGTACACAATTCTTTCAAAAATTTAGCATATGCGGGTACTTGTTTTATTGCATCAAGTAAAGGAAGATTTATTTTTACTTGTTTAAACATGTCCCACATTTCTTCTTTTTGGGGACCTCTTGATGCAATAAAATTTTTCTTACCCGGGTCAAGTAGAGCCGATGGAAATGGGACTTGATTCGGCTCATTTTCAGTTTTTTCACTCTCACACACAACAGTTTAAGAGAAACCTTCACCCGAAATGATCACCAAAAGTTTAGCCTCGCATGACTTGGTGAATCATCAACACAACCATAGTAATGTTCATAAGAATCAAAAGCATAAACCAATGTTTGTGATAAGTCTCCAATGAAGAACTCCAGCCAAAAATCGCCCAAAACTGATGAGAAACGTTCACAATGAAAGTGGTAATGATAAGACACCATTAAGTGGTCTTTAAATAAGGAGTTACACATTTTTGCAGAGGCTGCCATACCCCTACGGTCCCACCGTAAGGGTACGGTGGGCTGAACATCTTGACGGTCATTCAAGCCTGGCCTACGGTGGAATTTTGATGTCTGAAGCCACCGTAACCCTACGGTTGGGCCGTAAGGGTACGGTGAACCCTTAGAAATCTTTATTTTTTCTTTCTTCCATTCCACCTCGTTCCAATGCGTTCCGGTCCATTCCCAAAGCCCGTATTTCGTCATTTTTAGCTCCTTATTATACCTACAACCAAAGCAACCGTAGTCACCCAATTCCACGCAATATCACGAGTAAATGTGGATAAAATAAGCATTTTAACACTATTAAAGGGTGTTCGTTGAACCACCCGTCACTACTATCTATTAATTGCTTTTTTACATCCAAAAACAATGTTGGCATAGTACATGCATACTACATGTTCATAACACGAATACAACTTATTTTCATACTCCATCAATAATAACTAATAATGCAATTGAATTAAACTTTAAACAATATTAAGTTATTTAGCAAAGCAAAAAAGATATTATATAATTCAAGTAAATTAAACTACAATCAATAAACAATCCAGATCCATGAAATTATTGGGCTTATACAAAATAAAGTCCACACACAAATCGAAGCCTACTACTTACTTGATAGCCTAAATACATTTGGAGGACATTGGTGAAGGGGAAATGAGGGATGACCCAGGCTATTGGCTTGGGTTCGAGTCCTGATCCCGACCGGTTTTACCGACTATTTCACCGTCGTGCCTTCGGGCGGGTGAGTGTCGGGTTTTCCCGGGAATTGGTGGCAATTGGTGGCCTGGATACTCTCGAGTACCTGATTCGCCAAAAGGGTGCCCGAGAGTGCTCGGAATTGATTCGTTGGCCGTTCAAAAAAAAATATAAAATTTATCTACTACCTACTTGATAAATGACATTAACAAATAGTTACAAGTAATAAATGATGTAACATCTGATGATTTGTTCATCAAGATTTTTCCATTATGTCTTCATTAGTTATTCCAATTATAAAAACACACAATTAACTACTAATGATTTGTTATCAGTAGTTACTCTTCATATCTAGAAAAAAAAATTACCTTCTTACTAAATAATATGCGCCGTACATCACATAGTTGGATTACAAAACATACTATTGGCTTACTGGAAATAAATGATGAAAAATAAACAATATACTACATACTACTGGATTAATCTACTACTCTTGGTTATAAGAACTAAAGGATAAGAACTACTGATGCTGAAACATCTGTTGATGGTAACTACTGATGACATAGATAACAACTGATGGCTGATAAAAGTACTTATGATAAAATACTGACGAATCAAACAACTGCTAATGAGGCAAACTAATTGTGAAGAAACACAACATCTGAATAAGATAATATCTGATGACAAACAACAACTACTGAAGAGATATGATAACAAATACTGTTATTTAATCTAGACAGACCTTTTAATTTTAATTTGAAAGTAGAAAAGGCTAAATACATGTTAAATATACAATTTCTATACTACTTATTTGATATATAACATTAACAAATAGTTGAAACTAACCTTTGTAGGGATGACTATTACTGTTAATTGCTTTTTTTGCATGCAAAAACAATGTTTGCATACTACATCCATACTACATCTTCATAATAAAAATCCAACTTAAATTCATACTCCATCAATAATTACTAACAATGGAATTAAATTAAACTTTACACACTATAACTATTAAGTTGTTTAGAAAAGCAAAAAGATATTATCTAATCCAAGTAAATTGAATTGCAATCAATAAACAATCCAGATCCATGAAATTATTGGGCTGATACAAAATAAAGTCCACAAACAAATTGAATCATCAAAAACATGAAAGTCCAAATCATTTGCTTTAACTGCTTTGGACTTGTGATGGACTTAATTAAAAAAAACATTAATATCACTACAAAAAAAGTGATCAGTAGGGACTAAAGTATCACAGACTGATAAATCTAACTTTAATACATGGTATCTGGGACTGATTTTTCAGTTGTTAATAGCATTAGGGACTGATTTTTACACAACATATTATAGCGACTAATAATAAGTCGCTAATAGTTAGGCACCCTATTTGAGACTAAACATTAGTCACAAATATGTGTGCACCAAATAGCTTTTTGGAGGGAAACTTATTGGCTACTAAATTTCAGTCTCAAATATATTTCCTCCATAATAAAAAATAGTGAAAATGTGTTTGAGATTAATCTTTAGTCTCTAATATAAAAGAAATGTATTAAGGACTGAAAATTAGTGCGTAATATTTTTCATAGTTGATCTAATTAGGGAACGATATTCAGTCTTGAATGGCTATTGATAAAGGAATTATTAGTGACTAATTTTCAGTCTCCAATTATGTTAATCAAGTTCTCCCATTTGATGAGAAGTATCAGGGGTTGAAAATCAGTCTCAAATATCATTTTCAAAATTTTATTCGGGACTCATATTTAGTCTCTGATGTGTTTTATAGATGAAAGAACTAGAGAATGATATTCAGTCTCCAATAGCGATGTCTAACCATTTTATGAAAATATTTTATAGACTCAAAATTAGTACTCTCATCCATAATTGGTATTGAGATTAGAGACTAGTTTTCAGTCTCTTCTATGCCGCTGTCAATTAAACATTATTAAAGAACATTATGAGACTGAAAATTACTCTCTAATGTTGAAGTACTCAGGATTTAAAGAGGATAAACTAGCAAATGAATATTTATAGAAACTTATCGAACACTATAAATTGTCGAAAGAACGAAACCCAATACAAAACTTTCAAGTTTAATACCTTGTCTAAATAGTATGTACATTATAAGTTTAGTATAATACATGATATAGCCCAGTCAAGTCCATTAAAATAGCATAAAACTAAGTTCAATAAAAAAAAACATTCGATAGCATCCAAATCAACCTCCACCAGCAATAGACGCCTCTGAAATAGGTGATGAACTGTATGGTTATTGTTCTAACTTTTCTTGAAATTTTAACAGTGTTATTTTCTTCTAATAAAGCATTAAGATTTTAAAATGTTATCACTTCATGGCTTAAAACATTAGTACATTTGACATAGGCACTTCAAATCAAAAAAAAATAATAGACCGTATAATTAGCAATATTATTATGTATATTTAGCAATAGCTTTATGTGTAATTATTTGCTAATTATACGGTCTATTATGATGACTAAATATACAGTTATGATATACACAGAGCAATTAAATAATTAAAATTATGAATAAAGATTTTGTAACCCAATGAAATAAAACATAAGGGGTTGGCTAAATGCACTCCCTTTTTTTTTACTAATTGCACTCCCTTCTAAAAAAACAGATTAAAAGTTATCAAATTCTATCCTTCTACTTTTAAAAAAAATCATTTTAGTAACTCATCTTCTTCGTCTAATAACCCTTTTTAAGTTACTCACCCCATGAACATCATCTTCATCACATAATTGAAGCATCACTGTCCATGAATCTCGTCATCATCTCGGTGGTACAAAACCTCATCTGAAATATTGTTAGTTTTAATCTTTATGATTTAATTACTATAGTTTGAGACAAACTTAGATCATGATAGAAGAGGAAATTTTATAAAAAAAATATAAGGTTTAATTATGTTTATTTTAAAAACTTTAAGGAGGAGTGTAATCAGTAAAAATAATATAAAGGGATGTAATAGTAAAACATAACAAAATTATATAGAAAAATCACACCATAATTCACTAGTATGAACCTAAAACATAACAAAATTAAATAACACATGTTTTCATTCTCTTTAATGGAACACCTTAATTGAAATTTGAACAAAACCTGAAGACGCAAAACTGATGGTCGTTGAAAGCAACAGGTATTGTTGATCGAAAGTCGTTGAAAGTTGTTATGAATCGAAATTCCAAACTGGATGAATGATCACAGATTTTTATGATCGCTTAAGTAAACAGCCGTACTAGGTATTAGAGTTATGATCAATTAAAAAGATATTCAATTGGGCCTTTTTAGCATATTCAACATTCGTCTTCCACTTTTATATATTTATATAGTTCTAATTAGCAAAGGGTTTCTGCATTAGTCTGTTGTACCTTATCCTTTATGGCATGTACGGGTGGTATTCACAAACCATGGGCAGATTTTGTGATAGATATCTTCAATCTACAGACCCCCACCCTCTCTCTCTCTCTCTCATCTCTTTCTCTCTCTGCAATCTCTCTCCACCATTGACAACACCCTGAACGTCTTGCATCTCACCAACGTGAATCCGTTAGCCTCCTTCCCGCTCCTACTCTCCGTTCCGGCAACCACCTTAAGGAGATATATGTTTGCAAAGATACATGAAAACAAAATAGACAAATAGGGTTCCGATGGTCAGTTTCGGCAACCACCTTAAGGAGCGGCGAATGGCGGTATGGTGGAGGCCTTACGTAGTTTATTTCCTTTTCTCAATTTTGCGCTTTTTATACCTAATCTGGTTGTCAACTTACAGGCCCAAAATTTTGAGTTGCGACCCTAAATTTGGATTATGTCTGACCGAGGCTACTGAAGGTAATTAAATTTTCGGCATATATTATGATGCATGCATTTTGTTGTTCATATATGTGTCTTTAAATGTATATAGATGTGTATGTTCTCAGTTTCACTGGGTTTATAATCTATTGTTCTTTGGTTTGGTGGGTTCTTTTTAGGGTTTGTAGGATATCCCATCATCACTGAAGTTTGGATTCATCATTGAGGGGGGACCATCCATTGGCAAACGGTGTGCAGGTTTATTCTATTTTGTATAGCTCTTATTTAGTTTAAACAAAAATTGTTAATTTTCAGTACATCTACATCATGTAAGGATTTGTAGTTATTTCCTTTCTTCTACGATTTTGGGTGTCATACCATCCAGGTAAATGTGTTTATTCCATTTGTATATCATTTATAAGTATAATGTTGCTTTTGGTAAGACGGATATTTAAAATAGCTTTGGGTGTTAATAGCATATTTGATTAGACGATCTTAACTAACATTTGGTATAATAAATTAGGGTGGGCACCGGTCGCCTACTAGACTGGTTGCACTCGCCAGTTCGGTTGATTTTTTTTTTTTTTTGCAGCAGATCTGAGTGGGAGATTTGTTTCAGGTGTGGGAGTGTTGAAGCGTCAAAATTATTGATTGAAGGTAACTTAACTGGATACATGGATATAGTGCGTTGGCTATATGAATTTATTATTGAATGGCCAAATCTCAACAAATTAAGACTATAATATTAAAATAAGCTTCCTGTAATATGGGTTGAAAATATTGACTGGAAGTTTATCTCACAAATAGGGTAGAAACAGGTTGTACCTATCAAAATCTCAATTATTTTTTAAGTTTAAAGAAAAAACAATTATTTTCATCTTCGTCTCCCCTTCATTTGACCTAATCGCAGACGTATTTGCCTGAAAAAACACAGTGGGCTCAGTAGGCTGAGAATATACTATTGCTACTGCTGGGATAGACCTACGGTTGGCACATGCCCACCCTTCCAAGCTGCTATATCTGCCGTCCGCTGCTATACTCTTAACATCGGTGGCAAGTGATGGTTTGTATGGTGGTGGTCGATCCTATTTCGCATGTGCGTAATTCTGGCAAATCGAGATAAGAGTCAACAACTCAAGTTTCAATTTCCAGTTGTTTCCTTTTTCGGTTGTGCGTAGTTGACCCGTTTTACAAAAAAAAAAAAAACGGCAGGTTAGGCGAGGTTCGACCTTAATGGTACATCAAAACTTCAATGATGATGGGATATCCTACTTAAAGCCTCTGATCGGCGCTTTGTAACAAGGGTTTAGGATTCGGACATGGGGATTTTTTTTTAATAAATGAATAGGTTGCTACAATTAGTCAAATATTTATGAGCATTGCTAAAAGCTAGCTGCTTGATTTCATTTGGGTTTGTTGTACACATCGATTGATTTTGCTAACTCGCGGGTAGGCCAAAAAAAGATTTTATGTTACCTGTCAATTATCAAAAACAAAATTTAGTTTCTAACTATTTTGGTTGTTTGTTTGCAGATGTTCTTCTCTGTTCTGTTCTTAGTTTGAATCTGTGTTAGATGCTTGCCTTTTGTGTTGCTCCTTTGGAGGTATATTTTTCTATTTGTTTCAGTTGGTGGTTTTATAGAAGTTTGGTAATGTTAGGATCAAGAGTTAAACGTGCATTCGAGACCATAATACTTCACTTTCTAAGTAATCCAATTCGTGCAGATTGTTGTGTCTGTGGTGTTGTCATCATGTGCAATACAAGTTTGTTGTGATTGTTTATTAGATAAGGAATTGGTTTGGGGTATGAAAGCAAAGGAAGCAGTGGAACCGTGGAAGTCAAATAACACTTCACAGTTAATGTGATTTTGATAGATTACTTCAAATGATTAGGTTTTGGAAGTCAATTAGCCCTTTGCTCTAATGATTGTGTTTTTCATGTATGTTTAACATCTCATAGATTACGTCAAATGTTAATGTGATATGTGGTAGCTGAAAGTGTTTATATTGTTCAAGATTCTAATGGTTGTTTCACTATAAAGGTCAAGAAGTTAATATTTAAATAGTGTTTGTTTCTTCTTATTATAAGATTCAATATGGAAAATAGACTAATGAGAGGGTGTTGTGAATTATGCAATTACCAGAGAAGCACATATGCCAAACCTGTGGTAGCCTAATAAACAAATTGCTCTTTCTTTGCATATGGTGTGGTTAAAAACAACCCAAAATGATTTTATTTGTTGGTTTATATGTGCAGTTGCCCCAATCTGCTATGCCCACCAGGCAGCAACCCTGATGTCCCTATGCGGGAAGTTTGATGACATGTTTGACACGTAATCCAGTCTCAGTTGTGGTGGCAGTGGTAGTAGCGGTGGTGGCGGTTCAACCCAAATTCCAAAGCTTCATGAGAATGTACGTAGGTGATGATCTTTGATTGTTGTGTTTCCTTTGTTGTTTTGTAGACTTTAATAAAGTTAAAAAATTCTTTGACGAGTATATCTACATTTCGACATAATATTTTTCCAAGATTGTTTAATTTGTTGTAATATATAAATAATCGAAATACAAACGTACACGTTATCAAATCGAGAACAATTCGATTTAGCGTGTCGCAACGCGCCCGTACATAATAAAAGACGATTAACAGAGTACCCCGCCGCAACGCGCGGGGGGTCAATATCTAGTTAAAACTAAATTGCATTTATCTAATTTAAAGAAAGAATTTGGTCTAGTTGTATTCCTATTTTGTAATAGAGCTTTTATTATAATGTACCGGTGCTCGAATCCTCCAATTCATCATCTTTTTTTTTTTATCCTTTAACTAACTTATTAATAAGGTTTTATTCTTTATTTTGGTGTTTTTTTTCCTAATTTTTATATAGTTTTCTTACTTTAATTCTTATTTTTATTTAATAAAGCAAATTTTGAAATGCAAAATGGATTATGATTCATTTTTTTAAATAACCTTTTCATTTCGTTAATGCCAAATTACATTAGGATAGCAGGTAGATGGGCAATTAGCTGCGCCGCCATCCCTTTCTGAATAGGGAAACTTAGTCAACTGAAAACGAACTCTTTAAGGGTGAAATATTGTTGTGAACAATAAGTTGGACTCTGGCCAGGAAACAAACAGCTCCCGGTGCCAAAGAGCCAAATGTATTAAAACCCAAGGGACAAAGGCATGTTGATTATCTTCACATGTTCTAGCATGCCTCTCAACATTATTTGAATCTGCCCTCATCATTGCTTGCTCAACCACAAACCAATTATATTAAAACTCGGCTACGGGGGAGTAGGGGGCATACTCGTGAGGTCCACACAAGCGTTTTTCCACCGGCCCGGTCAAACACGAGCACGTCCACTGGGCGTAGAGTAGATCTCCTCTCCATCGGGTTCGCTTGAAAATTAACTAACACTTCCTTCTTGACTGATATCCCAGATCGCCTGAGTAAACCCATAAAGTATCCCGAATCAAGTCGCGGCAATATGCGAACCCTCGCAAGCCTAATCAAATAATATATATTACATTATATTATTAAATTATAATCATAGAGTTATATAAAAAAATATAGAAACGAAGGCCAAGTAAAGTGAATTATGGCCAGTTAAGGTCAATGATGGTCACTAATTAGCAGTTGAGGTTGTTTCAAGCCTAATTAGGGCAATTGATGAACGCTTAGAGCCAATGTTAATCAACATGACTCATTGATAATCGTTTAGAGTCCATCTTGATAGTCAGATAAAGTCATTCTCAGTTAGGGCCAATAGCTAGTGTTTATTTAGTGTATGTTATCATTACATTGGTTTATTGAAGAGTGTGGTTGATTAGGATAACTAATCGTCGTTGGGGTCGATTAGGCCCAGTAAAAGCTATTATGAATGTTAAGACCCAACACTACTCGCCAATAAGGCTATATAAAAAAGTCATTGCTTAGAAATTTTTCAAATTCACTTTGTTAGTAAACGAGCTGACCCCGAGACAAGTGTGGCTTACTCATTAGTTCGACTCTAAATAAAGTTTCATGGTCCTAAAAAAATAAAAAATAGACTAATTTGTAATTGGTGATACTTTAATTTAATAAACTACACTAAGTTGTAATGCACATAACAATATTAAATGATAATGCTTATGCGCGAAAATAAACAAACAACCTAAATCAATGAACATAAACAAACAAACAAACGTTCACAAACATATTGAACAAACTTAAATGAACTTCACGAACATAAATGAATCAACGGGACGTGTGTTCATGTTCGTTCGTTGAACTAAATGAACATAAAGTTTTGTTCATGTTTGTTCATTTATTAAATAAACAAACATATGCAAAAGTTCTAACAAATGGTTGATGAATTGTTCATTGAACGTTTGGTTCGTCAGAAAGTTATCCCTACTTTCAACACTCATATTTAAAATCACTAATAATAATAATTGAAATTCTTAAATGGAAATCATACGTCAACATCTATAACTCATTTCTTTTATGTAAATTAGAATTAGAATATACATATATATTATATATTAGACATAAGTGAATACATATATTTATAATGTTTTAGAACCGGACCGAACAGTGAACCAGCCATCTTACTAGTTCAATGGTCGGACCGTTTGACTGGTTCTTAGGTAATATATTTAAACAAGATTCAATTTTTAAAGTAATAAAAAACCTTTATACACAAAATAAATACGTAATATAAATTAAGTTTTTATAAGAATGGTTAACAAAAAAATAATAATAATAAGTTTATGCTCTCTATGTTGTCTTGAGATTTTGAAAAAGCCCATAGGAAAATAAAAAGAAAAGGAAAAGGAAAAGATTTAGTACTACCAATTCTTATCTCTCCATCTATTATCCTTTTGGGGGAGGCTATTGCTATGCCTTGGGCGGAGTTTGTGCAGCTGTTGAGAGGTGAGTACTGTCCGAGTGAGGAGGTACAGAAGTTGGAACATGAGGTCTGGAGCTACAAGATGGTTGGGTCAGAGATCGAAGAGTACACTTTGAGGAGGAATGAGCTGGCGGTGTTGTGCCCTGATTTGCACACACCCGAATATAGGAGGATTGAGCACTATGTGTCTGGGCTAATGCCGGAGATTGCTGGATTGGTGGCTGCTGGGAATCTTCCCACTATTGCTGAAGTTGTCCGATCAGCTCATCGGATGACTAACCTGAAGGTGGCAGAAGGTGTTTTGCCTCCTAAAGGTGCTGATGTGAAGGCTTCTGAGGGGAGCAAGAGGAAGCGGGATAGTGTGGGGAAGAGTGTTGTGCCAGCTCAACCGGCAAGGAAGTTTGATTCATCTGGGTCTTCTTCTGGGCAGAAGTCGAGTGGGTATGTTGGGAAGCATCCCAAGTGCAACAAATGTGGTTTTCATCATACTGGGAATTGTGATCGGGCTCGTTGTCATCGGTGCCATCAGTTGGGGCATCATGCTAAGGATTGCAGGGTGGCACTCACCCCAATTCAGACTCCTGCTGCTGCTCCTACTCCTGCTGCTCAGGGGACTCCAGGAAAGCAGGGGTGCTATAACTGTGGTGACACGGGACACTTCAAGCGTGAATGTCCTAAACTGAAGCAGGGCGATAATGGGAGGGGCGGAAACGGTAATGGGAACAACGGCGGCGGAGGTAGAACTGCACGTGCTTTCGTCATTGGATCTGCGGAGGCTAGGCAGGATCCAGACACAGTTACCGGTGCATTCCTTCTTAAGGATCGCTATGTTTCTGTCTTGTTTGATTCTGGTGCCGATAAGAGTTTCGTATCTATGGACATTAGTCGATTGCTAGATATAGTACCCACACCTTTAGAGGCTAAGTACTTAATAGAATTGGCTGATGGTAAGAAAATCGAAGCGACACACACCCTTAGGGAATGTCGCTTGGAACTGTCGGGTTTGTCTTTCCCCATTGACCTTATGCCGGTACCCCTGGGTAGTTTTGATGTCGTTGTCGGCATGGATTGGTTATCAATGTATCGTGCGGAGATCGTTTGTTTCGATAAGGTTATTCGGATCCCTCTCCCTGATGGAGAGACTCTTTTGGTTCATGGCGAGAAAAGCGGTGCTCCGCTGAGTATCATTTCTAGCATGAAAGCCCGTAAGTACCTTCGGAAGGGTTGTTCGGCCATTCTGGCACTTGTTAACGTTTCTACTGATGATGAGAAGAAGATCGAGGATATCCCGGTGGTTCGTGATTTTCCGATGTGTTTCCTAATGATTTGCCTGGTCTTCCTCCCCATCGTCAGGTCGAGTTTGGTATTGATCTTACTCCGGGCGCAGCTCCTATTGCCCGAGCTCCGTATCGTCTTGCACCTCCCGAGATGCAAGAGTTGTCCAGCCAGTTGCAGGAACTCTTGGAAAAGGGTTTCATCCGACCGAGTTCTTCCCCGCGGGGAGCTCCTATTTTGTTTGTAAAGAAGAAGGATGGAAGTCTTCGCATGTGTATTGATTATCGTGAGCTGAACAAAGTGACTATCAAGAATCGTTATCCTCTTCCTCGCATTGATGATCTCTTTGACCAGCTCCAGGGCTCCAGCTACTATTCGAAGATTGATTTGCGGTCCGGTTATCACCAGTTACGCGTCAGGGAAGCTGACATTCAGAAGACTGCTTTTCGCAGGCATTATGGCCATTTTGAGTTCTTGGTCATGCCTTTTGGTCTCACTAACGCACCGGCGGTGTTCATGGATTTAATGAACCGCGTTTGCAAGCCTTACCTTAATAAGTTCGTCATCGTGTTCATTGACGATATTCTGATTTATTCCAAGAACAAGGCGGATCATGAGGAACATCTACGGTTGGTCTTGGAACTTTTGAGACAGGAGCAGTTGTATGCTAAGTTCTCAAAGTGTGATTTTTGGTTACGTGAAGTTCAATTCCTAGGACATGTGGTGAATGAACTGGGAATTCATGTCGATCCGGCTAAGATCGAAGCTATTAAAGACTGGGAAGCACCAAAGACGCCATCTGAGGTGCGGCAATTCCTAGGTCTTGCGGTTACTATCGTCGTTTCATTGAGGGATTTTCGAAGATCGCTCAACCCCTCACTACTCTTACCCAGAAGGACCGAAAGTTCGACTGGGATGAACCACAAGAATCAGCATTTCAGATGTTGAAGCTTAAACTTTGTTCTGCACCTATCTTATCTTTACCTGAGGGTACGGATGACTTCGTTGTGTACTGTGACGCTTCTATTCGTGGTCTCGGTTGTGTGTTGATGCAACGCGGGAAGGTTATTGCTTATGCGTCTCGTCAACTCAAAGTTCATGAGAAGAATTACACTACTCATGACTTGGAACTGGGTGCGGTAGTCTTTGCGTTGAAAATCTGGAGGCATTACTTGTACGGTACCAAGTGTGAAGTATATACCGATCACAAGAGTCTTTAGCGTATTTTCGACCAGAAGGTGTTGAACATGCGGCAGCGTCGCTTGGTTGAACTCCTGAACGATTATGACTGTGCTATCAAATACCATCCTGGCAAGGCGAACATTGTGGCGGACGCCTTGAGCAGGAAGGAGTCTGCGAATCCTCGCCGTGTTCGAGCCTTACAGCTCACCATCCATTCGTCATTGCCTGACCGAATCCGTTCTGCACAGTTGGAAGCCTTGAAGGAGGAAAACCTTAAGGCTGAAACTATGCACAGTGCTGACAAGCATCTTGAACTCAGGACCGATGGCTTACACTATTTTGCGGGACGTGTTTGGGTCCCATTGTTCGGGGTATTGCGCGAGCTTGTTTTGGATGAAGCTCACAAATCCCGGTATTCTATTCACCCTGGCTCCGATAAGATGTATCAGGATTTGAAGATACTTTATTGGTGGCCGAACATGAAAGCTGATATAGCTTCTTATGTCAGCAAATGCTTGACTTGTGCTAAAGTCAAGGTGGAGTATCAGAGGCCGTCTGGTCTCCTGCAACAACCAGAGGTTCCGGAATGGAAGTGGGAGCGAATCACGATGGATTTTGTCACCAAGCTGCCAAGGTCACCTAGTGGTTATGATATGATCTGGGTGATTGTTGACCGACTGACAAAATCGGCACATTTCATACCTATTAAGGAAACCGACGGACTCGAGCGGTTGGCTCGACTTTACCTTAAGGAGGTGGTTGCTCGGCACGGGGTGCCTGTCTCTATTATCTCTGATCGTGATTCTCGTTTTGCTTCGCGTTTCTGGAAGGCTCTGCACAAGGCTTTGGGTACTCAGTTGGATATGAGTACGGCTTATCATCCGCAAACTAATGGACAGAGTGAGCGGACGATTCAAACCTTGGAAGACATGCTTCGGGCGTGTGTTATCGACTTTGGCAAGAGTTGGGAGATCCACCTGCCATTGGTGGAGTTTTCCTACAACAACAGCTATCACTCTAGTATCAAGGCAGCTCCGTTCGAGGCTCTATACGGACGGAAATGTCGATCACCACTTTGTTGGGCCGAGGTGGGCGAGAGCCAGCTCACTGGTCCGGAACTTGTGTACGAAACTTCGGAGAAAATCGTACAGATTCATCACCGTTTGGCTGCTGCACGGGATCGTCAGAAGAGTTATGCCGATCGCCATCGAAAACCTTTGGAGTTCCAGGTTGGGGACATGGTACTTCTGAAAGTTTCACCATGGAAGGGCGTCATACGCTTTGGAAAGCGTGGAAAGCTTAACCCTCGATATGTCGGACGATTCGCAATCCTGGATCGGATTGGACCGGTGGCATACAGACTTGACTTACCGGCAGAGCTCGGTAGTGTGCACAACGTCTTCCATGTGTCTAACTTGAAGAAGTGTTTGGCTGATGAATCTCCCATTGTACCACTGGAAGAGATCAAGGTTGATGATCGTCATCGCATTGTGGAGGAACACGTCGAGATTCTCGACTACAAGATTCGTAGCCTTCGTCGGAGTAAAATCCGCATCGTCAAAGTCTGTTGGAACTCGAATCGTGGACCGGAGTTCACGTGGGAACGGGAGGATCAGATGAAAGCTAAATATCCTCATCTTTTTCCGAAACGCGCGTTCGAATCAAGGCATGTTACTACTGAAGCGGAATGAATCTCGGGTCGAGATTCCTTTCAACGTGGGGATGATGTGACAACCGGTAATTTTCCTTTCGTTTCATTCTTTCGTTTCTTTCATTTTGGGGCTTTGCGCAATTTTCGGGACGGAAATTCTTTCAACGTGGGGATGATGTGACACCCGACATATTTGGCTTAAACATTTTAGTAACATCTAAGTCTACCTTAGCGAGAAACGTTTATAAACGGACTTAACTGGGTTAGTTGAGTCGGGTCAAGTTAGGATTGTCCAGGGTTCAATGATCTGGAGGATCATTGGGAGTCGTTTTGGTAATACACTAGTACCGGGTTCCGTTGTTGGTGACATTACATGAACTAATTAAGTATATGTGTAGATTATGGGTCGTGTGGTGGATTATATACATAGATGTGTTTAAATGATGTGTAAATGATTATCCAAGCTTAAATATGTTAAACATAGACTAAGGTTGCATGCTCATGTGTTAAGATGTGTTAGAATGCGTTAAACACGACGAACTGGAAAACTAGGTAAACATGAGTTCTGGTTCGACCACTTCGAGTGGTCGAAGGAGGAATTTTGTTTGGTTCGACCCTTTGTAAATGGGCGAACCTGGGATGTGGAATTGAAAGAATTCTCTTCGACCAGGACAGGGCTCATTCGACCCTGTGGAAGGGTCGAAGGAGGCCACCTTCGACCACTGATATGGGGCGAAGGAGGATTAGTATAAATACCAAACTTTGTCATTTTTCATCATTTCACAAACCCTAACCGTCTCAAAACACTCTCAAACGATTTTAGTCCCTAAGGAAGGAGTTTTTGCTCTTCTTTTTCATAATCTAACCTATCTACAACATCTAAACAAGAATCCAAGGTGTGTTCTTGATCGTAAACCTTTTTAAAGCATTTTAATTCGTTTTCATCTAACCCTAATTGTCCGGATCTGTTCTAAGGGTGTTTTCATGATTAAAAACCTTTTAAACATCTTTCTAAATCAAAACCTTATCATTTAAACATAGGTCTTCATGATGATAAACATATGTGAATTGTGTATTATGTGGTGTTATGTGTTGTTCAATGATTTGCTGCTGTATCTATGATAGAAACATGATATAGGATTGTTATTGATGCTAGGTTATTGTTGTTTAGGGTTAGGATTGGATAGGTGGTGATGTTATGAGTATTTTGGGGGTTTTAACGAATCTAGACTTGATAAATGATATTTATGATCGATAAACTGAGCATTTTAAGTTGAACATGGATTGATTTCAAAAGTTTCCAAATTGGGTAAAGAATCCATGCATGATTGTGACATTTTCATAATTCTTACCATTTTGGGAAAGGGTTAAATGAACGTATTATCGGGAGAAATCGATGGGGTTTTGCAGGGATAAGTTATTTATGCTTGACTGCTGTGTTTGATGATGTTTCGAGTTGTTTTGAATGTGTTTGAAGCGTTTTTAGGAAAAATTGCACAACAGGGCGAACCTGGACTCCTTCGACCGATCGAAGGTGCGAAGGAGAGAATCCAGGGTCGAACCTGGGTTATGTTTGGGCGAACGTGGTAAAACTGTCGAAGGAGACATCAAATGGTCGAACGAAACATAAAACGGGCGAAGGAGACTTAAAACGGGCGAAGGAGACTTAAAACGGGGCGAAGGAGACTTAATCTGACTGGTTCGACCGTTCTGATGCAGAAATGAGATTTTTGATACAAACTAAGTGTTTAATGCTTGAACCTTGTGTGTAATCTATGTGTACTTGATTAGTTAGGGTAATGGGTCACCAACGGGATGTCAGGTCGGTCTAGTGTGTCGGTTAAACATTTAAACACGCTTTAAAACATACTTGGTTACGATCTGGACAATCGGGGACTAGATAACCTTATGGTTATTAGTCGGAACACTTATGTGAACATTTTGATAGATCTCCGGTAGAGGGGTTATCAAGGGCTTAACATCTTTACTTGTAACCGAAGAACGCTATTTAAGGTGAGTTCACGGCCCCACTTTTACTGCTTTAACTTTTAGGGTTGAAAACAAGCGCTAAACTATTTTGGTAATATATGTCATACTATGGTTTTAAACTTTGCATTGCTATACGATCTTTTAAAGTCCCGGGAAAACCATGAATGTGTGGGGATGTACAACGGGGAAATGTGGATAGATCTATTGGGCATGACCTGCCCCACTCGTCGGCTTGGAGGGCCGGGCGGGTGCATATTGTCTCGAACTGGTAACATTGGTAACATGCTGAACATTCGGGCTGAAGATTGCTGAACATTGCTAAACGTGTCTAGTAATGGTTTTCCAATCGTAGTAGTAATAAAACATACGCCTAGCTAGCGTACTTGGTAACATTGATATAGTATGGACATGGTAACGTTTCGGTAGCACTTGGTAACATATTGAACAAAACCTGTGAACTCACCAGCATTATATGTTGACGTCTTTTTTGGCATGTTTTTCTCAGGTCGCTAAGGTAGCAACAAATGGAACTAGGCGCACGGGTCTGCATTGGCGTCTAGGTTTAGTTCATGTTTGTAATAAACACTTGGTACATTTGGGTCTATGGTTTGTAACATGTTTAATGCTTCCGCTACTGGTCTTGAGTTTATGAAAACTATGTCTTTTTGAATGTCATGTACCTTCATATAGAGTTGTTTATTGTGACTGTTGACTTGGATCCTGGTTTGTCATGCGCCTCACGGTAAAACTCCGCAAGTGGAAATTTGAGGGTGTGACAAAAGTTGTCAAGGTCAAAGAGTTCAGCAGGATGTGCTGGAATGAGAGTGTGTTTTGACTCATTAAACATGACATTCAGTGTTTCATCTACTATCTTGGTTCTAGAATAAAAAACCTTGTAGGCTTTTCTAGTGGAAGAATAACCAAGAAAATAACCTGAATCAACTTTTGCTGCAAACATTGAAATAGAATCCTTGATGTTTAGAATGAAACATTGACATCCAAAAGCCCTGAAAAAGGAGATATGGGGCTTGATGCCTGATGTGTCGTAAAACACATCTATTCTCCTATGTATTTTGAGTTATAATTGAGTCTTTTGTATATAGTTTTTAGTAGTTTTAGGCGTGTATTCGTTTGTTGGCCTATTTTTGTCATTGTATAGATTTTTATTAATTTTTAGTACTTATTTATTTATTTTATATTTTGGTAGGTGTTCGTGTGAACGTTGGAGCGTAAACGATGAACTTTGGTCAAGCCAAGAACACCCGAGTGTAGAGCACCGAGTTATAATAATAATAATAATAATAATAATAATAATAATAATAATAATAATGATAATAAGAAAAAAAACCACAAAAGTGACTTTGTAACAAAGTCAAGGGCACGGCCCAAAGAAATCCAAAAAAATAAAGTAAGGCGGCGCAAATTTTATTTGAGGAGCAATATTATAAGAAGCTGAACACTATTATCGAAGGGAAGAAGGGGAGGCCGCATCATTACAAGGGGGAAGATTAATTTTATTATTCATTCGTAGAACAGAACACATTCAATCGAAGAGGAGGAAAGCTTCTGTGGAATTTTCTAGACAAGGAGCCTTGGAGCTAGTTTGACAGGGAAGGTCCGGGTGCACTAAAGATTAATTATTCGAAGACCCGGTGGTTTGTTTTATCGTTTTTATTTATTTAGAGACATGTTTATTATTGTTTTTCGAGACTCTATGACAATGTTTCTAATTATAATTATGAACTAGTCTTTTATGGTTGCTTAGGTTTATGAACTAGACACGTTATTTGCAATATTTAATGATTTTTGGTTTTTAGTTTTGATGTGTAGGATTAGATGACTTTAATTTTATTGTTGGATTTGATATATGTGTGTTGGTGTTGATTTTATTGCAGTTTGTTTATTGGTTTTGTGGAGCTAGGCATGTAGAGATACCCCCTAGGTCTTGAAATCAATCTAGTTCGTCAACTTAGGTTAGCGTGCTAGTATTTGGAGTTGGAGTACGACACAAGTATAACAAACTAATATAATAAATTAACTAAGACGTGCAGTCCATTCTTGAGGGTGAGAAATCTAACTCGAGTTTGCTAGGTAACTAACTAGGCATTGTTCGGTAGTTGGCAAGCGCTAGGGCGGGAGTCGCTCTTGTCCGTGTTTAGAGTTTTCCTAGGTTTTCTTCAGTAGAGTTTAAGTCTGCTTCATAGTTTGAGGGTTTTAATCCAGGAGAGGTTTTAATCTGATTTCTGTGGGATTTCGGTGCGCTAGGGCGATCCGGATCCATCTTAGCATTTCTGCACTTGTCCCGCCTTAAGTATAGTGAGCTATCTTTGACAGGAGGTTTATTAGATAAGAATAGGGTCTCAAGTTAATTACCAGATTCAGGATTTATTGCTAGTGTCTAGGGATTTTGCCTAAGTAACCAACCTTCTTCCTATCCGATTTCTCCAAGTTCCTAGTTCCCATAAGCAGCTGAGGTTACTTTATTTATATTTAGTTTCTTTTAAGTTTATAATTATTAGTTTAACCCCCCACATAAGTATATATTTATTTAGGCTAGTATTCGTATAGGTTGTGATCTAGAGTTGCATTTGCGTCTTTGGGTTCGATACTCGGTCTTATCTGTTTACTGCTTCGCGACCGGTACACTTGCCGTGCGTGTGTAGTTTTTAGGTGGGTCGCTTTAATTAAAGCTTGTGTTATTTTTAATATATACATTTACACACATCAAGTTTTTGGCGCTGTTGCCGGGGACGCAATTTGCACTCTTGAGAATTATCTGATCCGTTTCTGGTCTACTATTTTGTGAATAATTTTTGTTTTTATTTTTTTCTTATTATTATTATTTTTTTTATTCGTAATATATAATTTTTTTATCATGTGCGAGATCTGTGGAGGACCCCACTTTACCATAAGATGCCCTCACTCATATTCATCGGGGTATTCCACAGATTATTATTCTAACACGTATTTGCAGCCGCAGCCATATCAGTCATACCAGCCTTCATACCCACAGGCTAACCAGTGGTTTAACCCTGCAACATCTGAGTCACTCGATAGAATAAAAAGTCGGCCTGATCAAGCTGAGATGTATGAGGAAAGGCATGGTGGTAGCTTGTCAGAGTATCCACCTAGCCAACATTTGTATCCAGGTCCCGATTATCGAGATGTCTCGTCTCACACTAGCCCCGACTTTGCCGCCCTTCTTGCTAAGCGTGACACCTTCCTTGCTAATCAACAACTCATGCTCGAGGAAATGCGTTCTTTGCTATCCGAGCGCACCGACTATTTGAGGGAACAAGATGCGGCACTTGAAAGGCTACAGGCTCAGGTGGATGAACTGAAGACCATAATGGACGTTGAAGTCCCACCTCCAGTTCAGCAGGTTTATTTCACATATGATGACCCAGACGAGATGGTAACACTTACATTACCTGATTTTATTAGGCCCGTTGCTGAAACTGTTTGTCCTAACTCATCTGATTTTGTGCATGATTTAACTGACACATATGATTCTTTACACTTGTCTTGTGAGGATGATATTTTGCAGGATTCAGGGTTAGAGCCAGAGACCATAATGGACGCCTTAGTCCCACCTTTGGTTCAGCAGGATAAGCAGCCTTGCCAGATCTCTAGTTCAGCAGCATATCCTTGGGGGGTAGATGTCTGGAGGGAGGCTGAGGAAGATATGGATTTTTCAGAATCTACAAACTGGCTGTTTGACGAAGAAGTGGTGGAAGAGGAAGACACCACTGACCTGCTTGAAGAAGCAGCTGGTGGGAAAGCAGAGTTTGATGACGAGTTGGTTGATTTGTCAGCTCCAGAAGTGGACAAAGATTTTGACGAAGTGTCACCAAACAAGGAAGATAAGAAAGAAGCAGTGGTGGAAGAAGAAGAACACCACAGCCGGCCCGTGCAGGCATTGGATATTACACTGCTATTAGTGCCACCACCATGGCCACCACCACGGGAGAAGGCGAAGAGGCACCTGGACCGACACAGGGTGAGGGTCAGGAGTTGCAGAGACAACAAGTCCCCTCATTACATGCCAAGAATAAGGTTTGGTCCAGGTAAATTTAAATATTGGTGGTCCGACCCATTTAAATCCGATAAAATATTTTTCAATTCCACTAATTTAATTTTTCTAAATAATATGGACCGGGTGGAATTAAATGGGTTGGATCGGGTCCAGATAAAAGAGAAGCCCCCTGATTAAGTTTAAGTGTGGGGAGGCTTTGCAGAGTTTGTAAATTTATATTTATACCTATTTTTTTCTAGCTTTTCATTTTTTTTATTTGTGGTCCGTTCTTCGGTAGTGGTTCATATGTTTTTATCTTTCTATTTTATCTTTGTTTTTTATGTCTTTGAGTTTGTTTGAAAGTTCACGTGTTTGCTTAGGTAGAGGAAATTTCACCATGAGCGGATCCAATGTATTATCTTTATATATATTTTATGAGTGGGAGTTTTGGTAAAGGTTTGGGTAATAAGAGATTTTTTCTTAAAAAAAAAAAATTAATCAACTTTCTGTGAAAAAAGGTTCTTCGCGTAATGCGGAGAGCCTGGGCTGACCTGTTCGCCTCATGCGACCAGCTATTACCCCGGAAAGTTATATTTTTTTCGCTTGCAACGCGTGTTGTGATCACCAGTGTCCTTAACATTTGAGCGAGAACCAGATTTTTTTTTTCTACCCATTTGGTTCTACCACCATTCACCGCCATTTTGCCAAGCAGGTACGTCTTCTTGTTTGTTGTTATATTATGAGTCTAAGTTAGTAGTTTGAGTCTTTTATTTTTGTGTGGTTCGGTATTATGCTCGGGTTTTGTTTGTTTCATTTTGTGCAGGTTTGGATTGTACCGCTCGTACTCAATCTCCATTCGGGCGATTCTGGAGCTGTACGTTATACTGAAGCAACCCGAGAGTTTACCATTGTGTCAGAGCCGATCGCGACCAAAATGCTATACGGTCGAGTTGGTTTGGACTAGAGCTTACGAAGAAAAATTAACCAGCTAAGTCCTTTCCAATTTGCCCTCGTTTTTTTTATTTTTGTATTCGGAATTTATTTTTTTATTTTGAGTCGTTCTCTATTCCTACATTGAGGGCAATGTAGAGTTTAAGTGTGGGGATGGGAAACTGTCGTTTAGTCTGTATATAAAGTCATTTTAAGTCAAAAAAAAAATTGAAAAAAAAAGTCCCTGATTTTGAAGTTTGCATTATATAAAATATGGAAAATGATAGGTAAAGTTAGGTGTCCGGTTTTCAAATAGTATGTATAATAAGAGATTAAAATTGATTGAAAACGTGTCTGATTTGGGATATGTGGGTAGGCTCGGCCGGTATAAGGTTTCCTTTGAAAAGTAATAAATTAATTATGTTAGGCTATTTTGTGGGTTCTCATGTAGGAGAAACGGGAGACCAAAACCGCCAAAAATAGTATAAGAAGCACCGTTATAAGTAGAAAACCGTTAGAATTTCTAATCATTTAAAAAAAATATTAGAAATCAAAGCAAAAATGCTGAAGCTTAAGGTGCCTGGCCACTGGGATAGCGACTTGGATTGGTCACACCCTCTGAGTTAAGTATGCTGAGATGAAAAAAAAAATGCTGAAGCTTAAGGTGCCTGGCCACTGGGATAGCGACTTGGATTGGTCACACCCTCTGAGTTAAGTATGCCAAAAAAAAAGTGATTTTAAATTCTCTTGGTTTTCTACATAAGACGTTTGAGAAATGGTCAATTGGTCGTTCCTTTAGCTTCATAAGCTTGAGGCGGGATTAGAAGGAACTGTGGCTTCCTTCGAGTGAGACCCTAGATAGACTAATCAACATGAACTTAACATAAATAAAAAGGGGCTTGGAAACCGGTGTGGGTTTAAGAGGATCAATATACCTGCAATCGCAATCAATACGTTAGTAGATTATTAATTAAGTAACCTATATTTTGAAACTGGATGTAAACCTAACTGTGATTCCATAGCATAATTCTTTTTCAGGGACAAAAAAGAGTCAAGTGTGGGGATGTTTGATGTGTCGTAAAACACATCTATTCTCCTATGTATTTTGAGTTATAATTGAGTCTTTTGTATATAGTTTTTAGTAGTTTTAGGCGTGTATTCGTTTGTTGGCCTATTTTTGTCATTGTATAGATTTTTATTAATTTTTAGTACTTATTTATTTATTTTATATTTTGGTAGGTGTTCGTGTGAACGTTGGAGCGTAAACGATGAACTTTGGTCAAGCCAAGAACACCCGAGTGTAGAGCACCGAGTTATAATAATAATAATAATAATAATAATAATAATAATAATAATAATAATAATAATAATAATGATAATAAGAAAAAAAAAACCACAAAAGTGACTTTGTAACAAAGTCAAGGGCACGGCCCAAAGAAATCCAAAGAAATAAAGTAAGGCGGCGCAAATTTTATTTGAGGAGCAATATTATAAGAAGCTGAACACAATTATCGAAGGGAAGAAGAGGAGGCCGCATCATTACAAGGGGGAAGATTAATTTTATTATTCATTCGTAGAACAGAACACATTCAATCGAAGAGGAGGAAAGCTTCTGTGGAATTTTCTAGACAGGGAGCCTTGGAGCTAGTTTGACAGGGAAGGTCCGGGTGCACTAAAGATTAATTATTCGAAGACCCGGTGGTTTGTTTTATCATTTTTATTTATTTAGAGACATGTTTATTATTGTTTTTCGAGACTCTATGACTATGTTTCTAATTATAATTATGAACTAGTCTTTTATGGTTGCTTAGGTTTATGAACTAGACACGTTATTTGCAATATTTAATGATTTTTGGTTTTTAGTTTTGATGTGTAGGATTACATGACTTTAATTTTATTGTTGGATTTGATATATGTGTGTTGGTGTTGATTTTATTTGCAGTTTGTTTATTGGTTTTGTGGAGCTAGGCATGTAGAGATACCCCCTAGGTCTTGAAATCAATCTAGTTCGTCAACTTAGGTTAGCGTGCTAGTATTTGGAGTTGGAGTACGACACAAGTATAACAAACTAATATAATAAATTAACTAAGACGTGCAGTCCATTCTTGAGGGTGAGAAATCTAACTCGAGTTTGCTAGGTAACTAACTAGGCATTGTTCGGTAGTTGGCAAGCGCTAGGGCGGGAGTCGCTCTTGTCCGTGTTTAGAGTTTTCCTAGGTTTTCTTCAGTAGAGTTTAAGTCTGCTTCATAGTTTGAGGGTTTTAATCCAGGAGAGGTTTTAATCTGATTTCTGTGGGATTTCGGTACGCTAGGGCGATCCGGATCCATCTTAGCATTTCTGCACTTGTCCCGCCTTAAGTCTAGTGAGCTATCTTTTACAGGAGGTTTATTAGATAAGAATAGGGTCTCAAGTTAATTACCAGATTCAGGATTTATTGCTAGTGTCTAGGGATTTTGCCTAAGTAACCAACCTTCTTCCTATCCGATTTCTCCAAGTTCCTAGTTCCCATAAGCAGCTGAGGTTACTTTATTTATATTTAGTTTCTTTTAAGTTTATAATTATTAGTTTAACCCCCCACATAAGTATATATTTATTTAGGCTAGTATTCGGTATAGGTTGTGATCTAGAGTTGCATTTGCGTCTTTGGGTTCGATACTCGGTCTTATCTGTTTACTGCTTTGCGACTGGTACACTTGCCGTGCGTGTGTAGTTTTTAGGTGAGTCGTTTTAATTAAATCTTGTGTTATTTTTAATATATACATTTACACACATCAATGCCATGAAAAACTTCATCGGCAGTTTTGGAATGTCTTTTGTTGACAAGGACCCTATTTTCAACATAGCAGGCTGTGTTGACTGCTTCAGCCCAGAAATACAATGGTAGGCCTGAAACAGCTAACATGGTTCTTGCTGCTTCAATTAGTGTTCTGTTCTTCCTCTCTACCACACGATTTTGGTCAGGAGTTTTGGGAACACTGAATTGTCTAACAATCCCTTTAGACAAACAAAATTCATCAAGAGTTTTGTTCCTGAACTCTGTCCCATTGTCACTTCTAATTGCTTTGACAGAGAGAGAATATTGTTTCTCTATTTGTAGAATGAAGAACTTTATGATTTCAGCTGCCTCATGTAGCACCCCAACCGATGGCGGAAACATCGAGGTGTCACGTATGAATGATTGTTCAGTAGCTCATGGTAACACATAAGTTTAAATAATCCTTTATTTCATTACAGTATTGAACTACATTAAATGTCTTTAATGAAATCTAATACATCAAATAATCAAACAAAGCTTGAAACTTCAAATATCTTCTCATGCTAGCTCTAGACTTCAAGCATCAGTATTTCCTATTGAGTTTGGAAAAAATGGGGCGGGGGGGGGGGGGGGGGGTTAACTAGAAGTTGGTGAGAATACATAAGCCAAGTCAAGCAATAAGTTTTAAAAGAATAAAGGTTTAGCAATTCATATGTCTATCGTAAGTTTAAGTCTACATGAATAAACAACAATTATAGTATGCACATAATCAATCCTCCAACAAAGTTTACGTCAATCCCGCATCCACGGTTCACCTTAATATAACGTTGGAACGATACCAATCACCCGCGCTCCCATAAAAGATGGTCAACGAATCTAGGTTGGGTTGTCAATCCAATAGATCTATCATTGTATACCGCCAGCTTGATCAGGGTTAATGATTATGCAAGTTGAAGTTTAAGTCTAATATTCTTTGTCTAAGTCATGAGGTATTAAAGTTTACAACTAGACATGTATGTAGATTTGCTTAAGTATAAAGTTTCAAGTCTAAAGAATTGCATAAACAAGGTTATGTAAACTCACCTTAGCAGTGTTAAGTCTTCTGAAATAGAATAAGTGTGATCCAACATTGCCAAGTATTACCCTATGTTTAAGGCAATAAATAAGTCTAAGTCTTTCTAGTCTACAAGTATTTCTAGGGTTCCTAATTTTGGGATAAGTAATTGTTTAATTGTTAATTAGGTAAATTGTTAATAAATAAAAAGAAATTCAGAAAATAAATAATTAAAAGACTATTTGTAGATTTCTGATTAAGCATGGTGACATTATAAGATTTTAAGTATGAAAATAATTTTAAAAAATTATTTTCTCAAAAATTGATTATTTAGTATATTTATTACTATTTGTCAAAATACAATTTTAATATCTAGAAATATTAAAATTAAAGAAATTTCAAATTAAAATTTATATTTCTGTGCTAAATGATCAAAAGTAATTTATGTAAAATTTTGATATAAAAATATTGAAAAATGAATTTATTATGATTTATTTTATGATTAAAATAACCAAAATTAATTAAAAATATTAAATAACCGGTTTTTCTGGAATAAAGTTTATTTCTTAAATACTTATTGATATACAAGTTTAAATAATTTTTGTGGGATTTTATAAAGTCGTTTAGATATATTTATAGAATTTTAAATTTATAATGAATAAACTTGTAATATTTATAATATATATTAAATAAATTATTTTGAAAATCTAAAAATTGTATAATAAAATTTGTCATGAGACTAACATAAAATAATTTTTATAGAATTTTTAAGACACTTTTAGTATTTAAAAACTATTTTTAAAAGAATATCTAAAATGTAAGTATAAAAGAAAAACTAAAAAAAAATGTTTGTTTGTGCCGGGACTCGAATCTGAGTCCTTGGCCGAGTCAAAGCCTTAAATCACAAGCCCAGACCAGTTGGTCTGGACCCTGAGAAAGATTAATATTGATTTCAAATAATTATATATGCTACACGGTTTGTTTTAATAATTGATTTAGAAAAAAAATAGGGGAATGGGAATCTAACCTAGGCCTAAGGCCGGTTCGTGTTTTTAAACCAATGTGCATTACCAACTGATCTGTGGATCAGTTGGTTAATGTTTTTGTTTCGTAACGTATTTAACAGATGTCTGCAGATAGATATTATCCCCAAATCAATACACGATGAACCCTAGAAATCCAATTATGTTAATTAGCAACCAATAGCCCCTGAATCATTAGTGCTATTGTTTGTATAGTGCCGAACAACAAAAACAATAGACGAATTGAGTCTTACAATGGTGTTAAAGCGATGAACAATCGGTCAAAAGAAAAGGTCAACCGAAGCAGATAACGCGTAAATGTGAGAATTTTATGATGAATTGGTTGTGGGGATTTGTTAGTCAGCGTGAATAGCCTCTATAGGAGGGTTCAATTTATAGTGTAATACACGAATTAGTAGATTTAGTATGTTTGACCCATGTTTAATGTAAAACGTGTGACTATTCTCAATTAAGGCATGATTTGATTGTGTTATAGCATGATAAAGACGCGTATAATCTGTCCATACATTCCTTAATTAAACCACGATTTGAAAACGCAAAATTGGCATATGATTTGGAAAGGGATCGATTGGGTGTTGACTATGACAAGGGAGGAAGTATTAAGTTTAAATGTGTTGCATGATATAACAAACAGCTTGTGTGGCTCAGATGGTTGGTGCATGCTATGGTTTCAAGTCAGAACCGGGTTCGACTCCCTAGTCTGTGTAATTTTTTTTTATTTATTTATTTTTTGCAGATCAGTGAAGGGAGAAGGACGGGATAGTTTGGTTGGGCCGGTTGGTTATTGGCCCAGGGAAAGTGGGTTCCGAAAATAATAATGGTTTTAGGGTGGGCTTGGTTTGGTTAGATTATTTGTTTGTAAGTTTAAGGCTAACATTATTATTATTATTATTATTATTATTATTATTATTATTATTATCATCATCATTATTATTATTATAGAAAAATAATTGTTTTGAAATGAAATAATTAGACAAGATTAGTATATTTGTACAAAAGAAGATATAACATAGGTAAAGTCGTGATTTTACTAATTCAATAATTGGGGAAAATTTCGTGATGTTACAGTCTCCCCTACTTTTAGGAACTTCATCCCGAAGTTGGAGTTGGAGAGTTTGTTGGAAAGAGGTGTGCGTATTTGGTACAGGCTAAGGTATCCGTGGTAAAAGTTTAAGAGCGACGTGATCAAGGTTTTGAATAATATAGGTATGAGATAAGGGTCCTATGGCGCACTAAACTGTAAGTTCCAAGAATGCACAAGATGACCACCACAGTTAAAATGAACCATTAGTTAACCAGGGTTTATAATAAGGTGTCTACCGAAAACCTTGATAGAATTTCACACTACCTTAACGTACCTGTAAATTCATGATTACATTCCGGACCGCAATCACCAATTTACCTTACATTATGGTTTTGTGTCCTTCTATGACTCTAACACACATGTATGTAATGCAAAATAATCTTGTGATTGAATCTTTGTATCCATGAGTCCAACTGTTGTGCAGGAAAAAAACTCCTACCAGTTAGTGAGTAAGAATCTCTACCGATTGTTAAACAGGTTGTTAGGGCCTCTACCAATCGTTGAGTAGGTTATTTGGTACTCTACTAACTGTTGAGCAAGTACTTCATCCTCCACCAGTTGTTTGATTAAGTGTAGCAATTATTCCAAATTTATAATATGTTTACGTAAGCAAGTTTATAAGTATAACAAGTATAGTATGTGAGTTGTAATTGTATTGATATTAATATAACAATTAATTCACACTCAAACAAGCATGTATCCAAGTATCCAAGTGTTACTAACATACTAGATAAACACACTCTCATATAAAAGACAAAAATTTCAATACTAGAATTTTAAAAAGTAAATAACATTCAAGCGGTGGAGCTGGTCGTTATGTAACTAGAGGGTCCCTAGCAGGATTATTCTGGGCAGCAGGGACATTAGCAGGAGGAATTCGACAAACATTCACAAGATGCCCATACCTTTGACAATTAGTACATTGGCGACAAGGCACTTAGGTTGGGTGGTGATACTTGCAGGTGTTACACAAAGGATAAGGTCCAGTATATGGCTTCATGTTGGGTGGGGTAGTGACATCTATTGCGAAATTCCTGGCCTTGCGTCTTTCGTTGGTTGAGGACTTAGTTTTAATTTCGATAGCAGGTTGGGGAGTATCCTTCACAACAGTTTTCTTTTCCCATTTTGGAGTCAAAGTTCATGCCTTCACATGGTTATTAATTAGGGTGGCCGCTAAACGCTTTGCTTCCTCGAGAGTAGCAGGCTTTCTTCCCCACACCGTGTCCTGAATCTCATGGGTAAGCCGCCAATATATTTTTTGATTGCAACAGGCAAGGGGGTGACCTTATGTGGTAGCAGTAGACTAAGTTCGTGGAAACGAGTGTTGTAGGCCAAATTTTCCCCACTGTCTTGAACCAGGACACGAAACTCATCCTCTAACTTCTTGATTTCATTTCGAGGGCAGAAATCCGCCTTCATAACGTCTTTAGTTTGTTCCCAAGTTAAGGCCAGTGCGACTTCAGCTCCACGAGTCCGTTTCTCTTCGTTCCACTATGAGAGTGCCCGATTGTGAAGGACACTCATAGCATAACGAACTTTGAGATTGTTAGGGCACTCGCTATTAATGAAGGTATTTTCGATACCTTCGAACCACTGAAGGAGACCAGTGGCTCCTTCGCCGCCACTAAACTTAGGAGGGTTGCAAGAGTTGAAGTGCTTGAGGGTGCAAAAACAGGGTGAGCGTTCTCGTTTCCATTTCCATATCCATTGTGATTCCCATTCCCATTGCCATTGCCATTTCCATTTCCAATGTCGTTTCCATTTATTTGGATGACTTGAGCCACCAAGTTGGGAACCAGAGTTGCTATTTGTTGCGCCATTTGTTGGGAAATGATCTCAGCCAGTTGGACATCGATGCCATTGCTGTTGTTGTTATTGTTGTTGCTCTCATCATCATGTTCGTTGTCATTGTTAAGACGAGTGCTGCGACGAGGAGGCATGATCTGTAAGAGACATAATGAAGGTTCAATGAGACATAGGATGAATCAAGGATAAGGAGATAATATAAGGAATGTAATCATTTATTCATTAATTAAAAACGAATAAATGAAAAACGTTGACTTATCAAAGATTCTAGATTCTAATAACATAGTGAAGACATGCTTTAGCCTATAAGTGAACACTCATCCCGAGAATTCCCAGGTAGGCATCCGAGAATTCTCAGAATACAGGCGTTCACCCTTCCAGATTGCACGTGTTCGTTAATAAAATTTAGAACTTCGACGGGATCTTCAAGGCAGTTCAGGTTAAGATTTGAGAATCTTGTCCTATTAGTCTAAGGGTAGATCCAGTGATGGAAAACAATCTTCTTGTAGGGACTAAAGTAGGGATGAGAAGTAGGAGGGAGATAGAGAATAGAAACAAGTAGGGTTGCAAGTAAAAGTGTGACACCCGGCAAACTCTGGTTAATAACTTTCGTTAAACTAGTAAGTCTACCTTAGCGAGTCATGCATATTACGTCCTTAACGAGGTCAGTCGAGTCGGTATGATGATTCTAGGAATCATCGGGAGTCGTTATGATGATCCGCGGGGTCATCGGGAGTCGGTCCATAACTATGGGTACAAGGATCGGCGATTCGTGGAATCGCCGGGTTTAATGCACACACGAGTCTCGAGTCCCGGGAATTGGTGAACGGATGTAAACGTGTTAGCTATCATGCATTATATGTTTGAAATCATTATGTGACTTATCGGTATGTGAATACGTGTTTAAATATGTTAAAATAGTGTTTAACGCGCCAAAAACCCGTTCCAGCATCACTGGGGCGATTAGGAGCTGGGAGAACCCCTAATCGCCTATATCATCATGCGAGTAGGAGAAGTTATAGGCGATTGGGACCTAATCGCCTGATGTTACACGCGATTAGGCCCCCAATCGCATATAAGGTTCTGCTACTCGCCTATACTGCAGGGTCCGGGTCAAAACACCTATAAATAGAACCCTTAACTCCCCAAACACCTCTAGAACAACCCTAGCTGCTCCCAAACCACCCACACACCTTGAAACACCTCTGGAACTCTTTTTGCTACAAAAATCACCATCCCCAAGCTTATACACCTTTCTTTAGCAAAATCCAAGGTGTGTTCTTCATCCCTAACCTTTGTAAAGTTGTTATTTTGAGTTCCCCCAAAGTTCCAGACCTTGTTTTACCAAAATGTGTCTTTAAAAACCTTTCAAAAGAGTCCTAAACTAAGTCTACACCTTAATGCTTGCTATATGTGAAGTTTACATGCATATGTTGGTCTTCTTGGTGATTTTAACATGAATGTTTTCAAGATATGATTGTACTTCTGCTATGTAGAGGTTATTAGGAGGGTTGTCTTAGAATCTTAGCCATTATTATGGTGTATTGAAGAAAATGCATATTTTGACCCATTTGTATGTTCTTGAGGATTTAGGATGATTATGGTATGATTGTTGATGCAATGTTGTTAGGATTCATGCTAGGAAGATGTTAGATCAGAGGTTTGATGATTTACATGTTTGTAAAGTTTGAAATCTGATTGTTTCCATTTAAGGAAAGATAAGGTTGGTAGAAGAAACCTAGTACTTTGCCATTTTAGGAAATAGTTGCATAGAACATGATAGACCAGTGATATGTAGGGGGTTTTTGCTTGAAATGGGTTGGTAAATGATTTAGGTTTGATATTGGGTGTTGTTGCATGTTTCGGATCTGATTTGGAGCGTTAAACGCGCGAAATCGCATTGTCCAGCTGCAACAGGCGAGTAGCACCCTAATCGCATGATGCTATAGGCGACTAGGGGTGTACTCGCCTATATGAAGGGCCTACTCGTGTATATACAGGCGATTAGACCCTGTAATCGCCTGTTGACCAGCCCTACTCACATGTTGACTTTCCTAATTGCTAGTTTGATTCCTAATCGCGTGTAATGCTGCTGTATGTATATTTTAACATCCGGAACATGATTTGACGCCTAGGAACATGATAGGAACCCCGGGATTCACCCAATGACTTAGTAACACGTATTCGGACCTGTTTATGCGTTAATTAGACATCATGCTAGACTAGGTGAACTGTTGCGCGTATTAAGTGTTTAATTGCGTATGTGGCATGTTGTCTTGTATTTATCTAACACGTGGAATGTCGGGTCACCAATGGGATGTCGGGTCTTGTCTGGCACGGTCGGTTTAACAGTTAAAGGTGTTTTCAAACGTTTATGGTCACGGTCTGGACATACGGGGACTAGTTAACCTACGGGTTATTAGCCCGGGTACTTACATACATCTTATGATAGGTCGCCGCTATTTGGGGCTATCATAGCACACTGATTTAACTATTTTCAAGTAACGCGATCTAAGGTGAGTTCACGGCCCCATACTTTATTGGTTTTGTTTTCGGGGTGAGAAACATGCGTATACATTTTGGAACACTCATTTACATGTTGTAAGTTATAAACACACGTTTTCATGTTATACTATGGCTCACATCTTATTACTATACGGTTCATCTAAGTCCCTTAGAAACCACTAATACGGGTATGTAGCAGGGAAATATGGATAGCGCTATTGGGCCTGACAAACCCCACTCGACGGCTGGAGGCCGGGCGGGTGCATGTTGTCTCAATCACACTAGGCTTACCGAAGATGAGGTAGTCTGTAAACAGGGGTATCACACAGTCAGCAATGGTTTCGCCCGTATGAGTAACACACTTGACGCCTAGCTAGCGTACGAACAAGCATAGTATGAACAGTAACAATAACGATAACGGTAACAGTTTTCAAAGGATTAATGAAACGATTATTGAAAAAGAAAAACCTGTGAACTCACCAGCATTATATGTTGACATTTTTGGCATATTTTCTCAGGTCGCTAAGGTAGCGGTTATTGGCTAGGCGCGCACGGAGTCTTGCACGGCGTCTAGAAGTCTTGTTGCATATTAAACTATGATTTGGAAAAACTGTAATATGTCTTTTGGTTGTAAACAAGAAATGCTTCTGCTGCTGGTTTATGGCTCAAAGCATAATGTTTTGGTTGTTTAATGGAATGTCTTACGTATTTTCTTACATTTAGTTGTCGTTTGTTGTGACCGTTGACTTGGATCCTGGTGTGTCACGCGCCTCGCGGTAAAACCCCGCATGTGGAAATTTGAGGGTGTGACAGATTGGTATCAGAGCCAATGGTTATAGTGAACTAGGACTGCATGTAGAGTCTAGTCTATAACCGAGTCTTGCACACACTAGACGGTCACATACGTACGAGTCGTGTCTTTGGGTAAACATATTAACTTTGTCGGGGTGTCGGTATCCTTAACACACAGTGGCATATTATATTCCTTGTCTTTGTTGTTTCTATCATTACTCTATCCTTCCTTCGGGTTAAAGTCGGTGGGACTTGTTCGATGAACCTTGCACGGCGGTGGTGTACATTGGAGCAGCTTCGGCTCATTATCGAGATCTGTCCAGGATTCGGACATCTCCCTCCTATGCTCCAATGGACGCATCTGCTTACACACATTATCTTGTGCATGTACTAGTTGAAATCTATCTCTAAGTGATTGGTCACTTGGAAATTCCTTGAGTCGGTCGATTCTTCTAAGTTGAGGGTATAGAGTGGCTTGAGGTTCAAGCTCGGGGCACACCTAGAGGACCATGTAGAGCAATTTATCATTTCGGGTGCACACGAGATCATAAGTTGAAATGCATGGAAGACTTGGTGGACCTCGCGTTGGGATCAATGGTCACGTTTGGACCCAACCCTGTGTTCCTTTTTGATTCCTGTTGGTTTAGCGTTGGTGATGGACTGAGTGTTTTGTTCTTGTTCTGGCAGAAGATGTCGGGAGCTCGTGGCGGTCGTAGGGGTGGCCGTGCTGGCGGCCGCGGTGGTGGCGGTCGTGGCAACATTAACATGACCCAGGAGGAGCTGAACAATCTGATGCAACAGCATGTGAATGTGGCTTTAGCTGCGTTCCAAGCTGCCCACAACGCTATGGGTGGTAAGTCGATTGCTACCCGCTCTACCTTGTTTCTGGGCATCTTATTTCTCTTCTTGATTGTTTACCTGAGCGTTCTGTCCCAGGTGGCGCTGTTAATCCCCCTCCACCTCAGTGCTCTTACAAAAAGTTCATGGATTGCAAACCCCACAACTTCAATGGGACCGAAGGGGCAGTGGGACTGCTCCGGTGGTTGGAAAAAGTTGAATCCGTGTTCTCTATGTGCAGTTGCCCGGCGGGCGACCGCGTGAAGTATGCTTCGGCGACCCTTGAGGGTCAAGCTCTGACTTGGTGGAACTCCACCACCCAGACCTTGGGTATTGGGGAAGCCCACGCCATGCCCTGGACAGAATTTGTCCGACTTCTGAAAAGCGAGTACTGTCCGAGGGACGAGGTTCAAAAGCTCGAGCATGAGGTCTGGAATCACAAAATGGTGGGGTCCGAGATTGAGGTGTATACGACTAGGCATAATGAGCTGGCGGTATTGTGCCCGGATCTGCACACGCCGGAGTACAGAAGGATCGAGCATTATGTTGCGGGGCTGGTGCCGGAGGTTAGGGGGTTAGTAGCTGCGGGAAATCTTGCGGTGTATTCTGAGGTTGTTCGGTCGGCTCACAGGCTGACGAATATGAAGGTTGCTGAGGGTGTTTTACCTCCTAGGGGCACCACCGTGAAAACACCGGTGGACCACAAGAGGAAGTGGGATGGTTCTGGTAAGAGCTCGGGTTCGGGTCAACCGCAGCAGCAGGTGAAGAGGGTTGAAGCTTTGGGATCGTCGACCGACCAGAAACAGGGTGGGTATACCGGGAAGAAACCGAGGTGCGATCTGTGTGGGTTTCATCACTATGGGAATTGTGACAGGTTTCGTTGCGAGCGCTGTAATAAGACGGGCCATTTTGCTAAGGATTGTCGGGCCAGTCTTCCAACTAAGCCGGCTCAGGCTACAGGAGCTACTCCCGCTTCGTGGGGAAATCAAGGCTGCTACAACTGCGGGGAAACGGGGCATTTCAAGCGCGATTGTCCCATGATGAAACAGGACAATGATGGAGGCAAAGGGGAACCTGATGCTACTACCGGTACGTCCTTTATTTGTCGTGTTGCTTCCCTTTTTCTTTGGCTTTCGTACTGTCAAGCGTTTCATATCCGTTAAACTTTATCTGTTACTATACTCTGTGTCTACACCTTGGGAGGGTAAGTCCTTGGTTATCGTGCATCGTGTTGCATTTTGTTCGGGTCTCGAGTGTCTAGATTCGATGTGAGGAGGTAGTCTGGAAGCACTGCTTGGACGGTACCTGATACTTCGTTATACCGATCTCAAGGGTCTTCAGCATACCTCTGGTCGGGTCGGGTTGGTTATGAGACCGCTAACTACAGCCGTTCCATATTCGTGTCGAGGAATTAGCTCCTTGGGTCGGAGTACTCGTTCTTAACATCTCTAGTCGCGACCCTTATATCTTCCTGTACTTTCGGGGAACGTTGTTTTGGGCGCTGGATGCTCAGTTGCGTGCTTGGTGGGTCATCTCTTGTGTTATCTAGATTCATTACGGTTCACGTGGTGGGCCGAGACTCTGATGGGTCAGGGATTCCCGTGTGCTTGGGTTGACATTCATTACTGTCGGAGAGCGAATCTCGGGGCGAGATTCCTTTCAACAGGGGGATGATGTGACGACCGGGAAAATTTTTCTTTTTATCGCTTCGTTCTATCTTGCTTCGGGAAATTTTCGGGACGAAAATTCTTTCAACAGGGGGATGATGTGACACCCGGCAAACTCTGGTTAATAACTTTCGTTAAACTAGTAAGTCTACCTTAGCGAGTCATGCATATTACGTCCTTAACGAGGTCAGTCGAGTCGGTATGATGATTCTAGGAATCATCGGGAGTCGTTATGATGATCCGCGGGGTCATCGGGAGTCGGTCCATAACTATGGGTACAAGGATCGGCGATTCGTGGAATCGCCGGGTTTAATGCACACACGAGTCTCGAGTCCCGGGAATTGGTGAACGGATGTAAACGTGTTAGCTATCATGCATTATATGTTTGAAATCATTATGTGACTTATCGGTATGTGAATACGTGTTTAAATATGTTAAAATAGTGTTTAACGCGCCAAAAACCCGTTCCAGCATCACTGGGGCGATTAGGAGCTGGGAGAACCCCTAATCGCCTATATCATCATGCGAGTAGGAGAAGTTATAGGCGATTGGGACCTAATCGCCTGATGTTACACGCGATTAGGCCCCCAATCGCATATAAGGTTCTGCTACTCGCCTATACTGCAGGGTCCGGGTCAAAACACCTATAAATAGAACCCTTAACTCCCCAAACACCTCTAGAACAACCCTAGCTGCTCCCAAACCACCCACACACCTTGAAACACCTCTGGAACTCTTTTTGCTACAAAAATCACCATCCCCAAGCTTATACACCTTTCTTTAGCAAAATCCAAGGTGTGTTCTTCATCCCTAACCTTTGTAAAGTTGTTATTTTGAGTTCCCCCAAAGTTCCAGACCTTGTTTTACCAAAATGTGTCTTTAAAAACCTTTCAAAAGAGTCCTAAACTAAGTCTACACCTTAATGCTTGCTATATGTGAAGTTTACATGCATATGTTGGTCTTCTTGGTGATTTTAACATGAATGTTTTCAAGATATGATTGTACTTCTGCTATGTAGAGGTTATTAGGAGGGTTGTCTTAGAATCTTAGCCATTATTATGGTGTATTGAAGAAAATGCATATTTTGACCCATTTGTATGTTCTTGAGGATTTAGGATGATTATGGTATGATTGTTGATGCAATGTTGTTAGGATTCATGCTAGGAAGATGTTAGATCAGAGGTTTGATGATTTACATGTTTGTAAAGTTTGAAATCTGATTGTTTCCATTTAAGGAAAGATAAGGTTGGTAGAAGAAACCTAGTACTTTGCCATTTTAGGAAATAGTTGCATAGAACATGATAGACCAGTGATATGTAGGGGGTTTTTGCTTGAAATGGGTTGGTAAATGATTTAGGTTTGATATTGGGTGTTGTTGCATGTTTCGGATCTGATTTGGAGCGTTAAACGCGCGAAATCGCATTGTCCAGCTGCAACAGGCGAGTAGCACCCTAATCGCATGATGCTATAGGCGATTAGGGGTGTACTCGCCTATATGAAGGGCCTACTCGTGTATATACAGGCGATTAGACCCTGTAATCGCCTGTTGACCAGCCCTACTCACATGTTGACTTTTCCTAATTGCTAGTTTGATTCCTAATCGCGTGTAATGCTGCTGTATGTATATTTTAACATCCCGGAACATGATATGACGCCTAGGAACATGATAGGAACCCCGGGATTCACCCAATGACTTAGTAACACGTATTCGGACCTGTTTATGCGTTAATTAGACATCATGCTAGACTAGGTGAACTGTTGCGCGTATTAAGTGTTTAATTGCGTATGTGGCATGTTGTCTTGTATTTATCTAACACGTGGAATGTCGGGTCACCAATGGGATGTCGGGTCTTGTCTGGCACGGTCGGTTTAACAGTTAAAGGTGTTTTCAAACGTTTATGGTCACGGTCTGGACATACGGGGACTAGTTAACCTACGGGTTATTAGCCCGGGTACTTACATACATCTTATGATAGGTCGCCGCTATTTGGGGCTATCATAGCACACTGATTTAACTATTTTCAAGTAACGCGATCTAAGGTGAGTTCACGGCCCCATACTTTATTGGTTTTGTTTTCGGGGTGAGAAACATGCGTATACATTTTGGAACACTCATTTACATGTTGTAAGTTATAAACACACGTTTTCATGTTATACTATGGCTCACATCTTATTACTATACGGTTCATCTAAGTCCCTTAGAAACCACTAATACGGGTATGTAGCGGGGAAATATGGATAGCGCTATTGGGCCTGACAAACCCCACTCGACGGCTGGAGGCCGGGCGGGTGCATGTTGTCTCAATCACACTAGGCTTACCGAAGATGAGGTAGTCTGTAAAACAGGGGTATCACACAGTCAGCAATGGTTTCGCCCGTATGAGTAACACACTTGACGCCTAGCTAGCGTACGAACAAGCATAGTATGAACAGTAACAATAACGATAACGGTAACAGTTTTCAAAGGATTAATGAAACGATTATTGAAAAAGAAAAACCTGTGAACTCACCAGCATTATATGTTGACATTTTTGGCATGTTTTCTCAGGTCGCTAAGGTAGCGGTTATTGGCTAGGCGCGCACGGAGTCTTGCACGGCGTCTAGAAGTCTTGTTGCATATTAAACTATGATTTGGAAAAACTGTAATATGTCTTTTGGTTGTAAACAAGAAATGCTTCTGCTGCTGGTTTATGGCTCAAAGCATAATGTTTTGGTTGTTTAATGGAATGTCTTACGTATTTTCTTACATTTAGTTGTCGTTTGTTGTGACCGTTGACTTGGATCCTGGTGTGTCACGCGCCTCGCGGTAAAACCCCGCATGTGGAAATTTGAGGGTGTGACAAAAAGGAGCAAGTACTGGTTAAAATCCTATGTCTATAGACTAGATTATTTTTCTAATAGCCTAATTCCCTATAACCATGGCTCTGTTACCAATCTGTAACACCCGAACCGATGGCGGAAACATCGAGGTGTCACGCATGAATGATTGTTCATCCAATAAGAAGGGGTAGCTCATGGTAACACATAAGTTTAAATAATCCTTTATTTCATTACAGTATTGAATTACATTAAATGTCTTGAATGAAATCTAATACATCCAATAATCAAACAAAGCTTAAAACTTCAAATATCTTCTCATGCTAGCTCTAGACTTCAAACATCGATATTTCCTGTTGAGTTTGGAAAAAATGGGGGGGGGGGGGGGTCAACTAGAAGTTGGTGAGAATACATAAGCCAAGTCAAGCAATAAGTTTTAATTGAATAAAAGTTTAGCAATTCATATGTCTAATGTAAGTTTAAGTCTACGTGAATAAAAAAGAAGTATAGTATGCCCATAATCAATTCTCCGGTAAAGTTTAGGTCCATCCCGCAGCCACGGTTCACCTTAATATAACGTTGGAACGATAACAATCACCCGCGCTCCCCATAAAAGATGGTCAACGAAACTAGGTGGGGTTGTTAATCCAATAGATCTATCATTGTATACCGCCGGCTTGATCAGGGTTAATGATTATGCAAGTTGAAGTTTAAGTCTAATAGTCTTTTTCTAAGTCATGAGGCATTAAAGTTTACAACTAGACATGTATGTATAATTGCTTAAGTATAAAGTTTCAAGTATAAAGAATTGCATAAACAAGGTTACGTAAACTCACCTTAGAAGGGTTAAGTCTTGTGAAATAGAATAAGTGTGATCCAACGTTGCCAAGTATTACCCTATGTTTAAGGAAATAAATAAGTCTAAGTCTTTCTAGTCTACAAGTATTTCTAGGGTTCCTAATTTGGGGATAAGTAATTGTTCAATTGTTAAATAGGTAAATTGTTAATAAATAAAGGAAATTCAGAAAACAACTAATTAAAAGACTATTTGTAGATTTTTGGTTAAGGATGGTAACATTATAAGATTTTAAGTATGAAAATAATTTTTATACAATTATTTTCTCAAAAATTGAATATTTCGTATATTTATTTCTATTTGTCAAAATATAATTTTAATATCTAGAAATGTTAAAATTAAAGAAATTTCAAATTAAAATTTATATTTCTGTTCTAAATGATCAAAAATAATTTATGCAAAATTTTGGTATAAAAATATTGAAAAATGAATTTATTATGATTTATTTATGATTAAAATAACAAAAATTAATTAAAAATATTAAATAATTGGTTTTTCTGGAATAAAATTTACTTTTGAAATACTTATTGATCTACAAGTTCAAAAATTTTTTTGTGGGATTTTATAAAGTCGTTTAGATATATTTATAGAATTTTAAAATTATAATGAATAAACTTGTAATATTTATAATATATATTAAATAAATTATTTTGAAAATCTAAAAATTGTATAATAAAATTTTTCATGAGACTAACATAAAAAATTTTTTATAGAATTTTTAAGACACTTTTAGTATTTAAAAACTATTTTTAAAAGAATATCTAAAATGTAAGTATAAAAGAAAAACTAAAAAAATGTTTGTTTGTGCCGGGACTCGAACCTGAGTCCTTGGCCGAGTCAAAGCCTTAAATCACAAGCCCAGACCAGTTGGTCTGGACCCTGAGAACGATTAATATTGATTTCAAATAATTATATATGCTACATGGTTTGTTTTAATAATTGATTTAGAAAAAAAATAGGGGAATGAGGATCGAACCTTGGCCTAAGGCCGGTTCAGTTTTTTAAACCAATGTGCATTACCAATTGTTGGATCAATAAGCTATTTAACAGTTACTACTCATGAACACTTATGTGTTGTAAGTTTATCAAAGCAGTTTGCACAGCGGAATAAGTGAAGTGTTCAAGTTTAAAGTTTCACTTTCAACAGGAGTTATTACTCCAACTGGATATAATGAACTAAAGACAATTAATGAGAATCTAAACAATTGAATTTATATAATAATAAGTATGCAAAGGGATTCTCGGATGTGAAATGGTATTTCAATTAAAAGCCTTTGAGGGATTTTAGTTTAATAAAATCGATGATCTAAAATATTGAGATCAACCCATCTATTTATAGACCAGCAAATACATACAACTTGATTCAAAAGCAATCCTACAACAGGTTGTAGTCTTAGAACTTGTACAAAGACTTTAACAAAAGTATAAAGTAATACTATTATACTAAACTACTGAAACATAAGGGCGGTGGAAAGATTCCATTACAACTGCTGATGAGTGACAAACTATTGATGAGTAGTTTGTCTTTAGTTGTTCTTCAGTTGACTTGTCTGGTTTCACTTCAGAACTTCTGATCTTTTACTTTTCAGTACATGATGAATCCTTCTTCAGCAGTTTCATTCTTCTTTCTTCAGTAGTTCTATACTTAGCATATTTTGGCAGAAATAAGAATTAGACTAAGGTTAGCAAAAGAGGTTTCTTCAATCCTTTTTGTCCTTACAAATGCCTAGGAGAGGAAATGTAGCATCATCAAAAAGCACACATATCATTTCATATCCATTATCAATCACACGAATAACCAGTTTGTACCTATATACACAAAATTAGCACTTAAAATTAACAACTATAATAAGCTTGAAAGCATAACACTAAAACTTACGCTTGTCTAGGATTAAGAATATTGTAGTTACATAACGAACAAAAGTAGCGATCCTCAATAAGCGTAGCTTTCTTATGACATTTGTTACATTGTATGTATTTCCAATCATTAGTCAAATCAATATCAATAATAGTTCCCTCAATGTAGAACATTGTTCCTTGTATAAATCAAAATAACAAATTACATAACTAACCAAAGAACATAAGTAATGTATTAGATCACTAAATAAATTAAATTACCTCAGAAACACCTTTTAATTAGCTGGTCATATAACTTCTCAATTCTAGTAATATGAATCTCCTGATCATTTTGTACAGGTTCTTTAATAAAAGCAGGTGGAATTTAGCTGTGACAAACACAATTAAAATATGTTTATCTGATGCATGTCAAGCAATATATTAAAAAAATAACAAATGTTATCAAAACGGATTCTCACAGCATCTTGTAAGTTTCAACCACAAGTAAAGGAAGATTTACATAAAAATCTGATCCAGCTGTCGTCATTAGAGAGGTAGAACCTAATAAAAAAATAACAAATGTGATCTTCTTTATAAGTTGTCACACCCTCAAATTCCATTTGCGGGGTTTTATCGCGAGGCGCGTGACATACCAGGATCCAAGTCAACGGTCACAACAAACGACAACTATATGCTATAAAATGTTACGTAGAAATACCAACCACGCAATTATAAGTTTAAAAGTAAAATAGTTCATACAGCGGAAGCTTAAAATGTTTACAAAACCAAAGTCAAATGTATGAATGCAAACACAACCCGGTTTGCTTATGAATGCAAGACTAGACGCAGTGCGACTCTAGTGCGCTTAAGACTCCCTGTTACCTTAGCGACCTGAGAAAACATGCGAAGTTAGACAACACATAAAGTGTCGGTGAGTCACAAAGATAAAGTTTGCAAAAGTTTGTTACAAAGTAAACCAGACCCAACAATCCATACATCTATACTTGATGCTAGCTAGACATCGTTACATGATACTATAGTGTCGTGAACTACTACTGAACGATAAGAATGCCTCAAACCCATCACCGGTTCATCACCCGGTGCCGTACGATATAGGACAAATATGCACCCGCCACCGACCTCCAGTCGGCCTGAGTGGGGCTTGCCAGGCCCAATAGATCTATTCATACTTTCCCTGCTATGTATGCACATTGTTAGATCAGTATACTCTTGAAGGTTTACTTGCTAGTGAACACTTATGTGTTTAGCAAGTTCAATCAGATTTGCACAGCGGAATAAGTATGTAAAGTTACACTATCAACAGGAGTTATTACTCCCCCTGGATGTTTGCAAACTAAAGACAAGTTAATGAGAATCTAAGTATTGAATGTGAATGACAATAAATACTCAAATAGATTCTCAGTTAATTAAATGGAAATAACAATAATAAGCTTTGAAGGATTTCAGTTTTCAATTAAAATCGATGTCTAAAACAGAGGTATGAACCCATCTATTTATAGACTTACAAATGCATGAACCTTGATACAAAAGCAAGTCTGCAACAAGTTGCAGTGTTGGAACTTGTACAAAAAGATAAAGTAATAATAAACAATTAAACTACTGAAACATAAGGGCAGTGGAAAGATTCTATTACAAGTGCTGATGAATGACAAACTACTGATGAGTAGTTTGTCTTCAGTAGTTCTTCAGTGGACTTGTCTGGTTTGACTTCAGAACTTCTGATCTATCTTCTTCAGTACTTGTTGAATTCTTCTTCAGTACTTTTGTCTTCTTTCTTCAGTAGTTCTATACTTAGAATAATATGCAGAAGTATGAATTAGACTAAGGTTTACAAAAAGTGGTTTCTGTATGTGTGTGAAAGGATCGTATAACAACAAAGAATGATCAAACAAGTTAGTTTTAGGTGCGGAATCCCTAAAACTATCACAAAATAATAGTCAATCAGATTAAAACACACAGATCATCATTTTCAAAAGCTTTTCATTAATTAACAACTCGATTACACGTTGAAATATGATTACAAACAAGGTAAGAACGTGAAAAGAGTTAAACAAAACACTAGAGAGAATATCAGAAAGTGGAGGGAATAATAATGACCAAAAGTTACATTCAAAAATCAAACTTGTCTATTTATAGACTGCACATTCGCCCAAATTGATTGTGCGAATGTGCAGGTTCGCCCAATCTGTCTGGTCGAACCAAGTTTTACAATAAACAATATACACATTCGACCAGAAGATCTTCCTTCGCACCTTCTAATCTTCATTCTCACCTTCTGAATCTCTCCTTCGCACCAACGACATTTACCAAAATAAGTTTGTTGTTCAATACGAAGCACTAGTCGCACTTTTGCATCTACAAACTCCCCCTCGACTATTGCTTGGATTGCTGTTGACGTTGTTCATCCATTCTAATATTCATCAGTCTGATATGTCGTTGAATCTTCTGTTCTTTCGTCAACTCCGGTTCCTGAAATTGCATTTGCTTCTTCTTTTTCAGTTCAGGCACCTTTTGCTTTTCAACAAACTTTCCTAGCTTCTCGCCATAGCCACACCCAACATTAATGTCATATGCAAAGCACAGAAATACCACACGTTGGTACTTTCCTGCTTGCTCAGCATCCTTCGCATCAGAATAGATCGGATTGTAAAACAACATGATTATATCCTCATGTGAACAGTTTATTAACCACATGGGATTAAAAATGTGTACTTTCTTGTAGTTCTTCTCTCCGTCTTTCAATACAATCACAGCTTCTGCAATCTTCCAATCGTAATACCACCAGATGAAATCTTTGGCGAAGTGTTGTGGGATTGGTAACAACGGAATCTTTTTCAACACTCGCGGTGGTTTTTACTTTAACGTCACCTTGGGCATACCTGTAATCTGATCAATATCCTTCTTGTGAACAATTCGTTTAGGATATTGTGGTTTAAACAAGTCCCACTAGGTTCGGCTTTCTCTCGTCATTTTCTCAGCAAAGTAGGTAATCTGACTATTTGACGCTCCCGTTAAACGGTGACGACAAATATCACGGATTGCCCAATAGGGAAGAGTCTTCAAATGATGAAATTTATCAAAGTATAAGATCCCCTTCTCCTAATTCACTGCAATACATCTCAATTCTTTAACAAACTTCCAGGCCAATGCACGACCTTTGAAAATACCACTATGAAGTTTGTAAAAGCTTCCTTGAATTTCAGCTTTCGGACGATTGTTTTCTTTTTCTTTCAACTTCTTCAAGAATTCCTTCAAACTCTCCGACTGCTCGAACCGTGGTTTGTCATGCCCTTTAAAGATTTCGTCTTCAAACGCTTTGCTCTTCTCTTTCGCCAGTTTCTCGGCATGGTTTAGCAATTCATCTGAGAATCCAGGAAATCCACAATCTTGATTAGTCTTGAAGTATTGTGGATACTCCTCACTAGTTATATCTTCCATTTCAACATCCTCAAATGTAGGAACATCACGGTCATCAGAATGATTCCCGGCTTCCTTCTCAGGTATTTTTGGAATGAAATTATCAGCAAGCAACTCTTCCAAAGTCTTTCCCACCTGCTTTGCTAAACCCTCAAGTATCTCTTTTGAAATCGCCGCAGAAACTTCCCCATCTTCAAGATCAGGGTCATCAAACTCCAACTCAAATAGTTTATTGCTCGAATCAAATATCTCTGGAAATCTGCTAGTCATGTCGATCGTCCAGACTCGATCAGTGAGCATCTGGCGATACATGTTCTTGTCGTCTTCAGATAACGACTGCAATTTCTCATTCCAGAATATATCTTCATCCACATTCTCTCCAGGAGTCTTAGAGCTCGACTCTCCACCCTTACTTGAGTCACACTTCTCATAAGTAAACTTGCCAGCGTTATCATCATCATCATCATCACTACTACTATCGAAAGCAGAGCCGTTTCCATCACTTGAACCATCATCTGAACCTCCATCATCTTTATCATCTTTCTTATTCTTCTTCGTATCATTTCCTGCATCTTCATTAAGTTCTTCATCTTCTTCTTCGTCAGATGGTTCGAAATCAACCTGTTCTTCTTCTCTTTCCTTATCTACTTCACCAGCTTGAAGTTGAGGAGCTTGAGAGTACAAGTTCTTGATCAAATCATCCATATGCTTGTTACTCTTCTTCAACTGTTTATTCTCCTCCTTCAAGACGATAATTCTCCTGGTGTTTCGTTGCTCATGTTTCAGCAACTTCTTATTTTCTCTTTTCAATCTCTTAATCGTTTTCTTCAAAACTTCATTATCATCAGCTGATGTGACTACGACCTCCAACATCTTCTTATCGTTTGTCTTTAATTGCTCGATCTCAGTTTGTTGTTTGTTGATTATATTCATCATCTTAGATAATCTCTGATTCACAGCACTCATAATGTCACTATCCACCGAAACTTTCTTCTTCATGGGTGGTTCAACAACATCAGGCAGTTTGCCTTTTCTGATCTTCTTGAGCACGTTATCCAATGCTTCGTTAACCTCATCAATAGGTATATCTTCACTCTGTTGTGTGCTCGATGTTGTCGTAGTCTTTTGCTTCTTCTGTGCTGGTGCAGTAACCGGTGACTTAGAACTAGTAGCCGGTGGTAGTTTCTTACTAGCTATCAATGATTCAATCTCTTTCTTTCTCTTAAGACTTGGTTTCTCCGGTTTCTTCTTCTTCTTAGCAGCTTGCACAGGAGAACCAGTAAAAGTTTCATCTACATTCATAATCAACTCATCTTCATCAACTGGGATTGGACTCTTGTTCCCTTGATCTTCAACATTCTGGCTAGTAGACACACCAGCCTCAGTGGCCTTGGGCGAGGTGGTCTTTAACGTTTCAGCATCAGAATCCCATTATTCATCTTCTAGCGTCTCTTCTGAATCAACTGACGCTTCGTCCACAATATGTAAACCCTTCTTCACCATCGTCTTGTTTCTTCTTGGCGTACTTTTCTTCTTTTCGGGTTCAGTTGTAACCTCTAACCTTATCTCTTTCTTCTTTGTCTTTCCACTCTTTGCGCCGACATTCACAACCTTTCTTTTGCGTTTTGCATCAGGATCAACAAGATGTAATGGGTTATCAGGATCAGAATCACTGTTTGCATGTCTCACAAGCCCCTCACCCGGATCTGTATAATCAACTCGTGCTAGGTGCCCAAATAAACGCCTTACTGGAGGACGTTCATCAACTGATAATCCCTTATACGCCTTCATCCTAGCAAGTGTATTAAGCGACATATGTTCCTGAACAACTATGTGCTTAGGATCTCTTTTCAGCTCCTTATACTTGTTGTCAAACACCATCTGGAGGAAACGAGGATATAAAAGAAACTTCAGATTCCTCGTGCCGTTCACAGGCTCTAGTAAATGAGTCATCAGCATGCCTGAAACATTGAACGGTTTGTTCAACACTAAGGCAACCATCATAGAACTGATACTCTTTCGCATCAAATCATATCCTCCATCTGCAGATCCGAATACATGAATTAAAACGTGTGCCAGATATTTGAATTGAAGGCACAGTTTTCCCTTATGTAATGAACCGTCAGTGATTGGTCCATTGTATTTCATTCTGAGAAAACACTTTCGCTGATCCATAAAACTGAACTCCTTGGGATCAGTCGGCTTATCATCTAAATTCAACGCTTCTCTCAGATCCTCTTCACAAACAATCACTCTCTGCCCTTGGATCTTGCTCGTCAAGCATGACTCGCATTTCCAAAAATCAAGCTTCGCTTCCGACCAAAATTCTTGCATCATATCCCTGTAGATAATCGTCGGTGTAGCAATAGCATCTATCACCCTGCATCTCTTCAAGAACTCTATGATTCCGACAAACTCCGTATGCTTCTTAACCTCTCCGAGATACGCACAGCAGTTATGCGCATTCTCGAAGTCCAAAAGCTTGGCAGGCTGTGATGATGATCCAGCTTGTTCCGTCATCTTCTCTTGCTCGGACATCGTTAAATCTGCAAAACAAACAAAAACACACGTTGAAAAAAACGACAAAATTTCAAACTTTGAAAATTTTTGGTAATCAGCCTTCTCATTCGCCCAAACGGGGGTACGAATGAGAAATTAACAAGGTACGAATGAGAAAGTTTGAAGGTTCGAATGTATGGATTTTGAATAAAAGTTTCATTCGCCCAAACATTCTTCATTCGACCGGTTGTTTATCTCCTTCGCCCATTCGTAATGGTCGAAGGTGACTGTTCTTAATTTGAATTTTCAATTTTGAAATTGAGTGTTTCTGATCATGTTCTTTTGATTGAAATAGATCCTATTAATGCCGATTAACCATTCAAAACTAACAAATTCAACAATTATTCATTATATATTTGTTTTCAATTGAAACTAGGGTTCGAACCATAACAGGTAATCAATTGATCATACTGTTAGTTTTAAATCAATGGTTTTTGGTTATTCTCCCCCTAAAACACATATGTAATGAAACCTAATCAACAATTGTCACAATGAATTTATTTATAATCAGTTTAATGAATTAGGGCTCGAAACATTAAACAAGAATTAAATCCTTCAATCCTGGGTGTTAACCTGTAAATGATAGTGCAAAATAATCAGTTGGAAGTGACGAGTACAATGGTAAGATTCAAAATAATCAAGCAACAAGGTGAGGTTAGAGTGATTTTTCTGAAAAAATTTGAATGGGGTTCGAATGAGACAAACAGGTATATATAGGCATCCCCCTTCGCCCATTCTATACGTACGAAGGAGAAACTTTTGTCTCCTTCGACCCTAGTGAAAGGTTCGAATGAGCCAAAAGGGTTCGAATGAAACTTGTGTTCAAGAACACTCTCCTTCGCCCGTTTAAAACATACGAAGGAACATGTAAAATCCCACATTCGACCAACCGAATGGGCGAATGAGAAATGGGATTTTTTATAAATGTTCCAAATCTCAAAAACGAGTCCCGGTCCAATTATTTTCCAACTTTTAAGCATCCAACAATCATATTTTCACATTTAAAAAGTTACAAAGCTCAAATGGTGTATCAAGGTTTAGAAAATCGACATCAACCACCATCAGTTATCAAAAATAAGATGGAAATGAAAAATCTTTTTGGATTTTCTAAAGTTTATGCTAAAACACACCTAAAATCTTTTTGAGTTTTGTAATTTTTGACGAGAAAATAAAATGCAAAAATGTAAATGAAAAACTGTAAATGTTTTTGGGATTTCCGGTAAAGGGATCATATCAGATATTGAGAAATCTGATCACACCGTTGATCTTTTGAATTATTATCATTAAAGACAATGTGTGATCTGGCAATTGCTGATATTGTGATCCACATAAACTCACATGCAGACTTTTGTGCAGTGCTTTAAACTGGTACTGATATTTATAGTATAAACATAATTGTCTGTGGTTCCCACGCACACGACATACTCCCGTATCAAGAAGTAAATGCACAAAGACTCATTGTAAAGCGTGATTATGCTTTCGTCGTCTGTAATTGTACAAGATATAATGCATAGAGGTATACAGGTCAGCAAATTAATGCAGCAAAGTAACATATGCACTATACCAGGTTGAGGACTGATATTAATCATGATTTGCATCAGTGATCAATACGATGTAATAGATAATCTTTGATCATCATATAACATGGAAAGTTCCTCAATTCGGTAACTTTAGGATTTGGCATATAGCTCTTTTATAAAGACACCCTGTCTGATCTAGGTCCGTAATGACTTACAGCAGAAGATCAGAGAGGCTATCCCCAGACAACTAATAACATAACGACCCTAAACCTCCGAGTTTTGTACAAAAACCCTATCAAACGAAATTACGGTACTAAGACCATATGCCCATGAGGAGTTCATCCACACAACAATTCGTTTGATATGTATGTATCAGGCACGCAGTAATAGGTCTACGAAGCCTATCAGCACATCGCACAAACTCAGACACACGCCCTATATAGCAGTACATTACTTAGAATGTGTCAGATCCCCACTGATGTACTATCATTTCCCTTTATACTCCAGGAAATCATTTTTGATTTTTCTGATTTTTATAGATTTTCGAATTTACTGATCCCAAGGATAAGCTGGAGCATTTCAAATATGTGACTTCCCAGTTATCATTTGTTCACAGAAATCTGACGGCATTAATCTAAGGGAAGAAGATATAGCAGTTAGCAAAGAAATTTTCTAATTTTTATGGATTTTGAAATTTTTCAATGTTTTTGGATTTTCGAATTTTTTCTGAAAAACAATAAAAAGTTAAACTAAAAAGTGATAGACTGAGGTGGTGATCAGTCCTGTTTTTCTTTAATACCATTAGCTTTTAAAAGATAATCAAATCTGGATTTGTCAAAAGCTTTGGTAAAAAGATCTGCGCGTTGGTAATCAGTGTGGATTTTGACCATATCGATCAACTCTTTAGCATAACAATCACGAATAAAATGATATTTAATCCGGATATGTTTAGCCTTTGAGTGATTTACTAAGTCTTTTGTTAATGCGATTGCGGCCTCATTATCACAGTAAATAGGGGTTTTAAGAAATTGCAAACCGTAATCCACTATCTGTTGTTGGATTCAAAGAACCTGTGAGCAGCAGCTCGATGCTGAAACGTATTCTGCTTCACATGTGGATAGTGCAACTGCGGTTTGTTTCTTGCATTGCCAGGTCACGAGCCTGCTCCCCATAAACTGACATCCAGCCGTTGTGGATTTGCTGTCTTTGTCACAGCCGCCCCAATCTGCATCACTAAAAGCGATTAGGTCAAAATTATCATCATGAGGGTACCAAAGTCCTTTCGATGGACAACCCTTCAGTTATCTAAGGATACGCTTGACAGCTGCAAGATGACTCTGTTTCGGCTTCGATTGATATCGCGCACAAAGACATGTCGCAAACATTATATCGAGTCTAGACACTGTGAGATACATCAGAGATCCGACGATTGCTCTGTATGTAAATGGATCAGTCAGCTTCCCCTTAAGGTCAACTCCAATCCCGTGATTAGGTTGTATCGGGGTATCCATCGGCTTCGAATCATCCATCTGGAATCGGCTCAAGACTTCAGAAACGTATTTCGTCTGGTGAAAAAAGATCCCCGTTGGTCTTTGCTCCACCTGCAAGCCTAGGAAAAACTGCATTTCTCCCATTGCGCTCATTTCGAACTTTTCCTGCATAACTTTTTCAAATTCCCTGCACAGAAGTTCGTTAGTTGACCCGAAAATAATATCATCAACATAAATTTGTACAAGAAGCAAATCATCTCCTGCTCGTTTCGTGAACAGTGTGCAGTCTACCAGTCCGCGTTTGAATCCTTTCGAGAGAAGATACGTGCTCAGCTCCTCATACCATTGTCTCGGAGCCTGGTGCAACCCGTAGAGAGCTTTGTTCAAAACATAAACCTTATCCCGGTGAATAGGGTCCTCAAAGCCTGGCGGTTGACCTACGTAAACTTCCTCTTTGACCACACCGTAAAGAAATGCGCTCTTTACATCCATCTGATACACCTTAAATTTCTTCCATGATGCAAACGCTAGAAACATTCGGATAGCTTCCAAGCGTGCAACCGGTGCATAGATTTCATTGTAGTCGATTCCCTCAACCTGATGAAAACCTTGAACAACCAAACAAGCTTTGTTTCGCACTATGACTCCTCTATCATCCTTCTTGCACTTAAACACCCATTTGGTTCCAATTTTCTTTCTTCCAGGGGGCAAATCTGTCAGTGTCCATACACCGAGTTTCTGGAATTGTAACAACTCCTCCTGCATTGCTTCCACCCAGGCATCATCCAAAAGAGCATCCTTGTATGTCCGCGGCTCGACCTGCGAAACATATCAAGCAAACGACCAGTCATTTTGAAAACCAGATTTCTGTATTTTGGCATATAAAGCAAGGTTGCCAATGTTTTCTGGTGCTTGAGCATTTCTCAACTGCCCTCTTGTCATCACGCTGCTACCAGGATCACCAATAACCTGTTCAAGCGGGTGTATGCGATGTATCCGAGATTCCGGATAATCAGGTACTTGTACGCCCGTTTGTGTTGTCAAATTCTCTGTAGAAACCAGATCATTACCCCATTCGATGTTGAAGCATCAGTATTAGTTGGGTTCACTGGTGGTGTCACTGTAGCATTGTCCAGAATAGCTTCACTTGTTGCATCATCGTCTTCATCTTCTGAATCGGATGAATTAAGCGTTGTGGAAGCTTCTTGGAACACCTCTTCTTCCATCACAGGAGCATTGGTATCATTAGAAGCTGCTTGGGGGTTTACAGTGATCGGACGCACTAACGGTGAAGTTACGGCGTTTTCGACCTCGTAGTACAAGCGAAGTACAGCTTCCTCAACCATGCTATCTAAATTGAATGATTCAAAGAAGTCTTTGTAATCAAACATCCAATCTGGACCTCCACCTTGTACATTTTGTGTGTATCTTTGTACTTCGACGTTAGCCCACTCCTCGACTTTTCAAGTTCTTTTGTTGAATACCCGTTTTAGTGGGGTTGCATATCCAACAAAATAACCTTCTTCAGCCTTTGGTGCGAACTTCTCCGAAGGATTCAGCATTGTACATGGGGCACCAAATGGTTCTAGATACTCCAGATTCGGCTTGCGTCGGTTCAACAGCTCATAAGAAGTTTTGCCAAACTTCTTCACTGTCAAAACACGGTTAAGAGTATAACATGCTGCGTAAATAGCTTCGTTCCAGAACATGACTGGAAGATTTGAATCCGCAAGCATAGTTCTCGCCGTTTCGATTAGAGTCCTGTTCTTTCTCTCTGCGACACCGTTCTGCTGGGGTGTATACGGAGCGCTATATTCATGATGAATTCCCTTGTTTGCACAAAGATCCTCCATCTGAGCGTTTTTGAACTCCGTCCCATTGTCACTCCGGATTCGTTTGATCTTCAGACCATATATATTCTCCAGACGTGTAAACAGAACCTTCAGATTGTCAAAAGTGTCGCTTTTCTGATGCAAGCACATGACCCATGAAAATCTTGAATAATCATCAGTCACCACTAGACAGTACAACTCCCCGGCATGACTTTTACGTCTGACTGGACCGAATAAGTCCATGTGCAAACGCTCAAGCGGCAGTTCAACGGAATTGACTTTCTTTGGTCTATGGGACTGTTTGTGCTGCTTTCCCTTTTTGCAACTAACACACTTGTCATTCAAATGGAAATGTTTTACATTAACTCCCGTGACAAGTTCATTCTTCACTAACTGGTTCATCTTTCTCAAATGGATGTGTCCCATTCTCCTGTGCCACATTATGGATTCTTTTTCTGTAGCCTTAGAGAGGAAACACGTGACTTGGCCATGGGTGGTCATTGCTTTGGACATATCGAGAATATACAAATTGTTTACTCTCGGTGCCTTCAGCATCACCCACTCTTTCGGAAGTTCAAACCCAGGTTTCAAGATATAGCAGGATTTGTCATCAAAATACACAGAAAATTGTTTATCACAGATTTGACTAACACTGAGCAGATTGTAATCTATCTGTTTCACGTATGATATCCGCTCAAATGTCACGACCCCATTGCTTACACTACCCTCCATCGTAATGTAGCCTCCTTTATTACCAGCAAACGCTAAATAACCTCCGTTTATGTTTTTGATATCAAAGAGTTACGTGAGGTCCCCTGTCATGTGACCAGAAGCTCCACTGTCAACAATCCATAGGCTGCTAACAGGGCCAGCTGGAGCTCCCTGCACATATAAAGTAAAGCAGTTAGATCTTTCGGGGACCCAAGCCTGTTTGGTCTTGGGTCTTTGAACAGGTTGTTTCAAAGATTCTTTCAATTCACAAACATCTTGGGTTAACTCAACCCCTTTCTTCTCACTCACAATTTTCTTTTTCTCACTCTTCTCATTCTGTGAAGTTGAGGCTCCTTCAGATTCCTTAGATGACCAGGATTGCTCTGATCTTTTCAAGATCCGGATCTGAGATTTTGAAGTCTCAGCCGGTTTCTTTACTTCATCTTTAAATGCAACCTTCTTGGTTACCTTCTCTGATTTAACAGAGACAGGTCCAACTGCTTGTTTTCCATTAGGTTTAGGAGCAACCTTTTTGTTATTAGCAGTTGAGTTCATCACAGGTTTCTTAGCAGATTTCTCAGTGTTTATCCGGTTGCGTTTATCATACGTCATCGGACGGTTTTCCCTCTTGTTGTAAAAATTGTTTTGATTATAATAAAGTTCTTGCTGAGGGAAATACCGTCTTTGTGGATAACCGTAGTTGTCAACCGGATAATCATGATATTGCCTCATCTCCACCTCGTGCCTTTTGTGTCGTACGTACGGGCAGGCGGCAAGTAAATGTCCCCGTTCCCCGCACTTATAACACGCATGATATTCCTCATAGTTTTCTTTGATCGGCGACTTGGAAAAGCTAGCAATGGGATATCGATCGACCATGCATTGTTTCCTTAAACTCTCAGGAGCTGGGTCCTTCGAGTAAGTCGGTTCAATAAAACTGTTTGCTTTATCAACTGGCAAAACAAATTGTGTGACATTGACCTTGGCATCTTTATCCGAGTAAATTTTCTCTAAAATTTCTGGAGGAATGTCGTTGGTTCGTTCAAATTTTGGAAACCAAATCGTACTTTCCTGCCAGATCTTTTCGATTTTGGAATAATTGACAAACTTAATCGGATATTCATCATCAGATAAAATCTTATCGGAGCCTTGCATCCGATAGAAGATTTTGACAGGTTTGTCACACGATTCATTGCTCATATCATTTGGTTTGTCAGATTTAATCTCATTTTTCTTTTCAACCAGTTTAACCACATTTTTCTCAGATTTAGTTTCAATTTTCTTTTCAACCGGTTTGCTCACATTTTTCTCAATTTTCTTTACCTCTTTCTTTTCAACACACTTACCAACAAACTTTTCAGTTTTCTTAACCACATTCTTTCGATGAGCATTTGCCATGGGATGAATGATCTGAGACGGTGAGACTGGCTCAGTAGTGATTATGTGATTTTCATCTGGGATACCACTTTCATTTTCAACCGTCTCAGATTGTTCATCTTCTTCATCTGAATCATCAGCAGCGACCACACCCTCATTGTTTCCCAGTACAGGTCTCACATCAGAATACGGATCCCCGACACTAGAAGTATTGGGCTCGTTTTCTGATGTGGAGTCAGAATTGACTAACGTCTCCGGTGGTATTGCATGTAAATTGTGGTTCTCAAACAATACCGGAGATGGGACCGCCTTATAGTTTGCACTATTCGACTGGGAGGGTTCTTCTATGATATGGTCAACTACATATGCTATGTGCTTGTAACTCTCTAACTTCTTGTTTACTTTTTCAGCAAAGCACTTGATGGTTGCCATTTCTAACTTAGTGTTTTCCATTTCATTGATATAGTTATTAATGGCAAGTTGTTTAATTGACAATGTCTTTTTAAGTTCAGACACATCCTTTTTATAACCATCAAGAACTTTGTTGAAATCTTTTAAATCTTCTTGATAAATCTGACAGTTTATTTTGGCACTCTCAAGTTGGACCTTGAGAAGCTTGTTTTCATCTGTCAGTTTTTCAAAATCAGCACATTTAACACATTTAACACACACTTGAGATTGAGATTCAGAACTTACCGGTTTAGGAGGTTCTGTCATTGCCATCAAAGCGAAGTGAGCTTCCTTCCCTGCGAAGAATTTGGAGTAGTCAATCTTGGTGCATGCATCATTCACCATACATGACTTGCGGGTCATAAGAAAATCAGCTTCAGCTAGCAGTTGATCTATGTCATCATCTAGTGAATTCACACTAGCTTCTGAATCAGATTTACTCTCCATATCCGAATAAGCTGAATCGTAGTGATCTCCAACATCCGTGACAGAATCAAGAATCATCCCAGATTTCTTGTCTTCACTCTCAGCAATCACATCCTCATTCACTTCCTCAATTTTCAACTCCGACACTTTTTCAATCACAACCTCCTCTTCAGTCTCCTCATTCTCATCCAGACTCATCTTCTGTGCCACACAAGCCACGTTCCCAGCGGTAATCTCCTCCACCCCCAATTGCATACCCATCCAATCAAAACCTTCATCCTTTTGGATCACAAGTGCTTGGTTTTGATTGTCAGTTTGGTTTTGGTTTTGTGTGTTAGGTGTAGAGATAGGAACTATGGTTCGGTTTGGATTTTGTTGAGGTTGGTTTTGAGTTGTCGGTTGTCTAGTGTTGGTATTTTGTTGACGGTTCTGATAATTGTTTTGTGGTTGAAAGCTTGAGATGTTGGGACTGTTGTATGAAACTTGATTTTGGTTTTGGTTTTGTCTGTTTTGGTATGTTGAATTGAACGGGTTTCGATTACCTTGCTGTGCAGGCTGTGTGCACTCTCTTTTAAAGTGACCCTTCTCACCACAGTTGAAGCATGTAACTTTTGCTTTGTTGAATCCGTATGTGGTGTTGGGAGAAGTTGAAAGGTCAGTTCTTCCAGTCTTCTGAATAAAGTCAGTGGCTCTCATCATTATGCTTGCAAAAGCCCACTGAATGTCCATAAGCTCCATCTCCTCTTTGTCGATTTGAGCGTAGTCCTCATTAGTGAGATTGTTGTTTCCAATCTGACTCGCAACCAATCCGTTATATGATGCAACCATAGCAGACACTAAAGCAACGTGCTGTTGAGCAATTTCAACAGTCACATTGTTAAGATTCGAGGTCTCTAACACAATCGGGCTTTGACTTGATTGTGCTTGAGTAATCTGCATCTGATTCATGTGAGGAGTATATTGTTGTTGTTGTTGAGGTTGACTTGCTGTGTAGCAGGCAGCTTGTTGTAATGGTGAAAAAGGTGGGATAAAGTTTGGTGTTGGATAAGATTGTGGTGTGTATGATGGTGTATAAGATGAAGTTTGGGCAAGGTAGTTGATGGGTGCTTTTGTGGATTCAACAACATTGGATACACATGCAATGTGAGGAGCAACATTAGAAGTAGTGCTTGAAGCAGAAAGAGAGTTAGATGTACCACTCACATACAGATCAGGATTCTGTGGAATCTGAGCTCTCTTGGCTTTTCTCTTCTCCTCCATCTCTTTGTTTTCCAGCTTTTGAATAAACTCGTTGATAGTCCAATACTGGTATGCATCCTTTTCCTTCAACACTTCAATGTGTTGGTTCCAGTAGGGTGGTAAAGCATCAAAGAATTTATCCACCAATTCTGACATTGGTATGCTGATCTCATAGCTCGACAATTCTGTGAGCAAATGACAATACCGTGGAACCAACTCTTTTAGAGTCTCATTGCCCATGTAACTGAAGTTTTCAAATTCCTTTCGAAGCTCTTCCATCCTCAGCTTCCTTGTCTTCTCATTACCATCATGTCGATTTCTCAGCATGTCCCATAATTGTTTGGATGTTGTACACGATCCAAACTGATGCAATAAATCAGTGTTGATCGCCTGGGATAGCTGAGAGAATGCCTTCTTCTCTATCGCAAACCTCTTTTTCTCATCATCCGCCAAGTTCTCCAAAGGTATCGGTTCTCCAATATTCTCCAGAATAGGAGCAACATACCCCTTTACAATCATTTGCCATGCCTCGGCTCCCTCAAGTCCTTGTCCTTCCACATGAATCTTAAACTTCGTCTACCAAGTATTATACTCCTTCATGTCCATTAGCTTTGGTGGACGATTGCCGCTTCCTGAGGATAGATCATGAATAAGAGTGGATATGGCATTGGTCGTCTGCGAATGAACTGCAGCTGCTGCAACTCCCCAATAGTTGTCAATCGGTTGTTGTAATGGTTGAACAACTTGTTGAGGAGCCGAACTAGTCATCACCATGTAATTTATTGGCTGGGATGGTGGACTAGTCTTCCGGGCTGCAACCGACCATGGATCTTGTGTTGTCTGCTGTTGTGGTGCTTGAGTAGGTCTTGGCGTTGTTGGGAAGTTCCACATCTTGACCTGCAAACGATTAAACACGAAAAGATTAAAAATGTTTTAAAACAGGATTCTCTTTCGTATGATCGAACGTGCGAATGAGAAATAATCTTCTCTTTCGACCGTTTTAATTGATACGAATGTGGACTGAAATCACAAAATCTCTTTCGACCGCTTTCTTCTCTCGTTCGACCGTTCTCCTGCTCCTTCGACCGTTCGATCAATCGAAGGTGACACAACTGGGCGAATGAACAAAATAAGCAATGAAAGTCTACGTTCGACCACTAAAACACTTCCTTCGACCTCAAAATCCTTCTTTCGACCCAAAGAAATTCCACTTTCGACCACTCTCTCTCTTTCGACCCCTGAGATTTCAAAAACGGTTATTCTTTGAAAATCCGTTAATTTTGATCATGTTTATCAAATGTTGATGGATTTTGATGATCTAAATCAGGTTTTGAATCGGAATTGATTTGGAACAACTTTAATGAAGAGAATTATCCAATTTAACCTCGAAATCAAGTTGTAATCAATCAAAATCTTATCACATTAGTTTGTTCAATGAAAACAGAAACTTTTTGACCAAAATTGGGTCCAAATCAACTGAGAAACTATTAATTTGTGGTTGTTTGATCCAGAATGGCTCTGATACCACTTTGTATGTGCGTGAAAGGATCGTATAACAACAAAGAATGATCAAACAAGTTAGTTTTAGGTGCGGAATCCCTAAAACTATCACAAAATAATAGTCAATCAGATTAAAACACACAGATCATCATTTTCAAAAGCTTTTCATTAATTAACAACTCGATTACACGTTGAAATATGATTACAAACAAGGTAAGAACGTGAAAAGAGTTAAACAAAACACTAGAGAGAATATCAGAAAGTGGAGGGAATAATAATGACCAAAAGTTACATTCAAAAATCAAACTTGTCTATTTATAGACTACACATTCGCCCAAATTGATTGTGCGAATGTGCAGGTTCGCCCAATCTGTCTGGTCGAACCAAGTTTTACAATAAACAATATACACATTCGACCAGAAGATCTTCCTTCGCACCTTCTAATCTTCATTCGCACCTTCTGAATCTCTCCTTCGCACCAACGACATTTACCAAAATAAGTTTGTTGTTCAATCCGAAGCACTAGTCGCACTTTTGCATCTACAGTTTCCTCAATCCTTTCTGTCCTAACAATCTCCCCCTGGATTGATGAAGCCAAAACCTTATCTAATTCCTTATTGCTGTTTTGTTCTGTCACTAACTATCTTCCATATTTCTTTGAACATGGAATTCTTCAATTGATTCAGCTGTTCATCAGTGAGAGATCCTTTTTGAGGTTCTAGATGTTGAATTGTAAGCAAGTCTTGTGTTGATAGATTTTTCAGTTCATTCATGGATTTGAAGGCCTTGCTTGTAAGATCTCTTCTTGTTACCAATACTGAGTTGGAATCAGTAAAGGACCATCTGATGATCAGAACTTTAGATCTGTCAAAATCTGAAGCATAGGGAACCATGTTGGATCCCTGGGATGTTCCTAAGTGTTGGATGTTCTCTATTTCAGTGACTCTCAGGTGGGATTCACTTCTGTCTTCTGTTTGCACCACATCAGGTAATTTAAAAGTAGGTAAGTGATGTTCAGTAACTACCTTTGTGTGCAGTTTGTCCGTTATAGTCTTCTGGATTTGGTAAGCAAATGTTGAAGGATCCTTGAACTGTGTTATCAGAGGCTTTTCTCTAATATCAAAGTCTCCTTGTACAACTGTGTTGCCTTCTAGCAGCACCATCTAGAAATCAGTCTTTGTATTGTCCTCTGTCTTTCTTTTGGTAGCAGTTCTTTGTTTGACACCAGAAGTTCTAACTACTGATGTTGATACTTCAGAAGTTTTGTACTTCTCTGGATTTGTAGCCTTGTCAGCCTTGTATCTTGTGTATGTGTCCAGTAGTTTGTCTTCTCTCCATTTTGACACTAAGGCTTTTGAACCATAGCCACTCTTGACTTTATCCTAGCTTCCAGTGACTCCTTTGGTTCCTTAATCTTCTCCCCCTTTTTGGCTTCAACCACTTCTAGAAGCATGCCAGCTTTAGAAGTTTTACCAGAGAGTTCAGCAAGCTGTCTTAAGTTGTTGTCAATTTTGTTGGACAGCTCACCAAGTTTCTTGTTAATCACCTCAAATTGATTTGTGGTTTTCAACTCCCAAGCAGTTGTGAACGATTTGAGGTGATTGGTTATTAGGGTGTTCATCATCTGGTATAGGGCACCATCTGGGCTGCATAGTTGGTTCAAATCTACGCTTGATGACCCAGGGAATTAGCTAGGCATTTTTAGTGAGGGGTGTGTTTTTGGTAGTAGCAGCCTGGGTGGTAAATGAGTAGTAGAAGCCTCAAATGTACCTAAGGTCTCTAAGTTTGGGCTTAGAAACCCTGGTTCATCCTCATCTCTTGGGTTAGGGCTATGGACATCCACATTCATGTCATGATCTGATGGTATGTCCCCTGTTTGATGTGGTTGTTGGGGACTGACATGTTCTAATGGGATGGTCTCTTTTAGCACAGAGAGAAGTTTGGCTATTTCAATGGTTGATAGTTCTGGTTCAGTAGTTTGGGGTAAAGGTTCAGCAGTTTCAAAAGAAGGGTCAGTTGGTATGGTTTTCTTGAATTTCTTTCTTTTGAAAAGAATAGTAGTTGGGGCTCTTGTGGGGGTTTGAGATGGATGAGACTGAGAGGATGTTTCAGTCACATCTTTGTCAAGTGCAGATTGCACATTGGCAGGTTCAGGCATCTCAACTTCCTGAACTGCCTTTCTTTTAAGGCTGGTGGGTTTTAGTTTTTGTTGTTTTGTTTTCTTGGCCTTTTTGGGTAAGGGTTTGGAAGATGAGGGTTCCATGGGGACTGTTTCTTGTTCCCCTTGGTCATCTTCTGGCCAGGCAGCCGGTTTATTATGCCTAGAGTATGCTTGTGAGGTTAATGGGTTTAAAACAATTGTTTTACCCACAAGCACCTCTTCTCCAAGTTCTTTAATTATGCATTGCATAATGAACCTTGGATATAACAAAAACTTATTTTTAGACTTTTGGTGATGTAACACCAACTCATTAAAGAAAAGTGCTGATGCCCTGAATTTTGTTTCATTCACAATGGAATGAAAAATAGGTTGAAAAGTAGAGGGCATCTGATCATAAGATCTAGTTTTTGGACTCAAACACATGATGAGAGAGTACCTTGGTAACCACACTCTGTCATGGTCAAATGAATTTCAGTGTTTGGAAATTGATCTGGGGCATCCACATCATCTAGACCCAGTCTAATCCCCAAAGTTGCTGGTGTGATTGCCATTGTTCTCTCTTGGATGGTTGATTTGAGGGAGATCACTTGATCATTCACTGTCATCGTCTCCGCGTTCGCCTAGAACTCATTTAGAGTTTCAGTATGGATTGGAGAATCAATGGTGAGGGCAGTGAAATATTGGAATTTGACGACTAAATCAATGATTTCGTCGTATTGGGACCAGGCTTCATGTTTCTCAAAGTAGCCTCTTTGATTGTGTCCCTATTTCAGTATAAGAGCCATGCGGTTTGTGTGTAGGTGGATCGAACAGTGTTTTTGTTTGCAGGTTAAGGGTTTGAGAGTGTTTTTGAGAGAGAAGGAGGGAATTTTGCTTTTTGAAAGGATAAGTGTTGGAAAATGTGTTTATCAGAGGTTTATAACCGCCTTAGGTCAAACTTCTGAAGTGGGAAATGTCTGATTTACCCTTAATGACAAAACTGCTGATGAAGAACAACTTTCATCAGTAGTTCCCATTTTCTCTTCAGTAGTTTGTTAACAACTAATGAGAATGTTTATAAACACTTTATTCATAACTTCTGAAGTTTATTTTATCAGAAGTTAATCATTTTTCAGAAAATATTCCCATACTGATGTTTTGTACATCAGTAGTTTCTCTCTTTTTGTTTTTCAGAAGTTTTATAACAAAACAGATGTAAGTGATAAATAAAATATGTGCAGAAAAGTAAAAGAAACACTTACAAATTTAGCATCCCAAGCATGGATACTAACTTTTGAAATGTTGATGTGTCAAGGGGTCAAGTGAATATGTCAGCTATTTGATTAGCTATTGTCACATGCTTCACTTCAATCTTGCCTTTTTCATAGCAATCCCTTATGAAATGATACCTGATTTCCATATGTTTAGTCTTTGAGAACTGAACATGATTTTGAATGATGCTGATGGCAGATTTACTGTCTACAAGCAATAGTGTCTTGGTCTCTTTGATTCCATAATCAAGAAGTTGATATTGGAGCCATTGTATCTGTGATGTACAACTTGCAGCTGCAATGTATTCAGCTTCAGCAGTTGAAGTTGCAACAGATGTTTGCTTCTTTGATTGCCAAGACACTAGACAGTTTCCCAAGAATTGACAACCACCAGATGTTGATTTTCTTGACATTTTGCACCCTGCATAGTCACTATCTGAAAAAGCTGATAACTTGGTATTGCTAGAAGCAGGATAACAAATTCCAAGTGTAGGAGTTCCTTTCAGATATCTGAAGATTCTTTTGACTGCAACTAGGTGTGATTCCCTAGGAGCTGATTGATATCTAGCACAGACACATGTTGAAAACATAATATCTGGTCTAGAAGCAGTTAGATATAAAAGGGAACCTATCATACATCTATACATGGTTTGATCAACCTGTTTTCCTTGATCATCTGGTTCAACTTGTGTGATAGGTGTCATAGGAGTAGAACATGATTTACAGACTTGTAAAGAAAATTTGTTCAATAATTATTTAACATATTTAGATTGATGTATAAAAGTTTCATTTGTTTGTTGTTTAATCTGCAGTCCTAAAAAGTACTGCAGTTCTCCCATTGTACTCATCTCAAATTTTGATTGCATGAGCTTCTTAAATTCATCACACAGTTTTGTGTTTGTTGAACCAAATATGATATCATCAACATAAATTTGAACAAGTAAGACATGATTTCCGACATTTTTAATGAAAAGAGTTTTATCAATGGAGCCTCTTGTAAAGTTATTTTTGAGCAAAAAGTTGGAAAGTATTTCATACCAGGCTCTTGGAGCCTGCTTTAGCCCATAAAGAGCTTTGTCAAGCTTGTACACCCACTTAGGATGAGAAGGATCCTCAAACCCAGGTGGCTGACAGACATACACTTCCTCTTTGATCTTTCCATACAAAAATGCACTTTTAACATCCATTTGGAAAAGTTTTATTTTGTTAGAAATGGCATAAGCCAGAAATAACCTGATGGCTTCAAGTCTTGCAACTGGAGCAAAGGTTTCATCATAATCAATTCCTTCTTCTTGAGAATAACCTTGTACCACCAGTCTTGCTGAGAATCCGATTATAAACCGAATCCACAGATCGATTACGCGAAAACAACTCGGTTTTAGACGGAAGATTTGAGACGAGACGGAAATAAACGATTAGAAAGTCATCACAGATTGGTATTGCATCAGAAACGGTTACAGACACTGTCATCAGTAGGATAAACATCTGTCTCAGGGCCAGGGGAGGTCGGGCATGACCTCCCCCTTGAGAGCATTCAAAGCACAAACTCAAAATCTACAAATGAAAAACACACATGAGATTGCTATTTATAGTCCAAAACATTTTAAGGAGGTCGAACCTGCAGGTTCGCCCCTTTAAGGAGGTCGAACCTGCAGGTTCGCCCCTTTAAGGAGGTCGAACCTGCAGGTTCGCCCCTTGAAGGAGGTCGAACCAAGACTTATGTTTTGGTCTATATTCACAAATGCATCAGATCCATAAAATGCCCTTATGCATCACCACAATCTCATGTAATACAATACAAGACTCAACCCCTAGTCTATTCGACAGTGACGTCCACAGAAAGTGCATCAACAATCCACAAATCTCTTGCACATCAACAGTCAATATCACAGGTCTCCCCCTCAATACATGTAATATTGTATTGAGTAGAAATACAATATCCTTCGTGAACCGACCAAGTAATGCACTACGGACCGTCAGCATCAATACGCAGGAAGTCAGCTAGACCACGTATATCATTTGCGAATTCAACCGGCCAGCTGAATTACAACCAGATCACCTAGTTATGCCAATGTGAAGTCGACAGTGTAATGCACTACAGTCACGTAGCATCAGTACCCAGGGATGTCATCTTGACCAAGTACTTCACGCGCAATCCAACTAGTCTGATCTGCATCCTGATAAGACCCCTGCTAGAAGGATTCCATACTGACCGATCAGATATTCAATGTAACATATGGGTACCACCACTCATTTACGTCTTCTATCTGCACTTAACCTTTGCATCACTCTTCACACCAACTGGAGAAATCTAACTGTCAGTACTTAATTAAACCTCTCATATGTGACTATGTGCAAAACAATCCACTCGGACACTATATCTTCTATGAAATTCCTCATCAATGCTGACTGTGATTGCATTAACACTTTCTTCTCTTTGAATGTTCTTGAGTAACTTCATCTGTTCGTCAGAATACTAGCCGTAGACGAGTGAATCAAGCAATCAAAAGTTTTCAGCGGGAACTACCAGTACTATTGCGGACTTGAAATGCTTCAGAAACTGAAGTTTTCGACGGGGCCTAACAATATCTACCAATAGCTCTTGAAATTCTCCAGGATTGTAATCTTGAAACTTTCGTTGAATCTACATGCCACATGACTCCTACTAGGATCCCTCATTACTATTGGAACATTGAGATCTCATTCTTGATATAACAACTTTGTTTGAACAAGTTCCTACAATCTCACTGGAACTGGGTTGACTGTTCTCAACTTGCGCAATTAAAATATATCTGATTTTTCTGGCCCATAATAGTCATTTGAATCTAATTGTCATACTGTTGATTCTCATGACTACCCCACAATAAAACGTTTCATCATCATCATTTCTTCAACAATTTATGTAGACATCATCACCATTCTCCCAAAAATCTTTTTTACCCCTTAAAATACCAATTTTTCATTCTATATGTCGAGGGGGCGAAAGTGGAAATAAATCTACATTCGACCCCTGTGTAAGGTCGAAGGTACATTGATTGGGTCGAACCAAGTTTGTTTAAGCCTGACTAAGACTGACATTCCACGTTCGACCTATCGTGAGGTCGAATGTGGAAAACTTCCAAGTTCGACCTCTGTTATTAACACAAATTAGCAGATTCGACCTCCAAATCCTACATTCGACCGTTTACAACTCACGTTCGACCACTCGTAAGGTCGTATCTACTGCACATTCGACCATTTGCAGAAAAAACGTGTTCTTCTTCAATATTTTCTGCAAATCAGCCCATAAACACTCTAAAACTTCGAATTTGATGATGAAATTTGTACAGAAAGGTGCGGAAATGAATACCTAACCCTCGAATTAACAAAAACATGGAGAAATCACATGATTTTGGGTTCAATTAAGAATCTAGGGTTTCAAGGGTTTCAACCTTTCAATTAAAAACTGATTTTTAACGTCTGAAATCATGAAATCAAGCTGTGATTGATTCAAACGACTGTTAGATCGTTCAAATTGGTACCACGGCTTTGATACCACTTTGTATGTGTATAGGATCGGCTATTAAAACAAAGAATATGATCAAACAAGTTCAATTTAGCTGCGGAATCCCTGAATTGATCACGAAATGATAATAAAACTAGCAAAACACACAAATCATCACAAACGTTTTCATTTCATTCATAATCATTGTTAATAATCTTTACAAAGCTTGTTTATAATGATTAAGCTCAATTACAGACTTGACAAAAACCCTAGGGAGACAAACACTCTGAGAGGGAAACAAAATGACCAAAAGTTAAACATTGAAAAATGATTCAGCCTTATATAGACCTGCACATTCGACCATTTGTTTGGGCGAATGTGAAGGTTCGACCATTCATAGTGGGCGAACCAAGACATATGTACACACAAAACTACATTCGACCTCCCAGAGCTCCCTTCGACCAGTTAATATCCACCTTCGACCATTCGTAATCAGCAAAACATATTAGAATTCGCAATTCAATAGCACTAGTCGCACTTCCGTGTAACTACACTTGCCTTGTTCTTAATAATCATACCAGCCTCATCTTGTTTGTTCCTGAAAACCCATCTTGTGCCAATTGGTAGCTTGTTTGGTGGTAAGGGACAAATTTCCCAAACCTGTTGCTTCTTGAATTGGAGCAACTCATCTTGCATAGCCTGCACCCAATCGTTGTCTTTGAGGGCTTCTTGGTACTTCTTAGGTTCCAACTGAGAAATGAATGCTGAGAAGAAGCAAAAGTTGGAAAGCTGGTTTCTAGTGAGAACACCTGATGCAATATCACCCATGATTTGTTCCAATGGATGATCTTTGTGTTCAATCAGTTGTTGTAAACCACTGACAGGTGTAGGTGGCTCTTGTACTTCATCAAACAAACCACTAAGGTTTATAATGTCTGGTTCAGCTGTTTGAACATCTTCAGTAGTAGTAGGAGCTGAATCAGATGTTTGAGTTTGTACATCAGTAGTTGTTGAATCAGTAGTTTGTGAAACTTCTGATGGTTTGAAAGTTGACTTAATGACTGTATTAGGAGTCCATGGTGTTGGATCCTCATCATCGAACCTCTGATCACCATAATAAATAGGTTTAGATGAAGTGACAGTCTTTTTAGGTCCGAAATGGAAGCTGTCAAGGTCAAAGAGTTCAGCAGGATGTGCTGGAATAAGAGTGTGTTTTGATTCATTGAACTTGACATTCAGTGTTTCTTCTATTATCCTGGTTCTTGAGTTAAAAACCTTGTAGGCTTTTTCTAGTGGAAGAGTAACCAAGAAAATAACCTGAATCAAATTTAGCAGCAAACTTTGAAATACAGTCTTTGATGTTTAGAATAAAACATTAACATCCAAAAGCCCTGAAAAAGGAGATAAGGGGCTTAATGCCATGAAGAACTTCATAGGCAGTTTTGGAGTGTCTCTTGTTGACAAGGACTCTATTCTGAACATAACATGCAGTGTTGACTGCTTCAGCCCAGAAATACAATGGTAGGCCTGAATCAGCTAACATGGTTCTTGCTGCTTCAATTAATGTCCTGTTCTTCCTTTCTACCACACCATTTTGTTCAGGAGTTCTGGGAACACTGAATTGTCTAATAATCCCTTTAGACAAACAGAATTCATCCAGAGTTTTGTTCCTGAATTCTGTTCCATTATCACTTCTAATGGCTTTGATAGATAGAGAATATTGTTTCTCTATTTGTAGAATGAAGAACTTGATGATTTCAGCTGCCTCATCCTTGGAAAATAAGAAGAATACCCATGTGAATCTTGAATAGTCATCAATGATGACTAAGCAGTACTTCTTCTTACCAAGGCTCATGATTTTTACTGGCTCAAATAAGTCCATATGGAGTAGTTGAAGACATGCAGTTGTTTTTTATTCTTTAATAGACCTATAGGAGGACTTATGTTGCTTTCCCTTTAAACAGGATACACAGTGTTCTTGACACTGGTATACTTTCAAGGGTAGACCTCTGACCAACCCATTTTTGTGACTTTATTTATGGTTTTAAAGTTCACATGGCCAAGTCTCCTGTGCCAGAGATCAGTCTCTAAAGTTGATGCCCTTGAGAAGAAACATGAAGTGTTGTTCAGTACTTTGTCCTTTTCAATGTCCACTGCATAGACATTGCCACATCTTTTGGCTATCAACAAAGTATGATCTTCAATGATCTTCTCTATCAACTTCTGGCCTTCTGGTGATATGATCTTGCATGTTGTCTTTGTTAAAAAGGAAGAATATCCTTTATCACACATTTGTGACACACTCAGCAAGTTGTACTCAAGGTTTTCAACCAGATTGACCTTGTCAAACTGTATTTTGCCAGAAGAGACATTGCCATGTCATAGCACATATCCCTTGGCATTGTTCCCAAAGGATACAGATCCTTCTCTTTGACTGATAAAGTTGTTTATCAGGTATCTGCATCCTGTCATGTGCATTGAGCCTCCACTGTCAACATACTAAAGGCTATTTAAGCCTCTGGAGACTCTCTGCACAAAGTAGCAAATTAGTTAGATTTAGGAACCCAAGCCAGTTTGGCTTTGGGTTTGCTCTTGAGAACATTAACAGTTTGTTCTTGACCAGGTTGAGGAATCCATATCTTTTTGGCAATGGATTTTTCATTAAGAGCAATGGTGGTATCCTTTTGAGGACCACCATCAACCTGGGTCATCAGTAGTTTGTGAAACTGCTGATGATGTAGGTCTAACTACTGAAAGAGAATTTTGAGTAAAAGACTGTTGTTGAGATTTCATCTTTTTCTGAGAAAAGGTGTTGACTGGTTGCTGTTTCTTGGGAGAAAAGGTTTCTTCAAAATCATTTTTGAGTTGTTTTCCCACAACCAGTTGTAAATTTTTCTTGTTATACTGAATTCCTTTTCTGTATCTAAAAAATTCTGTTTTGTGGTTGAACAAGCCACATATTTCAATTTCTTTTGCCTTTTCTTTGTCATTTAAAGGAAAATTTCTGACTGTTTTGATTTGATTTAGGTCATCAGTAGTTTTCAGGTTCTCAACTCCTGATGTAGATGAAACTACTGATGGCTTAAAGTCAGATTTTATCAGTACTTCTGAAGAACTTTCTTTTAAAGTTTTTAGAAAGTTTTCATGAAAAGATGTGCATTCTTTCTCTTCAGAAGTTTCATTTGAAACAATTTTTCTCCCATCTTCAGTAGTTTTAGGGGAAAAATCAGTTGGTGTTTCAGTGTGATTGTTAAGCAGCAGTTGGTACCCTTTACAAGATTCCAAACCTAACATTTGATGCACTTTGATTGTTAAGCAGCAGTTGGTACCCTTTACAAGATTCCACCCATTTTTCACAATCAACCTTGGTGTCAGCAAGCTCTTTTCTGACATTTCCTAGGTCTTCTATCATGATTTTAAGTTGTGCTTAGGTTAAAATAGCATTGTTAGTTAATTTAGAATTTTCTTTTGCCTTTGCAGCAAGTTTTCTTTCTAAATCACATTTCATCTGAGTAAATTTTCTCTCAGAGTCATTTGCTTTGCCTTGTAAATGCACATTTGTCTCTCTTATGAGAGCAAAAGATTCTTTACATGAGTTTGAACAAAGTTTTGTGAAAGATTCTTTTAATACGTGAGACAGGGCAGATTTTGAGGTGCAGCCCTCAAATGCCATTAAGGCAAAATTCTTTCTGCCATTGTCAGGTTCTCCCCAGTTGATGTCAAACATTTTGTTGTCTGCATCAGGATTGCACTCTGTAGTGTCCAAAGGAAGACTGCTCCAGTCAACATACCCTGATGTGAACAGACTTTGTTATGAGGGTTGATGAGTTTGTGGAGGTTGTTGAGCAGCTGGAATGGAAGGGATTGATTGTTGGCTCTGCATCTGTTGAGCAGGCATCTGTACATATTGTATTTGTGGCACATATTGGATTTGTGGAGCTTGTGCCTGTACAAAATGTGCACTTCCCTATGTTCCATTATTCCTATTATAGCTAGGGTTAAACTGATTTCCAGACTGAGATTGGTTGTAGCTAGAGCTTCTACATTCTCTAGAAAAGTGTCCCAACTTCTGACACTTATGACATCTAAGCTTAGATTTGTCAAAACCAATTTTTGTAGAACTGTTTAGTCCTGGAAGTTTCCTTCCTAACCTTTTATAAAATTTGTTTGTTTTTATGCTTAACATGGCTAGTTGGTGTAAGATGTCCATTTTTTCTAAGTCATCACTGCTAAAATTTTTTAAATCATCCATGATAAAACACATGTTATCAACAGTTTGACTATATTCATCATTGTCATAACCTGGGAATGATCTTTCTGATGAGATCCCAACAGTTATGTCAATGTGGTCAAAAGATCCAAAACTATTTGAACAAGTAGGTGAGTCTTGTCCCAATAGTGCTGTACTACCTGGTGGATAGTCATCAGTTGTTTTACCAGAACTTTGGAATTTCTTCTTTTGATCAATTTCTCTCTCAAAAGTTAGCAATCTCCCATGTAATTTTGTAAGAGTGAGGGAGTTAAAGCCTGGTGAAGATCTGAGGACTATAGAATATGTTTCCCATTTTTCAGGTAAAGACCTTAAAAATCTATGAAGCATAGATACACTTGTATAGGTCTGACCATTTAATTTTAACTCAGATATTAATGAGGAGAATCTTTCAAATTGTTGTGTTAAAGTTTTCCCATTTATGTGAGTAAATGTTTCATATTGTTGAGCCAGGATTTCTCTAGTGTTGGCAATCACCTCTTCAGTTCCTCCAAACTGTCGAATGAACCCTAGGTTCGACCATAGCAGTTCAAAACTTCCGAAAACACATCAAAATCATCCGAAAACATCACGAAACAGCAAAATCATCCGAAAACATCACAAAACTTTACCCAATTTGGAAACTTTTAAGAAATCATTCAACAATCACCTTATTATGCTCAGATCATGATGTGAAACAAAACCCCCAATCATACTATTCATAATAACATCATGAATCAATCCCTAAATCTATCAAAATCCCCAAATTAGACAAAACATCAACATCCAAAAACTTGTGACCTAAGATAATCAAAACTCATCCTTTATAACAGTCCTAAAACATCTCTATATCATCTTAAAATCATACAAACATCAAACAATACGTAACACAACATGAAGGATCATTAACACATGTTAATACAAATGGAAACTCATGTTTTATGAAAAGGTTTTGTTTAGAAAGGTTTTAGAAAGGTTATTAATCATAAAAGTTATCATATATTAGATCTGGAACTTTGGGTTTTATGAAAACGAATTAAAATTGCTCAAAAAGGATTTAGGATGAAGAACACACCTTAGATCTTCACTTATTATGATATAGAGGGTTAGATTATGAGAAACTAGATCAAAAACTCCTTCCCCAGTGATAAAATTTGAAAGAGAGTGTTTCGAGACGTTTAGGGTTTGTGAAATGATGAAAAATGACTAAGTATGGTATTTAGAGTATATGTAGGTTCAACCTCCCGTAGGGGTCGAATGAGACCTATGGGGGTCGAATGAAGTTTTTAACCAGCACAAAGTCTGGTTCGACCCCCCTCCTTATGGTCGAACCAAATCGGGGTATTTCAAGATTTTCCGATTTTGTCATTTTAACGCATTTTATCCCATCCTAACACATGAACATGCAATCCTAACATATGTTAAACATATCTAAATATGGATAATCATCTAAACAACGTTAAAACACGTATTTGCATGTAATACACCATTTATGAATCAATCTATGCATAACACTCGATCTACTTCATGTAATTCACCAACAATGGGACTCAAGACTTGTGTGTATATAGAAAGACACCAATGATCCCCTAGACCATTCAACCCTGGACAATATATAAGATAATCCCGACTCAACTAACCCAGTTAAGTATGTAAATAAAATGTTTCCCGCTAAGATAGACTTATAAGTTTAAAAATGTCAAGTCAAATATGTTGGGTGTCGCATCATCCCCCTGTTGAAAGAATTTTCGTCCCGAAAATTGCACGAAGCCAAAAAGGAAAGAGACGAATAGAAAGAAACGAAAAGAAAATTTACCGGTTGTCACATCATCCCTCTGTTGAAAGCAATCTCGCCCCGAGATTCACTCAGCTTCAGCGGTAACATGTCTAGATTCAAATGCACGCTTAGGAAAAAGATGATGATATTTAGACTTCATCAAGTCCTCCCGTTCCCACGTGAACTCCGGTCCACGATTTGAATTCCAACAGATTTTAACGATTCGGATTTTACTCCGACAAAGACTATCAATCTTGTAGTCAAGAATTTCAACCGGTTCCTCCACAATGCGAAGACGATCATCAACCTTGATCTCTTCCAAAGGAACAATAAGAGATTCATCCGTCAAACACTTCTTCAAGTACACATAGATTACAAGTAAGGTTCAAGCATAAAATACATAGTTTGCATCAAGAATCGTACATATTAAGTAGTTGAGTTGAATAAGAAGGGAAATAAGCTTGGTTCGACCCCAATAAGCTTGGTTGAACCCAAATTATGTACCTTCGACCCCTTTATAAGTTCATGCAACCTAAAACATGTTTATTCGACCTTAACATGTGTTAATTTGACCTATATCAAGCTCGTTCAACCAAACTGAAGCTCGTTCGACCTGTGCCAGGCTAGGTTCGACCCTGGGTTTCTACCTTCGACCCCACGATGGTCGAATGAACCCCAGGTTCGACCATAGCAGTTCAAAACTTCCGAAAACACATCAAAATCATCCGAAAACATCACAAAACATCAAAATCATCCGAAAACATCACAAAACTTTACCCAATTTGGAAACTTTTAAGAAATCATTCAACAATCACCTTATTATCCTCAGATCATGATGTGAAACAAAACCCCCAATCATACTATTCATAACAACATCATAAATCAATCCCTAAATCTACCAAAATCCTCAAATTAGGCAAAACACCAACATCCAACAACTTGTGACCTAAGATAATCAAAACTCATCCTTTATAACAGTCCTAGAACATCTCTATATCATCTAAACATCATACAAACATCAAACAATACATAACACAACATGAAGGATCATTAACACATGTTAATACATATGGAAACTCATGTTTTATGAAAATGTTTTGTTTAGAAAGGTTTTAGAAAGGTTATTAATCATAAAAGTTATCTTAGATCAGATCTGGAACTTTGGGGTTTTATGAAAATGAATTAAATTTGCTCAAAAAGGATTTAGGATGAAGAACACACCTTAGATCTTTACTTGTAATGATATAGAGGGTTAGATTATGAAAAATGAGATCAAAAACTCCTTCCCAAGTGATAAAAGTTGAAAGAGAGTGTTTAGAGGCGTTTAGGGTTTGTGAAATGATGAAAAATGACTAAGTATGGTATTTATAGTATATGTAGGTTCGACCTCCCGTAAGGGTCGGATGAAATTTTTAACCAGCACAAAGTCTGGTTCGACCCCCCCCCCCTTATGGTCGAACCAGATCTGGTTATTTCCAGATTTTCCAGTTTTGTCATAGAACCTGTAAGATACTTGTCATCACCAACACGGCCACGCAAGTGATCGAATGGAAGAGAATAAAAAACATAGCGTGGGAATAGGGACGTATCCTTAGGCGAATCGTACACTGAAGTTGAACGAGAAAACAAAACATAAAAATCTCGTTGTAAAGGCCGATACATTGTTTGATAAGGGAGGACAACAAATTTATGAATCCTGTAAACATGTCCCTCTTGCAACATACTCTTGTACACATCAATCAAACTGGCAGGAATCTTTGCATGTATGGAATTACCCTAAACAAATTTATGGATATCAACGTCAAACTGGGAGGAATCTTTGCATGTATGGAATTACCCTAAAAAAATTTATGGAATACATCTAAAAACAATTAACGTTATGTAAAACAATTTTAAAATGATCTTACACATTCATCGGGCATTATAACGTCAAAAGACAAAACACGATTGGTCTTCGGATTATATGATGTCTATCTACATGAAACCATTACATTTACTTGCCATCTATCAGAAATGTTAGGACGTAAATCTGAAATATGAAGATAAGCCATTGCAGCTAGCGAACATCCACAACGATAGCTGAATCATTATAATTTATAAAAACCAATAGCGGTTATTAACTACTTGAGCATAAACTCCGGATCCAATGGAACGTTGGCAGTTACATTTTAATTTTTTTCAAATCTAAATCAACCACTTACATAAACAATACCTTATTCACGAATTATTAATTGTATAATTTACAAAATACTATAAGAATGTTTATATATTATTTAAATCTTAGAAATACACTTAAAAAACAATAAAAATATTAAAACACGACTAATTGTTATTAACGTACCAATTATGTCAGTAAATTTTTAAATGATGCATATGAAAATTACAACATATACCAAACATTAAATGCTCTTTCCTAATAATAAAATTAATTACCAATGAAATTTAGATTAAATAAGTCAAATGTACTACTCATAACATTGATAGCCTACACATATTGAAGATGTTGTTAACAACTTATTATTCAAGTGGAATTACAAACCGTAAAAGTTTATTGCTGCATGCATATGAAATCTTAAATTTACTTATATATCTATTGCATACATGATTCATTAAGAATTTTGCTATAGTATTGAGGAAAATATAAATACATTTGTTAAATAGAGGTAAACAAAAATAATCAACACACAATTTCATAGGTAGTACATTTCACTGTCAATAAAAATGAACAAACAATAACATGACCAACTTATAACAAAGAAATTCACAAAGCTACATATTTGGTGACACAAGAGTTTCTGTTAATACCGCGCCTGGGAAACCAGGATACCGTAAGAATGAATAGTAACAATCTTCCCCATTAAAGGTTATGTCTAATTCTTTTGCACCTCTATCACCCACAATGAGAAACTTGCCAGTACTAATAATGTATGTAACGGTGGCAATAAAAATACGGGCAGGATAGGAGGAAAAAACCACACTTATGTCCACCTTTCACCGTCCAGCCTCCACAAATCCACCGACCATAATGGGAATCCATGAGTAACAAATACATGAAGCTCGTTACGTATAATCAACAAATTCCCATGAAAGTTATTATGTGCAACATTAGGATAAGATATTGTGCGAAACTTTTCCAACCTAACATCAAAAGCAATTAATATACTATTTAAACCTAAATGATATCGGCTACGCATAAAATAAACAACACCTTTGCAGAAAGTTCCATTAAACCACACGGGTTTTCGTCTAAAATGTTTACGTTCATTCACATACCCTATAGTTTGCCACAAGTCTAGCCTAGTTAAGTATACATAAATCTCAATTCGGTCACGTATACGTTTCATATGTATAAGCATGTACTCATCCAATGAATTTACATAAAATCCAATAGCATTAGACCATGGGTTGAATAAACCACGCTTATTTGAAACAGACACCATTTTATAAGCCTATGTTAGTGGGTTCCAAATATGAAGCTCACCCGCATCACCAAAACAAATACATAACCTTCCATCAAGACTTGCCAGAAACTTTACATGACGCAAAGAACATTCGAATGGAAGTCAAATTACCGTTTTTTTTTAATCGCTTAGATGGTCAAGAGTAACATGGAAGACATAAGCGGATAGCGATCCGATTACTATGATTTTCTGGTCATGGGCAGCCGATTCGTAAGAATAATGCATCAAAGCGAAATTACGTGTTGATAGTAAAGAACGCCATTCCTTGCAAACACACCTACACTGACCTACACACATTGCTGGAAGCCTAATTAATATATGAGACAAAAGTATATCAACAGGAACATTATCAATGCACGTCCTATTAGATTCATAATGTAAAGCACGTTTTTTCTCCATATATGGATATAGAATGTACATGTGCAATACTCACTCAAAGTAACTTTAAAACAACACACATATGCATGGAGAAAAAGATAAGGAAAACTTCTAAAATAGAAACAACCCACCACCACTCTCCCATTACTTTTTTTACCAAACAAATTAAATACTTCGGTGAGTACTTTTTACCATTTCATAGACACTATAATGTATATCACAAACCTTCTTGATAGCTTTATTAACTATTAAGATGACAAATATATATGACATACACATTGTAATGTATATTATACTAGTAGGAAGCCCGCGCGATGCGACGGAACCTAATTACCACCAAACAGAATATAGACGTGAAAACCTGAATCACATCACGCGATTGCTAGGGTTATTAAAATCAAATAACCCTCATGTTGGGTGGTGTGGTGTGACACTCAATCCACCTCAGCTCTTTTTTATTTAATAACGACCCCCTCCCTATTTTTAGGTGTGACAACCGGCAAATATTTGGTCTCAATCCGTAGTATTATCAAACATATTATTTAGTTCAGCGTCAGTAAGATTTAATTACTTGTTAATTAAAGTCTTTTAAAATCTACCGAAGTCCTTAAATGCATAGGTTTGCATTTGGTAATATTTAGATATTACGGTATCGCGTAGCGATATCTTAACTGAAACAAGTGTTGGTGATAACCTGACTAATATTTAAAATCCGAAACATAAAATATATGCTTGAAATAACATTTCTAATCATATTTAGTTGAGAAATATGGAGAAATAAATTAAAAACTAAAAATTGTGATTTTTAGTCGCAGCACGCACTACTGCGAACTGCGCGCTTATAATATAAAAGTTAGACGTTTTTACACCAGATAGCACCTAATATTAACTCGACTTGTATAATATTATGTTTTGAGCTAAAAATATTATTTGTGGGTGTGTCGGGTATTTAAAACAATTAGAAGCATGTACCGCGTTAACTAGTAATATACTCGCTAAATTACACCTAATACCCACTAAATAAAATATTATACTCACTCAACAACTCATCTAACCTATATGTGGGTGGGTGGCGAGATTATGGGCTGCCGTCGCCATCCTCATCCTCCCCAACAACAACAACACAACCGTCGCCATCCTCATCCTCCCCACCACTCTCTCTCTTTCAAACACTAAAACACTATGTTAATCATCCATGGAGTCCAAGGTTTAAAACTATGAACAAGAATCATCTAGGGCTTTGAAGTTTTTATCAACTACCATCTAGTTTTTCTTCATTTTTAAGGTAAAAACTCTTGATCTTTTGTTTCTATTCTATTTCACCTTTAAACTTGGATGATTCACACAAAGTCTAAAAATACAAGAGTTTATCAAATGATTTTTATAAAAATAAAAGAGAGATAGGTGTGTATGGATATGTATGTGTGCGTGATATGTATATATATGTATGTATATATGAGTTAATGTTGAGCATTTAAACTTGAAACCATCATTGCATGTATGATCAACCACTTTAAAATAAAGAATTATGTAATTATACACACAAGTGTTAAGAGTAATGGTGTTGTAAGTTTGATTTGATATATTGTTAGGATCTGAGTTTGATTGTTTTGATTATGTTTAACTAAATATGATATAAGTGAAACGAAAATAGAATGAAAGTGCAGCGGAATAATAAACTGTTAATCAAAACAAGAGAGTAAATGTTTTCAGATCGAATGCTTTCATTTATCTAAAAGATTACAATCATACAATTACTCCCCCTCAGCCTGATCACACAGTGTTTGTCTGAGAGAATGTTTGTGTGTGTGATGCAATAGAACAGTACAAGCACTGTTCTATTTATAGACAGACTTAAACCACTGATGACCTAAGCTGACGTCACCTAAGACAGTGACCTCTAACAGAATAACAAACATAAACATCTGCCTATTACAAACTACTGTTACATTGAAAGCACTGATAGTAAACAACTGTTGTAGGAAAACTCTAATGGTCTTGTATCCACTGCTGAAGCCTAAGTGCTGTTGGCTCCAGCAGTGCTTTAGTCTTCAGTACTTGAATCAGCAGTTGTTCTTCATCAGACCTTTGGTCAGCAGTTGTTCTTCATCAGTTGTTTATTCAGCAGTCCTTTGTATCAGCAGTTGTTAAGCAGTTGTTTGGATAGAACAGTTGTTAGAGTCAGCAGTCTTTTGGGAGAAGTAAGTTGTAAAGACTGTTTATTGAAAGGATCAACTGTTAGCATATTTTGGCTTTCTAATCATCTGTTCTTCTCCAGGTCAGCAGACCCAACAATCTCCCCCTAGAATAGATGATGCCAAAACTCAGCTTTATTTATTGATCTTTATTCCTCATCAGACTTTCTCTGATTTGACCTTTGAATTGTAGTTCAAAGTTCAGAGCAAACAAGTCTTCTTCATCTCTTTCAAGTTCCAGATTCAGCAATGTTTGGTGATCTTCTGCACATAGACTGTAAGCATCATCCATGCTGATCTTCTGAACCCTTCCATCTGACCTGAGCAATGTCAATTCATGGTTGTCTTTGTTGACTTTCCATTTTAGAATTTTTGAGTCAGTGGATTTGCTGAGCTGAATTTTTATTCTGGATGAGTTGGGTGATGGAGGTCTTCCAATGAGTTCTCTGAGCTTCTCTGTTGTAGGATCAGAGAAGAAATGTACTTGATTGAAGAGCCCTTCCTTGATGAATATATCAGCAAACTTCCTCTGATCTTCTTCTGACATTTCCTTTTGTTTCTTGAACTGTCTTCTTGCAGCAGTTGATAGATCAGAGGTGTCAAGTAGGTTGTCCAAGGTAAAGGTGTGTTGGGGTCTCTTCATCATTGGCTCATCAGTGTAAACAGGTTTTCTTGGTAGGCTAGGATCCTTCTTTCTGTTTTCTTCCAGACTTTTGTATGTCTCAACCAACCTTAGCTCAGACCATCTAGAGACTGACCTCATTTCCCCATAGTTGGCAGCTACAATCTCTTGCCTCATCCTTTTAAACTTCAAGGCTCTGACTAGGTCTCTGCCTTTGCCAAAATTAGGAGTAGAGACTTTAGCCTTGGGGTCTTTGGCCATTTCTTCAATTCTGAGAAGTTCTTCTCTCAAAGCATGTGTGGTCCAACCATTGAACTGCTTCTTGGTTGCTTTGTAAGGCTTGGTTGCCATAATCTGTTCCAGAAGAGAATCCCTTACCTCCTTTTCCAAGTCACCACTGAGAGGCATGGAGGACATGGAGTTGCTCAGGGTCTTAGCAAAGTCTTCAATCCTTCTGAGTTTGCTAAGCTTTGCTGAATGGATGCCCTGAGCAGTCCTGTCATCCTTCCCTTTGCATTTCTCTCTAATGATGGCATCCACCTGTTCACCCTTGTATTTCAGATAAGTATCAATGTTGAGGGGAACAGGGAAGTTTGGGAGAGATGGGAAGGATCTGTCTGATGGTTGTTCAGTATTGTAGAAGGATTGTAATTCCCCCTTGAGTAGATCAAGTTCAAGGGGATACTGAACAACCAATGGTTTAATGGTTGGTGGTGGTCTATGGGATCTGAATTTGGATGTGTGTGGTGAGAATGATGTGATTGGAATAGCTGTGATAGGAGGAGTGGATTGTGCAGTTGAGGTGTTGTTTGGTGATGTGTGTATGTTTTCATCATGTACAACAAAGGTTGATTTTCTCTTCCTTGTGTACATGATTTTAGGGGATGGTGATTTGGTAGCAGTGGTTGGATTAACATCTGTTGGCCTTTTAGTAGGTCCAGCAGATGTTTGAGATTTGGCTGGTGATGTAGGTTTGGTGGTTGTATGTTCAGGTGTGTTTGTTGGTTTGGGTACAGTGGTTTGGGAAGCAGTGTTTTGGGTAGTTTCAGTGTTTTGGGTGGCAGTGGTTTCAGTAGCAGTGGTTTTTCAACAGAGGTGTTTAACTTGGATGGTGGTTTTCTAACATGCTTAGCAGGCCTTTTCATCCTTTTAGAGGATCCCACATCTTCAGTTTCCTGCTGTTGTTTCTTCTTGAGTTCTATTAATGACTCTGCTTTAACTTCCAAGGTGTCAGCTCTTTTCTGTTTTTCTTGAGCAGCCTTTTCAGCTTCTATGTTTGCAGGGTCATCAACTGCTTTGTTCTTGTCAGTGGTTTGTTGTGGTGCTGTTGGTGTTGCTTGTTGTTGTTGTTGTGGAGCTGATTTAGTAGACTCTGGTTTGTTGGCAGACTTGGCTTGGCCTTTTTGAGAAGGAGGACAACCAAAGGGATCTAGCTTTGGTAGCCTATCTCTGCCACTCTCCCCCTTTTTGGCATCATTAGCCGTGAAAGCATCATCAGTTTCATCCCTGAGAATGGTGGTAGGGGCAGAGCCAGTAGTCTTCAGCAGGTGGTCCTTGATGGCCTTAATATCAGCATGGGTATCTTTGTACCTTGCATCTACCATATTTCTGATCTCAGCCATATAAGTCTCATGTGTCTGATCAGCCAGTTTTCTGTGAGCTATGATGATGGGGGAAACTGATTTCCATAGCTCACTGGCTATATCAGCTGTTGATGGTTGACTCTTGGAAAGGTCTGCAATGGAGCTCAGTATAAGCTTGACATCAGATTTGATGTCAGCTACAGAGGTTTCAATTACAGAAACTCTGTCCGTCAATTCTTGGTATTTTGACCCATCTCCTAAGTTAATAGGATCATCTGAGTCCCTACCAGTGGTAGTTCTACCTGATTCAGTCCTAATAGGTGAATCAGATGCCCCTTTTTCTTGGTACTAGGGACTTCCAACTGTTTTTGGAGACACTATAGTGGCTTCAACAGTTGTTGCCTTCAAGGGAGTCTTAGCAATGTAATCACTGTCCTGATGTGAGACAGTGGTCTCTACATCAGTAGTGGCTGCTCCACTTGAAAACTCACCTAGAGTTGCATTGAACTCAGGTGGTGTAACCTCCTCTTCTGTTTGTTGGATAGCAGATTGAATATTCTCAGGACCAGTCACTTGTGGGAGTATACTCTCAGTGACAGGTGGAAGAGAGGAACTAGGATCTTCCTGAGATTTGTCAATTTCCTCAAACAGAGGTTGCATGGTTTGTGGGACATGATGTGATGGTGAGGGTGGAGGAGTAACAAGAGAATTAGCCCTGGGAGAAGGGCTTGTGAACATTTGGCCAAGTGACTCAAATGTATCATGATGTGTGTCCCCTTGGCTTACAACATGATCCTTTTGTGAGGATTCATGAGGAGTTTGGTCAGGTGGAGGTATATCCAGCTGTTGTGAGGAAGTAACAACAGTGGTTTCAGGTTGCTTTTGTGGTGCAACAGAGGTTTCTTCTGGTACCTCATCATCCAGAAGCCTCATTTGTGGTTGAGTGGTGGTTTTTGTGGATGGATGTTTCTTTTTGGAAGTGGCTGGTGTAGGTTTCACAGCACTGGATGTAGTGCCATGATCACCAGGAGCAGTGGGCTAAACAACAGAGGTTTTGACAACAGTTGTTGTCTTTGTCCTCTTTGTTTGTGTTTTAGAAACTTTTGACACTTTAGACACTTTTTCTTGGGTGCTTCCACCCAGCATTCTAGTGAAAGTTTCATCAGTTAAGCTTTTCATTTGCATTGCCTCACCCTTTTTGAAAACTTTTTCAGGTAAGACTTTTTGTAAGATTACACTAAGAATTCTTGGGTAAATAAGAAAAGCATTGTTAGACCCAGACTTGATTGCTTTCACATTTGATACTAAGTCGATGAACAATCCCTGGGAAAGATTGAAGTCAGAGTTTGACAACATGGCATAACCCAGATATTGCATCCTTAATGGAATTTCATTAAAGGGGGTGGACATAGCAGAGACACAAAGAAGAAGAGTATGGAAGAAAAATTTCATGACTGGAGGGAAAAACTTTTTGAAAAGAGTTGATCCAGTCATCGGACCATCATATCCTCTTTCTTGGAACTCAGTGTGAAGCTCTGTTTTAGTAAAGGAGTCCTTACCTGCCAGGTCATTCAGTGAGAAGGTTGTGGATATGGTTTCAGGGGTAATGACGATACTGGTTTCTCCAATTTTGGAAATAATGGAAGTAGGCTTTTTGTCTTGGAGTAAAAACTCAGCATTCAACCAGAACTCTTGGAGAGTATCGAGATAAATGGGGGCGTTAGCAGTTAAGATGGGTAGGTATTTGGAGTTTAGAAAATGTCGATGGTGGAATGGAATGAAACGTTGTCATCTGCTTTAATTAGATAGGGGAGACAATTGTGGGTGGCTTTGGCTTGAAGATCCATTGTAACGGATTTCGAAGGTGAAGATGAATGAAAATTTGATTGAGGGTTGGAGAATGAAGAAGTCGGTTTTCAGTATTTTGAATACAATGAGACAGTGTAACGTCTGTTGTGGTAAAACAGGGTTTTTATAGGCTCAAGGAAACCGCTGATGTGGCCAAACCTCTGCTTATATGAGCAGACGTGGAAATCATCTGATGGATGAAACATCTGGTGGAGAACAGCTGTTTTTGGCAAACAACTGATACAAACAGTTGATGGAACCAACTGTTTTTTTTTGTATAGATATAGTATAAATATATAAGGAAGCAGTTGTTTTATCTGAACAGATGTTCTGAAACAGATTTTTCAACTAACAGTTGTTTTATCTGATCAGATGTTTTGAAACAGATTTTTCAACCAACAGTGGATATGAATGAAACAGTGGTTGTTTTATCTGATCAGATGTTATAAACAGATTTTTCAACCAAACAGCTATTTGAATAAATTTTGATTTTCTGAAACATTTTATTATGATTTATTATTTTTTTTAAAAATATTTATTTGTTTAATCCATGTTTAACATACCAATTCTGGAAATCAGATTTGTAAAGGTAGATGTGTTTAAAGCTTTTGTTAACACATCTGCCAACTGATCCTCTGTTGGAACATGGTGCAAGGAAATCAAACCTTTTTCATAGCTGTCTCTGACAAAATGATGTCTTATGTCAATGTGTTTGGTAGTGGAATGAGAGACTGGATTCTTGATGATATTTTCAGCAGCTTGACTATCCAACATGAGTGGAGTCTGAAGTGCAGTTATCCCAAAATCCAGTAGTTGATTTTGAAGCCACATGAGTTGGGCTGTACAGCTTGCAGCAGCAATGTATTCAGCTTCAGCTGTTGAGGTTGAAACAGCTGTCTGCTTTTTGCTTTGCCAGGAGACTAAGGCATTCCCTAGAAATTGGCACCCTCCTGATGTGGATTTTCTTGTGGTGTGACAGCCAGCAAAGTCACTATCTGAATAACCTGAAAGCTCAATGTTTCCATTAGCAGGATACCAGATACCAAGTGTGGGAGCACCTTTGAGGTATCTGAATATCCTTTTCACAGCAATCAGGTTTGACTTTCTGGGTGAAGCCTGGGATCTTGCACAGACACAGGTTGCAAACATAATGTCTGGCCTAGATGCAGTTAAGTACAGTAAAGACCCAATCATGCATCTATAATGTGTTTGATCAACCAGTTCATCCTTGTCATCAATAGTGAGCAGCTTGACTGTACTCATGGGTGTGCTACATGGCTTACAATCATTCATCTCAAATCTGGTTAATAAATTCTTTACATATTTGTTTTGGTGAATGAATGTGCCATTTTGCAGTTGTTTCACTTGAAGACCAAGGAAACACTGAAGCTCACCAATGGCACTCATCTCAAACTCTGCTGTCATGAGTTTTCTGAACTCTTCACACATTTGGTTACATGTGGATCCAAAAATGATGTCATCCACATATATTTGAACAATCATTAAGTGTTTCCCTTTCCATTTAAGAAATAAAGTTTTGTCTATTTTACCTCTTGTGAAACCAATGGATAAGAGAAATGTGGAGAGAGTTTCATACCAGGCCCTTGGTGCTTGTTTGAGTCCATACAAAGCTTTGTTGAGCTTGTAGACATAGTCAGGATGGAATGTGTCTTCAAAACTAGGTGGCTGACATACATAGACCTCCTCCTGAATTTTGCCATAAAGGAAAGCACATTTGATGTCCATCTGATACACCTTTATGTTGTGGTTGACAGCAAAGGCTAAAAAGAGTCTGATGGCTTCTAGTCTTGCTACAGGAGCAAAAGTCTCATAATAATCTATTCCTTCTTCTTGTCTGAAGCCTTGAACCACAAGCCTGGCTTTATTCATGACAACAATGCCCCTTTCATCAGTTTTGTTTTTGAAGACCCACTTTGTACCTATAGGACAAACATCCTTAGGAAGTGGTACAAGTTCCCATACTTGTTGTCTTTTAAATTGAAGGAGTTCTTCTTGCATGGCTTCTACCCAACTGTTGTCTTTCAGTGCCTCTTGGTACTTGACAGGTTGTGTGAGGGATAAGAAACCTGCAAAAAGACAAATATTGGAGGATTGGCTTCTTGTGAGCACACCCTCTCTGATGTTGCCAATGATCTGGTCTGGTGGATGAGCTCTTAAGTAAATAAGATCTCCCTGATATGGAACAATGGCATTTTGAGGTGACGGACAGAGGTTTGGTGACTCTGTTGGTGTAACATCTGTTGGTACTTCTGTAGTGCCATCAGATGTTTGGAATGGTAATGGAGGAATGGGTCCAAGTGGTGTGAAATTTGACTGACTTTTGTCAACAGATGATTGACTTTTGTCAACAGATGATAGGTCAGTGGTTGTGAGGGGTGAAGCAGTGGTTTGAGGATAAGACTGGCCAACAGTGGTTGACACAGCTGTGGCAGAGTTTTGACAATTGTTTTGAACAGCTGTTTCCTCTGAGGCAGAATAGATTTTATAGTGACTGGGGATCACAACATCTGTTCTGTAATCTTGTTGTGGAGACTGTGGAATACCTGCATTGTTAGTTTTAACAGTGATATCTTCAAATTTGAATTTATCTAAATCAAATAGTTCAGCAGGGTTTGCAGGGATTTTTAGAGATGAAAGTTCATTGAACTTTACATTCAGAGTTTCTTCTATTGTCTTGGTCCTTGTGTTAAACACTTTATAGGCCTTAGCAGTAGAAGAATATCCCAGAAAATAACCACAGTCTACTTTGGCTGCAAATTTTGAAATGGAATCTTTGAGATTTAAAATGAAACATGGGCAGCCAAAGATTTTGAAGAATGAAATTAATGGTTTGATTTTGAACAAAATTTCATAAGCAGTTTTTTGATGTCTGGGGTTGATTAAAACTCTGTTTTGAACATAGCAAGCAGTGTTTACAGCTTCTGCCTAAAAGGACAGTGGCAAACCAGAATCTGCTAGCATGGTTCTTGCAGCTTCTATAAGAATTCTATTTTTCCTCTCAACCACCCCATTTTGTTCTGGTGTTCTTGGGATGCTGTACTGCCTCACAATCCCTTTTGACACACAAAAGTCATCCAACTCCTTATTCTTAAACTCTGTTCCATTGTCACTCCTGAAGACTTTTACTGGCAAGTCATATTGTTTTTCAACTTTGGTGACAAAGTCCTTCAATATACCTGCAGTCTCATCCTTAGAATGTAAAAAGTAAGTCCATGTAAACCTAGAAAAATCATCAACTATGACAAGACAAAATCTCTTTCTTCTTAGACTCATGATTTTAACAGGGCCAAACAAGTCCATGTGCAACAATTGTAGACACTGACTGGTTTTGGACTCATCAATGGATTTGTAAGAGCTTTTATGTTGTTTCCCTTTTAAACAGGAAACACAATGCTCATCACATTTAAATTCTTTTGATGGTAAACCTCTAACAAGGCTTTGTTTGGAGAGTGTGTTGATAGTATTAAGGTTGGTGTGACCCAATCTCCTATGCCACAATTCTGTCTCCTTAGTGGAGGCAGCAGAAAACAAACAGACATTCGCCATAGGATTGTCCTTTAACATATCAACAACATACACATTGCCACTTCTATGAGCAACAAGTTGTGCTTTGCTCTCAGCAATAATGGTATCAATCTTTTTCACCACTTCTGGCCCAATAATCTTACAAGTTTTCTTTGTGAAAAATGAGCCATAACCTTTGTCACTCATTTGTGAAACACTCAGAAGATTAAACTTGAGATTATCAATAAGATTGACATTTTCAAACTTGAGTTTTCCAGCTTGTACAGTCCCTGAACCCAACACCTTACCTTTTGAATCATTACCAAAGGATATATCACCCCCTCCATGAGCCAAGAAGTCCAGAAGAAGGGCTCTACATCCTGTCATGTGCCTGGAGCCTCCACTATCTACATACCAAAGACTATCTAAACAAGCAGAAGCTCCCTGCACATCAGTAAATGATTAGTTTTGGTGAGTGTCCAAAGCCAGTTTGGCTTTGGATGGGTCCTCAGACCTTTCAGACTCAAGCTTTGGAAGGTGATCAGTGGTTTGGACCAATTTCTGAATTAAGTTCAACAACTGCTGCTGACCATTTGCCAGTGCGTGAATGTCAACACTTGGTGCAGCAGTTGTTTGATCACTTCCTGACAGATGATAATACCCATATGGATTTCTGTTCACTCTTGGTTTAGAGGGTCTTTTTGGCTCCTCATAAACATGTGGCAGACTGTGACATGGAGGTTGACCATAACCTCTTGGGTATTTGCTTGTGGGTGGAGCATCTGTTACTTGGACATCTCTAGAAGCAGATGTTTCAAGCCTTTTAGTAACAGGTGTTTGGACAGGGGTGAAAGTCTGTTTGGGCTTTCCTTTTGAAGTACTAACCACAGGGTTTGCAAGAGTTTTAGCTTTGTATTCTTGTATTTTTACATCAAAATTTTTGAGATACAAGCACTCTTTGGTCTTGTGATTCTTTTTCCCACATATTGAGCATGTGGCTTTGGAATCACATTCACTTGTTCCTTTGTTAATGTCATATGCTTTTAGAAGAAAACAGATTTTAGTGACATGATTCTTCTTTTCACAGAAATCACAGAACAAGTTGACAGTCTTTTCTTTCTTCTTCCCCTTTTCAGCCTTCTTTTCAGCAGATGTTTGAGCATCTGCTGGAAGATTTTTCAAGGGAACGACTTTTGCCAGGGGAATAACTTTTGCCTGAGGAGTTGTCTTTCCCTCAGGTGTTTTGAAATCAACAGGTTTAAAATTCTCAAGAGTATCACACTCATCAGACCAAGTAGGTTTAAATTCATACTTCTCAAGTTCAGTAAAAGATGAGGAACCTTCTGGTTTTTCAAGAACAATTTTCTTACCATTTGGTTCAGTGATTTTAATCTCTTGACCCTGCAGGTTTGTTGGTATTACCTCAACAGACTTTTGACTCTTTTTGTCAGTGTTTTCAAAGGCTGGAGCAGTGGTTTCAAAACCAAAGCCAAACTTCACATGACTTTTAGTTTGTTTGTTGAGTAACATTTCAAAACCTCTACATGATTCCACCCATTTCTCACATTCAACTTGGGTGGACTCAAGCTCACTTTTACAACTTTGATATTTTGCTATCATAGTTTGGAGCTGGTCTTTGGTTATGGTTGCTTCATGTTTTAAGCTGCTGATTTCAGACTCTTTTACAGATAAACTTGTTTTTAAATCTTTTGAAAGTTTTTCAAATTTAGCTTCATCATCCAAAATTTTCTTTCTAAGGTTTTCATTCACCTCTTTGATGTTAGCAAATGCTATTACACATTTGTCAGAACACAACTCTTTAAGAATTTGAGGAGATACCTTAGCAGCAGCCATCAATGCACAATCACACTTGCACTCACAGTCAACAGATGCACCCCAGGGATCTGAGAGATTCACAACCTCTTCTTCAGGTTTTTCACCTATAACAACTTCACTAACAACATCATCAGTCACAACATTAGATTCAGTTACCACCTCCTCAGATTCAATCTCATCCACCATGGCCATGAAACAAAAGTTTTCTGGTTCATTTTCAGCTTTGGCAACTAGTGCAAAATTTTCATCTGTTAGCTCATCAGGTAGACTGCTCCAATCAACAAAGCCTTGTGTAAAGAAGCTCTGTTGACTGATCTCTGCAGGAGCAGAGGATGAAGCAACAGTCGTTTGCACAGGTGCTTGAGCAACAGGTGTTTGCACATAGTGGATCTGAGGAACAGTGGTTTGGACATACTGGACAGGAACAGTTTTGAGGACTGTGCAAAATGAGTAGTGTTTTGCACATTTGGTCCAGGGGCATTATAGGAATTCTGATAAGTGTTGGTCTGTGGTCTTTGATTTGGATAGGTTATCATAGGTGTACCATGTTGACCCCTACATTCCCTAGCAAAATGACCAAGTCTATGACATTTGTAACACTTTATCTTTGATTTATCCAACCCAACCTTAGATCTGCCAGTTAACCCTGGAAACCTTCTCCCAGTTTTCTTGTAAAAATTATTAGTTCTTACACTGAGAAGGGCCAATTGGTGCATAATGTCCATTTCTTCCAAATCATCAGGGTCAAAGTATTTCAGGTCATCATACTCAAAGGATATATTGTCAGATGCCTGGATATCACCACCACTTGCTGTGAAAGCATAGTTTGGTGAATAAGAATCAGAGTTAAAACCTGAGTTAAAACCTGAAGTTATGTCAATGAAATGATCATAACTCTGATCCTTAGTGTTTCCAGGCACCTCATCATGACCCAAAAGTGTTGTATTCCCAAATACATAGTCATCAGACACTTTTCCAGAGTCCTGGAGCTTCTTTTTCTGGTTAAGCTCTCTCTCATAGGTCAAGAGCTTACCATGAAGCTGGGTCAGTGATAGGTCTTTAAATCCAATTGAGTTTCTCATCACAATAGCAATAGTGTCCCATTTGTCTGGTAATGATCTTAAAAACCTATAGTTCAAGGTTGAATGAGGGTAAGTAAGACCAACCAATTTTAGTTCACTAATTAAGCAATTAAACCTCTCAAACTGTTGAGTTAATGACTCTCCTTTGACATGACTGAATGTTTCATATTGTTGGTTAAGTATTTCACGATTGTTTTCAATAACCTCCTCAGTCCCACCAAACTGTTCTTTCAGTGCATCCCACAACTCCTTTGCACTGTTACAGTGTAACAACCCAGCATATATATCATTTGGTAGAGCCATGGCCACAATACTAAAGGCCTTAGCATCTAACTCAATTTTCTGAAAATCCTGGTCGGAGTAGTTTTCAAGTTTCTTTGGCTCAAACACCTTGGGATCTTCAGTACTCGGCACAGTCGGAACATGTGGTCTGAAGATAACCGACTTCCAACACCCAGTGTTCTGTTGAGCTAGAACATGGCTCATCCGACGTTGCCAGATATTGTATTCAGATCTGACAAGCATCGGTGGCTTGTTGTTCGTGCCAGTGTTATGTGGATCGTGATTGATTGAAGCCATTCTCTGATTTTTCAAAAAACAAAGTCTGTTTAAAAACGGTTGAAACGAAATTAAACTATTACTCTGTTTTCAATCCAACAGACAAACGATATCAATAATTGTGAGCTTATTATTAAATTGATTTGTTAGATCGAATTTAATTGACCAAGCTCTGATACCAATTGTTAGGATCTGAGTTTGATTGTTTTGATTATGTTTAACTAAATATGATATAAGTGAAACGAAAATAGAATGAAAGTGCAGCGGAATAATAAACTGTTAATCAAAACAAGAGAGTAAATGTTTTCAGATCGAATGCTTTCATTTATCTAAAAGATTACAATCGTACAATTACTCCCCCTCAGCCTGATCACACAGTGTTTGTCTGAGAGAATGTTTGTGTGTGTGATGCAATAGAACAGTACAAGCACTGTTCTATTTATAGACAGACTTAAACCACTGATGACCTAAGCTGACGTCACCTAAGACAGTGACCTCTAACAGAATAACAAACATAAACATCTGCCTATTACAAACTACTGTTACATTGAAAGCACTGATAGTAAACAGCTGTTGTAGGAAAACTCTTATGGTCTTGTATCCACTGCTGAAGCCTAAGTGCTGTTGGCTCCAGCAGTGCTTTAGTCTTCAGTACTTGAATCAGCAGTTGTTCTTCATCAGACCTTTGGTCAGCAGTTGTTCTTCATCAGTTGTTTATTCAGCAGTCCTTTGTATCAGCAGTTGTTAAGCAGTTGTTTGGATAGAACAGTTGTTAGAGTCAACAGTCTTTTGGGAGAATTAAGTTGTAAAGACTGTTTATTGAAAGGATCAACTGTTAGCATATTTTGGCTTTCTAATCATCTGTTCTTCTCCAGGTCAGCAGACCCAACATATATGAAACTTGATTTTGAAAATATAATTTTTAAGCAGAAAAATTAGTATAAAATGATGGTTTAAAAACCCACATTATGATCTTTGATAATGAAAATTAAGTTACAAGATTTTTGCTAAAATCTAAACTCAAAAGGTGTAAATATTAAAGGCTTTTAAATAGAATTTAAGATCTGAATTGGAACAGAAAGATTGGTGTATAAAACTTGGCTAAAATGACCCATGTTAAAAGAAAAATAATTAGGTTTTGGTTTATAAGAAAATGGTTAAGTTTCGGGCCTAAAAATGTATGAAATATGGACTTTTATATGTGATTTTTGAGGAAAATATGAGATCTGATTATTTATACTAAAAATCACTAAAACGTTCAGTAAATAACATAATTTGACTAAAAGGTTTGAGTCTTAACAAGAAAACATAGTTTTGATAACATCCTGTACAAGACTATGCGTAGTAAAAAGGCGAATTTCGGCATGATTTTAATGAAATTCTAAATTTGATTTCGATCAGGTCCCAAAAGTATATTTTTGAGATAAAAACATTTTTTTATGTATATAATTGAAATCCTACATGATTTGATTAAACACACGCGTTTTTTTAAGAAACTGTCGAAATACCGCTTAAAAACTGACGTTTTGACGAACTAAATGTCTTGTATGTTAAAATGTTAAAAGATTGGATAATTTGAGTAGGATACTTATGCATGACTATATCTGATTCGTGCTATGTATATTGTAGTATACAAATAAATATAAAGTTAAGGTTCTATGTGTTTGGTGTACAAATAATAATACAACAGACCAAGACGAGCTATGATCACCAACGAGTCGTGTTTTAAAACGAGTATTTTGAAAATAAATACTTTTCTAACAATTACGTTTATATGAAAAATGTTGTGTGAAAGTCTAATTTGGGTGAACAACTTAGGAAACGTTAAATAGATCGGCCGTTGACATGACTTATATAAATAGGAATCAAGTTAACAGGATTACCGACTTTTGGGTCACAAGGTGAATTCATGACCCCACTTTTTACTGTTTTATAAACATTTTCGAGGGGAAGACATGCTTCTTTTATGCAAAATCAGTTGGATACTTACAAAGCATAACAAGGTTTACAAAATAGTATGAAGTACTATAAACATACACTTTACATACGATTGTACGATAGCAAGGGAATGATAGAAACATTAGGAACAATGCGTGCATGGGTGAATACATACAGAGCTCCAAGTCCTCACACACATTACTATAACCGTTAGTCACTAAGTGAACGCAGAACAATTAAATAGTACTAATGGGTTTGACGACCCCCGTCATTGGTTAGTCGCTCTAACCTGGTAGGTTCCAAAGGACGTGATTGTGTCCAAACATTGCCGTTCAGGGAACGGCGGACGAGGCAAAAGAAACATACAAGTCAGGTTTGGTTATGGGCCTATGTAACACATACCTCGTGTTCTAGCTAGGCAGTGAGGGATCATCACAATTTCATTTCGCTATGCGTACGGTTTTGAAAACAAATATTGCAATCGACTCATTAAAACCTCAAACGGATTCCATCATAATGAATTAGGAAATTTCTCAAATGGGCTTTGAGCAACAAGTTATAAACTTTCCCAACAATGTTCAATGAGGTTTTCCTAACAGTGTTATGCAACAAATGGTTTAAAGCTTTTCACAGACATTAAATAAGTATTTTCAAACGACATTTGAGAAAAGGCTCACAATGTTAATGACCAAAAACCATGAACTCACCAACTTTATTGTTGACGATTTTTAGCATGTTTTTCAGGTAATACTTTGGCATTGGCACGGTTGGATTAGGAGAAACTTTGAGGTCAGAAACCCTAGAAGAACCTTAGTAAAGGAGTTCAGCTTCAATAGAAGTCCTAGCTATATTTTTCCGCTGCGTTATGAAGGTGCCAATTGGTCACAACTGACAAAGGTTTTTATCGAGGTGTGACATCAGGGCACCATTCACCTCTTCGCCAAGCTCATCCAAGAAAATAACGAGCATTAACGTGGGCCCACTTCATTTGCACCAATCAACTTTTTTTTCCATTTTTCATATATTATTATATATATTAATTCATAACTGTCGGTGTAATAGTATGTGAACGCATGGCACAACCGTAATTTCGTGAGTGAATGAAGGGTAAAACGGTAGTTTTGCCTGTACCTGCTAGTTCTTTTAAAAATCAAATAAATGATGACGGGCTATATTATATTTTTTGGGTGTCATTGAAATGGAGGAATTGGGCCCCCTTTTAACGTGAAGCTTTTATGGCGTTGAGATGGCAGAATGGACACCCTCAAATTTCCACTGTGGAGTTTTAACGCGAGGCGCATGACAAACCAGGATCCAAGTCAACGGTCAGAATAAACAACACTATATGAAATACGTAAACTCAAAAACATAGTTTTCATAAGGTGACAACCATAGCGGAAGCATTTAAAGAATTTAATCAGTTACAAAACCGTGTTCCAAAGTATTCAAGACACTTATTTCAAAACATGCAACTAAGCCTAGACGCCAATGCAGCCCCGTGCGCCTAATCCAACCGATGCTACCTTAGCGACCTGAGAAAACGTGCCAAAAAGACGTCAACATATATAATGCTGGTGAGTTCACAGGTTTGTTCAATATGTTACCAAAATGTTACCAAATGTTACCACAGTGTTACCAAAGTGTTACCATGTCCATACTATATCAATGTTACCAAGTACGCTAGCTAGGCGTATCTTTTGTTACTACTACGATTGGAAAACCATTACTAGACACGTTTAGCAATGTTTAGCAATGTTCAGCCCGAAATGTTCAGCATGTTTAGCAAAGTTCGAGACAATATGCAACCGCCCGGCCCTCCAAGCCGTCGAGTGGGGCAGGTCATGCCCAATAGATCAATTCACATTTCCCCCGTTGTGCATCCCCGCACATTCATGGTTTCCCCCGGGACTTTCAAAGATCGTATAGCAACGCAAAGTTTAAACCATAGTATGACATATGTTACCAAAATAAGTTTAGCGCATGTTTTCTCCCCCCAAAAGTTAAAGCAGTAAAAGTGGGGCCGTGAACTCACCTTAGGTTGTGTTCCTCAGTAATATAGGAAAGCCAAGCTCTTGATAATCCCAACTACCGGAGATCTATCAAAATGTTCACATAAGTGTTCCGACTAATAACCATAAGGTTATCTAGTCCCCGATTGTCCAGATCGTGACCAAGTATGTTTTAAAACGTGTTTTGAATGTTCAACCAACACACTAGACCGACCCGACATCCCGTTGGTAACTCATTACCCTAACTAATCACGTATACATAGATTACACACAAGGTTCAAGCATAAAACACTTAGTTTGCATCAAAAATCTCATTTTTGATTCCATAGGGTCGAACCAGGGTTTTCAGTTCCACCTTCGCCCCTTTTCTATCACGTTCGACCCTTTTGAGACACGTTTGACCCATTTAGAGCCACATTCGACGCATTTGAAACAGATTCGACCAACAGATGTCCAGGTTCGACCTTGGGGTTCCACCTTCGACCCCACGACTGGTCGAAGGTGCCCAGGTTCGACCCTGGTAGAGTGTTTTTCCACAAAATGCTTCAAAAACATCCGAAAACATCCCGAAACATCATCAATCACAGCAGTCAAGTATGAATAACATATCCCTACAAAACCCCACCAACTTTGTCCCAAAACCTGTTCGTTTTAACCCTTTCCCAAAATGGCAAAAATTATGGAAATGTCACATCATGCATGAAATCTTTACCCAATTTGGAAACTTTTTAAAATCCTTTCTTAATCATCTTATTATGCTCAGTTTAATGTGTATATGAAAACCCCCAATAGTTTTATTGATGATACTACCATGCAATAAGCCCTAAATTTATTAAAATCCCCAAAATTTGACATAACATCATCATTCATCTAATTGTAACCTTAACCAATCATATTTCCACAATAATAGCAGCCCTAGATCATGTTTCTATCATTAATACAGCAGCAAATCATTAAAAACACATAATATCACATAACACATAATTAACATATGTTTATTGATATGAAAACCTATGTTTAATGATAAGGTTTAGGTTTAGATAGATGTTTAAAGGTTTTTAATTATAAAAACATCCTTAGAACAGATCTGGACATTTAGGGTTCGATGAAAACGGATCAAAATGTTTTAAAAAGGGTTTAGGATTAAGAACACACCTTGGATTCTTGATTAGATGTTGTTTGTAGGTTAGATTATGAAAAACGAGAGAAAAACTACTTCCTCGGTGATTAAAATCGTTGAGAGTGTTTGGAGGTGTTTAGGGTTTGTGAAATGGTGAAAAATGACAAAGTGTGGTATTTATACTTATTCCACGTTCGCTCCTTGTATGGGGTCGAAGGTGCGACCTTCGCCCCTTACAAGGTCGAATGAAGTTGTTCATGTGGTTGTTCTAGGTTTGCCCCCTAACCATGGGTCGAACCAAGATTCATTTCCAGGTTCACCCCCACGCTATGGGTCGAACCTAGGCTTGTGTTTTCCAGGTTTCCCAGTTTTGTCGTTTTAAACGCATTTAAACACATTCTAACCTATGGTCATGCAATTCTAACACATGTTAAGCATATATAGGCACGTATAATCATGTTCACACCTTGTAGCACGTAGTATCATGTTATGTTACACGTGTGTTAATAATCTACCTATCTTACTTGATTTAGTTCTTGTAATTTCACCAACAACGGGACCCGGTATTAGTGTATTCCCAAAACGACTCCCAATGATCCTCCAGATCATTGAATCCTGGACAATCCTATCATAACCTGACTCAACTAACCTAGTTATGTCCGTTTATAAATGTTTCTCGCTAAGGTAGACTTATGTTTTATCAAAATGTTTAAGCTGAACATGCCGGGTGTCACAATAAGAATTATAAAAAACGCCAAATTTGAATAGTTTTTGCCGTGTCTCATTTCGACTTTGATTAATGACGTCGACAAACTTCCACCAATCACACATTCTACAACTGATGCAACTAATATTTAAAGACATTAATAAAGTATTAGTAATAACGTAACTATACAAATTTAAGCATGTTATAAGAATATGAAGAAAAAGACTTGATAGCAAAGCCATACGGATATACGTCAGTCAAGCCATTGTGTTTAATACCGAGCTTCCCATAAAAGATTTTTGTAAACAAACATCAAAACCATATTTACAAGAATGGAATCTGCTACTTTGTCATTTGTTTCATACTGAATTACCACATCGCAAGCTAATCAACCACACATACCCAAAACCAATATTACTGATTTTTGACTGAACATCCAAAAACTACAGTTTGTGAAAACTTTGATATCAAAGTTCTTGCCAATTTGAGGATACAGTTCCATCTCTTAAGATACTAACAAACAGAAGATATACCCGAACCAAATCACCAATAATTACTTAAGCAAACATAAATTTGGTTCAAAACTATTAGGATAAATTAAAGAATTTATTTATAGACAGGGGCATAAGAAAACTTCAAAAACCCAAGTAAAAAAATGTAATTGTAATATTGTATAGAGTTTCAAACAGTAGCATTTTGGCCAACTATGAAGAAAACATAACGTGGTTGGTACATTTCATATTGATTCATAGAATTAGAATTTATGTTGCTATATATTTCTCCCAAATGACCATAAGGTATAAGCATTGATAGAAAATATCCCAAATCTAAAATTTCAACGAGAATAAAGCTTTAGGGTCAACCATCCCATTCCAAGCCTGAACATACATAACAAGAACATAGTACATGTTATTGTAAAGATTTAGACAGGATAAACATGAAGCTATTATCTTTGCACCAAATGTCAATACTAACAAGTTTCACCACATACGCTAACATACCGTTAGCTTACAACAAGAAAATAAACACCAATCATGTGTTGTAATTATTCCAATAGATGACGTCAAACGCTTACGACCTTTTCAATGCGAAGTCAAGAGTATAATGTTTAGTACCTTATAGATAGGGTTGTTGCCACTAGGAGATATGGGCCCCTTAATTCATTTCCCATGTAACCAGAGCTGGAGTAGTGGAATGCAGCTTCAAATAAGGACATAAAGCAATGATCTTTCTTGAAATAATAGTATGTCTAAGCCGTAAACACTAATTAGTTATGATCTATATAGGCCTATCGTATGACCAATAAGACATAAAAACAGTGTATGCATTTAATAACGCCCAAGGAAAATTTTGACTTGTTTACCCATTTAAGTTGTTATCATTAAAAGACAACACGAATAGAAATGTTTCTATATGAACGACATTAAAATACTACCCGAATCGACATGTTTCCATATGAATAGGTTGAACTTCCCACTAAAGGAAGTAGTACTAACAACAAAACTTGAATTTGACATCAACCCACCTGAAAAATTTTGATTAGTAAATTACACAAACACAAATAATAATAATGATGATGATGATGATGATGATGATGATGATAAACACATTTACATAAATTACATGAAATTCATCACAAAATAAAGATGGGTTTAAGTCATAACATCAATTAGTTGAATAAATTATCGGTCAACCAAATAGATTGAAAAACAAAACAAACACTTATACAAATATCCTGTAAACAAAAAAATATACCTTGATACAAGCTTATACCTCTGACATAAGATCCCAAAAGTGTAATGGCAAACCCTAGATCGGTAATAAAAATTAATCGGTACAAAACAAAGCTTCATTGAAGTTGAAACACTACAAAAGATTAAAAAAACATACCTTGATACAAGCCATTCGGAGTCAACACGCTAAGCCATCGACGAGTAAAAAGAAAAAAAAAACTAACAGTTGAACATGAAGAATTACACGCCTTAATTTTTTGAAGGGGGAGTAGTGGTGGGGGTTTATAGTGGTGGTGGTGTTGAGGTTCTAATCTTCTAGAGAGAAGTAGAGTAGAAGGAGTAGCATTAAAATGAAGAATATGAAGTGAAGAAGAGAGAACGCTTGAACTTCCCCCACTTTTAATAAACATTAACCTCATTATTGATGACTAAAAGACTCATTTACCCTTATAAATATGCATCAAGTATTTGTACTTTGAGCAATCTAATTTGTAATTACTTAAAATTTTCAGGTATCCCTCTTAGATGCTTTATAATATAGTACTAGTGGGTTGCCTGTGCATTGCGGCGGGGGACCACAAAACTTCGGTTTCTGATTTTCAGGGTGTGCAAAAGTTGTTATTTGCTCAATTTGGTTTTGAGTCATAACCATAAATTTTGATTAAGGTATTTCAAAAACCGATGGGTTTCTGTCACACCCTCAAATTTCCACTGCAGAGTTTTACCGCGAGGCGCATGAAAAACCAGGATCCAAGTCAACGTTCACAATAAACAACACTATATGAAATACGTAAAGTCAAAAACATAGTTTTCATAAGGTGACAACCATAGCGGAAGCACTTAAAGAATTTAATCAGCTACAAAACCATGTTCCAAAGTATTCAAGACACTTATTTCAAAACATGCAACTAAGTCTAGACGCCAATGCAGACCCGTGCGCCTAGTCCAACCCATGCTACCTTAGCAACCTGAGAAAACATGCCAAAAAGACGTCAACATATATAATGCTAGTGAGTTCCTAGGTTTGTTCAATATGTTACCAAAATGTTACCAAATGTTACCACAGTGTTACCATCTCCATACTATATCAATGTTACCAAGTACGCTAGCTAGGTGTATGTTTTGTCACTATTACGATTGGAAAACCATTAGGGACACGTTTAGCAATGTTTAGCAATGTTCAGCCCGAAATGTTCAGCATGTTTAGCAAAGTTCGAAACAATATGCACCCGCCCGGCCCTCCAAGCCGTCGAGTGGGGCAGGTCACGCCCAATAGATCTATCTACATTTCCCCCGTTGTGCATCCCCGCACATTCATGGTTTCCCCCGGGAGTTTCAAAGATCGTGTAGCAACGCAAAGTTTAAACCATAGTAGGACATATGTTACCAAAATAAGTTTAGCGCATGTTTTCTCCCCCAAAAGTTAAAGCAGTAAAAGTGGGGCCGTGAGCTCACCTTAGGTTGCGTTCTTCAGTAATATAAGAAAGCCAAGCCCTTGATAATCCCAACTACCGGAGATCTATCAAAATGTTCACAGAAGTGTTCCGACTAACCTTATCAAAACAAACGATCTCCGCATGATACAACGATAACCAATCCATGCCCACAACGACATCGAAACTACTCAGGGATACCGGCATAAGGTCAGTGGGGAATGACAAACCCGACAGTTCCAAGCGACATTCCCGAAGAATGTGCGTCGCTTCGATTTTCTTACCATCAGCCAATTCTATCACGTACTTAGTCTCTAAAGGTGTGGGTACTATATCTAGCAATCGACTATTGTCCACATATATGAAACTCTTATCGGCAACAGAATCAAACAACACAGAAACATAGCGATCATTAAGAAGGAACGTACCGGTAACTGTGTCTGAATCCTGCCTAGCCTCTGCAGATCCAATGACGAAAGAACACGCAGTCCTGCCGCCGCCTCCGTTGTTCCCGTTACCGTTCCCGCCCTTCTCATTCTTGCCCTGTCTCAGCTTGGGACAATCCCGCTTGAAATGTCCCGTGTCACCACAGTTATAGCACCCCTGCTTTCCTGGAGTCCCCTGAGCAGCAGGAGCTTGAGTCGAGGAAAGTGACACCCTGCAATCCTTAGCAAGATGCCCCAAATGATGGCACCGATGACAACGAGCTCGATCACAACTCCCAGAGTGATGATAACCACACTTGTTACACTTGGGATGCTTCCCAACATACACACTCAACTTCTACCCGAAGAAGACCCAGACGAATCAAACTTCTTCACTGGCTGAGATGGTGCTGGCACGGCACTCTTCCCCACGGTATCCCACTTCCTCTTGTTCCCCTCAGAGCCCTTCACAGTAGTACCCTTAAGAGGCAAAACACCTTCTGCCACCTTCAGGTTAGTCATCCGATGAGCCGATCGAACCACTTCAGCAAGTGTGGGAAGATTCCCGGCAGCCACCAACCCTGCAATCTTCGGCACTAACCCAGAAACGTAGTGCTCAATCCTCCTATACTCGGGTGTGTGCAAATCAGGACACAACACCGCTAGCTCATTCCTCCTCACAGTGTACTCTTCTATCTCCGACCCAACCATCTTGTAGCTCCAGACCTCATGCTCCAACTTCTGTACTTCGTCCCTTGGACAGTACTCACTCCTCAAAAGATGCACATAATCCGCCCAAGGCATAGCAATAGCCTCCCCCAAACCCATGTTCTGGGCAGTAGCATTCCACCACAACAATGCAGACCCCTCAAATGTCGCAGTAGCATACTTAACCCGGTCCCCAACGGGACAGTTGCACATCACAAACACAGATTCAACCTTCTCCAGCCATCGGAGCAGTCCCACCACTCCCTCAGTTCCAACGAAGTTATGGGGCTGACGGTCCCGAAACTTCTTATAAGAGCACTGAGGTGGAGGTGGATTGACAGCAATACCTGAGACATGACACATTAATAAAACACAAAAGAAAAGACATGAGACCCAAGAATGAAGCAGAGTAGATAGAAGTCGACTCACCACCCATGGAATTAAGTCCAGCCTGGAAAGTAGCCATGGCCATGTTCACTTGTTGTTGCAACAAGTCGTTCAGTTCAGCTTGAGTCATGTTGATGTTACCACGACCGCCGCCGCTATCACGGCCGCCGCCGCCACCACGACGTCCACCACCACGAGCACCAGACATCATCTGACAATCAAGAAATCGAGGGATTCAGATTCACCTCTAGTTCCAACCACTAGAAATTACAAGGGTCAGCCTAGGGACAAATCCAGGACTGTACATCCAAACTCAAAGTCCACCGGGATTTTCATGAATTTCAGTTTATGATTTTGTGTGCACCCGAAATGATAAACTGCTCTGCATGATCCTCCTAATGTACTCCTAGTTCAAACTCCGGTCACCAAATATCGTCACCTAGTAACGTGTTACGATGGGTGTAAGTGTAAGAGAGCATGTGTGTGCAAAAGTCAACTAGTCAGTCCTTTCCTTCTTCAAATCCCGAAGAAGAAAACAAGAGTAGGTAAGAACCCAAGTGAGAGTGGATGATGTAACACATAAGTATGATGATGATACAAAGACACCCCGACAAAACTAGTACGTATCCCAATAAGCGACTCAAAGTATGTGACCGTCTAGTGTGAGCGACTCGGCTATAGACCAGACTCTATATGCAGTCCTAGTTCACTATAACCTTTGGCTCAGATACCAATCTGTCACACCCTCAAATTTCCACTGCGAAGTTTTATCGTGAGGCGCATGACAAACTAGGATCCAAGTCAACGGTCACAATAAACAACACTATATGAAATACGTAAACTCAAAAACATAGTTTTCATAAGGTGATAACCATAGCGGAAGCATTTAAAGAATTTAATCAGCTACAAAACCATGTTCCAAAGTATTCAAGACACTTATTTCAAAATGTGCAACTAAGCCTAGACGCCAATGCAGACCCGTGCGCCTAGTCCAACCGATGCTACCTTAGTGACCTGAGAAAACATGCCAAAAAGACGTCAACATATATAATGCTGGTGAGTATGCTGGTGAGTTCACAGTTTTGTTCAATATGTTACCAATATTTTACCAAATGTTACCATAGTGTTACCAAAGTGTTACCCTGTCCATACTATATCAATGATACCAAGTACGCTAGCTAGGCATATGTTTTGTCACTACTAAGATTGGAAAACCATTACTAGACACGTTTAGCAATGTTCAGCCTGAAATGTTCAGCATGTTTAGCAAAGTTCGAGACAATATGCACCCGCCCGGCCCTCCAAGTCGTCGAGTGGGGCAGGTCACGCCCAATAGATCTATCCACATTTCCCCCGTTGTGCATCCCCGCACATTCATGGTTTCCCCCGAGACTTTCAAAGATCGTATAGCAACGCAAAGTTTAAACCAGTATGACATATGTTACCAAAATAAGCTTAGCGCATGTTTTCTCCCCCAAAAGTTAAAGCAGTAAAAGTGGGGCCGTGAATTCACCTTAGGTTGCGTTCTTTAGTAATATAAGAAAGCCAAGCCCTTGATAATCCCAACTACCGGAGATCTATCAAAATGTTCACATAAGTGTTCCGACTAATAACCATAAGGTTATCTAGTCCCCGATTGTCCAGATCGTGACCAAGTATGTTTTAAAACGTGTTTTGAATGTTCAACCGACACACTAGACCAACCCGACATCCCGTTGGTGACTCATTACCTTAACTAATCAAGTATACATAGATTACACACAAGGTTCAAGCATAAAACATTTAGTAAGCATCAAAAATCTCATTTTTGATTGTATAGGGTCGAACCAGGGTTTTCTGTTCCACCTTCGCCCCTTTTCTTCCACGTTCGACCCTTTTAGAGTCACCTTCGACCTATTTAAGACAGATTCTACCACAGTTGTCCAGGTTCGACCCTGGGATTCCACCTTCGACCCCACGACTGGTCGAAGGTGCCCAGGTTCGACCCTAGCATAGTGTTTTTCCACAAAACGCTTCAAAAACATCTGAAAACCTCCCGAAACATCATCAATCACAGCAGTCAAGTATGAATAACATATCCCCACAAACCCCACCAACTTTGCCCCAAAACCTGTTCGTTTTAACCCTTTCCCAAAATGGAAAAAATTATGGAAATGTCACATCATGCATGAAATCTTTACCCAATTTGGAAACTTTTCAAAATCCTTTTTCTTAATCATCTTATTATGCTCATTTTAATGTGTATATGAAAACTCTCAATAGTTTTATTGGTGATACTATCATGCAACAAGTCCTAGATTTCTCAAAAATCCCCAAATTTGGCATAACATCATCATTCATCTAATTGTAACCTTAAACAATCATATACTCACAATAATAGTAGCCCTAGATCATGTTTCTATCATTAATACAGTAGAAAATCATTAAACAACACATAATATCACATAACACATACTTAACATATGTTTAATGATAGGGTTTAGGTTTAGGAAAATGTTTAAAAGGTTTTTTATTGATAAAAACACCCTTAGAACAGATCTGGACATTTAGGGTTAGATGAAATGAATTAATATGCTTTAAAAAGGGTTTAGGATTAAAAACACACTTTGGATTCTTGATTAGATGTTGTTTGTAGGTTAGATTATGAAAAACGAGAGCAAAAACTCCTTCCTCAGTGGTTAAAATCGTTTGAGAGTGTTTGGAGGCATTTAGGGTTTTGAAATGGTGAAAAATGACAAAGTGTGGTATTTATACTTATTACACGTTCGCCCCTTGTATGGGGTCGAAGGTGCCACCTTCGCCCCTTACAAGGTCGAATGAGATTGTTCATGTGGTTCGTTCCAGGTTCGCCCCTTAACCATGGGTCGAACCAAGAACTATTTCCAGGTTCGCCCCCACGCTATGGGTCGAACCTGGGCTTATGTTTTCCAGGTTTTCCAGTTTTGTCGTTTTAACGCATTTAAATACATTCTAAAGTATAATCATGCAATTCTAACACATGTTAAGCACATATAGGCACGTATAATCATGTTCACACCTTGTAGCACGCATTATCATGTTATGTTATGTAACCTCACGAATTTTCCCATTTATTTTGCATTAAAGTATTTCCCGATACATGATATAAAGTCTAATTTATTTCTAAGTATTCTTATCTTTATCCGTGCACTCTATTTTTCTAAGTTCATTTTATCATTGTACTTAAAAAAAATCTTCAATCATGACATATGTCCTATCCTAATTCTATTTATAAAATCGTCATTTTATAAGACGGTGTTTTTATTTTCTAATTCAAACTAATGATTTTTTTTATTTCTTATTTAAAGCTAATCATTTTTCCAATTACATTTATAATCTCAAACAAGGAAGATATAAATTCGTTTCAAAATAAGTAAATAAATAAATATATATATATATATATATACACATATATATATATCAAAGCCTTGAGTCCTAGTCAAAGTCCTGGTCAAAGTCCTAGTCAAAGTCTTAGTCAAACAGTCAAAGTCTTAGTCAAATAGTCAATTCATCATAAAACCTTACTTTATGGTGTTGACCAATTTTAATGGCTAATTGAATCCAAAACTAGTATAAAAACCCACCTATGACCCATTATACTTTGCACCTCTAAATCGATTGTTTCAATCTGATTAAACTTTCCCTCATACCTTTCTTCTATAGTCTATTACTTCTACAATTGAAGCTTTGATTTTAAGCTCTTGTAATTGGCGAATTGGAAGCTTGATATTCTTTCTTTTCGTTTTTTTTATTTCTTCAATTTGGACTACCTACGTTGTTGAGTCTTTGGGATTCGCCTCGCATACATTCACAACACTTAGAGGATAATTCACCTTAGCCAATATGAGTTTACCTAACCATGTTTATGCAATTCTTTATACTTGCAACATTATACTTAAGCAATTCTACATACATGTCTAGTTGTAAACTATAATGCCTCATGATTTAGACAACAACAACAGTTAGACTCGTTTCAACAATACATAACCATTAGCTATGGCCAAGCCGACGATACTCAATAATAGATCTATTGGATTGACAATCCCACCTAGATTCGTTGACCATCTTTTATGGGGAGCGCGGGTGATTGTTATCGTTCCAACATAATATTAAGGTGAACCGTGGATGACGGGATGGACCTAAACTAGCCTGAGGTTTGATTATGTCGATTCAACATTTCATGTTTATTCATGCAGACTTAAACTTACGATAGACATATGAATTGCTAAACTTTTATTATTAAACTTAATTGCTTGACATGGCTTATGTATTCTCACCAACTTCTAGTTGACCCCCCCCCCCCTTTTTACAACTCAACAGGAAATAATGATGCGTGAAGACTAGAGTGTTAGCATGAGAAGACTAATTGAAGTTTATGCTTATTTGGTTATTTTGATGTATTAGATTTCCATTTAAAACTCATTATGTCTTTTCACTTTTGGATATTTGCACTTTAAATTAAATTCAATTAAAACTTGATTACCATGTGCTACTGAACAATCATTCATACGTGACACCTCGATGTTTCCGCCATCGGTTGGGGTGTTACAGATTGGTATCAGAGCCATGGTTATAGGGAATTAGGTTATTAGAAAAAAAAATAATCTAGTCTATAACCATAGGATTTTAATCAGTACTTGCTCCTTTTACTTGCAACCTTACTTGTTTATATTCTCTATCCTACTTCTTATCCCTACTTTAGTCCCTACAAGAAGATTGTTCTCCATCACAAGATCTACTCTTAGACTAATAGGACAAATCCTCAGGTTTAGCCTGAACCACCTTGAAAATCTCGTCGAATTTCTAGATTTTAATAACGAACACATGCAATCTGGAAGGGTGAACGCCTGTATTCTGAGTTTTCTGTCTAGGACCGGCATTGCGCATAAATCCCAATCAGACGAGGGACCTGGATGCCTACCTGGGAATTCTCGAGATGAGTGTTCACTTATAGGCTAAAGAATGTCTTCACTATGTTATTAGAATCTAGAAGTTTTGATAAGTCAACGTTTTCGTTTATTCGTTTTAATTAATGAATAAATGATTACACTCACTTTCCTTAAACTAAGCTCTAAAATCTCAAAATTTTACAGCTTAAATCAATCTCATTTCATAATCATCTATGGATTTCACAATCACACTTCACCTTACCATGTTAGCCACTTTTTAAATATTCAACACCCTACCCAAATCATATTATTTCCTTTCTCCACATGTTATTTATTTTTAAAAACTATAACCTCATACCTTAGCACAAACTAAAGATTTCTAAATCTTGTTGTATTTTCATTACCTAGAAACTTTACAAAGTACATATTTTTGTCAAAAGATGTCCTCGAACTTAAATTCAATTGTTTATTAATTGACGTAACAAACGATTTTCTATATAATGCTTTAAACTATTAAAAATCACTTAATAGAACCTTGATCCTCAAAACCTAATGTCATGTTTGAAATCTACAACTAACGGGAATATTTTAATCAAAGCCCACTTAGCTTGCACTATTTAACAACTTTTGGTTTATGTACAAAACCAATTTTGAAAAAAAAAAAATTTAATCCATAGGAATAATATCTAGTCTCTAAATTCTCCATCGACACTCACTCATTTTCAACTTGTTCAACTTTTTACAATATTTGGCATATACCACAATCATGTTTTCTTATACACTTGATTATAATCTTTGATCCAAACCCCAAAATTTACACTGCTACATAATCTCCTTACTATAAAATAAACTCTTTATAAACTATCTTCACATTCACTATCTCTCACAACCTTGATTCTGCTTCAAGATTTTTCATCATCCTCTCAAGAACTAAATTCGTATCCTTCACCTTCTCACACATGAGCTAGTTACCCATGATAACCAAACTATTGAAACTTGATTGTGTGTTGCATCAAACATAATCCTTAGTTATACATGAGGATTCGACTATCTACCATATTTGAACATTTAATACTAGAAGTCATGGAATATAAACTATTTGCTATAGACACACCTAGAGTCATTAACCTTGTCTAGGGCAACTTTATTTACAACTCACATGTTGTACTTAATACTTGATTGCTTACATGTACATATTATCAATTTGCAATTTATGTGTGTGTGTAAATTGGTACACTTAATCAAACAACTGATAGAGGATGAAGTACTTGCTCAACAGTTAGTAGAGTACCAAATAACCTACTCAACGATTGGTAGAGGTCATCATGCCTGCTCAACAGTCGGTAGAGGCCCTACAACCTGCTCAACGACTGGTAGAGGCTATCGCACCTGCTCAACAATCGGTAGAGGTTCTTATTCACTGGCTGGTAGAAGTCTTTTTCCTGCTCAACAGTTGGACTCATTTTTGGATACATTGTATACGATTCAATCACAAGGTTATTTTGCATTACTTACATGTGTGTTTAGAGTCATAGAAGGACACAAAACCCTAATGTAAGGTAAATTGGTGATTACGGTCCGGAACGTAATCATGAATTTACAGGTACGTTAAGGTAGTGTGAAATTCTATCAAGGTTTTTGATAGATAACCAACTATAAACTCTAGTTACCTGTTTAGTATTTCTATAGTCAATTAACTCATGCATTTCTTTTTAAGATTCCTAAAACTTAAAGTTTAGTGTTTTGCTAGATTCTTATTCTCCTTGCTATTTTAGACGAACCTAATCCAACCCTTAAAACCCACACCTATCAAACCTCTTACCAAATTATTCGAAACAGTTTATTCTGTTACCTATAAATTCATGTCATGCCTTAACACAAATTTTCCAACCCACAGTTGACCTAATTTCTACCCAATCACCCTCAACCCGGTGTTTTTTTTATAACTTCGGGACGAAGTTTCTAAAAGTAGGGGAGACTGTAACCTCACGAATTTTCCCATTTATTTTGCATTAAAGTATTTCCCGATCCATGATATAAAGTCTAATTTAATTCTAAGTATATTATCTTTATCCGTGCACTCTATTTTTCTAAGTTCATTTTATCATTGTACTTAAAAAAAAATCTTCAATCATGACATATGTCATATCCTAATTCTATTTATAAAATCGTCATTTTATAAGACGGTGTTTTTATTTTCTAATTCAAACTAATGATTTTTTTTTTATTTCTTATTTAAAGCTAATCATTTTTCCAATTACATTTATAATCTCAAACAAGGAAGATATAAATTCGTTTCAAAATAAGTAAATAAAATATATATATATACACATATATATATATATATCAAAGCCTTGAGTCCTAGTCAAAGTCCTGGTCAAAGTCCTAGTCAAAGTCTTAGTCAAACAGTCAAAGTCTTAGTCAAATAGTCAATTCATCATAAAACCTTACTTTATGGTGTTGACCAATTTTAATGGCTAATTGAATCCAAAACTAGTATAAAAACCCACCTATGACCCATTATACTTTGCACCTCTAAATCGATTGTTTCAATCTTATTAAACTTTCCCTCATACCTTTCTTCTATAGTCTATTACTTCTACAATTGAAGCTTTGATTATAAGCTCTTGTAATTGGCGAATTGGAAGCTTTATATTCTTTCTTTTTCGTTTTTTTATTTCTTCAATTTGGACTAGCTACGTTATTGAGTCTTTGGGATTCGCCTCGCATACATTCACAACACTTAGAGGATAATTCACCTTAGCCAATGTGAGATTACGTAACCATGTTTATGCAATTCTTTATACTTGCAACATTATACTTAAGCAATTCTACATACATGTCTAGTTGTAAACTTTAATGCCTCATGATTTAGACAACAACAACAGTTAGACTCGTTTCAACAATACATAATCATTAGCTATGGCCAAGCCGGCGATACTCAATAATAGATCTATTGGATTGACAATCCCACCTAGATTCGTTGACCATCTTTTATGGGGAGCGCGGGTGATTGTTATCGTTCCAACATAATATTAAGGTGAACCGTGGATGACGGGATGGACCTAAACTAGCCTGAGGTTTGATTATGTCGATTCAACATTTCATGTTTATTCATGCAGACTTAAACTTACGATAGACATATGAATTGCTAAACTTTTATTATTAAACTTAATTGCTTGACATGGCTTATGTATTCTCACCAACTTCTAGTTGACCCCCCCCCCTTTTTACCACACAACAGGAAATAATGAGGCGTGAAGACTAGAGTGTTAGCATGAGAAGACTAATTGAAGTTTATGCTTATTTGGTTATTTTGATGTATTAGATTTCCATTTAAAACTCATTATGTATTTTCACTTTTGGATATTTGCACTTTAAATTAATTTCAATTAAAACTTGATTACCATGTGCTACTGAACAATCATTCATACGTGACACCTCGATGTTTCCGCCATTGGTTGGGGTGTTACATGTTACACATGTGTTAATAATCTACCTGTCCTACTTGATTTAGTTCATGTAATTTCACCAACAACGGGACCCGGTACTAGTGTATTTCTAAAATGACTCCTAATGATCCTCCAAATCATTGAACCCTGGATAATCCTATCATAACCCGACTCAACTAACCTAGTTAAGTTCGTTTATAAATTTTCTCGCTAAGGTAGTGTTAGGACAAGAAGGATTGTTGAAACCATTTTTGTAAACCTTTGTCTAATTCACTTCTGCAAATATCCTAAGTATAGAACTACTGAAGAAAGAAGACTAAAGTACTGAAGAAGGATTCAACAAGTACTGAAGAAGAAGTATCAGAAGTTCTGAAGTCTAACCAGACAGTTCACTGAAGAACTACTGAAGACAAACTACTCATCAGTAGTTTGTCATTCATCAGCTCTTGTAAAGAATCTTTTTCACCGACTTATGTTTCAATAGTTTATTAGTTTAATATTACTTTATCTGTTTGTACAAGTTCCAAGAATGCAACTTGTTGCTACTTGTTAGAGACTTGCTTTTTGGCAAGGTTCATGCATATGTAAAGTCTATAAATAGATGGGTTCATCCCCCTGTTTTAGACATTGATTTTTATTGAAAACAGAGATCCTTCAAAGCTTATTATTGTTCTTTCCATTTCATTTATTGAGAATTTGTTTGAGTATTTATTATCATTCACATTCAATACTTAGATTCTCATTAAACTTGTCTTTAGTTTTTCAAACATCCAGGGGGAGTAATAACTCCTGTTGATAGTGTAACTTTACTTAATCATTCCGCTGTGCTAATCTGTTTGAGCTTGCTAAACACATAAGTGTTCACTAGCAAGCAATATATCAAGAGCATTACTGATCCAACAGGTAGACTTATGTTTTACCAAAATGTTTAAGCCGAACATGCCGGGTGTCACAGTTTCAATTATTTCAACTTGGTAAATCGGTTATGAACATTGGGTCCAATCAGTTGTTGACTAATAACTGGAAATTTAACTTGAGATGAAAATTATCAAAATATCCTCTAACCTCATGAAACAGTGGAAATTTTGTGAGCGATGTTTTGTTCCAAGCCTTTTAGATTTTTGGCTTCTCTTTGCAACAACATGATGCTAGCATGATTTTGGTATTGTTTGTTGAACGGATAGAAATCGAGCATAACAGATTAAACGCCATGCTTTCAAACCGTTTGTGAAGTCGTGGTTATCTATGATGTTACTCTTGCAAAAGTCATTTGGTTTATGTATTAACTGTAGCAATATAAGCCAAAGTTTGAAGTAGTGCTTTTTTTTACTTATATCTATATTTATGACACACTTTGAATTTAAAGTTTAACTTGTTGAATGGAAAAGCTTTATTAATTGATTTTAAGAATATGCAAAATGAATATACATGTGTATAAAATCATGTGTGTTTGACTTGTGAATAAATATGTGACCAATGTGAAGGCTAAAAACGTAGAAGGGTATCACTTATAAGTAGGGTGTGCCTAAGAATCTGCATTTCAACTATTGAAACAAAAACTCTACAGCGCATCAATTATATCCCTACCTGAGGGTACATGCGACTTCGTTGTGTATTGTGACGTTTATGTTCAAGGTCTCAGGCGCGTACTGATGCAATGCGAGAAAGTTATTGCTTATGCTTCGTGCTAACTGAAGGTTCACGAGAAGAACTATACAACTCATGACCTAGAACTGGGAGCATTCGTTTTTGCACTAAAAATCTGGAGGCACTATTTGTATGGAACGAAATGCACCATCTTCACCGATCATAAAAGTCTCCCGCACATATTTGATCATAAGGAATTGAACATGCGACATCGTCGCTGGGTTGAACTCTTGCATGATTATGACTGTGCAATCAAATATCATCTGGTAAAGCTAATGTGGCAGTGGAAGTGAAATTAAACAACGATCTATAATTGGTTTTTCCTCCCCTTGCTTGACATCAAAATTTATAGGTTCGAAAAAAACTGAATATCTAAGGCTAATTATTTACCGGTAAATGAAAGGTTGTATTATTTATTTATTTGGGCTTTTGGTTTTATGAAATCAAGAGGTTTTAACCACATAATTATTAAGTCTATAACTCATATACGTTTACTTTCACTTTGATATTTACTTCCTAGTCTTTTTGAATTCGTTAGGATTACATTTAAAGCTTTCAATGAAATTTATATATACAATTTCTTAACATAATAATACTCCAAGTATAAAACTTGTATTTTATTTTAATTCATATTTTTTATACATACAAATTTATTAGAAGAACTTCACGGTTAATGTTATATCAGTTTAGAAATTGTTGAGTGTTTATTATCATCATTAACCTCACTTAATCCTAACTGACAAATAAGTTATTTAAGATGTATGGGAAAAAAGAATGTTGCAATTTTTGGGATAAATTAATATAAATGTTATTTTTTCTCCCTTGAATATAGGACATATTTATTTGTGTTTGCTGCATATAAGAGGATAAGTAATCAAACAAAATGGTTACATGAACAAAGAGTACAACGAAACATGACCAATTCAATTAACATGAATTTAAACTCACCCTGGCACACACAATAACAAAGTTATGCAACATAGATCATAATAGTATAGTTGAACAAACCTTAGACACGGAATCATCTTCACTGGTGTCTTTGGAGTTCCCCAATAGGTATTGAAAGTAAACCAAACCATTTGGTACGATATAAAATATCCTATACCGAAGGACATACCAAGAATTGAGACAATTCTTATAAATGATTAAGACCATTTTCTGGGTTTTAATATTTAAGATTATTTCATTTAACAATGCTTAAAATGAAACACGTACCTGAGTATGAAAACCTTCGCCGCTATTGATCATCATTGGTGGTGTTGGCAACTTCATCGATGGCTTATGCATAGCTTGTTCAATATTCTTTTGTTCAAATAGAAAGAAATACATCAAACCATTTATACTAACCTAATTGGATAATTACAAAACCTATAAAGACAATGCATAAAAGCAAAAATATAAAATAGTAAACACACAACTGAAAATGAAAGTCACCACTGCCATTGATCATTGATAGGTTCTCCATAAGGTCTTCTAAGATGGACAACTTTTCCAATCTGTTTGAAATTCACATATGCAAACTATTCCTTTTTCCCACTCGAGGAAACTGAATCCACAATATCAGAAACATCCTTGTTAAGTCCATTGTCATCAGATGAAACATCAGTACCAGTCAAGTCATTATGATTTTCAGTATTATCCAATGTATCAGCACTGTCAGTAACCTTTTTGTATTCTCCATTGTTATCAACACAAGCAACACTAACATTATTAACCTCCTTGCCACCTCCATTATCATCAACACCATCAGCAGTAGCAAAACTAACATCATGGTGTTCTACGTTATTAACACAACCATCAGTAGCACCAACGTTAGTGTCGCCTCCATCATCATCAGAACTATACACATCAATCACAGCATTCCATTTCCATTATTTTAGAGCCATGACACGTTTATGTTTTTTTAATAGAACGGTCCTACACAATAACAAAAAAATAAACCGCTATAATTAGTTATGTATTTTTTAACTATTTGACCTCCTCAGTGAAAGCACATTCTACATGATCATTCGAAGCACTCAACTCATGGTTGTGCTCATTAACACTATCACCTACTTTCAGCACATATAACATCAAGAGGTAAGCATAACAACATCAAATTCAACTAAAAGTAAGTTTAAATAAATAACGATCAAAAAACATACCAACACCAGTAGCGTACCGTCCTGCTCCATCTGATATATGACAATAAAAGAACGTAATTTTAATCATAAGATGCAAACAGAAAATTCATCAATGAAAGCAAGCTAAATGAGACACACACTAAGAGTGAAACATTACATTTGCGATATTACTAATAGCTATAATATCCAGACTGCTTAAATGTTTACAGTGACGTGATAAAACGTTGTTGGGCATACTATATTTATACAAACTTAGAACATAGCAGTTATGAGCATACACCTAAAAATACGGCTATGAAACAAGAGTGCAATTGTTTGAATTAAAGAGAGGGAACGGTTATTTAATTTAGACATAACCTTTAATTTTAATTTAAAAGGAGAATAGGCTACATACATCTTAAATACTAGAGGGAAACCCGCGCGTTGCTGCGGAACATTCTTGTGAGCTAGGGCGAATTTGTATTGTTTCCCAATGTCAAATATTTTCCCATTGTAAAGATTACACATTTAGCTTACCATGTAGCTAAACAGAAGTGTTTAATGATTCAACATAATAAGTTGTATATAATTTTCAAACACCAGACACTGAAAAAGATGCACACATTGAATAACCCTACAATTTGTAAAACTATAAAGAATGCCTATTCTGAATGTGAGATATGCCCAATTGCTTACGATAAACATAAGAAGACACAAGTAGTCAATTTACAAAGTGGATCTCTATAAAAAAAACTTTTCAAAAAAACCAGCTTGACCTGTAAATTTTTTTAACAAATGAACATATTACCTTCAAAATTCAGTAACTAAAAAACATGGAAAGAAGCCAAATCTCACCCGTTATAGAAGCAAGCTCTCCCGTTTGCTTATAAAGGGACTCCAAAAAGCTAGTGTAAAATGGAATCAATCCTTTGTCAACAACTTATTACTACCCCAAAGAAATTGTATTAGTGTGACCTGGTATGAGCATTGCCCTTTTTGGCAACGAGCAGAATAGCGTGATTAATATGGCTAGTACCTCATTGGCCTCCTAGCTCTCGGAATCCTTTTGCAAAGTAATAAAAACCAAGTTGATTACAAGCATTATATTATGTAAATATTAAAAATAATAATTAAAAACGGGGGTTTTATGATTCATCATTAAACTTTGGAGAATCTCAACCTATCTAGTGAAAATGTCTGAGCGTTGCCGCGGGTATTTATGTTTTTGGCGCACATGGTGGGTTTTAAGTGATTTATACGTATTTTCATGTAATCCACCATATAAAAATCCATCTACGCATAATCACTTATTCTAGTTTATGTAATTCACCAACAATGGGACTCGTAACGTGTGTGTGTGTGTGTGATTAACCCAATGATCCTCCGAATCATTGAACCCTGGACAATACGGACTGTGTTCTGACCCAACTGACCTTGTTAAGTATGTTTAATAAACGTTTTTCGCTAAGGTAGACTTAAGTGTTTGAAAAATGTTGACCTAAACATGCCGGGTGTCACATCATCCCCCTGTTGAAAGAATTTTCATCCTGAAAATTTCCCGAAGTCAAAGAGAATGAAGCGATAAAAAGAAAACTTTTCCCGGTCGTCACATCATCCCCCTGTTGAAAGGAATCTCGCCACGAGATTCACTCTTCGACAGTAATGAGTGTCGAACTAACTCAAGTAACGTTTCCCAGAATACAAACGAAATGAAAATCACGAACAATAAAGATATCAATAGATACTCCATGCCGGGGAACCGTCCTCCCCAAGTGATTACGAAGCAATGAATCCTCCTGATCGAAGGGCTACTAGAGACTACTGTGATCGGTATAAATGACACATCGGTACCTTCCAAGTAGCATCTCCAAAGGACCCACATTAGACTCACGTATGAAAATTGATGACCAAGTACAAGAACGATGACACATGATGGATACGAATCGCCAAACAATATGAATGAGAATGAACACGAGTATAACGAGAATCAACAGAAGAAGACTCACCAGTAACAGTATCAGAGTCCTCCAAGTTCTCTCTAGCACCAATGACGTAAGCATGAGCCGGAGCAGTTCGACCGCCACCCTCGCCTTGCTTCAGTTTGGACAATCCCGCTTCAAGTGTCCAGTCTCTCCACAGTTAAAACACCCATGGTTTCCCCGGGGAGCAGGAGCAGGGACAACCGCTTGAGTCTGTTTTGGCTGACGATTGACCCTACAATCCTTAGCCAAGTGACCGACTCGCTGACAACGATTACATCGAAACTCATCGCAACCCCCAACATGGTGATACCCACACATGTTACACTTCGGATGCCTTCCAACATAACTCCCAATCTTCTGCTCAGATGACGCTCCCACAACGTCCTGCCTCTTTACCTGTGGTTGAGACGACCCAGCGTTCTTCCCAGCACTCTCCCACTTCCTCTTGTTATCCGCAGGGGCTTTCACAGCCGCACCCCTCGGGCTTGTGAGCTGCCCGAACAGTGGCCAACATAGTAGTGTGATCAGCGGCGACAACATGCCCAGCAATCTCCGGCACCAACCCAGCAACGTAGTGCTCAATCCTCCGGTACTCCAGTGTAGCCAAACCAGGGCACATCACAGCCAACTCGTTGTGCCTAGCAGTGAACTCCTCAATCTCGGATCCAACCATCTTCAGATTCCAAAACTCGTGCTCTAACTTCATAGTCTCATCTCTTGGGCAGTACTCCGCTCGCAACATCAGAATGAACTCGGACCACGGCATAACATTGGCCTCCCCCAGGCCAAGGTTTGTAGTGGTAGAGTTCCACCAGGTCAAAGCATGTCCCTCCAGAGTAGCAAAAGCATACTTGACGCGATCAGCGTCGGGACAGTTGCACATAGCAAACACCGATTCGATCTTCTCCAACCATCGAAGTAGTCCCACCGCCCCTTTAGTCCCATTGAAGTAATGGGGCTTACAGTCCGTGAACTTCTTGTAGCCAACGCGACGTTCAACTACTGCTGCAACATGTTCTCCAACTCCGCCTGAGTCATGGTGATGTTCCCACCACCTCGTCCACCACCTGTGCGACCCCCGCCGCCACCACGGCGTCCCCCAGTATGCCCACCAGCACGACCAGACATGTTCTGTCAACACATGAGACAAGATACTCAATACCACTATCAGATCAAGCTACCAGTGACCAAACGAATTCAGAACGCGGTTCCAGCGTGACCATTAGTCCGAACACGAAGTCCACCAAGATTTTCATGCATTTCGATTTATGATTTCGTGTGCACCCGAAATAACAAATCGCTCTACATGGTCCTCTAGGCGTGCTCCTAGCTAGGACTTCATATCACCCGACATCCACATTCCTAAAAGAAACTGTTATCGCACAAAGATCCCAAAGTGAACAATCACTCAGGAGTGTACTATGACAAGTACTAGTGCATGATAGTGTGTGTGTGTGTGTAGGAAAGTATGTACATTAGAGCATAGAGGGGAGATGTCCAAATCCCGAAAAAATCTCAAGTATGTGCCAAAGCCACCCCAATGTACACTACTGCCAAGTATAAGCGATACGCCTCTTCATCTTCGAACACGTAGAAGAAGATAGAATAAATGTAGAAATAGTCCAAATATAGATAATACGATATTGGGTGATGAGGACACCGACACCCCGACAAGGTTAGTATGTTTACCAAATGACACGACTCGTAAATACATGTGACCGTCTAATGTGTGTGATACTCGGCTATAGACTAGACTCTACATGCAGTCCTAGTTCACTATAACCATTGGCTTTGATACCAATCCGTCACACCCTCAAATTTCCACTTGCGGAGTTTTACCGCAAGGCGCGTGACACACCAGGATCCAAGTTAACAATCACAACGAACGACAACTATATGTGAAAAGATACGTAAATCAAACCATGCAATAGTTTAAAAACTATGATTCAAAACATAGCGGAAGCAAATTAAGTTTTACAAAACTGAATAACGATGAGACATAAGTTTAAAGTTTAGCAATCCAAAACGTGAAACACGATCCTATACGCGAGTGCGACTCCGTGCACCTAAACTCAATGCTGCTACCTTAGCGACTTGAGAAAAATGCCAAAAAGATGTCAACATATAATGCTGGTGAGTTCACAGGTTTTAAGTTCACAAAACTTTTCAAGCGTAAAGAGTTTCATCTCAAAAGCACCGAGTATGCAAAACCTTTAAGTAAATAACAAACGTTCCCATACTACTACGATTGTGTTGCTAAAACCATTACTGATATGTGTTGCATGTGTTGCTGCCCGTGTTTGAGTTGCGAAAGTTAGAGACAATATGCACCCGCCCGGCTCCCAGCCGTCGAGTGGGGTTCGTCAAGCCCAATAGATCTATCCACATTTCCCCCGTTGTGCCCCGCACATTCATGGTTTCCCCAAGGACTTAACGTTGCGTCGTATAGTAATCAAGAACAAACGTTGCGTTTCCAAAAGTGTTGTGTTTCAAAAGTGTTGCGTTTCATAAGCGTTGCGTTTCTAAACGTTTTCGTTTCATAAACGTTGCGTTTCAAAAGCGTTGCGTTTCATAAACATTGCGTTTCATAAACGTTGTATTTGTTAAAACGTGTGGCATGCTTCTCCTCCGAGAGAAAAGTGTATAAAAGAGGGGCCGTGAAACTCACCTAAGAGTGCGTCTCCTGAAAACTAGAAATCCAGTACGTGTATGATAACCCCGACTAATGACAACCTATCAATGAATTCGAATAAGTGTTTTGACTATCAACCCGAAGGTTAACTAGTCCCCGATTGTCCAGATCTTGACTACGTGTGTTAAAAAGTGTGTTTAAACGTTAACCGGACATACCAGACAGGCCTGACATCCCGTTGGTGACCCATTACATCAATTAGTCATGCATATAAGGTTAACACATAAGTTTCAAGCATAAAACACTTAGTTTGCATCAAAAATCTCATTTTTAGTTGCATAGGGCCGAACCAGTGTTTTACAAGTCCAGGTTCGCCCCTGTTGTTCCACGTTCGCCCCTTTTTGTTCCAGGTTCGACCCTTGGATTCCAAGTTCCCCCCCCCCCCCCCCCCGCTAGTCGAACATGGTCCAGGTTCGCCCCTTATGCTGCAAAACTTCATAAAACGAACCAAAACGCATCTAAACGGTCCGAAAACACAACGAAACATCACCAATCAGAGCAGTGAAATATCAATAACATATTCCCACAAAACCCTACCAATTTTATCCCGAAATCCGTCCGTTTTACAAGTTACCCAAAATGGCAAATTATGGAGATGTCACATCAAACGCATGCAATCTTTACCTAATTAGGAAAATTTCTGAAATCTCTTAAAAATCAACTTAACATGCTCAGATTATCATGCATAAGAAAACCCCCAATCATATCATCATCAATAACATCATGAACAAGCCTTAAATCTATCCCAAAATCGCCAAAATGAGCAAAACATCATCAATAATCAATTCTAACCTATCTTAATCCTAAATCATCATCAACAATAGCCCTAGATCATTGTTATAACATCTACACAGCAATCAATAATCAAACAATGCATAACACACCATAAAAACATCATTAAAACAACATAACACATGTTAACTTATATGAAAACTCATTGTTTATGTAAAGGTTTTGTTTAGAAAGATGTTAGGAAGGTTTTTATCCATGAAAACTTGTTTAAATTAGATCTGGACCTTTGGGGTTTAATGAAAACGAATCAAAAAGCTTTAAAAAGGATTTAGGATGAAGAACACACCTTAGATCTTTGTTTAGAAGATGTTTGTAGGTTAGATTATGAAAAGCAGGAGCAAAACTCCTTCCACAACGAACGACAACTATATGTGAAAAGATACGTAAATCAAACTATGCAATAGTTTAAAAACTATGATTCAAAACACAGCGAAAGCAAATTAAGTTTTACAAAACTGAATAACGAATGAGACATAAGTTTAAAGTTTAATAATCTAAAACGTGAAATACGATCCTAGACGCGAGTGCGACTCCGTGCGCCTAAACTCAATGCTGCTACCTTAGTGACTTGAGAAAACATGCCAAAAGAAGTCAACATATAATGCTGGTGAGTTCACATGTTTTAAGTTCACAAAACGTTTCAAGCGTAAAGAGTTGCGAAAGATAGAGACAATATGCACCCGCCCGGCTCCCAGCCGTCAAGTAGGGTTCATCAAGCCCAATAGATCTATCCAAATTTCCCCCGTTGTGCCGCGCACATTCATGGTTTCCCTAGGTACTTAACGTTGCGTCGTATAGTAATCAAGAACAAACGTTGCGTTTCCAAAAGTGTTGTGTTTCAAAAGCGTTGCGTTTCATAAGCGTTGCGTTTCATAAACATTGTGTTTGGTCTGCTGACCTGGAGAAGAATAGATGATTGAAAAGCCAAAATATACTAACAGTTGATTCCACAAATAAACAGTCTTTACAACATATTCTTCCCAAAAGACTGCTGACCCTAACAACTGTTCCATCCAAACAACTGCTGCTACAACTGCTGATACAAAGGACTGCCCGAGAACAACTGATAGAGAACAACTACTGACCAAAGGTCTGATGAAGAAACAACTGCTGATCAAGTACTGAAGACTAAAGGTCTGTTGGAGTCAACAGCACTTAGACTCCAACAGATGTTGCAAGACCATCAGAGTTTTCCCTTAGTAGTAGTTTGCTTTAACAGTGCTTTGTAATATAACAGTAGTTTGTATAGGGTAGATGTTTAATGTTGTTATTCTGTTAGAGGTCACTATCTTAGGTGACGTCAGCACAGGTCACCAGTGGTTTAGGTCTGTCTATAAATAGAACAGTGCTTTAACTGTTCTATTACATCACACACAAACATTCTCTCAGACAAACAATCACTGTGTGATCAGGCTGAGGGGGAGTATTTGTACTGATTGTAATCTTTCAATTAAATGAAAGCATTTGATCATTGAAAACATTTATTCCTGTTGTTTTGATTATAGTTTATCTTTCCGCAGCACTTTCCATATATATTTACATCATTCATTTCTCATCTTATTCTAAATATATCAAAACAATCAAACTCAGATCCTAACAATTGGTATCAGAGCTTGGTCAATTAAATTCGATCTAACAATCAATTTAATATAAACAGATCAGCTCACAATTATTGATATCGTTTGTCTGTTGGATTGAAAACAGAGTAATAGTTTAATTTCGATTCAACCGTTTTTAAACAGACTTTGTTTTTTAAAAAAATCAGAGAATGGCTTCAATCAATCACGATCCACACAACACTGGCACGAACAACAAGCCACCGATGCTTGTCAGATCTGAATACAATATCTGGCAACGTCGGATGAGCCATGTTCTAGCTAAACAGAACACTAGGTGTTGGAAGTCGGTTATCTTCGGACCACATGTTCCGATGGTGCCGAGTACTGAAGATCCCAAGGTTTAGGAGCCAAAGAAACTTGAAAACTACTCCGACCAGGATTTTCAGAAAATTGAGTTAGATGCTAAGGCCTTCAGTATTGTGGCCATGGCTCTACCCAATGATATATATGCTGGGCTGTTACACTGTAACAGCGCAAAGGAGTTGTGGGATGCACTGAAAGAACAATTTGGTGGGACTGAAGAGGTTATTGAAAACAATCGTGAAATACTTAACCAACAATATGAAACATTCAGTCATGTCAAGGGAGAGTCATTAACTCAACAATTTGAGAGGTTTAATTGTCTCATTAGTGAACTAAAACTGGTTGGTCTTACTTACCCCCATTCAACTTTGAACCATAGGTTTTTAAGATCATTACCAGACAAATGGGACACTATTGCTATTGTTATGAGAAACTCAATTGGATTTAAGGACCTATCACTGACCCAGCTTTATGGTAAGCTCTTGACCTATGAGAGAGAGCTTAACCAGAAAAAGAAGCTCCAGGACTCTGGAAAAGTGTCTGATGACTATGTACTTGGGAATACAGCACTTTTGGGTCATGATGAGGTGCCTGGAAATACTAAGGATCAGAGTTATGATCATTTCATTGACATAACTTCAGGTTTTAACTCAGGTTTTAACTCTGATTCTTATTCACCAAACTATGCTTTCACAGCAAGTGGTGGTGATATCCAGGCATCTGATAACATATCCTTTGAGTATGATGACCTGAAATACTTTGACCCTGATGATTTGGAGGAAATGGACATTATGCACCAACTGGCCTTTCTCGGTGTGAGAACTAACAATTTTTACAAGAAAACTGGGAGAAGGTTTCCAGGGTTAACTGGCAGATCAAAGGTTGGGTTGGATAAATCAAAGATAAAGTGTTATAAATGTCATAGACTTGGTCATTTTGCTAGGGAATGTAGGAGTCAAAATGGTACACCTATAATCACCTATCCAAATCAAAGACCTCAGACCAACACTTATCAAAATTCCTATAATACCCCAGGACCAAATGTGCAAAAACACTGCTCACTTTGCACAGTCCTCTAACACTGTTCCTGTCCAGTATGTCCAAACCACTGTTCCTCAGATCCACTATGTGCAAACACCTGTTGCTCAAGCACCTGTGCAAACGACTGTTGCTCCATCCTCTGCTCCTGCAGAGACCAGTCAACAGAGCTTCTTTACACAAGGCTTTGTTGATTGGAGCAGTCTACCAGATGAGTTAACAGATGAAAATTTTGCATTAGTTGCCAAAGCTGAAAATGAACCAGAAAACTTTTGTTTCATGGCTATGGTAGAAGAGTTTGAATCTAAGGAGGTGGTGACTGAATCTAATGTTGTGACTGATGATGTTGTTGATGAAGTTGTTACAGGTGAAAAACCTGAAGAAGAGGTTGTGAATCTCTCAGATCCCTAGGGTGCATCTGATGATTGTGAATGCAAGTGTGATTGTACATTGATGGCTGCTGCTAAGGTATCTCCTCAAATTCTTAAGGATTTATGTTCTGACAGATGTGTGATAGCATTCGCTAACATCAAAGAGGTGAATGAAAACCTTAGAAAGAAAATTTTAGATGATGAAGTTAAATTTGAGAAACTTTCAAAAGAATTAAAAACAAGTTTAACTGAAAAGGAATCTGAAATAAGCAACTTAAAACATGAAGCAACCATAACCAAAGACCAGCTCCAAACTATGATAACAAAATATCAGAGTTGTAAAAGTGAGCTTGAGTCCACCTAAGTTGAATGTGAGAAATGGGTGGAATCATGTAGAGGATTTGAATTGCTACTCAACAAACAAACCAAAAGTCATGTGAAATTTGGTTTTGGTTTGAAACCACTGCTCCAGCTTTTGAAAACACTGACAAAAGGGATCAAAAGTCTGTTGAGATAGTACCAACAAACTTGCAGGGTCAAGAGATTAAAATCACTGAACCAAATGGTAAGAAAATTTTTCTAGAAAAACCAGAAGGTTCCTAATCATTTACTGAACTTGAAAAGTATGAATTTAAACCTACTTGGTCTGATGAGTGTGGTACTCTTGAAAATTTTAAACCTGTTGATTTTAAAACACCTAAAGGAAAGACAGCTCCTCAGGCAAAAGTCATTCCCTTGAAAAACCTTCTAGCAGATGCTTAAACATCTGCTGAAAAGAAGGCTGAAAAAGGGAAGAAGAAAGAAAAGACTGTCCACTTGTTCTGTGATTTCTGTGAAAAGAAGAATCATGTCACTAAAAACTGTTTTCTTCTAAAAGCATATGACATTAACAAAGGAACAAGTGTATGTGATTCCAAAGCCACATGTTCAATATGTGGGAAAAAGAATCACAAAACCAAAGAGTGCTTGTATCTTAAAAATTTTGATATGAAAATACAAGAATACAACGCTAAAACTCTTGCAAATCCTGGGGTAAGTACTTCAAAAGGAAAGCCCAAACAGACCTTCACTCCTGTTCAAACATCTGTTACTAAAAGTCTTGAAACATCTGCTCCTAGGGATGTCCAAGTAACAGATGCTCCACCCACAAGCAAGTACCCAATAGGATATGGACAACCACCATGTCATAGTCTGTCACATGTTTATGAGGAGCCAAAAAGACCCTCTAAACCAAGAGTGAACAGAAATCCCTATGGGTATTATCATCTGTCTGGAAGTGATCAAACAACTGTTGCCCCAAGTGTTGACATTCAAGCAGTGGCAAATGGTCAGCAGCAGTTGTTGAACTTGATTCAAAAATTAGTTCAAACCACTGATCATCTTCCAAAGCTTGAGTCTGAAAAGTCTGAGGACCCATCCAAAGCCAACTTGGCTTTGGACACTCACCAAAACTAATCCATTACTGTTGTGTAGGGAGCTTCTGCTTGTTTAGATAGTCTTTGGTATGTAGATAGTGGAGGCTCCAGGCACATGACAGGATGTAGAGCCCTTCTTCTGGACTTCTTAGCTCATGGAGGGGGTGATATATCCTTTGGTAATGATTCAAAAGGTAAGGTGTTGGGGTCAGGGACTGTACAAGCTAGGAAACTCAAGTTTGAAAATGTCAATCTTATTGATAATCTCAAGTTTAATCTTCTGAGTGTTTCACAAATGAGTGACAAAGGTTATGGCGCATTCTTCACAAAGAAAACTTGCAAGATTATTGGGCCAAAAGTGGTGAAAAAGATTGATACCATCATTGCTGAGAGCAAAGCACAACTTGTTGCTCATAGAAGTGGCAATGTGTATGTTGTTGATATTTTAAAGGACAATCCTATGGCAAATGTCTGTTTGTTTTCTGCTGCCTCCACAAAGGAGACAGAATTGTGGCATAGGAGACTGGGTCATACCAACCTTAACACTATCAACACACTCTCTAAACAAAGTCTTGTCAGAGGCTTACCATCAAAAGAATTCAAATGTGATGAGCATTGTGTTTCATGTTTAAAAGGGAAACAACATAAAAGCTCTTACAAATCCATTGATGAGTCCAAAACCAGCCAATGTCTACAATTGTTGCACATGGACTTGTTTGGCCCTGTTAAAATCATGAGTCTAAGAAGAAAAAGATTTTGTCTTGTCATAGTTGATGATTTTTCTAGGTTTACATGGACTTACTTTTTACATTCTAAGGATGAGACTGCAGGTATATTGAAGGACTTTGTCACCAAAGTTGAAAAACAATATGACTTGCCAGTAAAATTCTTCAGGAGTGACAATGGAACAGAGTTTAAAAATAAGGAGTTGGATGATTTCTGTATGTCAAAAGGGATTGTGAGGCAGTACAGCATCCCAAGAACACCAGAGCAAAATGGGGTGGTTGAAAGGAAAAAATAGAACTCTTATAGAAGCTGCAAGAACCATGCTAGCAGATTCTGGTTTGCCATTGTCCTTCTGGGCAGAAGCTGTAAACACTGCTTGCTATGTTCAAAACAGAGTTTTGATCAACCCTAGACATCAAAAAACTGCTTATGAAATTTTGTTCAAAATCAAACCATTAATTTCATTTTTCAAAATCTTCGGCTGCCCATGTTTCATCTTAAATCTCAAAGATTCCATTTCAAAATTTGCAGCCAAAGTAGATTGTGGTTATTTTCTGGGATATTCTTCTACTGCCAAGGCTTATAAAGTGTTTAACACAAAGACCAAGACAATAGAAGAAACTCTGAATGTAAAGTTCAATGAACTTTCATCCTTAAAAATCCCAGCAAATCCTGCTGAACTACTTGATTTAGATAAATTCAAATTTGAAGATATCACTGTTAAAACTAACAATGCAGGTTTTCCACAATCTCCACAACAAGATTACAGAACAGATGTTGTGATCCCCAGTCACTATAAAATCTATTCTGCATCAGAGGAAGCAGCTGTTCAAAATAATTGCCAAAACTCTGTCACAGCTGAGTCAACCACTGTTGGCCAGTCTTACCCTCAAACCACTGCTTCACCTCTCACAACCACTGAACAATCATATGTTGACAAAAGTCAAACATCTGTTGACAAAAGTCAGTCCAGTTTTACACCACTTGGACCCATTCCCCCACTTCCATTCCAAACATCTGATGGCACTATAGAAGTGCAAACAGATGTTACATCAACAGAGTCACCAAACCTCTGTCCTTCACCTCAAAATGCCATCATACCATATCAGGGAGATCTTATCTACCTAATACCTCATCCACCAGACCAGATCATTGGCAACATCAGAGAGGGTGTGCTCACAATAAGCCAATCCTCCAATATCTGTCTTTTTGCAGGGTAGGGATGAGCTCGGGACGGGATCGGTACCGAACCGATACCGATCCCGACAATACCGATACCGAAAAGTTCAAAAACCCAATACCGATCCCGATACCGAACACATACGGTACGGTACGGTATCGGTTCGGTATCGGTACGGTACCGGTATGGTATCGGTATTTTGCCTTAAAATACCGATACCGTACCGATCCCGTACCGATACCGATAATACCGAAACCGAAAATCCATAAATATGGATACCGATACCGATCCGAAAACCCTCGGTTCGGTATCGGTTCGGTACGGTATCGGGATCGGGACGGGACGGGATCGGTATTCGGGCTTGAATGCTCATCCCTATTGCAGGGTTCCTATCTCTCACACAACCTGTCAAGTACCAAGAGGCACTAAAAGACAATAGTTGGGTAGAAGCTATGCAAGAAGAGCTCCTTCAGTTCAAAAGACAACAAGTATGGGAACTTGTACCACTGCCTAAAGATGTTTGTCCAATTGGCACAAAGTGAGTCTTCAAAAACAAAACTGATGAAAGGGGTATTGTTGTCAAGAATAAAGCCAGGCTAGTGGTTCAAGGCTTCAGACAAGAAGAAGGAATAGACTATGATTAAACCTTTGCTCCTGTAGCAAGGTTAGAAGCCATCAGACTCTTTCTAGCCTTTGCTGTCAACCACAACATCAAGGTGTATCAGATGGATATCAAATGTGCCTTCCTTTATTGCAAAATTCAGGAGGAAGTCTATGTATGTCAACCACCTGGTTTTGAAGACACATTCCATCCTGATCATGTCTACAAGCTCAATAAAGCTTTGTAGGGACTCAAACAAGCACCAAGGGCCTGGTATGAAACTCTTTCCACTTTTCTCTTATCCATTGGCTTCACAAGAGGTAAAATTGATAAAACCTTATTTTTGAAATGGAAAGGGAAAGACTTAATGATTGTTCAAATATATGTGGATGACATCATATTTGGATCCACATGTAACAAAATGTGTGAAGAGTTCAGAAAACTCATGACAGCAGAGTTTGAAATGAGTGCCATGGTGAACTTCAGTGTTTCCTTGGTCTCCAAGTGAAACAACTGCAAAATGGCACATTCATCCATCAAAATAAGTATGTAAAGAATTTGCTAACTAAATTTGAGATGAATGACTGTAAGCCATGTAGTACACCCATGAGTACAGTCAAGCTACTCACTATTGATGACAAGGATGAACTGGTTGATCAAACACATTATAGATGCATGATTGGGTCTTTATTGTACTTAACTGCATCTAGGCCAGACATTATGTTTGCCACTTGTGTCTGTGCAAGATCCCAGGCTTCACCTAGAAAGTCAAACCTAATTGCTGTGAAAAGGATATTCAGATACCTCAAAGGTGCTCCCACACTTGGTATCTGGTACCCTGCTAATGGAAACATTAAGCTTTCAGGTTATTCAGATAGTGATTTTGCTGGCTATCACACCACAAGAAATGCCACATCAGGAGGGTGCCAATTTCTAGGGAATGCCTTAGTCTCTTGGCAAAGCAAAAAGCGGGCAGCTATTTCTACCTCAACAGCTGAGGCTGAATACATTGCTGCTGCAAGCTGTACAGCCCAACTCATGTGGCTTCAAAATCAATTGCTGGATTTTGGGATAACTGCATTACAGACTCCACTCATGTTGGATAGTCAAGCTGCTGAAAATATCATCAAAAATCCAGTCTCTCACTCCACTACCAAACACATAGACATCAGACATCATTTTGTCAGAGATAGCTATGAAAAAGGTTTGATTTCTCTGCACCATGTTCCAACAGAGGATCAGTTGGCAGATGTGTTGACAAAGGCTTTAGACACATCTACCTTTACAAATCTAATTTCTAGAATTGGTATGCTAAACATGGATTAACAAAAATGTTTTTAATAAAAGCATTAAAATGTTTCAGAAAAATCAAAATCCATCTTTAAAAATAGCTTTTTGGTTGAAAAATCTGCTTCAAACCTCTGATTAGATAAAACAACCACTGTTTCATTCATTTTATCCACTGTTGGTTGAAAAATCTGTTTCAAACCTGATCAGATAAAACTGTTTTATTATCCATATCTATATATATATGTATCTACAATAATGATAATAAAAAAAACTGCTGTTTGCATCAGTTGTTTGCATCAGCTGTTTGCCAAAAACAGTTGTTCCCCACCAGATGTTTTAACCATCAGATGTTTGCCACGTCTGCTCTTACAAGCAGAGTTTTGGCCACATCAGCGGTTTCACCAGAGCCTATAAAAACCCTGTTTTATCACAACAGTCGTTACACTGTCTCATTGTATTCAAAATACTGAAACCGCCTTCTTCATTCTCAAACCCTCAATCAAATTTCATTCATTCTCAACTTCGAAATCCATTACATGGATCTTCAAGCTAAAGCCACAATTATCTTCCATATCTGGTTAAAACACATGAAAACACTCCATTCCATTCCACCATCGACATCATCCTAAAATCCAAATACCTGACAATCCTAACCGCTGACGCCCCTATCTATCTTGATACTCTCCATGAATTCTGGTTGAATGCTGAGTTCTTGCTTCAAGACAAATAGCCTACTTCCATTATCTCAAAAATTGGTGAAACAAGTATCGTCATCACCCCTCAACTAATATCCACAACCTTCTCACTTAATGACCTGTCAGGTAAAGACTCTTTCCCTAAAAACAGAGCTTCACACAGAGTTTCAGGAAAGGGGGTATGATGCTCAGATGACTGGGTCAACACTTTTCAAAAAGTTTTTCCCACCAGTCATGAAATCTTTCTTCCATACCCTCCTTCTCCGTGTCTCCGCTAAGTCCACCTCCTTTAATGAAATCCCATTGAGGATTCAGTACTTGGGCTATGCTATGTTGTCAGATTCTGACTTCAATCTATCCCAGGGACTGTTTATGGATTTAGTGTCAAATGTGAAAGCCATAAAATCTGGGTCAAACAATGCTTTTCTAATTTACCCAAGAATCTTAAGTGTAATCCTACAAAAGGTTTTACCAGAAAAAGTTTTCAAAAGGGTGAGTCTATGCAAATGAAGAGTCTAACTGATGAAACTTTCACAAGAATGCTGGGTGCAAACACCCAAGAAAAGGTATCAAAAGTGTCAAAGGTTTCAAAAACACAAACAAAGAGGACTAAGACAACAACTGTTGTCCAAACCTCTGTTGTTGAGCCCACTGATCCTGGTGATCATGGCACTACATCCAGTGCTGTGAAACCCACACCAGCCATCTCCAAAAGAAAACGTCCATCCACAAACACCACCACTCCACCTAAAAAGAGACTTCTGGAAGATGAGATACCAGAAGATAACTCTGTTGCAACACAAAAACAACTAGAAACCACTGTTGTTACTTCCTCACAATAGTTGGAAATATCTCAACCTGACCAAACTCCTCATGCATCCTCCCAAAAGGATCATGTTGTAAGCCAAGGGGAACCACATCATGATACATTTGAGTCACTTGGCCAAATGTTCACAAGCCCTTCTCCCAGGGCTAATTCTCTTTTTACTCCTCCACCCTCACCATCACATGTTCAACAGACCATGCAACCTCTGTTTGAGGCTATTGACAAAACTCAGGAAAATCCCAGTTCCTCTCTTTCACCTGTCAATGAGAGTATACCTCCACAAGTGACTGGGACTGAGGAAATTCAATCAGCCATCCCACAAATAGATGAGGAGGTTACACCCCTAGAGTTCAATGCAACTCTAGGTGAGTTTTCAAGTGGAGCAGCCACTACTGATGTAGAGACCATTGTCTCACACCAGGACAGTGGTTACATAGCTAAGACTTCCTTGAAGGCAACAACTGATGAGGCCACTATAGTGTCCCCAAAATCAGTTGGAAGTCCCCAGAACCAAGACCAAGGGGCATCTGGTTCTCATCCTTTGGATTCATCTCCTAGGACTGAATCAGTTAAAACTACCACTGGTAGGAATTCAGATGATCCAATTAACTTAGGTGATGGATTAAAATACCAAGAATTGACGGCTAGAGTTCAAACCATTGAAACCTCTATTGCTGACATAAAATCTGATGTCAAGCTAATACTGGAATCCTTGGCTACTCTTTCCAAGAGTCAACCATCCACATCTGATATTGCTAGTGAGCTATGGAAATCTGTTTCCCCCATCATCATAGCTCACAGAAAACTAGCAGGTCAGAATCATGAAACCTACATGGCTGAGATCAGAAACATGGTAGATGCAAGGTACAAAGATACTCATGCAGACATTCAAGCCATCAAAGACCATCTGCTGAAGACCACTGGCTATGCCCTACCACCATTCTCAGGGATGAAGATGATGATGCATTCACAGCTGATGATGCCAAAAAGGGGGAGAGTGGCAGAGATAGGTTGCCAAAGCTAGATCCCTTTGGTTGTCCACCTTCTCAAAAAGGTAAATCAAAGTCTGCCAACATACCAGGGTCTACTCAAACAGCACCACAACAGCAACAACAAACTCAAACAGCACCACAACAGCAACAACAAACTCAAACTGCACCACAACAACAACAAACCAGCAAAGATAAAGCAGTAGACAACTCTGCAAATAAAGAAGCTGAAAAGGCTGCTGAAGACAAACAAAAGAGGGCTGACACTTTGGAAGCCAAAGTAGAGTTGTTGGTACAACTAAAAAGGGAACAACAGCAGGAAGTTGAAGATGTGGGATCCTCAAAAGGAAGAAGATGCCTGCTAAACATGTCAGACAACCACCATCTAAACTGAAAACCACTGCTACCAAAACCTCTGTTGATAAAGCCACTGCTGACAAAACCACTGCTGCCACCCAAACCACTGATAAAACCACAACACCTGAACCTACAACAACATCTGAACCTACAATCACATCACCACCCAAATCCCAAACATCTGCTGGTCCTACTAAGGTGCCAACAGATGTTGACACAACCACTGCTTCCACACCACCATCACCAAAAATCTTGTACAAAAGGAAGAGGAAATCAACCTTTGTTGTACAGGATGAAAACATACATACATCACCACACACCACCTCAACCACACAATCCACACCTATATCAGCCATTCAACTCTCATCATTTTCACCACACACATCACAATTCAGATCCCATAGACCACCACCAACCATTACACCATTGGCTGTTCAGTATCCTCTTGAACTTGATCTACTCAAGGGGGAAATGCAATCCTTCTATAATACTGAACATCCATCTGATAGATCTTTCCCTTCTCCTCCACATTTCCCTGTTCCCTTAAACATTGACACATATCTTAAATATAAGGCTGAACAGGCAGATGTTATCATAAAAGAGAAATGCAAAGGGAAGGATGACAGAACTGCTCAGGGCATCCATTCAGTAGAACTTAGCAAATTGAGAAGGATTGAATATTTTGCTAAGACCCTGAGAAACTCCATGTCTGCCATGCCTCTCAGTAGTGACATGGAAAAGGAGGTTAGGGAATCCCTTCTTGAACAGATCTTGGCAACCATGCCTTACAAAGCAAACAAGAAACAGTTTGCAGGCTGCACCACTCATGTACTGAGGGAAGAACTCTTAAGAATAGAAGAGTTGGCCAAGAATCCCCAAGCTAAAGTCTCTTCCCCTGATTTTGGTAAAGGCAGAGATCCAGCCAGAGCCTTGAAGTATAAGAGGATGAGACAAGAAATAGTGGCTGCTGATTATGGGGAGATGAGGTCTGTTGCAAGATGGTCTGAGCTAAGGCTGGTTGAAACATACAATAGACTAGAAGAAAACAGGAAGAAAGATCCCAGCCTACCTAGAAAACCTGTCTACACTGATGAACCACTGATGAAGAGACCTCAACAGGCTTTTACCCTTGACAGCTTACTGGACACTTCTGATCTATCAGCTGCTGCAAGAAGACAGTTCAAGAAACAGAAAGAAATGTCTGAAGAAGATCAGAAGAAGTTTGCTGATACTTTCATTAAAGAGGGCCTCTTTAATCAAGTGCATTTTTTCTCAGATCCACTACTGACAAGCTTAGAGAACTCATTGGGAGACCTCCATCACCAAACTCATCAAAAATAAAGGTGCATCTCAGCAAATCCACTAACTCAAAAATTCTAAAATGGAAAGTCAATAAAGACAACCATGAATTGACTCTGCTCAGGTCAGATGGAAAATTTCAAAAGATAAGCATGGATGATGCATATAGCCTATGTGCAAATGATCTCCAAACACTGCTGAATCTTGAGCTTGAAAGAGATGTAGAAGACCTATTTGCCTTGGACTTTGAACTTCAATTCAAAGGACAAATCAGAGAAAGTCTGATGAGAAATAAAGATCAAGAATAAAGCTTAGTTTTGGCATCATCTGTTCTAGGGGGAGATTGTTGGGTCTGCTGACCTGGAGAAGAATAGATGATTGAAAAGCCAAAATATACTAACAGTTGATTCCACAAATAAACAGTCTTTACAACATATTCTTCCCAAAAGACTGCTGACCGAACAACTGTTCCATCCAAACAACTGCTGCTACAACTGCTGCTACAAAGGACTGCCCGAGAACAACTGATAGAGAACAACTGCTGACCAAAGGTCTGATGAAGAAACAACTGCTGATCAAGTACTGAAGACTAAAGGTCTGTTGGAGTCAACAACACTTAGACTCCAACAGATGTTGCAAGACCATCAGAGTTTTCCCTTAGCAGTAGTTTTCTTTAACAGTGCTTTGTAATATAACAGTAGTTTGTATAGGGCAGATGTTTAATGTTGTTATTCTGTTAGAGGTCACTATCTTAGGTGACGTCAGCACAGGTCACCAGTGGTTTAGGTCTGTCTATAAATAGAATAGTGCTTGTACTGTTCTATTACATCACACACAAACATTCTCTCAGACAAACAATCACTGTGTGATCAGGCTGAGGGGGAGTATTTGTACTGATTGTAATCTTTCAATTAAATGAAAGCATTTGATCATTGAAAACATTTATTCCTGTTGTTTTTATTATAGTTTATCTTTCCGCTGCACTTTCCATATATATTTACATCATTCATTTCTCATCTTATTCTAAATATATCAAAACAATCAAACTCAGATCCTAACACATTGCATTTCATAAACGTTCTGTGGCATGCTTCTCCCCCGAGAGAAAAGTGTATAAAAACAGGGCCGTGAAACTCACCTGAGAGTGCGTCTCCTGATAACTAGAAATCCAGTACGTGTATGATAACCCCGACTAATAACAACCTATCAATGAATTCGAATAAGTGTTTTGACTATCAACCCGAAGGTTAACTAGTCCCCGATTATCCAGAACTTGACTACGTGTGTTAAAAAATGCGTTTAACCATTAACCGGACATACCAGACAGACCCGACATCCCGTTGGTGACCCATTACATCAATTAGTCATGCACATAAGGTTAACACATAAGTTTCAAGCATAAAACACTTAGTTTGCATCAAAAATCTCATTTTTAGTTGCATAGGGTCGAACCAGTGTTTTACAAGTCCAGGTTCGCCCCTTTTTAGTCCAGGTTCGACCCTGGTTTCCATGTCCCCCCCCCCCCGCTGGTCGAACGTGGTCCAGGTTCACCCTTATGCTGCAGTCAACTATCATTAACATATTCCCACAAAACCCTACCAATTTTATCCGAAATCCGTCCGTTTTACAAGTTACCCAAAATGGCAAATTATGGAGATGTCACATCCAACGCATTCAATCATTACCCAATTAGGAAACTTTCTGAAATCTCTTAAAAATCAACTTAACATGCTCAGATTATCATGCACAAGAAAACCCCCAATCCAATCATATCATTATCAATAACATCATGAACAAGCCCTAAATCTAACCCAAAATCCCCAAAATGAGCAAAACATCATCAATAATCAATTCTAACCTATCTTAATCCTAAATCATCATCAACAACAACCCTAGATCATTGTTATAACATCTACACAGCAATCAATCATCAAACAATATATAACACACCATAAAAAACATCATTAAAACAACATAACACATGTTAACTTATATTAAAACTCATTGTTTATGTAAAGGTTTTGTTTAGAAAGATGTTAGGAAGGTTTTTATCCATTAAAACATGTTTGAATCAGATATGGACCTTTGGGGTTTAATGAAAACGAATCAAAAAGCTTTAAAAAGGATTTAGGATGAAGAACACACCTTAGATATTTGTTTAGAAGATGTTTGTAGGTTAGATTATGAAAAGCAAGAGCAAAACTCCTTACCCAATGATTAAAGTTGCTAGAGAGTGTTTAGAGGCTTTTAGGGTTTGTTAAATGATGAAAAATGACAAAGTGTGCTATTTATACTGGTCCACATTCGCCCCCTGTACAAGGTCGAATGTATCTATACAGGTCGAATGAACTTTATGTAGTTTTCCCATCCCAGGTTCGCCCCCACTCTATAGGTCGAACCAAGATCCCATCCCAGGTTCGCCCCCACGCTATGGGTTGAACCAAGACCCATGTTTTCTAGGTTTTCCAGTTTTGTCGTTTTAACACATTTTAACACATCCTAACAAATGAGCATGCAACCCTAACCAATGTTAAGCATATATAAGCATGGATAATCATCTAAACACCACTTAAACACGTATTTGCATGTAATCCACCATATAAAAATCCATCTACGAATAATCACTTATTCTAGTTATGCAATTCACCAACAACGGGACTCGTAACGTGTGTGTGTGTGTGATTAACCCAATGATCCTCCGAATCATTGAACCCTGAACAATACGAACTGTGTTCTGACCCGAATGACCCCGTCAAGTATGTTTAATAAACGTTTTTCGCTAAGGTAGACTTAAGTGTTTGAAAAATGTTGACCTAAACATGCCGGGTGTCACATCATCCCCCTGTTGAAAGAATTTTCGTCCTGAAAATTTCCCGAAGTCAAAGAGAATGAAACGATAAAAAGAAAACTTTTCCCGGTCGTCACATCATCCCCCTGTTGAAAGGAATCTCGCCCCGAGATTCACTCTTCGACAGCAATGAGTGTCGACCTAACTCAAGTAACGTTTCCCAGAATACAAACGAAATGAAAATCACGAACAATAAAGATATCAATAGATACTCCATGCCGGGGAACCGTCCTCCCCGAGGTGATTACGAAGCAATGAATCCTCCTGATCGAAGGGCTACTAGAGACTACTGTGATCGGTATAAATGACACATCGGTACCGTCCAAGTAGCATCTCCAAAGGACCCACATTAGACCCACGTATGAAAATTGATGACCAAGTACAAGAACGATGACACATGATGGATACGAAGCGCCAAACAATATGAATGAGAATGAACACGAGTATAACGAGAATCAAGAGAAGAAGAACTCACCAGTAACAGTATCAGGGTCCTCCACGTTCTCTCTAGCACCAATGACGTAAGAACGAGCCGGAGCAGTTCGACTGCCACCCTCGCCTTGCTTCAGTTTGGGACAATCCCGCTTGAAGTGTCCAGTCTCTCCACAGTTAAAAAACCCATGGTTTCCGTGAGGAGCAGGAGCGGGGACAACCGCTTGAGTCTGTTTTGGGTGAAGATTGACCCTACAATCCTTAGCCAAGTGACTGACTCGCTGACAACGATTATATCGAAACTCATTGTAACCCCCAACATGGTGATACCCACACGTGTTACACTTCGGATGCCTTCCAACATAACCCCCAGTCTTCTGCTCAGATGACGCTCCCACAATGTCCTGCCTCTTCACCTGCGGTTGAGACGATCCAGCGTTCTTCCCAGCACTCTCCCACTTCCTCTTGTTATCCGCAGGGGCTTTCACAGCCGCACCCCTCAGAGGTAGAACGCCCTCAGCAACCTTCATGTTGGTCAGCTTATGAGCTGACCGAACAGTGGCCAACATAGTAGTATGATCAGCGGCGGCAACATGCCCAGCAATCTCCGGTACCAAACCCAGCAACGTAGTGCTCAATCCTCCGGTACTCCGGTGTAGCCAAACCGGGGCACATCACAGCCAACTCGTTGTGCCTAACAGTGAACTCCTCAATCTCGGATCCAACCATCTTCAGATTCCAAAACTCGTGCTCTAACTTCATAGTCTCATCCCTTGGGCAGTACTCCGCTCGCAACATCAGAATGAACTTGGACCACGGCATAGCATTGGCCTCCCCAGGCCAAGGTTTGTAGTGGTAAAGTTCCACCAGGTCAAAACATGTCCCTCCAGAGTAGCAGAAGCATACTTGACGCGATCAGCGTCGGGACAGTTGCACATAGCACACACCGATTCGATCTTCTCCAACCATCGAAGTAGTCCCACCGCCCCTTTAGTCCCATTGAAGTAATGGGCCTTACAGTCCTTGAACTTCTTGTAGGTGCACCCAGACGGCACCTGATTAGTATTTCCCAGGGTTTTCTGAGCAGCCTAGAAAGCAGCCAACGCGACGTTCAACTGCTGCTGCAACATGTTCTCCAACTCCGCCTGAGTCATGGTGATGTTCCAACCACCTCGTCCACCACCTGTGCGACCGCCGCCGCCACCACGGCGTCCCCCAGTATGCCCACCAGCACGACCAGACATGTTCTGTCAAACATGAGACAAGATACTCAATACAACTATCAGATCAAGCTACCAGTGACCAAACGAATTCAGAACGTGGTTCCAGCGTGACCATTAGTCCGAACACGAAGTCCACCAAGATTTTCATGCATTTCGATTTATGATTTCGTGTGCACCTGAAATAACAAATCGCTCTACATGGTCCTCTAGGCGTGCTCCTAGCTAGGACTTCATATCACCCGACATCCACATTCCTAAAAGAAACTGTTATCGCACAAAGATCACAAAGTGAACAATCACTCAGGGGTGTACTATGACAAGTACTAGTGCATGATAGTGTGTGTGTGTATAGGCAAGTATGTACATTAGAGCATAGAGGGGAGATGTCCAAATCCCGAAAAAATCTCAAGTATGTGCCAAAGCCACCCCAATGTACACTACTGCCAAGTATAAGCGATACGCCTCTTCATCTTCGAACCCGTAGAAGAAGATAGAATAAATGTAGAAATAGTCCAAAGATAGATAATACGATATTGTGTGATGAGGACACCGACACCCCGACAAGGTTAGTATGTTTACCAAATGACACGACTCGTAAATATGTGTGACCGTCTAATGTGTGTGATACTCGGCTATAGACTAGGCTCTACATGCAGTCCTAGTTCACTATAACCATTGGCTCTGATACCAATCCGTCACACCCTCAAATTTCCACTTGCGGAGTTTTACCGCAAGGCGCGTGAGACACCAGGATCCAAGTCAACAATCACAACGAACGACAACTATATGTGAAAAGATACGTAAATCAAACCATGCAATAGTTTAAAAACTATGATTCAAAACATAGCGGAAGCAAATTAAGTTTTACAAAACTGAATAACGATGAGACATATGTTTAAAGTTTAACAATCCAAAACGTGAAACACGATCCTATACGCGAGTGCGACTCCGTGCACCTAAACTCAATGATGCTACCTTAGCGACCTGAGAAAACATGCCAAAAAGATGTCAACATATAATGCTGGTGAGTTCACAGGTTTTAAGTTCACAAAACGTTTCAAGCGTAAAGAGTTTCATCTCAAAAGTACCGAGTATGCAAAACCTTTAAGTAAATAACAAACGTTCCCTTACTACTACGATTGTGTTGCTGAAACCATTACTGACATGTGTTGCATGTGTTGCTGCCCGTGTCTGAGTTGCGAAAGTTAGAGACAATATGCAACCGCCCGGCTCCCAGCCGTTGAGTGGGGTTCGTCAAGTCCAGTAGATCTATCCACATTTCCCCCGTTGTGCCCCGCACATTCATGGTTTCCCCAGGGACTTAACGTTGCGTCGTATAGTAATCAAGAACAAACGTTGCGTTTCCAAAAGTGTTGTGTTTCAAAAGCGTTGCGTTTCATAAACGTTTCGTTTCATAAATGTTGCGTTTCAGAAGCGTTGCGTTTCATTATATTTGTTAAAACATGTGGCATGCTTCTCCCCCGAGAGAAAAGTGTATAAAAGAGGGGCCGTGAAACTCACCTAAGAGTGCGTCTCCTGAAAACTAGAAATCCAGTACGTGTATGATAACCCCGACTAATGACAACCTATCAATGAATTCGAATAAGTGTTTTGACTATCAACCCGAAGGTTAACTAGTCCCCGATTGTCCAGATCTTGACTACGTGTGTTAAAAAGTGTGTTTAAACGTTAACCGGACATACCAGACAGACCCGACATCCCGTTGGTGACCATTACATCAATTATTCATGCAAATAAGGTTAACACATAAGTTTCAAGCATAAAACACTTAGTTTGCATCAAAAATCTCATTTTTAGTTGCATAGGGTCGAACCAGTGTTTTACAAGTCCAGGTTAGCCCCTGTTGTTCCACGTTCGCCCCTTTTTAGTCCAGGTTCGACCCCTGGTTTCGACGTTCGCTATCTAGTTTCCATGTTCGCCCCTTTTTGTTCCAGGTTCGACCCTTAGTTTCCACGTTCGCCCCCCCCCTCCCCCGCTAGTCGAACATGGTCCAGGTTCGCCCCTTATGCTGCAAAACTTCATAAAACGCACCAAAACGCATCTAAACGGTCCGAAAACATCACGAAACATCACTAATCACAGCAGTCAACTATCATTAACATATTCCCACAAAACCCTACCAATTTTATCCCGAAATCCGTCCGTTTTACAACTAACCCAAAAGGGCAAATTATGGAGATGTCACATCAAACGCATGCAATCTTTACCCAATTAGGAAAATTTCTAAAATCACTTAAAAATCAACTTAACATGCTCAGATTATCATGCACAAGAAAACCCCCAATCATATCATTATCAATAACATCATGAACAAGCCCTAAATCTAACCCAAAATCGCCAAAATGAGCAAAACATCATCAATAATCAATTCTAACCTATCTTAATCCTATATCATCATCAACAATAGCCCTAGATCAATGTTATAACATCTACACAGCAATCAATCATCAAACAATGCATAACACACCATAAAAACATCATTAACACAACATAACACATGTTAACTTATATGAAAACTCATTGTTTATGGAAAGGTTTTGTTTAGAAAGATGTTAGGAAGGTTTTTATCCATGAAAACATGTTTAAATTTATCTGGACCTTTGGGGTTTAATGAAAACGAATCAAAAAGCTTTAAAAAGGATTTAGGATGAAGAACACACCTTAGATCTTTGTTTAGAAGATGTTTGTAGGTTAGATTATGAAAAGCAGGAGCAAACTCCTTCCCCAATGATTAAAGTTGCTAGAGAGTGTTTAGAGATGTTTAGGGTTTGTGAAATGATGAAAAATAACAAAGTGTGGTATTTATACTGGTCCATATTCGCCCCCTGTACAAGGTCGAATGTACCCACATTCGCCCCCTGTACAAGGTCGAATGTATCTATACAGGTCAAATGAACTTTATGTAGTTTTCCCATCCCAGGTTCACCCCCACGCTATGGGTCGAACCAAGATCCATCCCAGGTTCGCCCCCACGCTATGCGTCGAACCAAGACCCATGTTTTCTAGGTTTTCCAGTTTTGTCGTTTTAATGCATTTTAACACATCCTAGCACATGAGCATGCAACCCTAACCTATGTTAAGCATATATAAGCATGGATAATCATCTAAACACCGTTTAAACACGTATTTGCATGTAATCCACCATATAAAAATCCATCTACGCATAATCACTTATTCTAGTTTATGTAATTCACCAGCAACGGGACTCGTAGCGTGTGTGTGTGATTAACCCAATGATCCTCCGAATCATTGAACCCTGGACAATACGAACTGTGTTCTGACCCAACTAACCCGTCAAGTATGTGTAATAAACGTTTTTCGCTAAGGTAGACTTAAGTGTTTGAAAAATGTTGACCTAAACATGTCGGGTGTCACATAACTGTACAAAATTAAAGATGTATAAATGTTTACAACTTCATCTTAAATGTGGTAATTAAAAACCATCTTTTTTTTGTCATGCTTTTTATGTTAAAAGGAATTAAAAGATACTTGGAGATAATGAATATTAACATCAAAAGCATACATCAAAAAATAGTTATATAAATTAGAACATTGAAGATGAACTTTAAACATACATTTACCAAATAATGAAAATAGACGTATATAAACATTTGTAAATTTATATTCAACATTGTAATTGAAAAATCCATTTTTTATATATTTTAATGTTTAAATGAATTAGAAAACAATGACATTGCGGCTATAAGAAAAAAAAAGAAGAGAGATATAAATTTTATCTTCTAATTCTGTTAACATCAAAATATTTAGAAAATGGATTTTACAATACAATGTTGAATATAAACTTACAAACATTTACACACTAACCACACAAAGTTCACATTACATTTTATTATTAATGCTTCGAACTTAGCTTGTTATCATTCGTTGATAGGTTATAAACAGGAAAACCATAAACAGACTCTAACATTACATTAAACTACAATTAGCAATAACATGGCATAAATATGTACCTATAACTAACTTCAGATATAATCAATGTTTGAGAACAAAGTGAGTATATACAAATTTCTGGAATACATGCTACACTCGTAAACCAGCAAGTTTAAGTGCAGCTTAACAACATAAAGAATGCAAGCAGTCAATTAAATGCAAACATCGTTAGTAGTGACGTGTATGTGTCAGAGATGAATGATGTTTGCATAAGGTATGAACAATTGAGGTAAGAATTCGAGAACATGAAATTTGTGAACAAAGCAAAGTAGTACATGCATACCTCTTATTTATAGGAGAATTTGGGATAGTTTGAATTCAAATTTATGTGGGAACGGTTACAAGCTTTGGAGGGAACGGTTATTGAGTAACCGTCCCTAATTACGAAAACCGTCTAATTTAAACGGTTAAGATCATTTAAAATATTGGTCCAACGGTTGAGTTCAAATTAAAAACGGTTTTCCAATGCTGGCCTCAATAGTATTTTAAATTATAGAAGGATAGCAGGTAAACGGGCAACCAGTTATGTCGCGCGCTATCATGAGATAAAGGGATATTTTCTTAGATGTGGAACGCTATAATGATGCTTTCCCCTAGTGTGAAATAGATTTTTTGTTGTTGGGACTCATAACTAGAACACAATTATTACTTACAAGTGTTTAACCACCCTACGCAATTAAAAGATTCTGATAATGATTTTAATGTTTAGAAATTTAAATAATTTTTAATGTTTAAATATTTAAACTTAAAGAACCACTTCTATAGCATGTGTGTATAAAATAGTATCCTTCCTTCGAGTTCGAGGGTTTAAGTCGATAATTGGATAAACTTACTTAAAGTAAAAGTTGAAGTGAAAAAAAAAAAAAAAAAAAAAAAAAAAAAAAAAAAAAAAAACTACTATACTTGTAATTTCACAATGGTGTCGAATTTTGATTAAACTGAAAGAAAAAACCATAATTATAATTTCAAATTTATAAATATCTGTAACAAGGAACACCGTTAATGTGCATCAAGAACAACTACAAATTTGTTGGATAGGTTTTTTTTTTTTTTTTTTTTTTTTTTTTTGCATACGGACCCCACAAAAGGTACTTTAATTATCATCAAGAAACATTGTGCAAATATGAGAGGTACAGTTATGCTTTAGTAAATACTTATCACAATCAGTAACAGAAATGGATCTGAAGATGTAAAATTAGTTAAGAAAAAGTGTGACAGAAATGATGGAGAGCAACCCAAGTTCATCATCTTGTAGAGTTGACCGAAGAACCATTGAGAAAAACAGAAGGATTCACATGAAGGCCCTTTACTCCAAGCTCCATTCTCTTGTGCCTCGTGAAGCTAATTCTAGGGTTTTATTCTCTAACTCCCTCTCAATATATTTATTAAGAGCTGTTGGATTTATATGTACGGTTTCGATAACTTAACGCTACTGACTGAGCTGTGACCCGTAAGAGTTACACCTTGGGCAACGAATATTAAATCCACTTAACTTGATTAACTGGTAATCATGAACAATTAACAAAATAAACGGGTTTTATTATTTATACTAATTATAAATAATAAAATGTTTATTGAAATTGGTTCGGGTTTTATATCGCGTCTTGGACTTAATCTAGGTATATTGGAATTGGGCCAAAAGGGATTAACATGTTAAGATGGTTGTTATCAACTAATTAAAAGATAATGTTTATCTAATAATTGAAGATAACGATTGTTCCTTAATACCTGCCGCAAGCCTTCATAATTTCAATATATATATATATGATTAGATCATATAATAATAATTGAGATAGTGCCACAAGAGAACTTCAAAATCCGATATATATTAAATCGGCCGCAAAAGCAATTCAGCCAATTTCTTTTATGTTTTGCAACTTCCGGCCAATCACCACTGTGACCCGTTTTTGTTTCGTGTTCGTGTTCTAGCATCCGTTCGTTGTACCTCGGTGTCTCAAACGGTTAATTATTAACCACTAAGGTATATCTATCTCATTGGTAGATTAATATTGTTTGTACCGTGTTTGTATGCTTTGTAACCAGATCCTGTTCGGTTAGTTTTGGTGTTAAAATTTTATAAACATTCCGCTGCGCTTATTAATTATATATTTAATTAATAACAATTATATCAAACCCGTTTTGAAAAAAAAAAAAGTAAAGTTGACACCACTGAAACCCAACAGTGGTATCAGAGCCTCGGTTACAACATACAAATCGGATCCGGTCTTTTAACCGGTTATAGATCTCAAACTTTATATTATTTAAAGTTTCAGATCTAAATAATTTTTAGGCAACAAAATATTTTGGTCAAAGTTTTATTTATTTATTTTATTTGACCAAAAGATTGCCTAATTTATGTTGATTGTGTGAAATATGTAAATCTGGCCCGACCTTGTTGTTGAATATTTTTTTATTTATTTCAGTTTTGGTTTTATGGTTTTGGCCCACTTTGTTGGCTCAAAGTTGTAATAGATTAGGGTTTTTTATTTTTATATATTTTTTTGTAAATATTAAATCTTGAAGACCCGAAGACAAAACTGAAGACCAAGACAGGAGTCATGAAGTCAGTGGGAGTCTCTCAAGACAAGAAGATGCACTCAAGTCTAAGTCCATCCTTGTGGTTGTTTATGTGTTGTGACCCCATGACCCCGTTTGGTCTTGCTAAAAGGCTCTAGCAAGATCAAACAATTTTTGGCCATATGATTTACATATTTATTTGTTATTGTGGTTGCTTTATTTTATAAATTGTTATAACATACCAACCTAATACCAAACCTTTTAAAAAGGAAGTTTTTAAAATATTGACACAATCAAATAAAACAAGTTCTAAACTTATTTTTACAACTTGTGAAAATTTATCATAAAACAAATAGTTTGTTTTTAAAATAAATAATAACCACTAGAGTTTTTGAAATTTAAACAAAATTTTAACTTTTTAAAAAACTCACAACTTAATAGTTTTAACTATTAACTTTAATTGGTTATTCAAGTCGCGACAAACTTAGTTTTAATAGGTTATTTAAAATTAAGTGTCTCGAGTGATGAAAGGGTTAATTATACTGTCACGAACATTATATAGTAAAACTGGCTTTTACGACCCTATTCGGTAAACTCTAAAATTAAATCCCATATTTAAAATCAATAGTCTATGCCATCCTATTATAAGGAACACTTGGAGCATAATGCGAACCATCAGTGTTGGGAGCCACAGCACCGCACTTGATGTCTAGTTTATCCTCCAAGGTGCAAGGGTTTCGTAGACACATCCGGCCCTTCCACGCGTACCTATTTTAGGGCGACTATTACTTTTTCCCTCTTGGCATGCCACAGCGGCCTGGAGAGTGAGAGTGGGCATAGATGAGGCTAAACGTATCAATGCTTAGACAAGAGTTGTCATAGTAGGCCTCATACTCGAGAGTTGTGCATTTCTCACAATTGACACTCGTTGTCGGTCTGCCTAACCACTTACTAATGTTGCATGCCACAGCTGCCTTTAGTAACTGATATAGTCAGATTCTCATTCCCTATAATTATTGTAAATGGGTCATTAATTAATACGGAAATTAAACATCGATAATACTAATTAAAATTATTTTGCTTATTTAACAGATGGCTAATGAAAAAAACTCCACCTTTGCTCTCAAGTCAATACTTGAGAAAGAAAAACTAAATGACACTAACTTTCTGGAATGGCACCGCAATCTGAGAATTGTTCTCAAGATGGCAAAGAAGCTCTACGTTCTAGATGGCCCAGTCCCCAACGAGCCTGAAAATAACACTGCTGCTGCTCGTAAGGCACTGGAAAAACATAACGAGGATGCCGTTGAGGTAGCCTGCCTTATGCAAGCCACTATGTCTCCTGATCTCCAGAAGAACATGGAAGACAAGAATGCATTTGACATGATCGAGCAACTTAAGGACATGTTCCAGAAACAAGCCCGACAAGAACGCTATGACACCATGAAACAGCTCATAAGCTGTAAAATGCAAGAGGCCTCATCTGTTAGTGCTCATGTGCTTAAGATGAAAGGGTACATTGACCAACTCAATAAACTTGGTTATCCCCTGCAAAATGAAATGGCAGCGGATTTCATCTTGAACTCTCTCCCCAGCTCTTACGACCAGTTCGTTATGAATTTCAATATGAATGCCTGGGAAAAGACAGTGACTGAGCTTCATGGAATGCTCAAAACGGCTGAGATGAATATACCTAAAAAAACTAATCAAGTTCTGATGGTCAAATCTGCTGGTGTCAAAAAGCCCAACAACAAGAAAAGGGGTTATAATGGCAAAGGCAAGAAGAAAGTTAATGTTGCTGCCAAACCTGCCACCAACAATAACAAGCAAGTTGCAAAAGCACCTCCTCCTGAAGAGCGTCAGTGTTATGAATGCAACAAGATGGGGCACTGGAAACGCAACTGCCCTGAATATCTGGCTAAGCTGAAATTGAACAAGGCCAACGGTGTTGGCACTTCTTCAGGTATTCTTATTTATGTTATTGAACTTTTCACTGTTTCTAGCAACACATGGGTTTTTGATACCGGATGTGGTTACCACATCATTAATGTCTTGCAGGAGCCTGAAAAGTGGAAGAAGCTGAAACAAGGCGACATGGAGCTCATCGTTGGTGATGGGAAGAGAGTACCAGTTCTTGCAACTGGAACGTATCATCTTTCATGTCCTTCTGGCCTTGTAGTTACTTTAAATAATTGTTTGTTTGCACCTGGTTTAACCAGAAACATTATTTCAGTTTCTTTATTGTTTGAACAAGGTTTCAAGTACGTTTTTAATGGTATTGCTATTTCTACTTACTTGAATGATGTCTTTTATTTTGAGGCTAAACCTCGAAACGGTATTTATGAGATAGATCTTCAAACAGACAATAACATATATAATCTTTCTAAACGTAACAAAGCTGGCAGTAATGAAACATTTCTATGGCATTGTAGACTTGGCCACATAAGCAAGGCACGCATAAAATGGCTCCAATCTGAGGGGATCCTTGAATCCACTGGACAGGACTCCTTTAATGATTGCGAGTCTTGCTTAGCTGGCAAACTCACCAAAGATCCCTTCACCCATGTTGGTGAACGAGCCAATGGTCTACTAGGACTCATACACACTGATGTATGTGGCCCTTTCAAAACCATGACTAGAAATCATGAAAGATACTTCGTCACATTTATCGACGATTATAGTCGATATGCTTATGTCTATCTCATGAAGCATAAGCATGAAACTTTTGACAAGTTCAAAGAGTTTCAAAACGAAGTTGAAAACCAGCTCAGTAGAACGATAAAGATACTTAGATCAGATAGAGGTGGAGAATACCTCAACTTAGAGTTCCTCAATCATCTAAAGGAGCGTGGAATAATTTCACAGCCCACTCCTCCTGGCACACCCCAACTTAATGGCGTGAGTGAGAGGAGAAATCGAACCCTACTTAATATGGTTCGATCGATGATGTGTAGGACTAACTTGCCTCACTCCTTTTGGGGTCATGCTCTTATGACCGCCGCCCGCCTAGTCAATCTGGCTCCGACTAAGAAGGTAAACAAAACTCCATATGAGATATGGCATGGGCGTAAACCCAATTTGGAATACCTAAGAGTATGGGGATCTAATGCTTATATCACTAGCGATTCTGATGATAAGATCGATCCTCGAGGCGAAAAAGTTATTTTCGTCGGATACTATAACAAAAGCGGATATCTTTTCTACCATCCTGATGCAAATACTATTTCCATCAAAAGGAATGGAAAGTTTCTCGAGGAAGAACTTCTTACTCGAGGAACTGGAAACAATATTGTGGATCTTGAAGAAATTCGAGAACCACAAATAACCGCTGATGAAGTCGGAACGTCTGATCAACAAGAAATTGTTTCTGGTGAATCAGACATAAACACAAGCATTCGCAGAAGTAGCAGGACTCGAAAAGAGCCTGACAGATACCTTTGGCATCTTGATGGTTCTGAAGTCCTGGTAGTAGCTGAGTCTAATAACGAACCTACTAACTACAAATCTGCTATCTCAAATCCCGAATCTGCGAAATGGCTGGAAGCCATGAATGCTGAGATGCAATCTATGCGTGACAATCAAGTCTGGGACTTGGTTGAGCTACCCCCCGAATCTCGGGCAGTAGGGAGCAAATGGGTTTTCAAGAAGAAAACCGACATGCATGGAAATATACACACCTATAAAGCACGGCTAGTTGCGAAAGGTTTCACTCAGACTCAAGGTGTTGACTATGATGAGACCTTCTCACCCGTTGCTATGATCAAATCGATCAGGATATTGCTTGCCATAGCCGCGTACTATGACTACGAGATATGGCAAATGGATGTCAAAACCGCTTTTCTTAATGGACATCTCTCTGAAGATGTCTATATGGTTCAGCCTGAAGGTTTTATTGATCCAAAATATCCTAATAGGGTGTGTAAACTGAATAAGTCCATTTATGGACTTAAACAGGCATCTCGTAGCTGGAATCTTCGTTTTGACCAAAAGATCAAAGAATTTGGTTTTCTCAAAAATGAAGATGAGCCTTGTGTTTACAGAAAGGCTAGTGGGAGCACTATATCATTCCTCATCCTGTATGTGGATGATATACTGATAATTGGAAACAACATCCCTATGCTTAACGAAGTTAAACACTATTTGGGAACTTGTTTCGCAATGAAAGATCTTGGAGAAGCAGCTTACATTCTAGGAATCAAGATCTATAGGGATAGATCTAAGCGGCTTCTAGGGCTAAGTCAAAGTACATACATAGACAAAATGATGACACGCTTTAAGATGGAAAACTCCAAGAAAGGAGGTGTTCCTATGACTAAAGGTACTGTCTTGAACAAATCGCAATCTCCTTCAACGGACATTGATATTAAGCGAATGGAAGCAATTCCATATGCTTCTGCGATTGGTTCTATCATGTATGCTATGTTATGCACTAGACCTGACGTCTCGTATGCTTTAAGCATGACTAGCCGTTATCAGCAAAGTCCTGGCATAGCCCATTGGACTGCAGTCAAGAACATTCTAAAGTATCTGAGAAGAACTAAAGATATGTTCTTAGTATTTGGAGGAGTGGAAGAAGAGCTCACTGTAAGATGTTACACTGATGCCAGTTTTCAAAGTGACCGAGATGATTCTCGCTCACAATCAGGTTTTGTATTCACTCTGAATGGAGGAGCTATCTCATGGAAAAGCTCCAAACAGAGTGTTGTGGCGGATTCAACCACCGAATCTGAGTATATAGCCGCATCAGATGCTGCAAAGGAAGCTGCTTGGATGAAGAAATTCGTAGCCGACCTTGATGTGGTTCCAAGCATTCGGAAACCCATCGAGATCTTTTGTGATAACACAGGTGCTATAGCTCAAGCCAAAGAGCCCAGATCTCATCACCAGGTCAAGCACGTTCTAAGAAAATTCCACTATATACGGGAAATTGTGGAACGTGGAGACATCATGATAAGCAAAGTAAACACAGATCAAAACCTAGCAGACCCGTTTACTAAGCCCATGACTCAGGACAAGCATGATCAGCATAGGGATGCTATAGGGCTTAGATTAGCTAGCCATATGTTTTGATTTAGTATTTGGATGTACGAACATTTAAACAGTTATACTTTTGAATTCGTTTTATTTACTAGTTAAATATAATTCTGAATCTTATAACTGTGTTCGATTTTAATACGTTTAATCCATGAATATTATATTCTAAATTATCCGTAGTCGATCAGACTCGTGGGAGCGACTCTGAATTAAGACTATTCTGAATTTGGACTCAAGTAGTTAACTTCAAGTTCACAGACCTCATTGTGAATGACGTTGGATGTAACTCGCTTCAAATCATCTTCATGGATCTTTGTCATAAGATGTTTTGATATTGGTATACTCATTTAGTATCCTCTGACCTGAGATGCATATTAGAACTTTCGTTTACCACGGATTATTCTTTGATTACTGTCAACCGCTGTCGCGTAATTGCCAGTCATAAAGGCTTTAATTGGGAATAGTTCTGAAGTTCAGTGGGAGTTGTATGTAGTCGATAAGGGATTCTGTACTCTTACATGATATGTAACAGTTAGACATCGTGGCGCCCTCGTTGATTCAAACTGGTGAAGTGTAAGGCCTTACCCAAACTAACTGTGTGTTTGATTGGACCACTATGAATCTTGATCGAGAATAATAATAATTGAACACCATATGAGAATGAACTTAATCCATGTCTCATTGATTTAATTGATGTCTTTTACAGAAAGGATGAATGACAACGATTGCCATAAGTCTATTGTCTTGTCTAAAACAAGATGATTTTGGTTAATGACTTTAAAGTGTCATACCTTGTTGGGGCAGCCATGTGCAGCTAGAGCACCGCTGACTGTCTGCGTTGAGGATTTTATCGAAGGCCGTCCAAGTGGGAGATTGTTGGATTTATATGTACGGTTTCGATAACTTAACGCTACTGACTGAGCTGTGACCCGTAAGAGTTACACCTTGGGCAACGAACATTAAATCCACTTAACTTGATTAACTGGTAATCATGAACAATTAACAAAATAAACGGGTTTTATTATTTATACTAATTATAAATAATAAAATGTTTATTGAAATTGGTTCGGGTTTTATATCGCGTCTTGGACTTAATCTAGGTATATTGGAATTGGGCCAAAAGGGATTAACATGTTAAGATGGTTGTTATCAACTAATTAAAAGATAATGTTTATCTAATAATTGAAGATAACGATTGTTCCTTAATACCTGCCGCAAGCCTTCATAATTTCAATATATATATATATGATTAGATCATATAATAATAATTGAGATAGTGCCACAGAGAACTTCAAAATCCGATATATATTAAATCGGCCGCAAAAGCAATTCAGCCAATTTCTTTTATGTTTTGCAACTTCCGGCCAATCACCACTGTGACCCGTTTTTGTTTCGTGTTCGTGTTCTAGCATTCGTTCGTTGTACCTCGGTGTCTCAAACGGTTAATTATTAACCACTAAGGTATATCTATCTCATTGGTAGATTAATATTGTTTGTACCGTGTTTGTATGCTTTGTAACCAGATCCTGTTCGGTTAGTTTTGGTGTTAAAATTTTATAAACATTCCGCTGCGCTTATTAATTATATATTTAATTAATAACAATTATATCAAACCCGTTTTAAAAAAAAAAAAAAAAAAAAAAAAAGTAAAGTTGACACCACTGAAACCCAACAAGAGCATCCGCAACGGATGTCCATGAAATGTCAAAGCTTCCGCACATGAACGCCCATGGACGCAGCGTGGCTGAAGTCCGTGGGTTGTTCAATTGCGGATTATTTTAGTTACTTATCTTCATCTTTTAATACAAAAGAAAAAATAGAATTTGAAACTCTTTTGATGGCTTTATAAGTCATGATCTTTAGGTTTTATAGCTATTTCTTCAAATTTTATGGTTTTATAAGTCATGATTATGGGGCTAAATCTTAAGGTTTTGAAACTTTTTTGATGGCTTCAATTTTCCCTATGTTTATTATTTTTACATTATTAATGTTTCAGGATGTGATATCACAATCAGATCAACTACAGGAAGCTGCAAACTACATCAAAAAGTTGCAAATAAAACTTGAGAGGATGAAAGAAGAAAAGCATAATATGATGCGGATGAAGAACCTAGAAATTAATCCTGACAAGAAAATTAAAAGCTCGAGTTTGATGGTCGGGCAACAAAGAACACCACAGATTGATATTCGTGAAATCGGGTCATCTCTTGAAGCAATTCTCATCACTGGTGCTGATTTTCGGTTCTTGTTCAGTGAAACCATTCGTGTGATCCATGAAGAAGGCTTTGATGTCGTCAACGCTAGCTTTTCTATCATTAACGATATGGTTGTTCATACCATACATGCTCAGGTAAACGTTTAATTTCGTTTAGCACTGCGAGTATCATTACATAACACTAAATTATTAGGAAAATGAAAATAAAAAGTACAACTATAAATTATTTAGTTTTGTTTATCAATGACTTATATTTTTGTTAATATGTTTTATTTTATTTTGTATCATATTTACACATGTTATGGTAATATAACATATACATATGTGTAGTTACCAAAGGGCTTGTTGGTGGTATATGTACCAAGAAGTATAGTAAGACTTTTTGTCTTTTAGGTACTGTGGTTCTAATCCCGTTATGAACATTGGTCTAATATAAGTGTGTGTTGTTATTTTAAGAAAGCATATGTGTAGTTATATACATAAACGAAGAATCAACTTAATTTCTTTATACTTTTTTTAATTATAATATTATAACAATAAATATTTCTCTTATATTATGTTTTGGACGTTTTAAACACTATAAATATTTATTTTAACACACGTGTTCTCATAGTAATTTGTGTGTTCCCGTGTATATCTCCGGCCTGAAAATATTTTGATCTACTAAAAGCTTTAAGCTCTTTTTCTTTTTTTTCTGAGAACATCCTACTTTCATGCAAGTACTCATTAGAATTATTATTCAAGTACTTTGTTTTTTAAACGGATCCAAAACTAGCACAAAAGGTAGACAAACCATCCTCATTCTTACTCAAATGATTAAAAGAGATAGGGACTGTTTGGTAGTTTCTTAATTACTATTTAGATGCTACCTAACCTCTGAATGGTTAAGAGGCAACCATTAAGAACTTACCTCTTAACCATTCATACTTAAGATTACATCTTAACCATTAAGTGAATATGAACCATTCAGATGTAGCCTCTTAATAACCATTTAGAAGGTACCAAACAGCTCCTTAATTAAACAATTGTAGCCTGTATCCGTTTTCTTTTAAATATTGCATCCTTCTTATTTAATTACGATTTTGATCCTACTCTCATGACATTAAAAGATTTCTAAATTCCTTTAAAATGATCATTTTACGATTTACCCACAAACAAATATAAAATGAAGCTTTTAGCATTTGGTGAGATAAACAAATTTTGGTAGAGTTTTCGTCACAACGTCATATATATATATATATATATATATAGGGTAAATCATACGAGAAGCAACTTTAGGGAGAGAACCATTGTCAACACAAAGAAAAAAAACCTAAAAACCTGAAAACCCCACCTCCACCCCTTAAAAACCTAAACCCACCTACCTCACTCCCTAAAAACCTAAACCCCCCATCCCCCACACCGCCCCAACCCCCCCCCCCCCCCCCCAATTGTGAAATGCACATGTGCAACTAACCCCACACCCCCAAAAACCAAAACGCTCCATCCCATCCCCCCCCCCCCCCCCCAAAAAAGATACCCCCTCTTCCACCATACCCAAAAACTAAACCCTAACCCCATTCCCATCATACCTGAAAACTAAACCTTAAAGCTAAACCCATGAAAAAAAAAACCTAACTATAATAGTGAGATGCACTTCGCGTTTATTTAAAGATCATTGAATAAATGTTTTTAAACCTTATATATCATATCACGTCCAATTAATGATCATTTCATTATGGCAATTGATAATTTATTCAAAAGTGTGCTCTAATAGTGAAATGCACATGTGCATACGGTATATGTATGTATATATATATATATATATAACAGCAAAATGCACATGTGCATAAGACCTGACGTAATTATGACGTAAAAAAGACCATTTTTTTGTTTTTTTATTTTTTTTATAATTTTTTTTTATTTTTTCAGAAAGATTAACACTAAAAAAACATTTTGGTGTTTTTACTTTTTTTATTTTTTAGGTTATATAATTTTTTTATTATTTTTTTTATTTTTTTTATTTTTTGGTGGAGGGTTTTTTGTGTTCACACTTGGTTCTTTGGTTCTCTCCCTAAATGGTGATTCTCAAATTTATAAGACCATGTATAATGATGGGTGAAATTTGGAGTCCTTAGTTGGGCATTGTTTAATATGTGGCATGTGGGGCCACTAAGGGCTTAAAAGAGGCTTGAAATTTATAAGAGGTGTAGTGGTATGGTATGGTGTCAGTGTATAATAGTATAAATTTGAATTAAAAAAAAATATAGTGTTACGTTGTAATTGGTTGGAGAAAGTTTTGCCATGCGCGAAATATTTCCCTTGAGACTACTTAGCACCCATTTAACTTGATGGCCGGTGGTGTTCGAATGTGAAACGGACGCCAAATTCGGGTATTAATGCCCCATTTACCCACCATTACGTTTGGTCTAACATCATAAAGAAGACCAAGGTTATTTACGCATGTTCGAAAGATTACATTGCTATGAAGTTATAAGTGCAATAGGAATCGCCTCACTATAACGAATCGCCATTTTGAGACACAACAATGCATTTCTTTTACCTCTATCAAATATAGTTCAATTCGTAGTTTTAAATGTGGCTACTTATGCAATAATCTATTGTGTTAGATTAAAGGTCGCATTCATTTAAACCTGTTTATGAATTGATGCAAAGCCTTAATCATATTTTGTAAATCTACAGATTGGAGAGACTTATTCCTCAAATAATGGTGTTTCAAGGATCATAGAGAAATTGAATAACATCTTGTATGGCATTTGATCTTTCACTGCATTGCCTACTTTTGAGTCCTTTATCAAACACTAATTGGAATATATCCTTATCGCCTATCATCATAATAATTGGATATCTGCTTTTCAGACATGTTTTGAAACCCTACTGCTCAGATATGTTGATTGTGTGGTGTGTGTATGTGCTTTTATTTATCAATGTAAAGCATTGTCAGTTTGAAGTTTTCGACAAGAATATACACTAGATGACAAAAAATAAAATATGTTTTTCCTATGTCTTCTTGACTATATCTATATCTTTTTTTTTAACTGAATTTTTTTTTGGTTATGGTAATCTTAAAGTTTGACTATACAAGGTATGGCCTAAGTGCAAAGAAAATGTGAAAAGCTAGTTGTTCAAGTGGAAATATAAAGTCAAAGAGATTAGGGAGGGTGATATGAAAGTTGGCTATGATGAGATTGTGAAAAGATGGTTATCCAAATTAAAATATAAAATTTAATTTAATTGATTGGAAAGGATAAAAGGAAATATGGTACTGATATTCAATTTCTAAGTAATCCAAAGAAAGGAAGTTGCTGCAAATTTGAGGAAAATGAATTATACAAGTTGTTACAAATGGAATTACAAATTGTTAGAAGAACATAGGCTGATGACTTTAGTTTCGCCTTCGAAAATTTTTATGTTGGGGTTAAGTGGAAGATACTATCGACATGTGCATTTGAGAAAAAAGGCCTTTAACATTATTCTTACCTAGTGTTACAATTTACTTGATGAGGTATTGAAGATTAAAAAGGTTCATTGTCCTTTGCTTATAGTATGGCTTTGTTGCTTTGGTTGCACAATGGGGGAGTATAATGCCTTGCTCCAGCTAGCGCAAAACACTACTAGAAAACTGAGCTATTGTCACCAAAAGTAGCTACCTAGAAAAATAGTAGCAAATTTAGCAACCGATTTTACACCAAAATATATATTATAAGATAAGGTAACTAATCGGTTGCAAATTTTGACACCGTTTACTTTTGATGGTAAATTCGTGAGAAAAATAATAAGAACGAACTAAAAAATAATAATTTATAAAAAAACAACGAACCTATTGAATTGTGACCACCTTTGTGACACCCGGAAAATTCTGGTTAACAACGTTGTCTAGATGAAAGTCTACCTTAGCGAGTCACGCGTATATTGTACTTAACTGGGTTAGTTAAGTCGTGTTATGGTTCGGGAACTGTTAGTTCAGTATAGAGGATCATCGGATGTTAGTCTAGAGGCTCATTAGATGTCAGTCCTTAACCAAGTGTACAAGTAGTGACGATTCGTAGAATCGTCAGAGCATAGGGAACATACAAGTCTCGAGTCCCGGGAATTGGTGAACGAGTGTGAATATGTTTGTTTGCAAGTGTTATGTGTTTACAATCATTATGTGACTTGTCGGTATGTGAAAATGTGTTAACATATGTTAAAACAGGGTTTAACGCGCAAAATACACGGAACCAACCCCTATAGGCGATTAGGGTTGGCTAATCGCCTATAAGGGAGGCGATTGGGCCTCATTGGAGGCGAGTAGCATGCTAATCGCATGCTCTAGGGGGCGATTAGCCCCTAAATGCATGTAATGTCATAATATCAACCCTAGTCGTCCCATAACCCGCCCCAACACACACACAACCTCTGGAACGTGATTTTGGATCAAAACACAAGGTTTCAAGCTTATTTCATCAATCTATCACAATCTAAGGTGTGATTTTCATCCATGCAATCTTTACTAACGTTTTTATTAAATCCCTAACGGTCCAGACCTGTTTTAAAACGAATAAGCTTTCTGAAAATCGTTAATAAGTATGGTTAATTGGATTTTAAATAGTATGCATGATGTATGTGGGTTTTCAATTAAAAGCTAGGGTTTTTATGATTCAAGATGGATGATTAACATGTTATTAGGTTAGTTTCAGATTAATAATGATGGCATGATGATGAGATCTGAGTTATTGTTAATTAGGGTTACGGTTTTGCATGCTAATGTGATGTTTCATGTTATGTGTATTGTCTTTAAGATACATGATGGCATTCAGGGCTGATAGATCGAGGTTAAACGAAGGATTTTGATGGAAATATGTTTGATATAGTTGTTAGGATGATATTTGATGTTTACACACGTTCTGGGATTGATTTGGAGTGTTAAACGCGCGAAAAACCGGAACAGCCATGTTGCAGGCGAGTAGCAACCCTAATCGCCTATACTATAGGCGATTAGGAGGCTAATCGCCTGAATGGACACCCTAATCGCCTATGTTTTATGCAATTGGGGGCTAATTGCTAGCAGATGCATGTCTTATGAGCTAATTGCTAGCAGATGCATGTCTTATGAGCTAATTGCTAGTAGATGCATGTCTTATGACCTAATTGCTAGTAAATGCATGTCTTATGACCTAATTGCCTATAGACTCCTGAAATGCATGTCTTATGACTTAATTGCCTATGGTATAGGCAATTAGCATTCCTAAATGCCTGTTGACTTTCATAATCGCCTGTACTGCTGCTGTAAGTATATTTTGACATATCGAGACCCGATTTGACACCTAGGAACATGCTAGGAACCCCGTAACATATCTAGTGACTTGGTAACATGTGTTCGGACTTATTTATGTGATACTTGAACTACGTGCTGTAACTTGTTGGACGTTAACGTATGTTAAGTGTGATTGCATGATTGTATGTTTGAGAGTGTAAGCGTAACACGGGGAGTCTCGGGTCACCAATGGGATGTCGAGTCTTGTACTTTGGGTTAATTTAACAGTCACGGTGTTTTCAAACGAACTTGGTTATGGTCTGGACATCTAGGGACTAAACTAACCTGCGGGTTATTAGTCTAAGTACTTGTAACTGTCATATGTTAGGTCGCCGCTTTACGGGACTAGCATAGCTTGCTGAGTTTATTCGTATTACGAAGTAACGCAACCTAAGGTGAGTTTACAGCCCCTCTTTTAACTGGTTTCACTTTTCGGGGGATAAAACATGTGTTAAAACTTATGTTTGGTAACTACTGTCATACTATGGGTTTCTATGGTTTACTATACGATCTTTGGAAGTCCGGGGGGAACCATGAATGTGCGGGTTAGCACAACGGGGAAATGTGAATAGCGCTATTGGGAGTGACCAACCCCGCTCGTCGGCTTGGAGGGCCGGGCGAGTGCATATTGTCTCAAACAGGAACAACAGGTTTACTATTCGGGCACGACATCTGGTTTGCGAGTTAGTAATGGTTTTCCAATCGTAGTAGTAACAAAACATACGCCTAGCTAGCGTACTTGGGTTTTCGATTTGTTATAGTATGGACAGGTTGAACTTGGTACTGTGATTACAAAACCTGTAAACTCACCAGCATTTTTGTGCTGACGTAAATTTTTACATGTTTTCTCAGGTCGCTAAGGTAGCACAATGGAACTAGGGCGCACGCGTCTGCACGGCGTCTAGTTAGGATTGCATGGTTTTCAAACGTTGAACACTTGGTTTATTTTGGATTATGTTTTGAATAAGCTTCCACTGTATTTGGGGAATTTTAAACTATGTTTTTGAAATTGCATATGTTCATTTAGACTTGTTTATTGTGATCATTGGTTTGGGTCCTGGTTTGTCATGCGCCTCGCGGTAAAACTCCGCAAGTGGATTTTGAGGGTGTGACAACCTTAGCGGTAGCAAATTTAGGGACCTATTTCTTAATGCGAGTGGTAAATTTTGAGACTAAATTGCTACCATGTTAGCCACGATAAAATTGGACTATTGTCACCAAAAGTTGCTACCTAGAAAAATGGTAGCAAATTTAGAAACCATTTTTACACTAAAATATGTATTATAAGATAAGGTAACTAATCGGTTGCAAATTTTGACACCGTTTATTTTTTATGGTAAATTCGTGAGAACAAGAAGTAAATAATAAGAAAGAAGTAAAAAAATAATAAATTATAAAAAAAACAACAAACCTATTGAATTGTGACCACCTTAGCGATATCAAATTTAGGGACCTATTTTAAAGCGTAATGCATATATATATATGGTAGTTAATCAGTGGTAAATTTTAAAACTAAATTGCTACCATATTAGCCATGATAATCAACACTACACCAAAATAGGCCTACAACTACACTTTTTCTAAAACTACCCTGCTACACTTTCAATTAAAAGAAACAAAACTAGTAACTATAAATATTTTATCGGTAATTACATCCAATGATGGTCAATTGAATCCAATGATGGTTAGTTAGGCCTAAAGATGGCCAGGTAGATTCAATCATTGTCACTTAGACCAATGAAGGTCATTTAGGCCAATGATAGTCAATTAGACCCGATGATGGTCAATTAGGCCCGTTGATGGTCAAATAGAACAAATGATCGTCAATAAGATCCATTGATGGTAAATTAGATCCATTGGTGGTTAACTACACCAATGGTGGTCAGTTAAATCCAATGATGGTCAGCTAAGCCCAATGATGGTCAGTTAGATCCAATGATGGTCAATTAGAACCATTGATCGTCATTTAGATCCATTGATGGTTAATTAGATCCAATGATGGTTAATTACACCACTAATGGTCGGTTGAATCCAGTGATGGTCAGTTAGGTCCAATGATGGTCAGTTAGATCCAATGATGGTCAGTTACACCCAGTGATGACTAATTAGATCCAATGATGGTTAGTTAGGCCCAGTGATGGTCAGGTAGATCCAATCATTGCCACTTAGACCCAATGATGGTCATTTAGACCCGATGATTGCCAATTAGACCCGATGATGGTCAATTATGCCCAATGAAGGTCAATTAGAACCAATGATTGTCACTTAGATCAATGTTGATAAATTAGATCAAATGATGGTTAATTAAACCAATGATCACCAGTTGGATCCAATGATGGTTAGTTAGGCCCAATAATGGTCAGTTAAATCCAATCATTGTCACTTAGACCCAATGATGGTCATTTATATCCAATGATAGTTAATTAAACCAATAATGGTCACTAGGGCATGTACCACTTATTATTGTCCGTTATGATACAATAGAAGTCACGATAACATGATGTAGGGACCTAACTCAGAGGCCTATTGATGTGTTGCTAAATGCATCACATTTATTTGTTAGTTTTGTATATTTTTGAGTTGATTAGATTGTATTTTTATTAGTTTTAGGCTTGTACTTTATTATTTTAGTATTGTATGTATTTTATTACTTTTTGGTTACTTTATTTATTTATTTATTTTATACTTTTGGTAGGTGCTCATGTGAAGCAGGGCGGAAAAATTAGAAATTATATTCGAGACCCGAGAACCAAGTAACATGCATGAAGTCTACTACTATTAATACTAATAATAATAATAATATAAAAAAACGTAAAGTGAAAAACAAGGAAAAAGAATTCAAACTTTGCTTGTTTTAAGGAAGAATTAATGGTGGACTTTGACTAAGGGCTATGCTATGATTGGCTTGCAAGGATGAACCTGGGGGATCTTCATCATTGCTATTCATCTCTAATGATTCCAACCCATGAATTTTTATCATTTTTTCATTATAATCTTGAAGATTGAAGACCCAAGAACACAACATTTGATGATTTCTATGGCCATGCTTGGCTAAAACTTCTATTCATATCCGGGTGTAAACTTTGATTATAAGATTCTAAACATTGGGTATTTTCTATCTTTTATTTGCTTTTGAATATCAAACAATTGTGTTGAATTGCGATTAATCTTATGTTGAAGTCATTTTAGTTAATTGATCTTGTGCCAATTTCTAGTGTCATGAACATGATTCCTTGCTTTAACACAAATCTAGGGTTGTATGTTCTAGAGTTATAAAGTATATTATTGTCCATCATAGATGTTGATGATTCTTGGTACCTAAACCTAATGACACAACCAACCCGCGAACTACGATGACACGACACAAGAATATATGTATGTTATATTTTTTAGTCATGATTATGGCAGTTTCGATAGTTTGCGAGTTGTCAATTGTCATGATTAGGGTCGTTTATGAGTAGGGCTATCATAGGTTGTTCATGATTAGGGTTGATTAAAAGTTTATATTCATGAGCCTCACCAGGTCATTTTCATCCATTGTTGGCATACATTTTGACGCCAATTTTAAGACCATTTTGGTTGCATTGTAAGCCCATTTTTACAACAATTTTGAAACCATTTTTACGTCAATTTTGTCACCAATTTGGCTGCATTTTTTTTGCCCATTTTTAATAGCAGTTTGACCCATTTTTAGCCGCAATTTAACAACAATTTAAATCCTTTCTTGGTATTATTTTGACATCAACTAATCCTAATTTTTAAAATAGCCAACCATGTAATTGCGGCAATTTTGTCTGCACCACCTTTTTTTTTTGCCTTTTCCTATGCACCAAAAAGCATGTTACATATATTATGATACTAAAACTTAAAAAATCCCTCAAATGTCCTACAATTGATATGCCGCACGCAGGGATCAATCTAGTTACTTATTACTTATAAATATATTTTGCGTTTAATTGGATATTACTTATTACTTATAAATATATTTCGCCTTTGATGTATTGAGAATGTTTAGGAATTTCTTATTGAGTTGATTAGACAATCTCTGCAGATTGTTTAAGTAAAATTTTATTCTTAGTAATAGTATGTAAATATATCAGAACATGTTATTTAGCTTCTAGCACTAGAATTGTAACTCACAATTGGATTATGTTATTGTGTAATTCACTTGACTTGTTATTAGTTTTTGTTAATTCGGACTTCTTGATTCTATTCATTGTTTGTTTTGTAGATTGAAAAGTTGAACTTGGTTATCAAAAAGCTTGTTAAGGAAAAAGATGAAGATAAAGAAAGGTTTGAAGAAATTATTGCGGGCTTGGTGGCTGAAAAAGAAAAAGATAATGCGGATAAAGAGGTTATGTTCAATAGAATGGCACAAATTGAAGCTATGTTGACAGCTATGGGTCGAAAATAGGCTATAAACACTTAGACATGAATATTTTGAAGTTTTTCAATGATAATTTCGGTTATTTGAGTTTTTATATGATTTTAAAATTGGAAAAACTGTAACAAATTTGTTTTATATAAATTGAGATTTTGTATTATTTGATTGTTTTATATATAATATAGTTTTCTTAAAATGTAATTGAATTAAAAAGTAGGAAAAAAAACTGTAGCAAAGCTAAATGGTAGCAAATTTTTAATGAAAGTTGTGGCTAAATGGTAGAAAGTTTTCAATGAAAGTGGTGGCTAAATGGTAGCAAATTTACAATGAAAATGGTGGCTAAATGATTGCAAATTTTCAATGAAAGTGGTGGTTAAATGGTAGCAAATTTTCAATGAAAGTGGTGGCTAAATGGTAGTAAATTCTCAATGAAAGCGGTGACTAAATGGTTGCAAACTAAATGGTACAAAAACGGTTACAAAAAAAAGGTGTAAATTTTCAATAAAAATGGTGTCTAAATGGTGGCAATATTGGTGGTTAAATGGTACCAAAACGGTAGCAAAAGACCTTCCTAAAACATTATAGGAGCGGTAGCAATAGTTTTAACCGTTTTTGTGGTGACAAAAATATGGTAGCAAAATACAAAAGTGGTAGCTACTGACATTAGTGCAACAGACACGGGTGTTTTTGCTACCGCATTTTCGGTTGCAAAATGGTGGCTACAGAGCAATTGCTACCATTATGTGACCGAAAATGTGGTGACAAAAACCCAATTTTCTAGTAGTGAAACCACGGTTGCAGGAAGTACTATGTTGAACAAATGGTTAATTATCATTCCTGCTACTATAAAGAATTATTATTATATTGTAGAGGTTATAGAATTTGAGCATGAGTTGTATGACCTACGAAAGAATATATCTACACAAGTAATTCTATTACACAACTCACCGAATGTTGATGATCCTACTTCTTTTAATTCTAGAACTTTTAGAAGCAACTGAACCAACAGTGAACTTTTAGAAGCAATTGAACTAACAAAAACAATTCTTTTAGAAGCAACTGAACCAACAAAAACAATTCTTTTAGAAGCAACTGAACCAACAGTGAACTTTTAGAAGCAATTGAACCAACAAAAACAATTGAGGCTAGTTTTAAAAGATTTTCAGCCATTAAGGTGTGTGTAATGGACAATTTTAGTGGGGAAACACTAGAAAACCAAGAGAGAAATTAGAGATAAATGCACCGCTTAAGCTGAATTCATGTGATTTTGATTTTAGTGTTATGAGGATTTGGGTAGTTGTGTGGAATTTCTACTGGTCTCTTATGTTGTGGTACAATAGTTTTACCTATTGTAAGGTTTTTGAGCAGCTATTGGAATATATGGTACTGCAATTGGTGTGTTAGAATGAAGGATTAGCCAATAGTGAAGTATTGGGCTGATATAAATTACTACTAGTATATTATTGGTTGTTTTCTATTTGCACAAGTAAAAGTTATTCAGGAGTTAAGAATTTTCATAATATGTTTAAATTAAAGCTACTAGAGATGGGACAATTAATGGTATAATAACAAGATGCAATTTAGGGTGTCAAATGAACACGAACCATGAAGAAACGGATGCAAAGAATTGCTTAAAATAAATAAAAAGAAAATAGTCTTTCTGGGGGAGGGGGGGATAAGGTTAGGTATCAAATATTATAGAGGGGGAATTGTAAATGTCAAATAGTATGAGGGTCAAATATGTGAAACCATAATAGTTGATTGTTAGTCTGTTACTTAAACAGACAAACTAATGAAATTAAGGTGCTGTTTGTTTTTTGCTTAGAAGCACTTCTGACATTTTTTGTCTGCGCCACGCAGACGTGCGCAGGCGTTTGGGGTCTGCAGATTGTTTGTTTTTTTTGGAAGACCTTTCACTCCAAAAGGTCTTCCTGACCTCTTCTTCTAGCTACTAATTTGAGTGCCTTGTTAATCTGTTTCGTAGGCCACTTTTCGTTTTCTTTAAAAATCTGAGAGGGAAGGGGCAACCCTTAAATTTTTCTCTTTGTTGTGACTTGCACCAATTGAGTGACTTAACATAAGGGCACAATAAATATTCCTACAATCGTTACTGTAATGCTTTCGTAAGCTGTACAAGGCTAACAAGAACTTGTACATATGAAAGAAAACGTAGTATAAGCACAAGCAGCAAACAATATATGATTCATATATTTGTATTAACACATCTTCAATACATAATCTAGCAAGGTGTGTACGTAATAGACATAATCATTCTATCTCAAAGAATTCAAATTGTCGAAGTTGTGTGAATCCAAAGTTTACAAATTTTTAAGACGTGAATAAACAGATGTGTGTACATTATCACGTATAATAGGAGTTAAACAATCGTTTCATATAATGAAGTGGGTTACGCGAGTTAAAGGCCATACATAACACATTAACCATGGTTAACTTCAGGATATAACGTACAATCATCTCTTGTTAACTAGTGGGGTGCCCGCGCGTTACGGCGGGTAACATAATATTTAAATTAGCGATTTTAGGGGTGTCAACAGGCCAGTATTTTGGCTTGTAGCCGTAACCAGTACCAAATTTTCCGGTTAAGGTGTTTCAAAAGCCGATTGATTTTGATTATTTCGGTTTTGGTTAATCAATATCTAAATGATCCAAGGTAGAGCCAAGGTCAGCTCGGCTCATTCGTTTGGCTCGACTAACATCACACTTTTATATTAGCATTATATTCCTAGATAATAACATACGATTGCAAACTTTGATGGATGAACTTCTTGAAATCATTGGTATGAACTCTTGGGTTGCAAACAAATGCACTAAAAAAATGCAATTCTTAAAAATCAAATGTAGTAAAAAAAGAGTACAGTAACATGCTTATTATACTTTAAGTTTAGAAATAACAATAAAAAACAGAAAAAAAAGTAAAAATTAAAGGTACAACGAAGGAAAAAAATAAGTACGCCGGTCCTAAAGCACCTAGAAATAACAAAGCATGTATTTTTTTGTCCATCCCACATCGGTCGTAAAGTACATGTAACTTTAAGGTGAAGAACCCACCTTTACATATTTAAAGGCTTGAATGAATGTTTAGTTTCAAAACAATCATCTAGAATAACTTGCATTAGTAATTTGTATAATTACCTTATTAAGGAGGAGAGATGACTATAATGGTAATTTCATTCAAATTTTAAGATGAGAGTTCAAAGATCTATTTACAAATCTCAATTTTTAGCTTTTTTATTCCTTTTATACCCTCATGTACAAGCTTTAATGCCAATAGTATATATCTTTACAACACACTTTATAGTCATGTAAAGATGTAACCCCTCCTTCATAAACACTCAATTCAATGTGGTACCCCACTCTCTTAAAACACCATTCATGAGTGTCGGTTCACCTCCCCCGGTTCGCTATGATCATTTTATTCAATGCTTACTTAATCTGCATCTCTTTATCTACTTAATGCCTACTTCCGTTCAGATGCATGAGAGAGAGAGAGAGAAGGAAAAAGAGCTGTAATCAAGACCATGCTTGATCAATCTATCAATTCTTTTGGCTGATTGATTCACCAACAAATGTTTCACCATCTAATTTCATCTCTGTTAGTCATTCTCTTTAATTTTACGTATTTTAATTTCATTCATTTGTATTGTCAATACTATGCTTTCAGATCAATTCGAGTTTATGCATTTTCTTTACTTTTTTAATATACAGTGTAGGTTCAACTATAATCTAATCAATTAGATCTTGACCTTTTCTTGTAGCATATACCTATTATGGTTTTTTAACTTGTTATAAGTTTTGAAAAGCTTTTAGTGTTTCTTTATCAGATTCATCGGTGTATATAGATTAAAAAAGGGTAAAATTTTAACTATATATTGTTATGGGTCTCTTGTTTAATGGCTTTCCATATTGTTGCGGATAAGAGTGAAATTATATGAAACTGAAACACTAATCTGGTTCTCTGATAATACAAATGAAGAAAAGAGTTACAACTGGAAAGCCACTTTTCATGTAACACACGCTCAAGTGGATGCTAGCCGGTCATCAAGTTCAGAACCATCAAAAGAGCACGGCATGGGCAGTGTTCTGCCAAAAAAAAATCTGTGCAAGATGTGATTAAAAATGGTGCTACTACAACGAGTGGTGGCCAAAATAGGAAGAAAGCAGAGATTGTAGGAAATAGGGTTCACAATTTTATTAAATTAATAATAAAAAGAAATAATAACGATACTCTCGTTATTCGTAGGAAATAACATAGTACAATACCAATTACAAAAGTAAATGTAAATGAAAATAAAAACAAATACATATACCGAATCATGATCCAAATCGAATACTTTAGTAAACTTCAACCGAACCATCTTGTGTAGCGCTCCGCTGCAAGAATAACAAACTAGTCGTAGACAATTTTTGGTTGAGGATCATGTTTGACACGGGGCCCTTAAAACAGATTCCGCGCCTCCTCTCAGACGGGCTATTTTCAAGGGTACAACAACCGGAACAGTAGTCGTACTGCCGGAGATGGTCTTGATCCCAAGGTAGCATCGGATTTTAAGTGTGTATATGAAAAGGAAAGTTGTAAAATTTGAGAGAGCTTTTCTACTCTCTATTGGAACAATCAACCGTTTTTACTTTTTTTTTTTTTGAAACTTGAACTTTATTAAAACCAACCAACACCGACCACTATCTCCAAGGCGAAGATAGAGGCCGAAAACCAAAATACAATAGGAAACTATCACATTACATCAAATAAACTCCAACTATTCCAATCCACCACCCCCCCCCTTTAAACCTATGTTTGTACCAAAGAAAGCTCAACGTCTTGATATCCGTCACCAAATCCACCACGTTAGGTTCTTTATTGTCAAACACTCTTTCATTCCTCGCCCGCCATAATCTCCACAACGCAATAATAACAATCCCATGCAAAATCATCTTCTTGTTACATGAAAATCCGGTTTGATGTTGCAACTCCACCAAGTCCTTAACATGAAATACCAAAGGTCTAGGAACTTTGCACCAAGCCGCGATCGCATCCCACACCCCCATAGCAATCATACACCCGGTGAGCACATGCTCAATACTCTCCTCGTACGTCTCACACCATACACAAAGATTATTATCAACATTTATACTTCTACGGATAAGAGCTACCTTTGTTGGAAGACGATCTAAGTAGGCGCGCCACATGAAAATATTGCACTTGTTGGGAACCCAAGTGCTCCAATTGAAACCGAAAGAACCTGCACTATCACCCATCCCACGCATCCACCGTTTAACAACTTTCACTTCGAAATCAACATTGGTACCATTCGTCCATATCCAGCTATCACTGCTGTCCTCCAACGAAACAGAAGCAACTTGGACTTCCAGCAGCTGTTTGTCCAAAACCTCCATCGGCAACAGAGGATCTCTCCTCCAATCCCATACTGCAACAGTGCTTGAATCCAGAACTTACAGCCGCTCAGCAACCAAAACACCTTTGTTCTTTTCAAGCGTAAAAATGGAAGGGAACTTATCTTTTAACGGCTCATCGCCCAACCAAGTATCTAACCAAAATCTGATTTGACGGCCATTACCAACTCTACCACAAATCACACTATTTAAACCAACTCCATCCGCTTTAAATTTGTTCCAGAAAATAACACAATTTTTCCAAACTCCCGAAACGGCATTATTTAGAGGAGCAACACCCCAACTTCTAGCCGAACCATGAATGGAAACAACCACTTTGCGCCATAAAGCGTCCGGTTCGTTAAGATATCTCCACAGCCACTTACTGAGTAATGCATTATTGTTAATTTCCAGATCCGCGATCCCCAACCCACCATCTTTGATGCTTTTCGTCACCACCTCCCACACCACCCAACTCATCTTTCTAACCTCTTCCGATCCACCCCACAAAAAAAACGTCTCATCAACCCCTCCAAATCATTAATAATCCTCTTTGGCGCCTTAAAATAAAGAGAAATAATACGTTGGCAGACTATCCAACACTGACTTAATCAGAGTTAAAACGGCCGGCGATAGAGAGAGAATTCGCTTTCCACTTTGAGAGGCGTCTTTTAAACGTAGTCATAACAGGCTCCCAATTTGAAACTCTATTCATGTTTGCCCCAACCTTAATCCCCAAGTAAGAAAAAGGCAATACCCCGGTTGACAACCCAAGGCGGTAGCCATATCCACAATAGCAACCTCTTCCACACCCACCCCATATAGTACGGATTTGTGCAAGTTGATCTTTAAACCTGAACATAGGAAAAAAATATGAAGAATACGCTTTTAATTAGAAAAATTAAAATCTGACCACTCCCCCATCAACATCGCATCATCCGCATAGAGCAAATGAGAAATCACCGGCCCATCATTAGGCAATCTAACCCCGTGAAACGCTCCTATGTCACACGCCTGATTTAACATGCCCGAAAACGCTTCCATCAAAATAATAAACAGGAAAGGAGATAGAGGATCTCCTTGTCGAATACCTTTTTGAAAACCAAATTCGAATCCAATCACACCAAATAGAAGAAAAACCCATCTGCGCCATGACCGACAACAGAAATTCCCAGTTGACGTTGTCATACGCCTTATCAAAATCGATCTTGAATAAGAAAATCTGCCTTTCTCTCTTCTTTGCCCACGAAATAATCTCATTGGTCATCAAAGGGCCATCAAGGATATACCTCCCCGACAAAAAAAGCCGATTGTTGTTCAGACACAATCTTGCTCAAAACCGACTTCAACCGATTAGCCAAAACCTTCGAAACCACTTTAATCACACTTCCAATAAGGCTGATAGGTTTAAAATCACCAAGCTTTGACGGATCACTAACTTTAGGAATTAACGTAATAAAAGCAGAACCTACACCCGGGCTAAAACGTCTATCTTTATGAAACTGCGCCAATATGTCACCAAAATCATTTACGAACAAATCCCAAAAGTGTTTAATGAACCTGAAATTGAATCCGTCAGGGCTAGGAGCTTTGTCTGCACCACAATCATCAACTGCTCATTTTATCTCTTGAATTGAAAAGTCCTTAACCAATTCATCATTCTCCCTATCGCTCAACGTGGATAACCCATAGCAAACTAGTCTCGGACGATGAATAATATTCTCTTTAAACTTGTCCCGAAAGAACCGTAAAACCTCCCGCTTAATTATCTCCGGATTAGATTCCCATCTCCCGTCAACTTCCAACCTGGTAAGTGGTTAGAAGCATTACGTTTATTAATAACACCATGGAAATACCTGGAATTGTCATCCCCATGTGTCGCCCACAAACACCTAGCCTTTTGTTTAATATCGCTGTGATGGAACGCCTCTAATTCACCCATGCGCTTCTTGATTTCAACCAAAGACCAAGCTTCCTCTTCTGACAAATCACGTAACTCCATCTCTTGATCCAGATTTTTAAGTTCCTCCTCCAGAATGCATCGTTCTTCTGCTTCTTTAGCTTTACAATCTTTGACCCAACCGGAGATAGCACGACGTAAACACCTGAACTTATCTATTAACTTTGAATCTGGAAGACCCGTGAACGAACCACCATCCAAGACATCCCTGACCACTCTATCAAAGTCTAACCGCCCCAACCAGGAATTGTAGAACCTAAAAGGTTTAAGTCCGAAATTCCTAGAAATAATCTTCAACAGAATCGGACTATGATCAGACTTAAATCATTCCAGAACAATATATTCAGCCGCCGCCCACTTCGAAAAGAAATCCCAACTGACAAGAATCCTGTCAATACGGCTCAACTTCTACTTATCAAGAGTTTTCCACACTCTATATATCTTGCACAAGAACTAACGTTCACATATCAATTTATTCACAATAAGTGAAACATAATTGCATATATGAACCAACGTTCATGTTTATTAAATATTTACAATAAGTGACATATAATTACATTTTATTATTGTCATTATTATTGCTATAAAGTGCAATCAAATGGAATTGAAGTGGTTGACCATAACTGTCATTTTACTTATGGCACGAGTCGAAACAGTCTCTCTGACCAAGTCAACTGACTCGTAACAGACTCCTGCTCCCAGACGCCAATGCGCGCATAACATGCGCCATCGAGAATACTCGTAACATCAGGCGCAGACCAATACACTGCCTACGTGACTCGCCATCCGCCACCCGTGCATCTGCGCGCCAGAGACTGTCCATGCGGAAGCCCGCTTGCGCATCATGGAGACCAGGACGCTACTTGGTCTTCCGCCATGTACCAGACCACGCGCACGAGGTAAAAAATACAAAGGCGGCTCTCAAGCGGTTCACGGCGATGCGAGTGTGCGGAGTGCGCCATCAAAGCGCCACATTGCGCCCATCGCCCACGCCACGCGCGCACGCGTGTGCGAGTGCGAGTTAAGGTTGCTTCGCACCTTTTAGGGTACCACTAGTGTTTGGCTCAAGCTAAACAATATATAAGGAGTGCTCCTCCTTATAAACCACTTCATGTTTTGTCATCCCACCAACGTGGGACAAAACTTAATCCATTTTCTCATCTTTGGTTGTTCCAACCTACAACTTTCAAGCTTCGATATCTCATTCATCTTAGCTCCATTTTGGACGTGGTTTGATTCATTGTGATACTCTCACAATATAGTACACAAACCCGAAAATAATTATTTATATAACACATATATAAATATATTTATTTAAGTCCAAAATTAGTGAAAAATCAATTTCCACTACCATTTTTCCAACAATCCCCCACATGAATGGAGATCGATTAAAAACCCACAAATTTCCGATGTAACCTCGACGGTTGAGTCTTGCATAGGATAGGTGGGTGTAAGCCTTTGAACCTTCCCTTGTGAAGCATACTTAGCTTACTAGCTTTCAGTGTGAACTTGATGTCTTTGAACTGAAGGTTGTTTGTGTAAACGACAATATACGTTCACACAAGACTCCCCCTAGCCTGGCCATCCCCTCATTATCGTGTCCAATAATGGCCCTGGAACACTTTCCTGGTTCTGCGGGAGCTCTAGAAATTGTGCCCCACAATTTCATTCGAAGCGACCACACTTCTCTCCAACATAGGTGATCTTAAATCATTAAAAGCATTATGGTGTACTATGATTTACACTAATCATCAAACCATATATTATGCTTAACCTCTCAACAATGTCACTGGATATTATAGGAATGGACTAGGATGTAATTAAACACCCTTTTGTAGTTTAGGGGATATGTATATAACCATATATACTAGCTTTATATATAAACATATATCTTAGCCATGCCCCTACAGTGACTGCTCGTCGGTTCATGATTAAGTTGTCCTATTGAACCTAGATCTTGGGATCTCCAGTCAACTAGGTTAGGTTTCCCTCATGTCCCTTTTCTATCACGGGCATTAATCTCATTCCATACAACTTCATCTCTTATCAACCATCAGGTTGTTGGATCCATCTTGCATTGAGATAAGTTGTTTTAACGTGTTCTTGACTCGCTGGTCAATTTGCCATCTTGTCAATTCGTAAGACTTATAACATGGGATCTAAACATAGATCTAGTAGGATAGGTAGGTGTTACCCTTTGAACCTTCCTTTTCGTCTTTAGAATGACATGAAACTCAATTCATGGCTAAACACGTTTCCATGCCTTTGGTGATGTGATTCAAAGTTAGCTAGACTTTGAATCTTACCAATTGGCATTTGAATCCAATCAACTCGATTGACTGACTCCATTTTCAAATGCAAGCCACCCCCACATTTAAGTGTTATTGGATAATATCCAATGGGGTGATGAAAGGTTCTCCCTTTCGTATGAAGTTTGAGAAAACTTCTCAATACCATTTTTACATCCCTACTGGTTGTTTCTTAAATGGCTCTTCCCCCCACTTTGCTTGCACTTTGAATGTTTCATTAACAAGTATTAGTCTAGCATGCTTTAGACTCTAATACTCTAGCATGTGAACAGAAGATGCATCATTCTGATTCTTCACAACCTTAAGAAATAACGCAATATCTCTTTCAAACATTCACATCTTAGTTTGACACAATAATGAAATTTTGTTTTATCACTCCAAAACCTCTGTTTTAGGAATGTCTCAAAACCATAGTTAATTTCATCTATTAAGATCAAAACTCATTTTGCCTTTAATCTCTAAGGCTTCACCATTGACTCTTAAGAACTTAAACATAAGTCTCAATCTATGTCACTTTGATGAACATATTCATCATCAACGAGATGAACAATCCTAGTATAAAATCACTAAAGTCTTGAGAAAAAGTCAATTAGATTGACACTAAAAAACATAGCATTCACATATGCGCCTAAAGTGATTTATACATTTCCATGTTGTTTTGTTAAAACCATGTATTGGGAAGACTCCCAAAACTAAGGACAAATCCTCCACATAGGTCAAACAACATTGATGGTTGTAGAAACATCTACACATCCATCACTATTGTAATGTCTTACAATAAATTTAGCAAAATTTATTAATGAATTTACAATCTTAACATATATTTCTTTCATATGTAATAGTCATCGAAAAATTCACAAGTGTGTATTTCCATGTTGATGCTCTCAACATTAGATGACATACCTCGTTTTCGTGTATTTAATCTCAATACACTTGCCACGTTTGTCATGAGTCGCTCATCATGTTATACATCGTTTGATGTTTGGTATGTGACTTATTGCATAAGTCATGATCACAAACCCGCTCATTGTGTTCTTGCAAGACACACCTTGCATAACCCGTTAAATAAATATCCTTATTAAATCCGTCGAAGGTAAATCGTCAAAGAAAAAAAATATCATCATTATTTTCCTTTTACATTTATCGTTTATTATATTTTAAATCACCTGATTATTAAAAAAATATACACGATAATCCAAAATATTTATAATACATTACAAATATATTTTAACGGATTCATAAGGATATATCAACATCAAATCTCAAAGTGTTATTCTCTTCAACACTTTATCGTTCGACGAAATAATCAAAATTATATCATCTTGTGGCATGTTTCGAGGTACTCCCTCTATACATTGTTCAAAACAATAAGGTTGTTTATAATTAACTACTCACAAGTAGTCGAACAAGTATATATGTCAAAAACAACATCGGGTTGTTTTCCTTTAAATAGTCTTTCAAGACTATTATATGGTTCAAGACATGATACGTCTCATACGAGTATCGAACCGATTGCAAAATCATGTTTTATTCGTTCGAAAACATTTCTTGTTTTTACAACTGTTTTAAAAATTAAACTATATATGTTTATGCTTTGATTACAAATCAAAACCATAAACTCGAAAATAGTTTTATTACTTAAAACCGTATCTAACTTGCTCGTTAGACAAATAAAATGATTACAAATCATCTTTAATAGTTTATCACAGTGAACCCGATTCTAACCCGCTCGCTAGAAAATAAACGATTATAAATCGTGCATATGGTTTTTATGATAAATCTTTTCTAATTCGCTCATTAGAAACTATACGTGTACCAAATATTAAAAATATTCGGTTTCAATAACTAACCATTTCTAACATACTTGTTAGAATACAAACGATTATACTCATCGTTATATGGTGTATTGGTTATATAACTAAACCGTTTCTAACACGCTTGTTAGAAATAAACGATTACCAAAATTGTTTCGCAACTAATTGATTTATATATATACAACCATTTCTAACATGCCTGTTAGAAATAAACGATTACAATACCGTTTAATATTTTATTGGCTCATATATAAATATAATAAGCCGTTTCTAACACGCTCATTAGAAAATTAAACGTCTAGCTTGTTCGTTTTTACAAAAGCATCAATTTCTAACACGCTCGTTAGAAAAATAATTATAACTTATGATTTTCTAAATACTTATTTCTACTATGCTCATTAGAAATATTTGATGACGCATTATTCTTTCAATGTCATCAATTCTAACACGCTCGTTAGATATACATGTTTCAACAACTTGTTATTTACATAAGAAGCTTGTTAGAAAATACGAAAGTTTTAGACCTTATTATTTACGAAAATAATAGTTTCCAACTCGCTCGTTAGGAAAATAAAGGTTATAAAACTTATTATTTTAGCATTATAGGAATTTCTAACACGCTCGTTAGAAAAAAATGTATTTCCATACATTTGATAACAGTCATTATTTCTTCAAATAATGATCTCTAACCCGCTTGTTAGATCGAAAACGTACACCAACCGTTTTCTATGTGGGTTGCCAAAATATTTTCTAATACGCTCATTAGAAAATATTTTACTAACATTAATCTCTAACACGCTCGTTAAAATAACCTCTAGTAAATATTTTTCAAGAGTTAACAAATATTACGTCTTTTCTAATACGCTCATTAGAAAATTAGTATTTGATACCTCTAAATACATGTTAATTTTTGTTAATGCTTCGGATTATCTAAACCTGACACAAAAAACCCATGAAACCGAAAACTTGAATCAAACTACGTTTTGTAAACACGGTAAATCGGTTTAAAGATTGTACTCCAATCATCACATGAAACCGACTTGTTGTACTACATATATATTTACCCAAAAAAAATATTTATTAGATTTTAACAAAAAACCCAAATAATATTTTTATACTTTCGTGAACCCAAAAATCCTTAATAAGAAGGTTTTTAGATTGTATCGACAATCTACACGAAAATCTGTTTTAAGATTGTAGGAAATAGGGTTCACAATTTTATTAAATTAATAATAAAAAGAAATAATAACGATACTCTCGTTATTCGTAGGAAATAACATAGTACAATACCAATTACAAAAGTAAATGTAAATGAAAATAAAAACAAATACATATACCGAATCATGATCCAAATCGAATACTTTAGTAAACTTCAACCGAACCATCTTGTGTAGCGCTCCGCTGCAAGAATAACAAACTAGCTAGTCCTACACGATTTTTGGTTGAGGATCGTGTTTGACACGGGGCCCTTAAAACAGATTCCGCGCCTCCTCTCAGACAGGCTGTTTCCTAGGGTACAACAACCGAAACAGTAGTCGTACTGCCGGAGATGATCTTGAGCCCAAGGTAGCATCGGATTTTAAGTGTGTATATGAAAAGGAAAGTTGTAAAATTGAGAGAGCTTTTCTGCTCTCTATTGGAACAATCAACCGTTTTTACTTATCAAGAGTTTTCCACACTCTATATATCTTGCACAAGAACTAACGTTCACATATCAATTTATTCACAATAAGTGAAACATAATTGCATATATGAACCAGCGTTCATGTTTATTAAATATTTACAATAATTTACATATAATTGCATTTTATTATTGTCATTATTATTACTATAAAGTGCAATCAAATGGAATTGAAGTGGTTGACCATAACTGTCATTTTACTTATGGCACGAGTCGAAACAGTCTCTCTGACCAAGTCAACTGACTGGTTTGACCATGTCAACTGACTCGTAACAGACTCCTGCTCCCAGACGCCAATGCGCGCATAACATGCATTTCTCATCTTTGGTTGTTCCAACCTACAACTTTCAAGCTTCGATATCTCATTCATCTTAGCTCCATTTTGGACGTGGTTTGATTCGTTGTGATATTCTCACAATATAGTGCACAAACCCGAAAATAATTATTTATATAACACATATATAAATATATTTATTTAAGTCCAAAATTAGTGAAAAATCAATTTCCACTACCATTTTTTCAACAGAGATGTCACAAACAAGTGTTGTGATAATTCTTATAATAGTTCATGCTAAAATTCAGGTTTGTAAACAATATTACTTCTTCAATAGTTTTTTATATATTTCATATTAGTCTATTTCACTGTAACATAAGTCCTTTTTGTTTCTCATTTATTCCAATTGTGATCGGAAAAAGAATAGTATGGTGACTCAGAAAAATCCAATCACAATTCAACAACTTTTTCTTAATTTGCAGTCCATGAAATGTGATAAAACTGAGAGAGTTCACATTCAATCTACTGTCTGGAAAGTTTCAGACATTTATCACAACAAAGATAAAAGAAATTTGTTTCCCAGTTGTGAAGCTTGTCAAAGAAAGGTTTGTTGTAATTTGTAAATATTCATGGGAACCATTTAAAAGGTCTTATGTGAAAACAAAGTTTTTAATTTATTATCACTTCTATTCTTTTGACGTAAGGAAGAAGGGGAAAGTAAGATTCATGAGAAGCTCACAATATCTAGCCCAGATATTACTTCTATAGCAATTTACGTATATTATAGGTTTGTATTATGGCCCAAACACCTTTCTAATTTGTTACCCTAATATAAATATTGATTAATTATTTTTTCCATTTGGCATTTCAGCTTATCTATTGTTCGTGTTTTGATTTCTTGAAAACGGTACAAAGAAGTGTAACTCAGACTATGAGGGGAGTCTCAGTTGATTAGCTTGTAGAGGTTATATTTTACTTATCTTTAAAGGAAATTAGTTTTGACCCATTTACTTATAATGAGTTGATTTGGGCTTTGTTTTAATCTCAAATGATCCCTGACTTGCCCAGTCACTAACCTTTTTTGCCTATTACCTAGCCCAGTGACTTGCCCATCTTGCACCTACATGTACCCATATTCTTTCGAATTAGTAGTTATTTTCCACTTTTATGTTTTACTTTTAGGTAAGTGTGGAATATAAATTGGATCCAAAGACACTCCATCGCGTAGTCCACATCATTGACTCGTTTCTTTCCATAAACTATATTGAGTGACAAATATTATGTTTGCTGAATAAATCTTTGTCTTCTTTCCTAAAAACTTTGGAAATATCACTAAGCTAGGGTGCAAGCAGGCTGGTCAAATATTGGTGAGAACAAATGGTGATTAAACGATGTTAATTGATTAATGTTGTGGTTATGTTTTCTATTTCTGGAATGTAGGGTACAAGAATAAATTGAAACGCCATGTTGTGTTTATTAGCCGATTATATTTAGTAGATATATATTGTTTTATTAGAGATAAAGTATTTATGGTATCCTTTCCTAATATTGTGTATAGTCGGTTAGGGTTATTGGCTATATATATGGCTATGATTCATTCAAATAATCAATACCATAAACACTTTTATGGTATCGGAGCCTAGGCTCTAACCCTAACCCTAATTCCTATCCTTTTCTTTCTGTACGGCTGATCTCGATCAGTCCCTTGTTTTGACCAGAATTCTGTAGCTTCGTTCATTAACCTGCAGCCTTCTTAACCGCTCTGCAGCCTTCAATCATGTCTAAAGAAGATGCTGCAGAATCTTCAAACCCTCCCAAACCCACCAACCTACACCCGGCATATTCAGTATCCAACATTCAGTCCAAGATACGAACGTTGGATGGCAAGAAAACCACATATACAGCCTCGCTTAAACTGTTCAAACTCCATGCCGTTGCTTATAAGGTTTCGGATCACATTGATGGCACTCCTGCACAAGATCCCACTTCAGCCGAGTATCCACTCTGGCTCGAGATTGATGCCCTGGTTCTCCAGTGGATCTACAGCACAGTCTCGGACGATTACCTCGGCCTCTATTTCGACGCAGTCGATGGTACCGCCCGGGCTGTGTGGGTCCAACTAGAGAAGGTTTTCCTCAGTAATAAACAAGCACAGGCAGCTGCCCTTGAAACTCAATTTGTTAATCTTACACTTGCAGGTTGCAGCAATCTAGAAGATTATCTCCAACGTCTCAAAGAGCTCGCCAACCAACTCGGCAACGTCAATCAGCCGGTTTCTGAATCAAGATTAGTACTTCAACTTGTTCGGGGCCTTCCAGCCGAATATGACACGACAGCCGCTCTCATTCATCAGCAACATGCTGACTGGGAAACGGCCAGATCCATGCTTCAAGACGAAGTCATTCGTCAGGAGGCACGCCGCTCCAGCAACTCCGCAGTGCTGCATACTGCCACGGCTCCACAGCAGCCGCAAAACCCTGCTTCAGCCACCAACCCTTCCGCTTATTCTTCCTACTCGGCATCTCCTCAGCAGCACCAACAGTCACAGCAGTATTCCCAGCCATACACTCAGCAACGTGGCAGGGGACGAGGACGGGGTCGCTCGTCCCGCGGCGGCAGCAGGGGCAAATAGAATTCTTCGGGCTGGAATACCACACCGGGCTAGCCCCACTAGGCTTGGTGGAACACTCCTCCATGCCCATATCCCACTACCAATCCATGGCAGCCCACCAATTATAACCATAACCAGTTTTCAGCCCAACACTGTGGGCCTCAACCGCCCACTGTTCAGGACCAATTCACCTCCTTCCCTCCATCGGCCGCACCTCAACCCCACTCAAATCCAGCCCAACAGTCCTTTAGCCCATATCCACAGGCCCATGACTACAATGCCCTATGCCCATCAGATTTGAGTGCCGATCTCTCGGCTATGCAGATAAATCAGCAGGATCCCACTAAGTTCATGGACACCGGAGCCGAAACACATGTCACTCAGGATCAAGGTACAATTTCTATTCCCTCATCATCTACTGTATGTACTAAAATTCTTGTTGGCGATGGTAATTGTATTCCAATAAAAGGCTCAGGAACAGGTTTTTGCATTTTACCAAACCGCACATACATTTTACCAAATCTTTTATATAGTCCACAAATCATTAAAAATCTTATTTCTGTTCGTCGCTTCTCACGTGACAACAATGTTTCAATTGAATTTGACCCTTTCGGTTTTTCTTTGAAGGATCTTATCAGTGGCCGCCTCCTTTCACGCCACAATAGCACCGGGGATCTCTACCTACTCACACCACCAGAACTACCACTTCCATCCTGCTTCCTTACAACTACTTCATCACCACAACCTTGGCATGACCGTCTTGGGCATCCCGGTGCTCAAGTTTTAGATGTTCTTTTTCGTCATTTTAATTTACAATGTAATAAAAACGATTCGTCTACTTTTTGTAACTCATGCCAATTATCTCACAGTAAAAGGTTACCATTTTATGCTTCAAATTCTTTTACTTTTTCACCCTTTGACATTATTCATTGTGACTTGTGGACCTCACCTATAACCAGTAAAACCGGGTACAAATATTACATGGTCCTCATAGACAACTTTTCCCACTTCATATGGGTATACCCGCTAAATATAAATCTGAAACGTTCACCACTTTTGTTAAATTCCACCGCCTAATCGCCACCCAATTTAACCGTTTCATTAAAACCTTTCAGTGCGATTTGGGCAGTGAGTTTGATAACCATGCTTTCAAAAACTTTGCCCATCAAAACGGACTCTTGTTCCGTTTCTCATGCCCACAAACATCCTCCCAAAATGGCCGAGCTGAACGGATGATTCGTCGTTTAAACGACATCATCCGCTCTCTCTTAATCCATGCCAATCTTCCACCTATCTTTTGGGTGGAAGCTCTCCACACCGCAGCCTACCTACATAACATCCTACCCACTAAACGCCTTAACTTTTTCACACCTACCTTCGCCCTTTACCTACGCCATCCTTCCTATGATCACCTTCGGGTCTTTGGATGCGCATGCTATCCTAACACTTCAGCCACCCAACCTCACAAACTACATCCACGTGCCATTCGGTGCATTTTTCTAGGTTACCCACCAGATTTCCGGGGATATCGGTGCCTAGACCCCACCACCGGCAAGGTTCACATATCCCGACATGTTACCTTTGCCGAACACATCTTCCCCTATACCATTCCCACTACACCAAAATCCTACACATTTCTTGACGACCCCATACCTCAACCTTTCACCTTTCAACGACCTCCGGACCCTATTCCTTCACCACCACAACACCCGGTCACCACCTCATACCCTCTCACTTATTCCCAAAGACATCGACCTGCTCCAAACCTACCATCCAGCACTGTACTCACCCCCACTGCAGCCCCGCAGCACTCTGCTACCACACAGCAGCTCGGTCAGCAGACACACACAGGTCCGCTGCAGCCCCAACATCAACCGACTGCTCACCCGGGTGTTCAACAGCCTCCGGCTGTAAACCATCCTCCACCACCCCCACCTAACACTCATTCCATGTCCACCCGTTCTAAAACGGGCTCCCTTAAACCACCCGTCTATCCCACCCTTCACATCACCGTCCTTTCCCCCGTACCCTCTACCTATGCAAAGGCCTTTACTGATCCTAATTGGTTGCATGCCATGCAAAAAGAGTTTAATGCGTTGTAGGAAAATGATACATGGGAACTCGTTCCAAGGCCCACGGATCATCCTATGATCCGTTGTATGTGGCTATTTCGTCACAAATTTAGATCTGATGGGTCCCTTGAACGGTATAAAGCCCGTCTGGTTGTGAATGGTAAATCTCAGACGGTTGGCATTGATTTCGAGGACACCTTCAGTTCGGTTGTTAAGCCGGCCACTATACGTACTGTTTTATCCTTAGCTGTGTCCAAATCCTGGCCCATACATCAATTGGACGTCAAAAACGCTTTCTTACATGGTAACTTACAAGAGACGGTGTTTATGCATCAACCACCGGGTTTCGTTGATAAACGTCACCCAGATTTTGTGTGCAGGTTGAAACGTTCTTTATATGGCTTGAAACAGGCTCCGCGAGCATGGTACACTCGGTTTGCCTCGTACTTACTGTCACACAGGTTTCGTAGCAGTGCGTGTGACAACTCTCTATTTATTTTTAATAAAGGATCACAGGTTGCGTAGTTGCTTTTATACGTTGATTATATTATTCTTACTGCCTCTACGGATGGTTTTCTTCGGGAACTTATTGGTCTACTGTCACGAGAGTTTGCCATGACCGACTTGGGTCACTTACATCATTTTTTGGGCATTAAAGTTACCCGGCATGCTCAGGGTCTTTTTCTGTCACAATCGCAGTATGCCAAGGAGATAATTAATCGGGCTTCCATGACAAACTGCAAGCCTTGTGCTACACCCGTGGACTTATCTGCCAAACTTAGTGCCACTGACGGCCCCTTATTCAATGATCCGACCCTTTACAGAAGTCTGGCCGGTGTCTTGCAGTATCTCACATTTACTAGACAGACATCTCGTATGCGGTACAACAGGTTTGCCTATTTATGCATGAGCCACGGGAATCACATTTTGCATTTCCTTAAGCGGATCATCCGCTATTTACAGGGCACCATTGATTATGGGATTCGTTTGGTACGTTCCGCAGTTCATTCTCTTGTTGCTTATTCTGATGCAGACTGGGGTGGTTGCCCCGACTCTCGCCGTTCTACTAGTGGTTACTGTGTGTTTTTTGGGTGACAACCTACTTTCGTGATCTTCTAAACGGCAACCTACTGTCTCTCGATCCAGTGCAGAGGCAGAATACAGAGGTGTTGCAAATGTAGTAGCAGAGGCTACATGGATACGTGATTTATTATTTGAGTTAGGTGTTCCGTTACGATGAGCATCTATTGTCTACTGTGACGACGTTTCGACAGTATATCTTTCAGACAACCCAGTGCAGCATCAGCGTACCAAGCACATCGAGATTGAGATTCACTTCGTCCGGAAAAAAGTCTGAGTCGGTGATATCCGAGTGCTACATGTTCCTTCGGCCTCACAATATGCAAACATTTTTACCAAAGGATTATCTCGAGAGCTGTTCCAGACTTTTCGCTCCAGTTTGACCGTCTGTGTTCCGCCCGCTCAAACTGCGGGGGGCTATTAGCCGATTATATTTTGTAGATATATATTGTTTTATTAGAGATAAAGTATTTATGGTATCCTTTCCTAATATTGTGTATAGTCGGTTAGGGTTATTGGCTATATATATGGCCTCATTCTTTGTATTATGATTCATTCAAATAATCAATACCACAAACACTTTTAGTGTTGCCGATTACAAGATAGTAGACAATTGTCCAAGGTCGTTGATGTAGTGGGAGTGATGCATTGATCTCAAGCTTCTGTTAAATTGTTTTAAATGTGACATTTAGATAGGCCAGTCTCTTTACCAAGTGGTGTATTATGCTTGTGTGTTATGGGCTCTTCCTGAACTTCTCATGTAATTATATTCCTTGCTTATGGTAGTTGGTTTTTGATGTTCACATTTCAAAAGAAAATATTATAACATTGCGTTTTTGCACTAAATATTTGTTGCTCAACGTGGTTTAATAATTGAATTTATGTTTATATCGTGTATGACATAAAATAAGTTATTTGAGTTGTTTCATTATCTTTGCATAAAACCATACCTTAGTTGACATGTATAATTGATTTTAAAAATGAGAGTTGTTGCAAGCCGTTTTAGGTCCTAAAAGCCGAGACATGAGCCGAGAGCTTTCACATACATGAGACTAATTTTGATCCATTTACATGAGCCGAGTTACTTTATATATAGTCAATACTATGTATACATAAATGTTGTATCCCTCTCATATCTTTCACTCATTTTACATATCCAATCTGTATTAGACTAATTTTGATCCATGTAAATGAAGAATATATGTGGTGCGTTTTAGCATGCTATATTGAATATAGTATGTTATTGTTTTAAATAATGCATTTAAAGTGCTGCAACCAAAGGTTTTTAATCATCATCTTCATTAGAGTGACATGTTCAAAATCATCAATAAAATGTAAAACAAAACTAACATATATGCCATATTCTTGCCTTTTTCTATTCCCGCATTTTGCATAGAAGTTGTTGACATGGAAAGTTGTATATAAATATTTATTTTAGAAGGGCTTATTCGAACCACAACCTTGGGTACCTAGGTGTACTATTGAATCTACATTTTTGCGTTTTGTAAACAATCACATTGTTGTATTTCAATTTGTATTTGAATCTCGCGGCAACGCGCGGGTAAACCTACTAGTTGGTATTAAAATTGTACATAAGGGCATAAAGGGAAGAAAATGGGCAAAAATAGAGGATTATATTTGTGCCTCTTGATATGTCATCTTAACTTTGACAATATGAACATATTTACCCATGCCTCCCCATTTATAATGTAGTATAGATAAGTTTACAAGGTATATTGCATTAAAAATAATTAGTTGTCTTTTCATTGATGCTTAATAATTCTTTATTTACTAGAAATATTAACAATGCGATAAATATCAATTTAATTTTCTTTGAACGGAAGTTGCAATGTTTCATAAGTTAACATATTATGATGAGTAAGTTACCAAAACCGTTCATGTGATTTTGTGAAATTAGCTACTCAAGTCTAATCTTTTAAAAATTGTTTGAACAGTCTTTGACTTTTGAGAAAATAGGCCAAAACAGTTCAACGACTTAACCCAGCTAAGTTCTTGAGGTTAAGTAAGGGGCATTTTCGTCAACTCACATATAAATTCATCTTCTTCCCCCATTTTCTTCTTCCCTAATCAGACCCACCACCCACCATCATCTTCACCTTTCACCACCACCACCGCTACCCACCATCTCCTCCACCTTTCACCACCACCACCACTACCCACCATTCCTCCATCTTCCCAGGCCTATGAACATGTGATGACTGTGATCCATCAACGTGAATAACAATTATACCCATCACAGATCTATTAATATTAATTATAATATTCCTCTCTTTCACACCTCCCCTGTTCTGTTCTTTCTTCTAATACCACCATTTCACACATCTCTCACTGCTAATCCCTCTCTTTCGTATCTCCGAAACCTCACATGGACGTCAATAATAATAATATTATTAGAGAAAGTATAGGATACAAAGTATTCTTAACATAAAAAGTGTAGGAAGCCACCAGGTTATGACACCTGTCAATTTAACCCAACCCGAATTAACCTAACTAAACTCTAATTAACATTAATAGAAGTTAAATCTAAGGGCAAATCAGACTTTTTTATACGTAAGTGATTACTACAATCACGTTCTGTATTTTTGTAAACTATTTCATAACATACGTATAGGATTTTCAAATTCGAATTTCAATTATACATCAACACCAGTCGATCATACACATTACGATTCAATCAGATTACGATTCAATCGCAATACGATCATCACAATCACAGTTAATTCGATTAATTCAGCATGTTCGGTACGTATGTTCATAGTTAATTAAATAAGTTTTCATTATAATTTTGTTTAATTTTTTATTTTGTTTATCAGATTTAAACTTATCGGTTGATGAGCAGAGCGTTTCTGTTGAGAATTCCAATCCAGATGTCGATAATATTGTTATTCATGGTACAGATCATCATGCTCTGTTTTTGACTCATTTTTTTCAATGTGTTTTTTAATGTTTGATATTCGTAAACATGATGTTTTGTGTATATACAGACCTGATCGAAGATTCTAACCAGGATGTGGATATCCATAGTTTTAACCTCATCAATGAATACAGAAGAATTGAAGGTATTCTAATTTTGTTTTGAATATCAAATATATTAGTGCATTTAAATTATATAATAAGTGTGTTTAAATAGTTAAAACATTTGTTATTGATATTAGTGAGTTTAAATTATATGATAAATGTGTTTAAATAGTTAAAACAATTGTTACTGATCATGTATTAGTGTGTTTAAATAGTATGATAAGTGTGTTTAAATAGCTAAAACATAGGTACTGATCATATAAGAGTGTGTTTAAGATGATCATTAGTGTGTCTGAATATTTTCAAATTATCAATTGTCAGAGTGCGTTTCAAATTTTATATAGTGCGTTTGTTTTTGAAGGTGTGGCATCTGATGTTCCTGTTGAAGACCAAGCTATTAACTCCTTCACTCCTGATGTACTTGATTCACTCAAACCTGTAATAAACATGGATTTCCTAGTATTGATCATGCACATGAATTTTATGCCAAATATGCAAAAGCTAGTGGATTTTCTATACGAAAGGCTACACCAGATATGTGAAGAGGTGTTTTAAAACTCAGGTACTTTGTATGCTATAAGGAGGGTTTTAAGCCACTGAAAGTAGGTGCAGAGAGTTCTAATAAAGATGTTAAAGAAAGGAAAAGGTCGTCTATCCGAACTGGATATCCGGCACATGTAAAGTTAACTTCCGAGGATGGAAAGACATTCAAAGTTTATGGCTTTGTGGAATGTCATAATCATGATTTTGTATCTGAAAGTGACATTCATTTTCTAGTAGCCAATAGGAAGCTGACACATACTCAAGAAGAGATGATATGTCAGTTGTCTTCATTGAATATGGGTCCTGTCAAAGCTTTTAATATTATGAAGACTAAGTATGGAGGTTTTGGGAATGTTGGTGCAACTGCTACTGATTGTAAAGAACTTTAAAGGTGGTTTAAACACTTTCATTGGTGAGTATAATGCAGATATGATAGTGTTTAGGCTCAGGAAAAAAGAAGAAGTTTCTGCCATATTTTTCTTTTAAGTATTCTGTGGATCAAAAGAATGCACTCACTGGGTTATTTTGGGCTGATGCCTTATGCAAGAGAACCTATATGGAATTTGAAGATGTGATTTCATTTGATGCAACAAACTGCAACAAGTATATTTTAATTTTTAAGTTTGATATGCAACTATTATATGTTCATAGTTTTTTTTTTAAATATTTGTAATGTGTTTTTGCAGGTACAAGATGGTTTTTGTACCATTCACCGGAATTGATAACTGTCACACCCTCAAATTTCCACATGCGGGGTTTTACCGCGAGACGCGTGACACACCAGGATCCAAGTCAACGGTCACAATAAACGACATCTATATGATAAGAAAACAACGTAAACTACCATTGAGTTTCAAAACCGTTCTAACACAGCGGAAGCAAAATGTATTATTACAACTTAAAAGTAAAACTCAAAGTCTGAAATGTTTAACAAAACATGCATATGATCCCTAGACGCCGTGAGACTCCGTGCGCCTATACTCAATGCTGCTACCTTAGCGACCTGAGAAAACATGCCAAAAAGACGTCAACATATAATGCTGGTGAGTTCACAGGTTTTAAGTTCACAAAGTGTTTCAAGCGTAAAGAGTTTCATCTCAAAAGTACCAAGTATGCCAAACCTTAAGTAAATAACAAGCGTTTCCTTACTACTACGACTGTGTTGCCGAAACCATTACTGACAAGCGTTGCGTGTGTTGCCGCCCGTGTTTGAGTTGCCGAAAATAGAGACAATATGCACCCGCCCGGCTCCCAGCCGTCGAGTGGGGTTCGTCAAGCCCAATAGATCTATCCACATTTCCCCCGTTGTGCCCCGCACATTCATGGTTTTTATTAGGGACTTAGCGTTGCGTTTTCGTCGTATAGTAATTTGAAACAAGTGTTGCGTTTCCAAAAGCGTTACGTTTCCAATAGCGTTGTGTTTCAAAAGCGTTGCGTTTCATAAGTGTTGTGTTTCAAAAGCGTTGCGTTTCATAAGCGTTGTGTTTCAAAAGCGTTGCGTTTCATAAGCGTTGTGTTTCAAAAGCGTTGCGTTTCAAAAGTGTTGCGTTTCATAAGCGTTGTGTTTTAAAAGCGTTGCGTTTCAAAAGTGTTGCATTTCATAAGCGTTGTGTTTCAAAAGCGTTGCGTTTCAAAAGTGTTGCGTTATAAAACATAAGCGTTGTATTTGTTAAAACGTGTGGCATGCTTCTCCCCCGAGAAAAAGTGTATAAAAGAGGGGCCGTGAAACTCACCTTAGAGTTCGTCTTCTGATAACTAGAATTCCAACACGTGTATGATAATCCCAACTAATGACAACCTATCAATGAGTTTACATAAGTGTGATGACTATTAACCTGAAGGCTAACTAGTCCCCGATTGTCCAGATCTTGACTACGTGTGTTAAAAAGTGTGTTTAAACGTTAACCGGACATCCCAGACTGACCCGACATCATGTTGGTGACCTATTACATAAATTAGTCATGCACATAAGTTTAACACATAAGTTTCAAGCATAAAACACTTAGTTTGCATCAAAAATCTCATTCCGAACATCAGATGGTCGAATGTGGTTTTTCCCATTTCCACGTTCGCCCGTTTGAGCCACGTTCGCCCATTTGAGCCACGTTTTGTTCCACGTTTGCCTGTTTGAGCCACGTTCGCCCGTTTGAGCCACGTTCGCCCGTTTGAGCCACGTTTTGTTCCACGTTCGCCCGTTCGAACCAATTTTATTCCACGTTCGCCCGTTTTCATCAGCATTTTATAAAACGCACCAAAACACATCTAAACGGTCCGAAAACATAACGAAACATCACCAATCACAGCAGTCAACTATCATTAACATATTCCTACAAAACCCTACCAATTTTATCCCGAAATCCGTCCGTTTTACAAGTTACCCGAAATAGCAAATTATGGAGATGTCACATCAAACGCATGCAATCTTTACCCAATTAGGAAACCTTCTGAAATCAGTCAATAATCAACTTAATATACTCAGATTATCATGAACAATAAACCCCCAATCATATCCTTATCACTATCATCATGAACAAGCCCTAGATCTAACCCAAAATCCCCAAAATGAACAAAACATCATCAATAATCAATCATAACCTATCTCAATCCTAAATCATCATCAATAACAGTCCTAGATCATTGTTATAACATCTATACAGCAATCAATCATCAAACAATACATAACACCACATAAAACACCATTAACACGTGTTAATTTGTATGAAAACTCATTGTTTATGAAAAGGTTTTGTTTAGAAAGATATTAGGAAGGTTTTTATCCATAAAAACATGTTTGAATCAGATCTGGACTCTTGGGGTTTAATGAAAACGAATTGAAATGCTTTAAAAATGATTTAGAATGAAGAACACACCTTAGATCTTTGTGTAGAAGATGTTTGTAGGTTAGATTATAGAAAACAAGGGCAAAAACTCCTTCCCCAATGTTTAAATTTGCTAGAGAGTGTTTAGAGGCATTTAGGGTTTGTGAAATGGTGAAAAATGACAAAGTGTGATATTTATACTATGTCCACATTCCCCCCTTTCACCTGGGCGAATGTACCCTCCTTCGACCCTTTCACAGGGTCGAATGTACCCTGACTTGGTCGAATGAAATTCTTTCAATTCCATATCCCAGGTTCGCCCCTTTTACAAGGGTCGAACTAGGAGTATTGTCCAGGTTCGCCCATTCGATTGGTCGAACCAGGACTCACGTTTTTCTAGTTTTCCAATTTGTCGTGTTTAACGCATTTTAACGCACCCTACCATACAAGCATGCAACCTTAGTCTATGTTTAACATATTTAAGCACGGATGATTATCTACACACCATTTAAACACATCTAAGCATATAATCCACCATACGACGATTAGTCTACACATACACTTAATTAGTTTATGTAATTCACCAACAACGGGACTCGTATCGTGTGTGTGTGTGTGACTAACCCAATGATCTCCCGAATCATTGGACCCTGGACAATACGGACTGTGTTTCGACTCTACTGACCCCGTCAAGTATGTTTAATAAACGTTTTTCGCTAAGGTAGACTTATGTGTTTATAAAATGTTGACCCAAACATGCCGGGTGTCACAATAACCACTGTCGGAATGTCACACTTGGGGCAGGATTGTTGTCATCTGAGACAACTGAATCATACACATGGTTGTTACAATCATTTTCCAAATCTTTTGGAAAGCATCCAAAAGTGGTTGCAACTGATCAAGACCGTGCTATGAAGAATGCAATCCAATTGGTTTTTCAAAATAGCAGACACAGATTATGCATTTGGCATATCATGAAGAAGGTTTCTGATAAGGTCAGTATGAATGTTTGATATAAATTAAAATTAAAAGGTGCGTTTGTTTGTAATATGAGTGTGTTTAAATAGTATTTGGTTGGTTACAATCTAGTGAATGTGTCCTAAGTTATATTAAAGTGCGTTTATAGTTTTTATATATTTTCATGTGAATGCGTCCAAATTTATAACAACGTGCGTTTGTTTTTCTATGTTTTTGTTTTTTAGGTGGGTAGTGCATTATGCAGTGATGATGAGTTCAAAAGGAGAATTTGTGCAATTGTGTGGACAGACTCAATCAGTCCAGAGACATTTGATTTCGAGTGGGGTGTACTTATTGTTGATTACAAACCAAATGAGAACAATTGGTTGATGGACATGTTTAATATGAGATCAATGTTAATCCCTGCTTTTTTACCGGGATAAACCTATGTCCGGCCTAATGAGGACAACATCAAGATCTGAGAGTGAAAATCATTTTTTTTTCAAGTGGCAAATTCTCAGTTGACTCTTGTTGAGTTTTTCAACCACTTTGAAACTTCCCTTGAAGCTCAGAGATTCAACCATAGGAAGAATGACCATGATTCAAGACATACCGTTCCTGATTTTTGGACTACGAATCCTATTGAGGAAGAGACATCTAAAATATTTATAAGGACTATCTTCTTTGATATTCAGGAAGAAATATATGCCACTTATGAAGGATTAATAAGTGTTCATATGAAAAGGGCTGAAGAAGGTTTTTTAAAGATTTATGTTGATGATCCTCAAGCACATGGTCAAGGTTTTCTTGAATTAGATGATTCTGATGATGAGGAGTTGTCTTAGATATGTGTTGTTGACTTTGTAATTTTTAGTAGTTAACTAGTGCGTCTGTTTTGATTTTTTATTTTCAGTTGATTTTGATTTTATATATGAGTGCGTCTATTTATAACATATGTGCGTCCAAAGATAAACATAAAGTGCATCCAAAATAGTTAATAAGTGCGTCTATTTTCATTAATATTTAAAGTCCATACAAATCACAAAAACCATCACTCAAAGCACCACCTTTAAACCATCACTCAAACAACCACCATAATAAAAAAAACACCACCTTTAAACCATCACTCAAACCATCACCTTTAAACCATCACTCAAACCACCACCACCTTTAAACCATCAAAAACTACAAAACCACAAAAACCATCACTCAAACCACCACCATAATAAAAAAAAGATATACAAACACAAAAAAATCACTTCAAAAAAACACCATCACTTGCCACCCAAGATTGCATCCCTTGCTTTCTTTTTTGCTTCCATGTTCTTCATGATGCAGGTCTCTGTGTTGCTAAGTGCCTGGTAGATGAGATTATCAAAAGATGCTTGTGTCTGGAGTTGCTCAATAGCTGCATCCCTGAATGGTGTTTTTTCTTCATTCAGCAGCTTCTCAATCAGATCCAAGTTCTTCATATATTCCCTGTGTACCTCATTTTGTGCTCCTAAAACTACACAGGTTGAGTTGATGTCATCGCTTACTTTTAAGATGCAATCTACCACGATCACTGTTTTGACTTTAAGATTGTTGATTGCATCAATGTGGTTTTCTGCCATTTTTTTAGGTATTCAGTTTTCAGTATGTGACTCACTATGTATCTTTGATACTGTTTTTATAGAACAAAAAAGAAAGTAAATTAGGTGGTAGTTGAATATTGAATCTCAAGAATTAACTATATTTATTATCAGTCAAATCATAATCAGTAGATGGTAAGAATTTTTGAATTTTTTACCATATAAATATTCATGTATATTGATAGGTTGACGTTTTACAATTAATAAGAGATTGTCAAAGGTATTGTGACTATCATTTCTTGGGTTATTTGGAATGCAAGAAACGAACAGGTCTTCCAAGATAAATCCAATAAGGTTATGGACGTGGTGGCGGAGGTGAAGTCAAAGGCTTTTTTATGGTTGAAATATAGATCGAAATTCAAAAATATTGTATGGAAAGATTGGGCCAAGTACCCGTTGTATATGTGTGTATAATTTTGGTGGTTCTGGTTTATAGAACTTGCCGGTTTTTAATGAAAGTTATCGTTAAAAAAAAACAATTAATAAGAGATGTAACTTGGATTTTTCATCATTACAAGTACGTAAAACATAAAAAAACAATCTGTGTATTTTTGTCAATAACGTGCGTTTAAATAATACAATATGTTCGTTTAAATTTTAAAAAGTGCGTTTAAATTTTAAAAAGTGCGTTTAACTATAATAAACGTGCGTTTAAAGATAAGTTATTACTGTTGTTTGCTAGTTCTACCAGTGACCTTTAAACGCACTGTATACTTTAACACATATATAAAGTGTGTTTAAACAGAAACTGTTTACCAGTTAATTATTTTAATTTTCTGGAAGTTTTTTGAAAGCCATTATTTCCTTTAATTCTTCTTCTATTATCAAAAATCGTAAGTTTCTGTGAATAATACATGCGTTGATAGTGATTTTTGAATGTGATTGACTGATTTTATCAATCGAGTTGTAATACTCTGTTTTCTTGTTTTTTCTGCAAATACGTTTAGATTTTGATTATAATCGAATGTTTTTGAATGTTTAATCATTCTGATTGTTTTAATTGAATTGAATCGATGAAAAATCAGTTTCAATCGTTGGAAAATTTTCTTTCGAATACTTCTGTTGTTACGAATTCAAAAAAAAATTAAATGCGTTTTTCCTAATTTGCCCACGGTTAAATTAACCCAAATATGATTAGGGTTGTTAATTACTATCTTGCCATCAACAAAATATAATGGTTGAGAATGCTTCCTACGCTTTGTACATTAAGAAAGCTTTGTACGTTATCTCTCCCCATATTATTATATCAAAACCCCTATTCCAAACACCATCAACACCTCCTTAATTTCAACTCCACTAAACCCTCTCCCAACCCCAACCCTAATACTAACCCCAATTTCGCAGCAGATCACCCCGTTGATGTTGTCGGTCGCATTCGCGACTACAAAGATAAAACCCCCGCTTTTGTTCTCCATGTTAACTCTGATGCCCGTTCTATCCGGGTCAGAACTGAACTCGGGTACCGTGATTTCACGCTGGACGGGGTTTCGTCTTGTGAAGATCAGGATCTTGATTGGTTCTACAACACTTTTGTTACCCGCTTCCAGATCTGAAGCATTCACAAATGTGAGAACCAAATACATCTCATCAATAGATGAGTCGATAAATAATTTTATTGTGTTTGTTTAGTTCTCAGTTCAAATCACATAATCTAGTGATGAGGGTTGGGGATTTTGGAAATGTCTAGTGCATATTTAGAAAAGAGATGAGATAAGTGGTGGGTATGGAAATGTCTGGTGAAATTTATTCCAAATTTAATGTTTATGTATGATGCTTGTATGTTTATCTTTATAGTTTGATCTGGTTGACTTATGTAGGCTGTTGATGATAATGCTTGAATATGGATGATGGTTGCTAGTGGTAGGTAGTGGTGGTGGTGGTGAAAGGTGGAGGAAATGGTGGGTAGTGGTAGTGGTGGTGGTGGTGGTGGTGAAAGGTGAAAATGATGGTGGGTAGTGTGTCTGATTAGGGAAGAAGAAAATGGAGAAGAAGATGAATTTATACGTGAGTTAACGAAAATGCCTCTAACTTAACGTCAAAAACTTAACTTGGTTAGGTCGTTGGACTGTTTTGGCCTATTTTCTCAAAAGTCAAGGACTATTTAAGCCATTTTTAAAAGATTGGGCTGAAGTGGCAAATTTGACCAAACCACAGGTAGGGCTGTGTAAAGGGTCCGGAACCGACCCGACTCGGACCCACCAGAACCGTATACCCTTTTATTGTTGAAATTAGGAACCACGAACCGAACTTTAAAAGGCTATGTGGTTCCGGGTCCTAAAGATTCTGATGGGTCGGGTAAGAAGGCCTGACCCTCTAGAATCTTTTAATGTAATAGCCATTTTTAGAGGATTACATATTCCTATTCTTTTACCATGCTCGTAAAAGAATTCCTCCGTATGGTTCTAACAATAGCCCATGAGTTTCTTTTTTAAGACACTTTTCGTTTCTCGCCTTATGTTTTCGTAACAATTTTGTCATTCTCATCACTAGAAACATTATGTGAATCTATTATGTATACATAATAAATGCGCACACACATCAGAGCGACATATAAAAATATTTACTTCAAATTTGGATATAATATATATTATATAATATATCACATCTATGTATCTCTATCAAGCCGAAAAATATTTCAAGAAAAATATATTGTTATTATTATAAATAATATTTTTAATATTGCATTAACATTACGTGAAATCGATTATAATAAAACATAAAAACGAATAGTGAAAAGACTAAAAAAAATTATTTTTTTATTTTTTAATTAAAATACAAACGGTTCTTGTGGTTATTATATTAGAACCGTAGGTTTGGAACCGATCCGAAACCAATAATTCATATAAATCTAGAACCGGAAACCAACCCATATATTTAAAAAGGTTCGTGTCCAAAGTTCTCATGGGTCGGGTTCAAGGTTTCTGTGAGTCCAAACCACGAAATGCTCACCCCTAACCACATGAACGGTTTTAATAATTTACTCTATTACGATTATGATTGCCATTGGGGTTGGTGGCCCAATGGTAGAAGCAAAGCTTCTAGAAACACCTAAAGGGGAGGTCATGGGTTCAAGTCCTACGAGGAGAAGAAATTTGTCTGTTAAAAAAAAAAAATTACGATTATGATTAAACTAATTTTAAGTTCCAATATTATTAAAAGAAACGGAAGTGGTAGTAAAAGTGTCTGAAAAGTCAAAGAGCATAATTGAACCTTGTTTGACATTTTCGTCTTACTGGGCCCCACACCAGGAAGTGCCTACCGCCTGCAATACTCCAATCGCTGCTCTCGTGGCGCGTGCATCACACTCCCCGTAGATAATTTGTAAATGGCTTGATCTATTCCCACCCCTAGTTTCTATTTTCACCCGTTCAAAACGTATTACTATGGCCATAGCGAAACGCTTAGGGTCACATTATGTTATGAGGTTGCATGATAGTCTAAGCGTCTCGCTATAACGAGACGCTTTGTGGTAGGTGGATGAACCTGAACATTTGGGTGGGTGGGTGAGTGAGTGGGTGGGATGTTAGGATTTGTGTTGTGAGGGTTTTGGTTTCGGGTTTTTTATTGTTGTTTTGAAGTGGTTTTTTTTGTAAGTTTTTTTTTTTGTTTTTTTATTTAATTGTTGTAATATTATTTATTTTTTTTAACAAAACAAAGTAATAACCCTAATCAAATTATCATTAACTAAAACGAAAATTCTACCTTTCTATCAGGGCCGGCCCTGAAAATTCAAGTGCCCGGGCCGAGCTGCAAAAATTGTGCCCTTAGCTTTAGGCCTTAACGAAATAAATAATGTATAATATTTTTTTAGCTACGATTAAAGTAATATCAAATTGATTGATCAAATTTTATTTCTAACTTAGGTTGTAGTCTAACGGTAGAGGGAACAAACTCTCTTGAGGGAGGTTGGGAGTTCAAATCCCACAAAATGTGAAAATATAAATGGGTGAAAATCTGACAATTAAAAAAAAATGTTTCATAACAAAAATAAAAGATAAAAAAGAAGACAAAACCAACTGGTAAAAAACAAAAACAATTAAGCATGAGCCCTTCTCATTTCATCTTTTTCATCATCTCTTATCCTATACTCATTTATAAACCTGTAATTTTTTTTTTCTCAAACCATTTTCCTTTCTTCTTTAATTATTAACCTCTCTTAACATTTCTTTACTTTCTATTTTATATAAACTACCATTCACTTTTTTTAATACTTAATTAACAATTTTAGGGCTCAAACATACAAAAATCCATCGAATTAAGGACACCACTGTTAAGAAAACTTGAATTGTCTGAGGGTCAATATGCCCCCAAGAAATTGGGCCCGGGCCGGGAGTCCTCCCCGCACCCCTTAAGGGCCGGCCATGCTTTCTATCTAGATTCTACCCTAAAGTAGGGTGGGAGGGTTTTGGTTTGGATTTCTTTTGTGTTTTGAAGTGTTTTTTTTTTTTCGTAAGTTTTTTCTATGTTTTTTATTTAATTGTTGTAATATTATTATTTTTTTAACAAACAAAGTAATAACCCTAATCAAACTATCATTAACCAAAATAAAAATTCCACCTTTCTAGATTCTACCCTAAAGTAGGATTTGAGGGTAGAGATAATCCCACATGATATGCTCAACCGTTTCTTCCAGTAGCCCACATCGGGGGCATAACATGTCTCCCACACTCACGCTACGATGTGCAAGATTACTTTTAGACGGAATACGGTTAAGCCCCGTAAGCCATACACGCCAAAGATTTGAAGTAGATCGTCACACGAAACCGATTGGTGTAAATTAAAAACAACCAATGTTCCTTGATTTGAATCTTTGTCACGCACGCATAGAAGTTTAAGCATCAAGAATATCATAATAAGATATCATCACAAAGCCCCTGTGTTTACATGCAGTGCACAGTGTTCTAATTGCATGATCTTTAAGCAAATAATTGGTTTTTGCAGAATGATGATAGTCGTTTTCGGCATTGTAAAGCAATTGTTACTGTTCATCATGGTTTATCCCCCATCATTCCTCCATCACTATTCAGACACATTATAAAAACACACACAACCAACACCCACCCCACACACAATATTATTATTATTCTATACCAATGGAACCACAACCACCATCACAACAACCACCACATTATCATCCCATACCAATAGAACCACAACCACAACCACAATAAACATCGCTACCACCGCAACCAAAACCACAACCACCACCACATTATTATCCCATACCAATGAAACCACCACCACAACCACAACAACCACAACCACAATCGCAACCACAAAAACAACCTTAAAACAACAACAGTATCATCCATACAGAGTTCGTATTACTGGTTGCGGAAAGAAATCAACAGTCGGACCGGCACTAAAGGAGTTTGTATGTCCTAAATGTCACTTGACGCAGGATGTGGTACGACCACCGCCACGTGTCAGACACCTTCGACTTCACTACATTAGTTTTAAAGCGATCATGACAGTTCTTCATTGTAAAGCGAAAAGTGGATCGGGTACGGAGGAAGTTGTTATCGGAGAGATATCTGTCAACGATGAAGGCAAGCTGAAACGACTTCTGTCATGATCAAGAACATTCCAAACAAATACATCTAATAATAGTTTTCCTAATGAAACTGGAGTTGTTTTCTCCGTTGTTCAGTACTTCCGTGATAGATACAACATTCATCTCCTTTATCCTTTGCTTCCCGTAATAAGTTTCAAGAGATTATTCCTCTACATCCAGATGATCGTTCTACTTCTGTAATGATCAAGAACATTCCAAACAACTGTTCAGTTATGGATCTTTTGATCAAAAAATATATTCTCAAATGATTCCTAATAATTGTTCAGTTATGGGCGTATACATTCTTCCACATGGTTAATCATCCATACATTCCATGGGTTTGTGTCCAATGCAAGGATCTTTGAATGCGGTATGCGCATTAAATTTCATTAAATAAAAGTTTCTTCCTTTATTTTTTATTTGCAGCCGGGAGTTATTGATCATTACTCTTGATAGCCATTGTAAGGTTGAGAAAAAGAAAATGAACAACGGTGGTGTTGTGTCCGCGTACGATTTTGTTTACCTTCCCATTTCTCCCTCCTATTAAATTGGAATTGGAATAGAGTTCGTATATCGTAAATGTTACTTGACGCAGGATGTGGTACGACCACCGCCACGTGTAAGTCACCTTCAACTTCCCTGCGTCATTGTAAAACAATCGTGACGGTTCCTCATTGTAAAGAGAAAAGTGGATTGGGTACGGAGGAAGTTATTTTCGGAGAGATATCTGTCAACAATGAAGGCAAGTTGAAATAACTTATGTCATGATCAAGAACATTCCAAACAAATACATCTTATAATAGTTTTCCTGATGAAACTGGAGTTGTTTTCTCTGTTGTTCAGTACTTCCGTGATAGATACAACATTCATCTTCGTTATCCTTTGCTTCTGGTAATAAGTTTCGAGAGATTATTCCTCTACATCTAGATGATCATTCAACTTCTGTAATGATCAAGAACATTCCAAACAACTGTTCAGTTATTGATCTTTTGATCAGAAAATATATTCTCAAACAATTCCTAACAATTGTTCAGTTATGGATGTATACATTCTTCCACATGGTTAATCATCTATACATTCCATGGGTTTGTGTCCAATGCAAGGATCTTCGAATGCGGTATGCACATTAAATTTCGTTAAATAAAAGTTTCTTTCTTTATTTATTATTTGCAGTCGGCATTTATTGATCCTTACTCTTGATAGCCATTGTAAAGTTGAGAAAAAGAAAATGGACAATGGTGGTGTGGTGTCTGCGTAAGATTTTGTTTACCTTCCCATTTCTCCCTCCTATTAAATTTGAACTGGAATTGGAATTGGAATTGGAATTAGAATTGGAATTGGAATGGAGTTCGTATATCGTAAATGTCATTTGACGCAGGATGTGGTACGACCACCGCCACGTGTCAGTCAATTTTTGACTTCCCTGCGTTAATCGTAAATCGATCGTTACGATTCCTCATTGTAAAGCAAAAAGTGGATCGGGTATGGAGGAAGTTGTTATCGGAGAGATATCTATCAACGATGAGAGAAAGTGGAAGTTCAGTCTTCTTTTCATGCAAGCAAGTAAAATTCAGCTGTTGGACATTATGTGAGAATACATAGTACAAAATTCTTTGGACAAACACCTGGTTAACCTTTCCACGAAATGCGAGCTCAACAAAACACACTTCAATTTGATTATTTCGGCCAGACAGAACATGTTTTACAAATTCGGAGAACATGGGTAACGTACGAAAATCGTTACTAGAGATACTAAGGTAAGGCATTGAAGACCAGATAAACCCCCCATTTGGATGGCAAAACACTTGTTCAGTTATGGATGTGTTGATCTGAAGACCAATTTTAGCCTGTTATTACTCATAACTACTATGAGAGCAAACAATTTTATTTCGAGTTGGATAAATCTGAATTAGGTTCTCAAGCAAACACTACCACAGATGATTTGGTACCGAACCAAGAATATGAAGACATAACCGCCATTGTATCTCAAAAGGAACACAAAAGGCGTGAAAAGATTAAAAATATATTCTCAAACAACTCTTTGTGTACATAACACATGAACTATACAATCAATACAATTTTTAATATTTTTATAAATTTTACATATCTAATCTATATCATGTACTTCCGGATTTACATTGGAGTTGGGCTTCGGGTATACAAATTCTTTGTACACATTGATTTGATCCTTGTATAAAGTTTCCCAACGCGCGGCATCTTCATTTCTATGATAAGTCCAAGTTGGGTTCGAGGGTGGCATTGGATATGATCCTTGAAGCTTTAAGTGGATGTAATGGTCCCCACCAACGAAGCAAATTACTACCGCTACAATAGGTTGTTCAGTAGGTTTTGGGCATAACAATATAGGGAAAACTGTATCATCGCCACGAATGTCGATTCTATGAACAACACCCCACCTTTGTGCAACAAGAAATCCCGCATCTTGCGTTGTCATCCAATTCGGTTCTTCATTTTTTCACACCCCTTTGAAATTTATCCTCTATATAAGACGATCATAATGTCTAAATTGTTCCGGATCAAAGATTCTCCTCCACATTGATTCGTTATTACGCAAGTCGAGTAGCATTTAGCTTAGGATAAACTTATACATTGATTGATCCAACCCTAACCCCACAGCTACCGATCGAAACCCAAAATGATCATCTGGTTTCACATTCTTTATTTAGGATATAAATGGGTGAAACACAGATGGAATTTGATGCCCAAATTCGCCTATTAAGTACTTTTTTGTCGGTGACATCAAGAGGAAATAAAATGTGTCCTGCTGTGGGTCCTTCTGGGACATTGACGGTATGTACGAGCTGTGACGGTGAAGCTTGTAAGGAGCGTATGGCTCGAACTAGGAAGGTCGTACGAGCTCCTCCTGTGATGGTATGAAAGAGTTGTGCCGGGGATAGTCAAACGACCGATCGGACCCACTTTCTTCATCCGGCCTGTGCAAGATCTTTCTCGCAGATTCTTCTCTCTTGTTTTCTTGCTGCTTCTTAGTTGGACGACCACGAGTTTTATTTTGCACAACAGGCGGTTTTTTGGGGAGTAGTTGCCTGTGATGATTTGTGCAAATTTTTCCAGGTAGCTGAATTGTGTGAAAACTAGTTTTAGGTCGATTTTTTTTCTTTAGTCTTGCCCATTCGATGTCTACATTTAGATCGTCAGAACCAATCTTCGCAGGTTTGAAGTCAAGCTTCCTCTAGAACACGTCTATCGAGAAGAACTAGATTTCCTCGCCTAAAAACGATAACATATGGTATAAAATTAAATCATGTAATAAATTACGTAGTAAAATCATAAATGCCGGTTATCACTAGTATTAATTACCATCACGTTCTAACTGCTCGAGACGACAGGCACATGCCAAACCGCAACCGTAAAAAAGCTGGAATCACAACTGGTACAGTAATGGCGCAAGGACGTTTCCAAACGTTGGATCTAAAGGTAAAGAAGCTCAAGAGCATGCTTGCTAATCTTCCGAAGTAAGTTACTAAGCATTGGCTCTTCCTTGTGGTGGTTCATTGTTTTTCTAAGGCTTTCTTCAAAATCTTTTTTAATCTCTCTATGGTGTTTATCAACTATGTGATCAATGAACCTCATAATTGTCGACAACGAGTTGCGAGTGCCTGGAAGGTAACTTTTTATTAAAGCATACATGCTCTCAACTCTGTTGGTTGTGGTCTGGTGGAAGTTCAGCGTTCTGTTAGTCCATGCAGCCACAAACTTTTGACGGCATGGATCCAACCAGTTATTCATTGTATAATCAAAAACCTCTGAAAAACATAACCATAACTTGTCAGACATGTATGTAAAAAAGTACGTATGTAATTAAGTAAAAAATACTCACGTTGACGACCAATTTTTCCAGATATGATTGAAAGTTTCCCAAATTATAATCGTATATGACTTCAGTCGGAGACTCACACGGCGTGCAAAATGAATGTAGAAATTCCTTCCACTCCTTATCTGTGAATTTCTTCTTGTTGTTCCTGTTGATATTCTGCTGAATATGAAACCTACAGAGATACTTGTACGCATTTGGGAAAATCTGATCACACGTTTTCATTAGCGCAAAGTCCCTATCGGTCACAATCATTCACGGCTCCATACAGCCTACCAGCATGGACTTTATCTTCTCCAACAGCCAAACGTAGTTACCAGCCTTCTCAGAAGAAAGAAACGCATGGGCAATCGCAAACGACTGGTTTGTCGATGCCATACCCACAACCTGAACAAACGTCATATTCTACAAGTTTGTATTATATGTGGCGTCAACCTTCAGCACATCCGGGAATGCGCACCACATAGGAAATGAATGTTTGTGAACGAAGAAAATATCTTTAACAACGTTCGTGGTGTGATTTTCGCGCGTGTAGTGGGTGAATTCTTTCTCCACCAGAAGGTTTTTGAGTTGCTGGATTGCATCTTCACCGACTAGCTTTTCAGCATTCATTGTCTGAGCCACATTGTGTATATCTTTCAGGGTAGTCTTTTTCTCCGTGTTCTTTTTTATGAGCATTCTCCAGATGTTACGCTTGGGAATATCCTGCTCTACCATCTGCCCGACCAGTTCTCTTTCATCTAAATAAAGCCTTCTAGCATACACATGACCCTCTAAGTTTTCAAAGGGAGTGTGGTTGTGCGCTAGGGTTTTCAACTTTAACCTCCAAACCTTTCTCCGAGATTCAAGCACCCCTGTCAACTCAAATGTGTAACCAATTTTTTTTTGCTACCCGTCTTCCTCACCGTAGCCACACTCTTATGCTCCCCACAATAGTGCATTGAAATACAACCTTCACGAAAATAAGTTTTTTAATTAAAAATTAACAATATTCTTAGCAAAGGAGAAACGTAATCCTAAAGGTGTGTGACCCGAAGACCACTAGTGCACCCGTAGGGAATTAACCTTCACCAAGAGTAAAACACGTTTTTTAGTAAACTTTTTAATTGAAAAGTAACAATACTCTTAGCAAAGGAGAAACGTAATCCTAAAGATGTGTGACCCGAAGACCACTGGTGCACCTGTAGGGAATTAACCTTCACCAAGAGTAAAACACGTTTTTTTAGTAAACTTTTTAATTAAAAAGTAACAATACTCTTAGCAAAGGAGAAACGTAATCCTAATGGGGTGTGACCCGAAGACCACTGGTGCACCCATAGGGACTTAACCTTCACCAAGAATAAAACATGTGTTTTTAGTAAACTTTTTAATTAAAAAGTAACAATACTATTAGCAAAGGAGAAACGTAATCCTAAAGGTGTGTGACTCGAAGAACACTGGTGCACCTGAAGACCACGGGTAAGTTTTCGTAAGTTTTTAAATAATTAATTTATAAGTTAAGTTTTTTCGTGAGTTTTTAAGTAACAATTTATAAAATACGTATTTATTAATTGCTTAAAAACAAGAGTGACTGAAATATATACCTTCACGAAATCTTCTCCTTTTTTCTTCGATTTTTTTATAACAATGACGTAACTATTTTTCCTTCCCATATCTTGTACCCAGGCGATCAACTCCTCGTGTGACGAAAATGTACGATCAGTCTCAAACGAAAATTTAACCGGGTAAAAGTCTCCCTCCTGATCTTCCAGTGGCTTCTCCTCACCACTGTCGTATCCCTTGTGCGTATAGTCTTGTTCTACAAATGTCTCATCACCACCGTAAGCGTAGTAAGGATAACCTTGTGGACTAAATGGTGGCTCACCACCGTATCCGTAGTCGGGTTGACGGGGATAGTCTTGTGCATACGGGTCCTCTAAGGGTATATTCAAGTCCAGTTGCACCATATTGTCACGGTAACGAATTCTAGACTAAGCCTCCTCAAAATTATCTGGTTTAGACTCGTTGTAAGAATCACCAAAAATGAACTCGTAATACGACATCTTGTATATTGTGGATAAACATTTTATATCTTGGGTAACGATGTAACTTTTTAAATGTAAAATGAAAACGAATGATATAATATCGAACGAATCAAATGAATTTATAGGCAAATTCTGATGGGCTATAGCGCCTCGCTATGGCCATAGCGAGAGCGAGGCGCTATACCCCATTAGAATTTGCCAAGGCGAGCTGTAGCTTCATATTCAGCAGGCGTGTGCGGCAGTCTTTGCCAAGGGACATCCCACCACACACATTCTCCGGCCACCGTTGCTCTTTGTAACCATGACTGGGTTTGCGACCCAGGTCTGGTATCTTGTTTCCCTTAGGATCCCTGCTTTCAATAGCTCATCCACTTGCTCATTCATCGCTTTCAGTTTTTCTGCGCCCATGCTTCTGCGTTTTTGCGCAATGGGCTCGACTGAGCGGTAAGTGTTGAGCTTGTGTTGGGCTAGTTCTCGCGAGACTCCCCCATGTCTGACGGTTGCCACGCGAAAACATCCATATACTTTCGAAGCAGTTGCTTGAGGTGGTCCCGAATGTTCTCAGAGATAGCTGGTCCCAGCAGGATTGTTTGCTCTGGGAACTTCGGATTGAGAATCCATTTCTCTGGCTCTGTGCGCGGGCTTGCTTTCAGCATCTTTTCTGGGTGGGGCTCCTCCGTCATGGAACATTCCCTGTTGGCCCCTACAATTGCCACGTTGGGGTGGGGAAACCGATGGCACCGTGGACTGTGAAAGGAACCATGTTATAAGATGCCATGGAGTCGCGCCCCAAGATAATGTCATATTTTGACTTTGCTAGGATCACAAGGAAAGTGACTTCTTCTGTTCTTGAGCGGGCTTTTTCTCCCAGAGTGAGGTGGAAAGAGATTTCTCCCAGCGGAGTTATCACTTCGTTTGAATATCCCATGATCGGAGAGTTGATTGGGCGCAGGCGCTGCTTGTCTACATCATCTAGTAAGTTGAAACACTGCTCATACATGATGTCGGAATTGCTTCCTGTATCCATGAATGCATGTGTAGTTCTGTAATGATCGAAGATAGCTGTGACGACTATGGCGCGAGTGGATGAGGGTCCGCCCTTGACAATTGGGAAACATACTTGCTGCTCCCTCCACTTTGCGCTTTGTTCAGTTTTGCGCTTTTGATGTTTGCGCATGTCGCTGTGAATCATCATGCTTATATTTTTTATTCTCTTCTAGGGTGGCCCCTCGTTTTGCTTGCGCTCGACATTTTTTAGTAAATGTCCGAGTTTGCCGGATTTTATAGCATCTTCTATGGCTTGCTTGAGCTGTGTGACACCCGTCGAAATCACAGGTCATATCCGTACATCTAGCTACATGTTCACTGTGTGCATAGCTTTACATTCTAACATTTGCATCATAGTTGGGGCTATACAGGGTTCCAACGGGTTAATCTCAAGGCATATAGTCTAGACAGTAGACCCACTAATTAGTTCAAGGCCTCAGTTAGTTCAACAATTCATGCTAGACTATAGGAAATCCATGCAATTGAACAAAAATTCCCACTTGTTACCCCAACAAGGACAAAATCAAACAATGCTCATGAACAAAGAGGTTACCAACATGTATTTTAGTAAACTAGTACATGTACGAACAATACATCTACTTGTAACTTTGAACTTGATCTATCTAGACTTACATGAACATGTGGATCAAAACAAATACATTCGCACTCACACATACATACATACGACAATATATGTATACACAAACACCAACACATGCTTGGAAAGTGACAAATATCTCTCTATACATATATACACGATCATACACACACACACACACAAGTTCACATAACTTTCCCACACTCACCATGATCTCTCATTCCCAATGCATTACACTAATATGGCATCCATGACACTATACACTCAACTTACCACACAAAACCATGCTTGGATGACTACCCTAACACCCACATTTCAAGTTCCAAGATCAATTAGAAGCATGTGAATGCAGCCTTGGTAGAAACAACTCTCATTCCCCACATGTGTATATATATATATATATACACGGCACATATACATTCACAACCAAGTCACCATTCTTATCATTCCAAGCTACTAATCTTGAACCCTTATACCAACATGGAAACAACATAAACCCTCACAATCTCCAAGCCAAGTTGACTAGCCACAAAATCTCCCTTTGTCTTATTATTTTCGGCCCCCAAGAGTTCCCAAAGGAGTGTGCTCACAACAATCTATAATAATAGTCAACCCTTTATACTAGAATAGCACAACATAAAATACATGAGCATGATATTATTGTTAACCTTGCCACAAAAAAGAATGCCCTTTCCACACATGGTTACCCCCAAGTATAAACGGGTAGAGAGGTACATCTGGGGACTTTTTCCTAAGATCCGTAGCATGGTTACCACTGCTGCTCCAGCTTCCATCCAGCATGCAGTCACCCTTGCTCACAGCCTTACCGACGATGCAGTACGCATGGGATCCCTGACCTAAAGGAATCCGACAAGGGTGAAGGTTCTAGAAACAAGCGTAAGTGGTCCCACTTCAAGAAATGAAGAGGTGCAGAGGGTAATCCCAGCAAAGAACCCGAAATCGTCAAAGCTTTTGTTACCACCGCTACTGAAACTCATAAGCAGTACAATGGGGCCCACCCACTCTGCAACAAGTGCAAGTATCACCATGTGGGGACGTGTGACAACATCAAATGCGAGAAGTGCAAGCGGGTGGGATATCCCACAGTGTAGTGCCGAGCCGAAGCAGTTATGAACTCTGACGGTAAACCGGGATGCTTCGAGTGTGGAGCTACTAATCATTTCAAGAAGGACTACCCTAAGCTTCGTGTCAAATGGCTTTAAACGGACCCTCAGATTAGAGTCACATAAGTTGCATGAACATTTCTCCATAGAGTTGTCCAATGGTAAGACAATTAAGTCTGAGGAAGTAGTTAGGAATTATACGTTAAAGTTAGGAGATCATGAGTTTAGTATCGATCTTCTGCCAATCGAATTGGGAAGTTTTGACATCGTCGTTGGCATGGACTGGTTGTCGAAGAACTGTGCAGAAGTCATCTGTTTTGCAAAGGTGGTTCGAATTCCGTTGCCCAGCGGAGAGGACTTATCCATACAGGGGGAGCGTAAGAAGACCCCGTTGCAATTAGTGTCTTGCATAAAGGCACAGAAGTGCTTACGAAAAGGTCATTCTGCTTTCCTAGCACTTGTGCGCGAGAAGAATCCAGAGGTGAGCGAGATCGAAGACATCCCTGTCGTGAGAGATTTCCCAGCAGTCTTTCCCGAAGATCTGCCAGTATTTCCACCCACGAGGCAAGTCGAGTTCCGTATTTATCTCATTCCCGAAGCTGCTCTCGTAGCACGTTCGCCTTACCGTTTAGTTCCGTCTGAGATGTAAGAGTTGTCTGACCAACTGCAAGAGTTGCTCGACAAAGGATTCATTCGACCAAGTTCGTCACCCTGGGGAGCTCCAGTTCTTTTTGTCAAGAAAAAGGATGGGTCTTTTCGCATGTGCATCGACTACAGAGAGTTGACCAAGCTCACGGTGAAGAATCGTTACCCTCTTCCCTGCATAGATGATCTGTTCGATCAGCTGCAAGGCTCCAGTTTCTACTCGAATATTGATTTAAGATCAGGCTATCACCAGTTACGTATTCACGAAGGGGACATACCCAAGACTGCCTTCAGGGCGCGGTATGGCCATTTCGAGTTTCTGGATATGCTATTCGGTTTAACCAACGCACCAGCAGTGTTCATGGATCTCATGAACAGGGTGTGTAAGCCTTACCTTGAAAAGTTCGCGATCGTATTCATTGACGACATTCTGATTTACTCGCGAACTCGAGAAGAACATGAGCAACATTTGAGAGTGATTCTGAATCTACTCAAGCAGGAAAAGTTGTATGCCAAGTTGTCCAAATGCGAGTTTTGGATTCGTGAAGTTCATTTCCTCGGTCACATGGTGAAAGAGAAAGGTATACACGTCGATCCAGCCAAAGTAGATTCGATCAAAGACTGGCCTAGACCCAGTACCCCAACAGAAGTTCGGCAATTTCTAGGGTTAGCTGGCTACTATCGACGATTCATCGAGAATTTTTCAAAGATAGCCCAGTCCCTGACAGTCTTGACCCAGAAAGACAAGAAATTTGAATGGGAAGATCCACAAGAATCAGCTTTTCAGCTCCTGAAGTTCAAGTTATGCAGCGCACCGATTCTCTCACTGCCAGAGGGAACAGAGGACTTCATGGTTTACTGCGATGCATCTTACCAAGGTCTCGGTTATGTCTTATTGCAAAGGAACAAGGTTATAGCCTACGCCTCTCGACAACTCAAAGTGCATGAACGGAACTACACAACCCATGATCTAGAATTGGGTGCAGTAGTATTCGCGCTCAAAATTTGGAGACATTACCTCTATGGGACTAAGTGCACTGTCTTACTGACCATAAGAGCTTACAACATATCTTTGACCAGAAGGATCTGAATATGCGTCAAATACGATGGGTTGAGCTACTCAATGACTACGACTGTGAGATTAAGTACCATCCAGGGAAGGCAAATGTTGTGGCAGACGCACTAAGATGAAAAGAACGTGACAAGACATTGCGTGTTCGTGCGCTAGGCATGAATATCCATAACAATCTCACTGCTCGCAGTCGCCAGGCTCAGTAAGAGGCTCTTAAGGAAAGTAACATCGGGCAAGAAGCTCTGTACAATCAGGCTAATCAGTTAGAGACCAAACCTGATGGAACAAAATATTTCTCAAACAAAATATGGGTTCCATTGTATGGAGGATTGCGTGATTTGGTCCTAGATGAAGCGCATAAGTCCAAGTACTCGATACACCCCTGGTGCAGATAAGATGTATAAGGACCTCATGCAGTTCTATTGGTGGCCTAACATCATGTAACCTTATGAAAATTTCCACAAATTCTAAACTAATAAAAATCCCCGTTTTTAGGTCACATTCTCATATATTAATAATAATAATAATAATAATAATAATAATAATAATAATAACTTTGCTATAAATACAAAGTTTTCTAAATAAACTTTGCATATTTTAAACCATTTTAGTTATTTATTGACCTATTTTCTATAATAATAATAATAATAATAATAATAATAATAATAATACAATCTTAGATGTTAATTCTATAAAAATTTTCAAACACACAAAACGTATCTTATTAGTAACTAACAACCAAGACCAAACTTTGTCCCTTGTTTTATTTTCAAAGCCCAGCCCGTTTTTTCCTCACTTATTCCACTTCACCAGGCCCAAGTAGAGAGCCCAACAATAACAAATGTTGTTTCTTCTCGGCCAGCAGACCAAAATCCACGCCAAGCAACCCGGTTAATCAAAAAACGTGTGATTGGCACCTGTTATGGAAACTTCAATTATATTAAATTATGCAGACTGGACCAACACGTAAATACCGCTCCAAATCAACTCAATTATACGCGTAGATAGCTACTCTGATGGTTGATTGACTCGGTTTTGACCGAATCATGGTCAAAGATTTAAACTTTCCATTTTGATGTCCATATTATAAATCGAACGCATTGTCTTAATCAGAAACAATTGATAAACACAACCCCACTTTCTAATTTCTCCATCTCTTTCTCATTCAAGTCCAAATTTCAAAGTTTTGACTCTCTGTTGACTCACATTCTGGATCATTTTGCAACTTGTAAGTCGATTTTTAATATTGGGTTATGTTTGTTATCTAATTTTAACCAATAGCCCCATATTCGTTTAGCTTAATCATGTCGAATTGAGGGTTAATTGACAACTAGGGTTCTATGGTTTATTTGAGGAAGATGATACTAGGTCACGTTAGTTTAAAAACATATCAAACGAATTCAAACCAACCATCTGATCTAGATCAGTGATGTGGTGGTGAAAACACCTTGTTAATATGCTAATTTTGTATACATTTTAGTTATTTGTATTGTGTTTTTTAGTAGTATTTAGTCGTATTTAGTGTTTGTATATTTTATAGGTTTAAAATAAAAACGAGCTAAAACAATTGTATTAGCTAGCTTCAAAATAAAATAAATGTTTATTAAAATACAAAACGAATAAAGAAAAAAATAAAACACTTTTACGTTCGTTAACTTTCATTAAATGAAATAATTAAATTCAATGTGAATTAAATTGGCACTCTTTGTAGTAGGAATGGAACCAACGAGAATACTGCAAAACTACAAAAGTATGATAGAGTTTTGTGGTGCAAAATTAATGGCTGGACCTTAGTTGGACTACAAATGGGCTGAATGGAACTAAATGAGAAAAAGACACATCGACAATTTAGAATGGTGCATGGATCCGAGAATCATTTATGTGAGCTAGGCCCAAAATAAGCTAAGAGGTCGGTGGACAATGTATCGGAAAAAAAGAGAACAATTAAAGAGGGTTTTAGGAATTCTTTTGACGGCAGCTCGCAGGGAACATCTTGAGGGAAAGCATCATACGAAGAAAAGAAAAGAGGAAGCAACCGTGATGAACAAGATGCAAGGCTAATCCTCTCACCGTTCTCTTCGGGTGAATGATTTATTTATTTTATTAGTTTACTCTGTTTTATACCTAGTGTTGGATTGAATTTTGTGAACATCTTAAAGTTCTTTTGGATTCAATAGTATGTTTGACTGATCTAGACAATTTGGTTTCTTCGCATTGGTACAACATATCATTGTTTCTTGGTTTTCTTGCACTAGGAATAATTTGATTTTGTATTTAGTTTTAAGATAATTGAATTGGGTTGAACAATTTAAACAGGATCATGTCTATGTGATTCCCTAGCTAGGTTAATTACGGAATAGCTTTAAAATTACCAAATCAGAAACCCGGAGTGACCGTTTTTCTTTATTATTGTTTTTAATCAAACTTTAATCAATCTTTTTTTTTTTTGCAAGCAAGCAGCAACTCAACTTCATAAAATTAATTTAGTTTAATCAATAAATTGCTATTAACACTAACCACATACTCCTCGTGGTTTGACAACCCTACTCCCTATACTGCAGTCCTTGTAGCTAAGGAGTTGTTTTTAAAATAGTTTTTGATTAGCTATCGACACGCGATCAATCAGATGGTGGTGTGTGTTGTTTAAACTATTGGCCTTGGGTTTGAGCCTAAGCACCAACGTTTTTTTTTCCTTTCTTTCTTTTGGAATATATTATAAATCATCAAATACACCATATAAACTCCTAAAACCAAATAATCTCATTCTCAGGGTCTAGACCAGTTGGTCTAGGCTTGTGATTAAAACACTGAACCGGCCAGAGGCCCGGGTTCAAGTCCTGGCACACTCAAAACTTTTTTTTAGACCTTTTCTTTTATATTTTTACTTTTTATCTTTTAAAATAGTTTTAAAATGCCAAAACTGATTTATAAATTCTATAAAATTTATTTTATGTTATACAAATGGTAAACTTTATTATACAATTTTTATTTTTACAAAAATCATTTATTTATTATACATGAAATATATTAAAATTTATTCATAAATAAATTAAAAATTCTATAAAAATATCTAAACAATTTTATAAAATTCCACAAAAATTATTTTAAAACTATAAATCAATAAACTTTTCAGAATTTGATTTTAATTTTAGAAAAACATTTATTAAGTATTTTTAATTAATTTATGTTGTTTTAATCATAATAAATTCACAATAAATCCATTTTTCATTATTTTATTGCCTTAAAAATAGGGTGATACTTGGATACACACGAGCCACATTTATTCTATATCAAGGGATTCAATACTATCATTAAGGTGAGTTTACATAACCCCTTTTTACTGTTTTACATTTTTGGGGTGAAACATGTTTAAACAATTTTTGATACAATAGCAATTACTCATTCTCATTATGTTGAAACTTGTGGATTCATTTTGACTGTAACAAAAAGACACGGTACAATCATTAACATTGATCAAGCCGCCTATTTAGATTATAGCGCTATAGGTCTGACAAACCCACCCCCTCCCCCCACATAAATTCAAGGATGATCGAAAACAGTTACACTTTTACTAACTTGCGAGTTAGGTCTCAGTCGACACAAGGTTTGATTGTACAAAAGACGCATTGTTACATGTCGGATTCATACTCTTACATTATATAACTGTGATTGTTATACAAACTATTGTTATCTATTATAAAACATATGCATTCTCACCAACTATTTATAGTTGAACCCCCCATCTTTCCAACTCAACATGTTTCAGGTTTTACTTGCTATTGGAAGTTGTACAAGTCTTGGATCACATAGGAGCTTTGGACCTAGTTTATATGAATCAAGTCTATGTAATTATGAATTGTATGACAAATTGTAAATCGTTTAATAATATTCAACTTCCATTTAGTACCATGAGCTATTGAACAATCATCACTACGTGATACTACAATGTTTCCGCCATCGGTTTGGGTGTTACACATCAAGGGTTGTATCGCGGCCTATGTCAGACGTTGCTTAACGTGTTCAATGGTCAAGGCAGAGTACCAGAAGCCATCAGGAATGCTTCACCAGCCAGAGATTCCCGTGTGGAAATGGGAGCAAATCTCTATGGACTTCGTCACCAAGTTGCCAAAGACATCTCGTGGTCATGATACGATTTGGGTAATTGTCGATCGTTTAGCAAAGTCTGCGCATTTCCTGCCGATCAAGGAAACGGACAAAACTGAGAAATTATCCAGGTTATATATCAATGAGATTGTGTCCAGGCATGGTGTGCCTACTTCTATAATCTCTTATCGAGATAGTCGCTTCACTTCGAGTTTTGGCAAACGTTGTAGGAAGCTCTTGGTTCCAGGTTAGACTTGAGCACCGCTTACCATCCGCAAACAGATGGGCAAAGCGAGAGGACCATCCATACACTAGAGGACATGCTCAGAGCGTGTGTAATTGATTTTGGGGAAATTGGGATACACATATACCGTTGATCGAATTTTCCTACAATAACAGTTATCATACTAGTATCAAAGCTGCTCCTTTCGAGGCGTTGTATGGACGCAAGTGTCGATCGCCCGTGTGTTGGGCTGAGGTAGGAGACAAGCACCTGACAGGTCCTGAACTCATTCAAGAGACAACTGACAAGGTCTTCCAAATCAGGGACAGATTGAAAGCTGCCAGAGACAAACAGAAGAGTTATGCGGATCAGAGGCGTAAACCCTTAGAGTTTCAGGTTGGTGACAGAGTTTTGCTCAAAGTATCCCCATGGAAAGGAGTCCCCAGGTTTGGAAAACGTGGGAAGCTCAATCCCAGATACATAGGTCCATTTGATATCCTTGCACGAATTGGACCAGTTGCATACAAACTCAAGTTACCACATGAACTCAGTGGCGTTCACAACACGTTTCATGTTTCAAATCTCAATAAGTGTCTTGCTGATGAGTCATTGGTTATCCCTCCAGAGGAAATCCACATCGACAAACAACTCCATTTCTTAGAAGATCCATTGGAAATAACTGATTGGAAGGTTCAGAAACTTCGTCGCAGTCAGGTCAACTTGGTTAAAGTACATTGGAATTCCAAACGCGAACCCGAGTTCACATGGGAGCGTGAGGATCAGATGAAACGCAAATACCCACATCTCTTCCAGAAGACCACCGGTTCAGATGACCAACACCGAAAATTTCGCGGACGAAATTCCTCTAACAGGGGGGGAGAATGTGACACCCGTCGAAATCACAGGTCATATCCGTACACCTAGCTACATGTTCACTGTGTGCATAGCCTTACATGCTAACATTTGCATCATAGTTGGGGCTATACAGGGTTCCAACGGGTTAATCTTAAGGCATATAATCTAGACAGTAGACCCACTAGTTAATTCAAGGCCTCAGTTAGTTCAACAATTCATGCTAGACTATAGGAAATCCATGCAATTGAACAAGAATTCCCACTTGTTACGCCGACAAGGACAAAATCAAACAATGCTCATGAACAAAGAGGTTACCAACATGTATTTTAGTAAACTAGTAAATGTACGAACAATACATCACTTGTAACCTTGAACTTGATCTATCTAGACTTACATGGACATGTGGATCAAAACAAATACATTATCACTCACACATACATACATACATACATACATATATACATACATACATATATACACAAACACCAACACATGCTTGGAAAATGACAAATATCTCTCTATACATATATACACGATCACATACACACGCACACAAGTTCACATAACTTTCCCACACTCACCATGATCTCTCATTCCCAATGCATTACACTAATATGGCATCCATGACACTATACACTCAACTTACCACACAAAACCATGCTTGGATGACTACCCTAACACCCACATTTCAAGTTCCAAGATCAATTAGAAGCATGTGAATGCAGACTTGGTAGAAACAACTCTCATTCCCCACATGTGTATATATATATATATATACACGACACATATACATTCACAACCAAGTCACCATTCTTATCATTCCAAGCTACTAATCTTGAACCCTTATACCAACATGGAAACAACATAAACCCTCACAATCTCCAAGCCAAGTTGACTAGCCACAAAAACCTCCCTTTGTCTTATTATTTCCGGTCCCCAAGAGTTCCCAAAGGAGTGTGCTCACAACAATATATAACATTATCAACCCTTTATACTAGAATAACAAAACATAAAATACATGAGCATGATTTTATTATCAACCTTGCCACAAAAGAATGCCCCTTCCCTATGCAATGTTGCGGCCGAAACCCCCTACATAACCCACCAAAACCACCAAGTCAACTTCTTTCACTTACAAGGCTTCTAGTATGATGCACTCTAAGAAAGTAAAGGTTGACCTTCCTCAAATGTTCACCAACGAGCTCTTGGCAACCCTCCCACCAATCGGCTATATATAGAGTCCATTAGAAGTTTTGTGATCTCACCACAACACCACAAGTTACTCTAACACTTGAAAACTCTCCTCTTTTCCTCTTGTACCCATCGGCCGAAGGTTAAACCACCCAAGGAGCTTGTTTCAATCAACAATCACCACCAATTAAGAGCTCCAAGCTACTAGCAAGACTTTAGGAGTCATTTTGGAAGGAAGATAGCTTATTTTCTTTATTATTCTCGGCTATGCACTCAAGGTATCATAACCGAACCATTTTCCTTTCTTTGTGTATCTTTCGGCTACAAGTAGTGATCACCCGAACCCACACACACACTCGAACACATCACCAAGTCACTAGTTGTCTAGAAAAATCAACTTAAACACTTAAGTTCTATATTAAAAGTTTAATGTTTCCACTTAAAGCTATATATATATATATACACACGATTACATCCACCTTAGGACATATATATGGACAAATGTATACACCTACGTATACATACGAATGTATGCGTGTGTGTATAGGGCCGAAGTCGACCCCAAGATAACCCAATCTTGCTTAGTTTTAAGAGTTATGCCATGACTTGTTTTGTAAACATGTGTTAAAGACCATAAAAACATGTGTTAACAAGCTTAACACAAGAATTTTTGTAAAAACATATGTTATGCGAGTATGTACAAAGGAAAAACACCTAAATGAATTGTTTTTATACAGGATTTTCCAAAAATGTGTCCATATGCCACCCCAGGCTTACATAAAAGTAACATACCAAACACTTGGTAACATTTAGGCCAAGTACTTGTTTTACTCAAAAATAGACTAAACCCAGTCACCTAAACAACAAACAAACATTTTCTGACACATACAGTGTGTGACACATGTGGATAGTGGTATAGAAGCCCCTAGTCCATAGGTGTTACCATCGGGTGAACAGTTGCATGGTAGTTAGAGCCAAACATAGAACTAAGTTGCTTTTAATTGCATTTAGGGTTCCTAGACCAGGCACACTGCATCAGATTCAGCTCAGTTTAGCATCCAGACATCAAGTGAGTATTCACGGCCCCTTTTTACTGTTTTTACATTTTTCCCGGGGAAAAACATGCGTACAGTTTTCAGTTACAAATTCATGACTATTATGTGAACATGAGACATCAAGGTTCAGGATCCATTAAGCCCTCGTGTCATACATCATACCATAACCATTAGCTATGCACTTAGCCATGAAACACCGGGATAGATCTATTGGGTTGACACCCCCACTCTTGGTCAGGTGCTCTGACCGGATGACAGATATCAAAAGAGTGCTTATATTTCACATTATTTCATTGTCTTTAGTGTACAATGGGCGAGGCACAACATGTCAAGGTTTGGTTATGGGCTCATATCAGATCACATATTGATTATTGCCCTAGCTAGGCAATGATTTAGTCGGTTTTGGATTACATGTCCATCATATAGAAAACCCGTGAACTCACCAACTTTGTGTTGACCTATATATTTTACATGCATGTTTTTCAGGAAATTAGCATGGACAATGGAACTTGCAGGGGTCGTGTGCGAGCATTTGTGGGATACCTTCTTTTTGACCGTTGTGTTTGTAGATGCATTTATGCGACTAATGCTTTGGATTTACAATAAACATATGTTAATAAGTTTTGTCGAGTGGGCGAAGGAGGTTTTATGTGGGCGAAGGAATGTTTTCAAGGGTGCGAAGGAAGATAATTCATACGAAGGAGAGACAGGAGGCGAAGGAAGATTTTGTTAGTTATGTATTGCTTCATTCGACCAGGCTGTTTGGTCAAATGTGCACGTTCGCACTAACACTGTGGGCGAACGTGCAGCCTATAAATAGGTCAAGCTGATTTTTGAATGAAGTTTAAGTCATTATTATTCCCTCCAAGTTCAGTGTGTCTCTCTAGTGTTTTGTTAAACTTAATTCACGTTGTTTCTTTCATGTTTTGATCAAATTAATGTGTAATTGAGTTTTGATTATTAATGAGAAAAGCTTTGAATGATGATTTACTTGTTTTGATCTGATTGATTATCATTTTGTGATTGGTTTAGGGTTTCCGCACCTAAATCAAACTTGTTTGATCATTTCTTTGTTGATTTGTCGATCCTTTCATCACATAGAAAGTGGTATCAGAACCATTTTGGATCAAACAACCACAAATTGATAGTTTCTCAGTTGATTTGGACCCAGTTTTGGTCAAAAAGTTTCTGTTTTCATAGAACAAACTGATTTGATGAGTGTTTGATTGATTACAACTTGTTTTCATGGTTAAAATGGATAATTCTCTTTGATAAACTTGTTCCAAATCAATTCCGATTCAAAACCTGATTAAAATCATCAAAATCTATCAACATTTGATAAACATGATCAAAATTAACTGATTTTCAAAGAATAACCGTTTTTGAAATAGCAAGGGTCGAACCTAGAGAGACGGTCGAAGGTGTGAGTTATTTTGGTCGAACGAGTGATTTTCTGGTCGAAGGTGTTGTTTTTGTGGTCGAACGTAGAGTTTCATAGCTTATTTGTGTACATTCGTCCATCAGAGTTTCATTCGACTGATCGAACAGACGAAGGAGGGAGAAAACGGTCGAAAGAGAGTACAAACGGTTGAAAGAGTTTGTGTGTTGTCATAGTCCACATTCGTACCTTTCCATACGGTCGAAGGAGAAGAATTTTCCTCATTCGACCATACGATAGTGCGAAGGAAAAACCTGTTAAGATGTGGTACTTTCCAACTACGCCTAGACCTAATCCAGCACCACAGCAGCAGACAACCAGAGATCCATGGACAGTTGCAGCTCAGAAGACTAGTCCACCATCTCAGCCAATCAACTACATGGCTATGACTAGTTCTACTCCTCAGCAAGTTGTGCAACCGTTACAGCAACCAATTGGTGATTATTGGGGAGTAGCAGCAGCTGCCGTTCACTCACAGACGACCAATGCCATATCTACAATCATTCATGATCTATCATCAGGCAGTGGAAATCGTCCACCAAAGCTCATGGATATGATTGAATATAACACATGGAAGACAAAGTTCAAGATACATGTGGAGGGTCAAGGCTTAGAGGGAGCTGAGGCATGGTAGATGATAGTGAAAGGTTATGTTGCTCCTATTCTGGAGAACACTGGTGAACCCATACCGTTGGAGAACTTGGCTGATGATGAGAAGAAGAAGTTCGCGATTGAGAAAAAGGCGTTTTCTCAATTATCTCAGGCGATCAACACTAACTTGCTGCATCAGTTTGGATCGTGTACTACTTCAAAACAGTTGTGGGATATGCTGAGAAACAGACATGATGGTAATGAGAAGACTAGGAAGCTGAGAATGGAAGAGCTTCGTAAAGAGTTCGAGAACTTTAGTTACATGGGTAACGAGACTTTAAAAGAATTGGTTCCAAGGTATTGCCACTTGCTCACAGAGCTCTCGAGTTACGAGATTAGCATACCTATGTCTGAACTGGTGGATAAATTTGCTGATGCTTTACCACCATATTGGAACCAACACATTGAAGTGTTGAAAGAAAAAGATGCATACCAGTATTGGACTATCAATGAGTTCATACAAAAACTGGAGAACAAAGAAATGGAGGAGAAGAGGAAAGCAAAGAGAGCACAGATTCCACAGAACCCAGAGTTGTATGTGAGTGGTACATCTACTTCTCTTTCTACTTTTAGCTCTACTTCAAGTGTTGCACCTCATATTGCTTGTGTATCTAATGTTGTTGAACCCACCAAAGCACCAATCAACTATCTTGCCCAAACTTCATCATATACACCACAATCTTATCAAACACCCAATTTCATTCCACTTTATTCATCTATGCAACAAGCTGCCTGTTACACTGCCAGCCAACCTCAACAACAATCATATAATCCTCACATGAACCAAATGCAGATCACTCAAACACAATAAAATCAAATTCCGATTGTGTTAGAGACTTCTAACCTTAACAATGTTACTGTTGAGATTGCTCAATAGCATGTAGCATTAGTATCTACAATGGTTGCATCATACAACGGTTTAGTTGCTAGTCAGATTGGAAACAACAATCTAACCAATGAGGACTATGCACAAATCGATAAAGAGGAAATGGAGCTTATGGATATACAGTGGGCGTTTGCTAGCATCATGAGAAGAGCCACTGATTTTATCCAGAAAACAGGCAGAACTGACCTTTCGACTTCTCCAAACACTACTTATGGCTTTAACAAAGCCAAGGTCACATGTTTTAATTGTGGTGAGAAGGGTCATTTCAAGAGAGAGTGCACACAGCCGGCTCAGCAAGGTAATCGAAACCCATTCAACTCAAGCTACCAAAACCGACAAAACCAAAACCAGAATCAGGTATCATACAACAGTCCCAACATTTCTATCTTTCAACCTCAAAACAACTACCAGAACCGTCAAAACGCACAACAAAATACCAATACTAGACAATCCACATCTCAAAACCAGCCACAACAGAATCCAAACCGAACCATTGTTCCCATCTCTACACCTAACACTCAAACCCAAACCCAAACTGAAAACCAAAACCAAGCACTTGTGATTCAAAAAGATGAAGGTTTTGATTGGACGGGTATGCAATTAGGAGTGGAAGAGATTACTGCAGGAAATGTGGCTTGTGTGGCACAAAAGATGAGTTTGGATGAACATGTGGAGATTGAAGAAGATGTTGCGATGGAAAAATTGACGGAGTTGAAAATAGAAGAGTTGAATGAGGATGTGAATGATGAGTGTGAAGACAAGAAGTCTGGAATGATTCTTGATTCTATCACCGATGTTGGAGAGCAATATGATTCAGCTTACTCGGACATGGAAAGTGATTCTGACTCGGAAGCGAGTGTGAACTCACTAGATGATGATATCGATCAGTTGCTAGCTGAAGCAGATTTCCTTATGACCCGCAAGTCGTGCATGGTGGATGACGCTTGCACAAAGATTGATTACTCAAAATTCTTTGCAGGGAAGGAAGCTCATTTCGCACTGATGGCAATGACAGAACCACCTAAACCGGTAAGTACTGAATCTCAATCTAAAGTTTGGGTTAAATGTTCTGCTTTTGAAAGTTTGACTGAAGAAAATAAGCAACTCAAGGTACAACTTGAGAGTGCTAAAATAAGATGTCAAACTTATCAAAAGGAAGCAAAAGAATTCAACAAAGTTCTTGATGGTTACAAAAAGGATGTTTCTGAACTGAAAAAGACTTTGTCTTTGAAGCAACTTGCCATTACAACTATATAAATGAAATGGAAAACACAAAGTTAGAAATGGCAACCATCAAGTGCTTCGCTGAAAAAGTGAATAAAAAATTAGAGAGCTATAAGCACATTGCTTATGTAGTTGACCACATCATCGAAGATCCTTCACAGTCGAGTAGTGCAAACTACAAAGTTGTCCCATCTCCGGTGTTGTTCGAAAATCATAATTTACATGCGATAGCACCGGAGAACCTAGTCAAATCTAACTCCACATCAGATAACGAGTCCAACACATCCAGTGTCGGAGACCCATATTCTGATGTGAGACCTGTTTTGGGAAACAATGAAGGTGTGGTAGCTGCAGATGATTCTGATGAAGAAGATGAACAGTCTGAGACGGTTGTTGAGAAAGAGAGTGATATTCCTGATGAAAATCATATCATCACTACTGAACCAGTCTCACCATCTCAGATTGTCCATCCCATGGCTAATGCTCACCGAAAGAATCAACTAGCAAAGAATGTTGCTAAGAAAGTTGAACAGTCTGTTGATAAAAATGTTGAAAAGAAAATGGTTAAGAAAGTTGAGAAAAATGTGGTTAAATCTGTAGAAAAGAAAATTGAAACTAAAACTGAGAAATTAAATGCAGAGAACAACGAATCGTGTGATAAACCTGTGAAAGTTTTCTATCGGATGCAAGGCTCCGATAAGATTATGTCTAATGACGAATATCCGATTCAATTTGTAAACTACTCTAAAATTGAAAAGATCTGGCAGGAAAGTACAATTTGGTTTCCAAAACATGAACGAACCAATGATATTCCTCCAGCCATTTTAAAGAAAATTTATTCGGATAATTCTAAAGACGCAAAGGTCAATGTCACACAATTCGTTAAACCAACAGACAAGTCAAATAGTTTTATTGAGCCGACTTACTCAAAGGACCCAGCTCCTGAGAGTTTAAGAAAACAGTGCATGGTTGATCAATATCCCATTGCGAGTTTTTCCAAGTCGAATATCAAGGAAAACTATGAAGAATACCGTGCGTGTTTTAAGTGCGGGGAAAGGGGACATTTACTTGCCACCTGCCCGTATGTACGACACAAGAGGCACGAGGTGGAGATGAAGCAAAGACATGATTATCCGGTTGATAATTACAGTTATCCTCAAAGACGGTTTTTCCCTCAGCCAGCACCTTATTATAACCAAAACAATTTTTTCAAAAAGAGGGAAAATCGTCCGATGACTTATGACAAACGCAACCGTATAGCCATTGAGAAACCATTTAAGAAACCATTGGTGAACACAACTGCTGAAAACAAAAAGGTTCCTGCTAAACCTAATGTCAAACCAGCAGTTGGACCTGTCTCTGTTAAATCAGAGAAGGTAACCAAGAAGGTAACATTAAAAGACGAAGTAAAGAAACCGGCTGAGACCTCAAAATCTCAGATCCGGATCTTGAAACGGTCTGAACAGTCTTGGTCATCGAAGGGGTCTGAGGGTGCTTCAATTTCACAAAATGTGAAATCTGAGAAAACAAAAATTGAGTGTGAAAAGAAAGAGGTTGTTAAAACCCAAGATGTTTGTGAATCTAATGAATCTTTGAAACAACCAGTTCAAAGACCCAAGACCAAACAGGCTTGGGTCCCCCGAAAGATCTAATTGCTTTACTTGATATGTGCAGGGAGCTCTAGCTGGCCCTGTTAGCAGCCTCTGGATTGTTGACAGTGGAGCTTCTGGCCACATGACAGGGGATCTCACGCTACTGTTTGATATCAAGAACATAAATGGAGGTTATGTAGCGTTTGCAAGAAATAAAGGAGGCTACATTACGATGGAGGGTAGTGTTAGCAATGGGGCAGTGACATTTGAGCGGATATCGTATGTGAAGCAGATTGATTACAATCTACTCAGTGTCAGCCAAATCTGTGATAAACAATTCTCTGTTTATTTTGACGACAAATCTGCTACATCCTGAAACCGGGTTTTGAACTTCCAAAAGAGTGGGTGATGCTAAAGGCACCGAGAGTAAACAATTTGTATATTCTCGATATGTCCAAAGCTATGACCACCCATGGCCAAGTCACGTGTTTCCTCTCTAAGGCTACAGAAAAAGAATCTATCATGTGGCATAGGAGAATGGGACACATTCATTTGAGAAAGATGAACCAGTTGGTGAAGAATGAACTTGTCACTGGAGTTAATGTGAAACATTTTCATTTGAATGACAAGTGTATTAGTTTTAAAAAGGGTAAGCAACACAAACAGACCCATAGACCAAAGAAAGTCAATTCCGTTGAACTACCGCTTGAGCGTTTGCACATGGATTTATTTGGTCCAGTCAAGCGTAAAAGTCATGTTGGGGAATTGTACTGTCTTGTGGTGACTGACGATTACTCAAGATTCTCATGGGTTATGTGCTTACACCAGAAAAGCGACACGTTTGACAACCTGAAAGTTCTGTTCACTCGTCTAGAGAATATCTATGGTCTAAATATCAAAAGAATCAGGAGTGATAATGGGACGGAGTTCAAGAATGCTCAGATGGATGATCTTTGTGAAAACAAGGGAATTCATCACGAATACAGCGCTCCGTATACACCCCAGCAGAACGGTGTCGCAGAACGTAAAAACAGGACTCTAATCGAAACGGCGAGAACAATGCTTGCGGACTCAAATCTTCCAGTAATGTTCTGGAACGAAGCAATTTACGCAGCATGTTATACTCTAAATCGTGTTTTAACAGTGAAGAAGTTTGGCAAAACTTCTTATGAGCTGTTGAACCGACGAAAGCCGAATCTAGAGTATCTAGAACCGTTTTGGAGCCCCGTGTACAATGCTTAATCCTTCGGAGAAGTTCGCACCAAAGGCTGAAGAAGGCTATTTTGTTGGATATGCAACCCCACTCAAACGGGTATTCAACAAAAGAACTAGAAAAGTCGAGGAGTGGGCTAACGTCGAAGTACAAAGATACACTCAGAATGTACAGGGAGGCGGTCCAGACTGGATGTTTGATTACAAAGATTTCTTTGAATCATTCAATCTAGATAGCATGGTTGAAGAAGCTGTACTCCGTTTATATTACGAGGTTGAAAACGCAGTGACTTCACCGTTAGTGCGTCCGATCACTGTGAATCCTCAAGCAGCTTCTAATGATACCACTGCTCCTGTGATGGAAGAAGAAGTGTTCCAAGAAGCTTCAACAATGCTTAATTCATCAGATTCAGAAGATGAAGACGGTGATGCTACAAGTGAAGCTATTCTGGATAATGCTACAGTGACACCACCAGTGAACCCAAATCCAAATGGAGCTTCATCATCAAATGTGGGTAATGATCTGGTTTCTACAGAGAATTTGACGACTCAAATGGGAGTGCAAGTACCTGATTATCCGGAATCTCGGATACATCGAATACACCCGCTTGAACAGGTTATTGGTGATCCTGGTAGCAGCGTTATGACAAGAGGGCAATTGAGGAATGCTCAAGCACCAGAGAATATTGGCAATCTTGCTTTATATGCCAAAATACTAAAATCTGGTTTTCAAAATGATTGGTCTTTCGCTTGTTATGTTTCGCAGGTCGAGCCGCGGACATACAAGGAAGCTCTTTTGGATGATGCTTGGGTGGAAGCGATGCAAGAAGATTTGTTACAATTTCAGAAACTTGGAGTTTGGACGCTGACAGATTTGCCCCCGGGAAGAAAGAAGATTGGAACCAAATGGGTTTTTAAGTGTAAAAAGGATGATAGAGGAGTTATAGTGAGAAACAAAGCTCGTTTGGTTGTCCAAGGTTTTCATCAAGTAGAGGGAATCGACTACAATGAAATCTATGCACCTGTTGCACGCTTGGAAGCTATACGAATGTTTCTGGCGTTTGCATCCTGGAAGAAATTCAAGGTGTATCAGATGGACGTAAAGAGCGCATTTCTTTACGGTGTGGTCAAAGAGGAAGTTTACGTAGGTCAACCACCAGGCTTTGAGGACCCTATTCACCGGGATAAGGTCTACGTCTTAAACAAAGCTCTCTACGGGTTGCACCAAGCTCCGAGACAATGGTATGAGGAGCTGAGCACGTATCTTCTCTCGAAAGGATTCAAACGCGGATTGGTAGACTGCACACTGTTCACGAAACGAGTAGGAGATGACTTGCTTCTTGTGCAAATTTATCTTGATGATATTATTTTCGGGTCTACTAACAAACTTCTATGCAGGGAATTTGAAAAAGTTATGCAGGAAAAGTTCGAAATGAGCGCAATGGGAGAAATGCAGTTTTTCCTAGGCTTGCAGGTGGAGCAAAGACCAACGGGGATCTTTATTCACCAAACCAAATACGTTTCTGAAGTCTTGAGCCGATTCCAGATGGATGATTCAAAGCCGATGGATACCCCGATACAGCCCAATCACGGGATTGGAGTTGACCTTAAGGGGGAGCAGACTGATCCATTTACATACAGAGCAATCGTTGGATCTCTGATGTATCTCACAGCGTCTAGACCAGATATAATGTTTGCAACATGTCTTTATGCGCAATATCAATCGAAGCCGAAACAGAGTCATCTTGCAGCTGTCAAGCGTATCCTTAGATATCTGAAGGGTTGTCCATCGAAAGGACTTTGGTACCCTCATGATGATAATTTTGACCTAATCGATTTTAGTGATGCAGATTGGGGCGGCTGTGACAAAGACAGCAAATCCACAACGGCTGGATGTCAGTTTATGGGGAGCAGGCTCGTGACCTGGCAATGCAAGAAACAAACCGCAGTTGCACTATCCACATGTGAAGCAGAATACGTTTCAGCATCGAGCTGCTGCTCACAGGTTATTTGGATCCAACAACAGATGGTGGATTATGGTTTGCAATTTCTTAAAACCCCTATTTACTGTGATAATGAAGCCGCAATCGCATTAACAAAAGACTTAGTAAATCACTCAAAGGCTAAACATATCCGGATTAAATATCATTTTATCCGTGATTGTTATGCTAAAGAGTTGATCGATATGGTCAAAATCCACACTGATTACCAACGCGCAGATCTTTTTACCAAAGCTTTTGACAAATCCAGATTTGATTATCTTTTAAAAGTTAATGGTATTAAAGAAAAACAAGACTGATCACCACCTCAGTCTATCGCTTTTTAGTTAAATTTTTACTGTTTTTCAGAAAAATTTCGAAAATCCAAAAACATTGAAATTTTTTAAATAAAACCATAAAAATTAGAAAATTTCTTTGCTGACTGCTATATCTTCTTCCCTTAGATTAATGCCGTCAGATTTCTGTGAACAAACGATATCTGGGCAGTCACATATTTGAAATGCTCCAGCTTATCCTTGGTAACAGTAAATTCAAAAATTTATAAAAATCAGAAAAACCAAAAATGATTTCCTGGAGTAAAGGGGAAATGATAGTACATCAGTGGGGATCTGACACATTCTAAGAAATGTAATGCTTTATAGGGCGTGTGTCTGAGTCTGTGCGATGTGCTGATAGGCTTCGTAGACCTATTACTGTGTGCCTGATACATACATATCAAACGAATTGTTGTGTGGATGAACTCCTCATTGGCATATGGTCTTAGTACCGTAATTTCGTTTGATAGGGTATTTGTACATAACTCGAAGGTTTAGGGTCGTTATGTTATTAGTTGTCTGGGGATAGCCTCTCTGATCTTCTGCTGTAAGTCATTACGGACCTAGATCAGATAGGGTGTCTTTATAAAAGAGCTTTACGCCAAATCCTAAAGTTACTGAATTGAGGAACTTTCCGTGTTTTATGATGATCAAAGATTATCTATTACATCGTATTAATCACTGATGCAAATCATGATTAATATCAGTCCTCAACCTAGTAAAGTGCACATGTTACTTTGCTGCATTAATTTGCTGACCTGTATACCTCTGTGCATTCTACTTTGTAAATTACAGACGACGAAAGCATAATCACGCTTTACAATGAGTCTTTGTGGATTTACTTCTTGATACGGGAGTATGTCGTGTGCGTGGGAACCACAGACAATTATGTTTATACTATACATAACAGTATCAGTTTAAAGCACTGCACAAAAGTCTGCATGTGAGTTTATGTGGATCACAATATCAGCAGTTGCCAGATCACAAAACTCAAAAAGATTTTAGGTGTGTTTTAGCATAAACTTTAGAAAATCCAAAAAGATTTTACATTTCTATCTTATTTTTGATAGCTGAGGGTGGTTGATGCCTATTTTCAAAACCTTGATGAACCATTTGAGCTTTGTAATCTTTTAAATGTGAAAATATGAATGTTGGATGCTTAAAAGTTGAAAAATAATTGGCACGGGACTCGTTTTTGAGATTTGGAAAATTTGTCAAAATTCCAGTTTTCGTTCGCATTCGTTTGGTCGAACGTGGAATTTTTGTTGTTCCTTCGTACAGTGTATTTGGGCGAATGAGAGTGTTCTTGAATAATTTCCACATTCGAACCCTTTTGTCTCCTTCGAACCTTTAAATAGGGTCGAAGGAACCAGAAGTTTCTCATTCGACCGATGCAAGTGGGCGAAGGAGCATGCCTATATATATGTGTTCAGTCTCATTCGAACCCTTACAAAATTTTTTCAAAATTTTTGAAGTGAAGTCCACTTGTTGCCATGTTGTTTTGCCATATACCATTGTGTTCGTCTCACTTTCCTGATCATTTTGCACTTCTTGTTACAGGTTAACAACTCATTTTCATGGGTTAATCGTTGTTTTTCAGATTTGAGCCCTAGGCATCAAAACCTGATATAATCCATGTTCATTTTTGAAATTGTTGATTTGGATTCATTATATCACTGTTTTAGGGGGAGAATATACTAAAACTAAGGATTTTAAACCATCAGTTTGATCATTTGATCATCTTCTTCATTTCGAACCCTAGTTTTAATAAGAAAACACTGATATAATGACTAATTGATATAAACTGTTGACTTGGAAACTTTAATCGGTGCTATTATTTGTTAAATGAATCAAAATAACTAGTTAAAATCAACTGATGTTCAAAATTGGAAATTTGAATTGAAGAACAGCTTCCTTCGCATGTTTCGAACGGGCGAAGGAGTAAAATATAACCGGGTGAATGAACAATTTTGGGCGAATGAATTGTTTTGTCAAAAACTTTACATTCGTACCTTTATATTTTCACATTCGTACCAAGAATTTCTCATTCGCACCTCCGTATGGGCGAATGAGAAGATAAAATACCAAACTTTCAAATTTGAATATTTTGTCGATTTTTAACATGTTTCTTTGTTTTGTTTTGCAGACTGAATCATGTCTGAACAGGAGAAGCCTACTGAACAAGCCGGATCATCCTCACAGCCTGCAAAGAAAGTAACTGAAGAGCTTTTAACATTCGAGAATGCGCATAATTGTTGTGCGTATCTTGGAGAGGTTAAAAAGCATACTGAGTTCATTGAGATCATAGAGTTCTTGAAAAGAAGTCGGGTGATAGACGCAATTTCTACACCTACCATTATCTACAGAGACATGATACAAGAATTCTGGACTGAAGCAAAGATGGATTTCTGGAATTGCGAATCGTCTGTGATTAGCAAGGTCCAAGGAAAGATGGTTATTGTATCTGAGTAGGATATTAGAGAAGCCTTGAATCTTCAAGATGAAAAGACTGATCCCAGAGAGCTTAGCTTTATGGAACAACGAAAGTGCTTTCTGAGGATGAAGTACAATGGGCCGATTACTGATGGTTCATTGCACAAGGGAAAGCTGTGTCCACAGTTCAAATACTTGGCACATGTGTTGATTCATGTTTTTGGTTCAGCTGCTGGAGGATATGAATTGATGCGAAAGAGTATTAGCTCGATGATGGTAGCACTGGTATTGAACAAACCGTTCAATGTATCAGGGATGCTGATGGAACATTTGTTGGAGCCTGTAAATGGCACGAGGAATCTGAAGTTTCTGTTATATCCTCGATTCCTCCGGATGGTGTTTGATCATAAATACAAAGAGTTGAAAAGGGATCCTAAGCACATTGTCGTTCAAGAACATATGTCAATCAATACACTGGCTAGGATGAAAGCTTATAAAGGATTGTCAGTGAATGAACGTCCACCTGTTAGACGTTTATTTGGACATTTGGCGAGGATTGACTATACGGATCCAGGTGAAGGCTTAGTGAGACATGCTAATAGTGATTCAGATTAAGATAATCCATTACATCCTGTTGATCCAGATGCAAAGCGTAAGCGACAGGTTGTTAATGTTGGAGCAAAGAGTGGAAAGGGAAAGGAGAAAGAGATCAGGTTAGAGGTTGTTCCTGAACCTGCTAAGAAGAAGAGTACACCGAGAAGAAACAAGACAATGGCTAAGAAGGGATTGCATATTGTTGATGAAGCGTCGATTGATTCTGAAGAGACACAAGAAGATGAACACTGGGATTCTGAAACTGAAACGTTGAAGACTACCACGCCCAAGGCCATTGTGGCTGGTGAGTCTGTTAGTTTGAACAGATCTGTTGAAGAGCAGAGAATGAAAAGCCCTATTCGTTTGGACGAAGAGGATGAAGATTTAGGTCTGGGAACAGGAGACTTTCCAAGTTCGCCAATTCAGGGGGAGAAACCGAAGAAGCCCCAATACAAGAAGAAAGAAAAGGTTGTGAGACCTGCAGAAAAGAGAGCTAGAGAGATAGAGACACTGATAGCAGGAAAGAAGTTACCACCTGCTACTAGCTCAAAATCTCCAGTTGCTGCTCCAGCCTCAAAGAAGCAAAAAACCAATACAACTTCAGGTACTGAACAGGAAGCTGATTTACCTGTTGATGCATTCAATGAAGCTCTAGATAATGTACTGAAGAAGATAAAGAAGGGTAAACTGCCAGAGGTAGCTGAAGTCTCCAAGAAAAAGGTTACAGTGGATAGTGATGTGATGGATACTGTTAACCGGAGACTTACTGAAATGATGAATCTAATAAACAAGCAGCAGACTGAGATTGCCCAACTGAGACAAAACGACTCAAAGATGCTTTATGTAGTTGTTTCAACACATGAGAATAATGAAGAGTTGAAACAGAAGATCAAAAAGTTGCAGAAGGATAATAAAAAGTTGTTGAAACATGAGCAGAGAAACACCAGACGAATTATCGCTTTGAAAGATGAAAACAAGAAGCTGAAAGAGAGTAACAAAAACATGGATAATCTGATCAAGGATTTATACTCCCGAGCTCCTCAGCTGAAAGAAGGTGAAGAAGATAAAGAGTTAGAAGAGGAGCAAGTTGATTTTGAACTATCTGATGAGGATGAGGAGGATGATGCAGATCTTGATGAAGATGCTGGTAAAGCTCCTAAGAAGAAGAAGGATGATGATGATGATGGTTCAAATGATGGTTCTGGTGAAGATAACAGCTCTGCATCTGATGATGATGATGACAATGATGATGATGATACAGATAGATACAAGTATGAGAAGAGAGAATCTAGAAAAGGTGAAGAATCTAGTTCGAAAGCCCCTGGAGGATCAGTAAATGATGATACGATCTTTTGGAATGAAAAGCTGAAGTCTATGTCAGAAGAAGACAGACAAATGTATCGCCAGATGCTCACTGATAGAGTCTGGACGATTGACATGACCAGCAGATTTTCTGAGATCTTTGAATCTCGTGACAGGGTGTTTGAACTAGAATACAATGATCCAGATTTGGAAGACGGTGAAGTCTCGGCGGCGATGGCAAAAGAGATTTTTGAAGGTCTGGCGAAACAGGTTGGCAAAACTGTTGAAGAATTGTTAGCTGATAACCAGATTCCTGATCTAACTGAAAAGGAAGCTGGAGATCATTCTGATGATCGTGATATACCTGGTTTCGAGGACATAGAAGTTGAAGATGTGACGAGTGAAGAGTATCCATAATATTTCAAAAGAGACAAGAATTCTGGATTTACTGCTTTCACTGATGAGTTGTTAAAGGAAGCCGAGAGACGTGCCAGAGAGAAAAGTGATATGTTTGTTGATGAGATTTTCAGAGGACATGAGAAACCGTTTATCAGACAATCCGATAGCTTGAAAGAGTTATTGAGGGAGTTAAAAGAGAAAGAGGCGAATCGTCCTAAACCTGAGATTCAGGGTAGCTTTTATAAATTTCACAACGACATGTTCAAAGGAAAAGCGTTGGGATGGAAGTTTATAAAGCAACTGAAATGTGTAGCAGTGAAGTGGGAGAAGGGGATCCTATACTTTGATAGATTCCATGATTTGAAGACTCTCCCATATTGGGCAATTCGTGACATTTGTCGACACAAGATGACCGGTACGACAAATGGTCAGATTGCATACTTTGCTGAGAAGATGGCTAGGGAGAGCAGGACGAAGTGGAACCTCTTTGAACCTCAATATCCAAAAAGGATTGTTCATAAGAAGACTATTGACGATATAACTGGTTTGCCCAAGGTGACCTTAAAGTATAAACCACCAAAAGTGTTGAGGCACATTCCATTGCTGCAGATTCCTCAACATTTCGCCAAAGACTTTATCTGGTGGTACTACGACTGGAAGATTGCAGAAGCTGTTATAGTTCTGAAGGATGGAGATAAAAGTTTCAAGAAAATACACATTTTTGATCCCATGTGGTTAGTAAATTGCTCACATGAGGATATCATAATGTTGTATTACAATCCTATCTTCAGCGATTTTAAGGATGCTGAACAGGCTAGTAAATACCAGCGAGTGGTATTTCTGTGTTTTGCTCATGATATCAACGCCGGATGCGACTATGACAAAAAGCTTGGCAAGTTTGTTAAAGTTCAAGAGATTCCTGAAGAGAAAAAGAAAAATCCGAAGCAAGTGTTTGAGAAGGTGATGACATTGGAACAGAAAAAACTTTTGAGGATCAAGCTGATGAAAAAAAGAATGGATGAGGAACGAAGAGTTAAACAATCCAAGCAATAGTCGAAGGGGAGTTTGTAGATGCATTTATGCGACTAATGCTTTAGATTTACAATAAACATATGTTAATAAGTTTTGTCGAGTGGGCAAAGGAGGTTTTATGTGGGCGAAGGAATGTTTTCAAGGGTGCGAAGGAAGATAAATCATACGAAGGAGAGACAGGAGGCGAAGGAAGATTTTGTTAGTTATGTATTGCTTCATTCGACCAGGCTGTTTGGTCGAATGTGCACGTTCGCACTAACACTGTGGGCGAACGTGCAGCCTATAAATAGGTCAAGCTGATTTTTGAATGAAGTTTAAGTCATTATTATTCCCTCCAAGTTCAGTGTGTCTCTCTAATGTTTTGTTAAACTTAATTCACGTTGTTTCTTTCATGTTTTGATCAAATTAACGTGTAATTGAGAATTGATTATTAATGAGAAAAGCTTTGAATGATGATTTACTTGTTTTGATCTGATTGATTATCATTTTGTGATTGGTTTAGGGTTTCCGCACCTAAATCAAACTTGTTTGATCATTTCTTTGTTGATTTGTCGATCCTTTCATCACATACAGTGTTGTCATGATAATTTTTGACATTTACATACAATGGTTTTAGTATTAAACAATTAACTAATGTTTAACGGATTTGGTTGTTAAATGAAAGTTCCCGATTTGTTTTAGTTAATGCTCGTGTCACCTTTTGTGCTTGGAAATCTTTCGAAGTCGCAACTCACATTTCCGCCTTGGCGGGGTGTGACAAGCTGGTAGCACTTGTCTGTTTCATGGTCTATATCTTGGTGATAAGCACAGTATTTGTTGGGGTCTAAGCCCTCTCTCCTCTTGATGACTTTTGGTTCAGAAAAGTCAACATTTTCAGTGGCCAAAACTTGCCCTGGCGTCTTTGTAAAGGGCGTCCAGGAGTTGTGGCTTCGCCTTCCTGACCTGTGATCGGACGACGTGTTACCTTTATATTCTTGAACTTCTGCGGGCTTGGTGTCCGTCTGGGTGGCTCCTTGAAGCCTGTTCCAGACGGAACCTCTACCCTTTCTGTCATGTTTGTTCTTTCTGTTGCGCACAGCCTGGGCTTGTACGTCTGTGTACTGCGGGGCTTGCCCCCTGTTCCAGACTGACAGCTCTCTTTCTATTTTTGCGTAGGTTTTTAGCGCCTCGCATGATCTCTTCCCGTGTATTTGGCATTCCTTTGCAGCCCCCCAAGGTGCGGATTAGTGGGTCGCACCGCACTCCTTGTTTTAAGGCTGCCTTCATGAGCTCGAAGCCAATGGGCCCAATTTGGAGGGCTTCTCGGTTGAACCTTGTAATGTAATCCTCAATTGACTCGCTGTCACGTCTCCTCACTTGTAGGATATCCGTGAAGTCACGCTCTATCCTTCGGTTTTGACTGAAATGATCAGAGAACTTGTCGGTGAGTTCTTTTAGGTTGTCTATCCTGCCGTTGGGCAGGTGTCAAACCATGCTCGCGCAGCACCCGTAAGTGCCTGCGCAAACATGTGGCACCATGCTGCCAAGGTCCACCCTACGCACTTCCCTGCCACTTCAAAGCTTAGTAGGTGGTCATCAGGGTTGCCTGTGCCGTCAAACTTTCCCAAGTTGCTCGGAATCTTGGTTCTTGGTGGTAGTGGAGAGAGTGCAATTCGCGGGGTGAATTTGGATTTTTCACTGAAAGATGGAAGATAGCATGGCTGTGTGAGGTCGTCTTCACCGGTCAGTAAGTGTCCTCGATCAACAGTGTTGGTCAAGGGCTGGCTGATGTAACACCCCAACCGATGGCGGAAACATCGGGATGTCACGTGTTGATAATTGTTCAGTAGCTCATGGTGAATAATAAATTTCATTAAATGAATTAAGTAAGTTACATAAAATTGTTCTACAAGAATTCGTACATCAAAATGAATAATATTATGTACACATCTTGAAGCATTAACTCAAATCTTCAAGCAAGTAGAACCTGAAACATGTTAAGTTTGAAAATATTTTGGGTCAACAAAAGTTGGTGAAAATACATAGGTTTTCGAGCATAATTGATAATAATAGTTTGTACAACAATCATAGTTGTATAATGATAGAGTATGAGTCCGACATGTAACAATGCGTCTTTGTACAATCAAACCTTGTGTCGACTGAGGACTAACTCGCAAGTTAGTTAAATGTTGTTACTGTTATCGATCATCCCTGAATTTATGCGGGGGGATGGGTTTGTCAGACCTATAGCGCTATAATCTAAACAGGCGGCTTGATCAATGTTAATGATTGTACTGTGTCTTTTTGTTACAGTCAAATGATAGAATGAGTAAATGATAGTGTAATTGAATCACAAGTTTCAGCAATGTAAGAATGAGTAAATGATAGTATATAAAATGCTTAAACATGTTTCACCCCAAAATGTAAAACAGAAAAAGGGGCTATGTAAACTCACCTTAGGTGCATAATGAGTTCGTGCGTTTTATTGAGCGTGCAAACACTTAGTAATAATGCCTTGGAAAACTCGAAACTAGCTAGAGGAGATAATGACGGATGAAAACTTTAGTATATGGGAGATGGGATAATAATGTTTTATTTTTTTTGAATGGTGTAAAGAGTTGAATGGTAGGCTAGTGTATTTATAGTGTAAAATTTGGAGTTGTAATTAGGGACTACTTTGACTAGGCTAGAATTTAGGAACAACTTTGACTTGACTAGAAGACCATATTTACTAACACTTTGACTTGACTAGGAGACCATATTTACTAACACTTTGACTTGACTTGACTAGGAGACTACGTTTGACTTTTTAGGTTTGACTAAAGGACCTTGAAAGGGTTTAAGTTTAATTGGTTTTAATTAACATCACAAAACACCAAATGGTGTAGTGGTTTGTGTAGTGTGGTTAAGGTTTAGCCCGCCAGGGACTCGGGTTCGAATCCTGGCACAGGCAAACATTTTTTTTAACGTTTTTAAATCAAAATTTAATACAATCCAATTTAATATTGATTATACGTCATTATTTAAACAAAAAAATTAACAAAATGGATGGTAAAGATACTGTAAACATGAATCGGATGAATAAACGATGGAGTTCTCTATATATATATACAAAGAAAATTTGTGTGATGTTACAGTCTCCCCTACTTTTAGGAACTTCGTCCCGAAGTTATTAAAAACACAGGGTTGAGGGTGATTGGAACAACTGTTGTTTGGAAAATTTGGGGTTAAGGCACGACATGAATTTTGTAGGTAATAGAAATAAATTGTTTCGAATAATTTGGATAAGAGGATTGATGTGTGTGAGTTTTAAGGGTTGGATTAGGTTCGTCTGAAGTAGCAAGGAGCGTAAGAATCTAGCAAAATACTAAACTTAAGTTTTAGGAATCTTAAAAGTAATGCATGAGTTGATTGACTATAGAAAGACTAAATGAACTAACAAAACCTTATTAGAACTTCACACTACCTTAACGTACCTGTAAATTCATGATTACGTTCCGGACCGCAATCACCAATTTACCTTACATTAGGGTTTTGTGTCCTTCTATGACTCTAAACACAAATGTATGTAATGCAAAATAACCTTGTGATTGAATCGTATACAATGTATCCAAAAATAAGTCCAACTGTTGAGCAGGAAAAAGACCTCTACCAGTCAGTGAGTAAGAACCTCTACCGATTGTTGAGCAGGTGCGATAGCCTCTACCAGTCGTTGAGCAGGTTGTAGGGCCTCTACCGACTGTTGAGCAGGCATGATGACCTCTACCAATCATTGAGTAGGTTATTTGGTACTCTACTAACTGTTGAGCAAGTACTTCATCCCCTATCAGTTGTTTGATTAAGTGTACCAATTATTACACACATAAATTGCAAATTGATAATATGTACATGTAAGCAATCAAGTATCAAGTATAGCATACGAGTTGTAATAGATTTGCCCTAGACAAGGTTAATGACCCTAGGTGTGTCTATAGCAAATAGTCTATATTCCATGAATTCTAGTTTCAAATGTTCAAATATGGTAGATAGTCGAATCCTCATGTATAATTAAGGATTATGTTTGATGCAACACACAATCAAGTTTCAATAGTTTGGTTATCATGGGTAACTAGCTCATGTGTGAGAAGGTGAAGGATATGAATTTAGTTCTTGAGAGGATGATGAAAAATCTTGAAGCAGAATCAAGGTTGTGAGAGATAGTGAATGTGAAGATAGTTGATAAAGAGTTTATTTTATAGTAAGGAGATTATGTAGCAATGTAAATTTTGGGGTTTGGATCAAAGGTTATAATCAAATGTATAAGAAAACATGATTGTGGTATATGCCAAATATTGTAAAAATTTGAACAAGTTGAAAATGAGTGAGTGTCGATGGAGAATTTAGAGACTAGATATTATTCCTATGGATAAAAAAAATCTTATTTTCAAAATTGGTTTTATACATAAAGCAAAAGTTGTTAAATAGTACAAGCTAAGTGAGCTTTTGATTAAAATATTCCCGTTAGTTGGAGATTTCAAACATGACATTAGGTTTTGAAGATCAAGGTTCTATTAAGTGATTTTTAATAGTTTAAAGCATTATATAGAAAATTGTTTGTTACGTCAATAAATAAACAATTGAATTTAAGTTCGAGGACATCTTTTGACAAAAAATATGTACTTTGTAAAGTTACTAGGTAATGAAAATACAACAAGATTTAGAAATCTTTAGTTTGTGCTAAGGTATGAGGTTATAGTTTTTAAAAATAAGTAACATGTGGAGAAATGAAATAATATGATTTCGGTAGGGTGTTGAATATTTAAAAAGTGGCTAAGATGGTAAGGTGAAGTGTGATTGTGAAATCCATAGATGGTTATGAAATGAGATTGATTTAAGCTGTAAAATTTTGAGATTTTAGAGCTTAGTTTAAGGAAAGTGAGTGTAATCATTTATCCATTAATTAAAACGAATAAACGAAAACGTTGACTTATCAAAACTTCTAGATTCTAATAACATAGTGAAGACATGCTTTAGCCTATAAGTGAACACTCATCCCGAGAATTCCCAGGTAGGCATCCGGGTCCCTCGTCTGATTGGGATATATGCGCAATGCCAGCCTAGACAGAAGACTCAAAATACAGGCGTTCACCCTTCCAGATTGCACGTGTTCGTTATTAAAATTCTAGAACTTCGACGAGATCTCAAGGTGGTTCAGGCTAAACCTGAGGATTTTTCCTATTAGTCTAAGAGTAGATCTTGTGATGGAGAACAATCTTCTTGTAGGGACTAAAGTAGGGATAAGAAGTAGGAGGGAGATAGAGAATAGAAACAAGTAGGGTTGCAAGTAAAAGGAGCAAGTACTGATTATAATCCTATGGTTATAGACTAGATTATTTTTCTAATAACCTAATTCCCTATAACCATGGCTCTGATACCAATCTGTAACACCCCAACCGATGGCGGAAACATCGGGATGTCACGTGTTGATGATTGTTCAGTAGCTCATGGTGAATAATAAATTTCATTAAATGAATTAAGTAAGTTACATAAAATTGTTCTACAAGAATTTGTACATCAAAATGAATAATACTATGTACACATCTTCAAGCATTAACTCAAATCTTCAAGCAAGTAGAACCTGAAACATGTTAAGTTTGAAAATATTTTGGGTCAACAAAAGTTGGTGAGAATACATAGGTTTTCGAGCATAATTGATAATAATAGTTTGTACAACAATCACAGTTGTATAATGATAGAGTATGAGTCCGACATGTAACAATGCGCCTTTGTACAATCAAACCTTGTGTCGACTGAGGACTAACTCGCAAGTTAGTTAAATGTTGTTACTGTTATCGACCATCCCTGAATTTATGCGGGGGGATGGGTTTGTCAGACCTATAGCGCTATAATCTAAACAGGCGGCTTGACCGATGTTAATGATTGTACTGTGTCTTTTTGTTACAGTCAAATGATAGAATGAGTAAATGATAGTGTAATTGAATCACAAGTTTCAGCAATGTAAGAATGAGTAAATGATAGTATATAAAATGTTTAAACATGTTTCACCCCAAAATGTAAAACAGAAAAAAGGGCTATGTAAACTCACCTTAGGTGCATAATGAGTTCGTGCGTTTTATTGAGCGTGCAAACACTTAGTAATAATGCCTTGGAAAACTCGAAACTAGCTAGAGGAGATAATGACGGATGAAAACTTTAGTATATGGAAGATGTGATAATAATGTTTTTTTTTTTGAATGGTGTAAAGGGTTGAATGGTAGGCTAGTGTATTTATAGTGTAAAATTTGTAGTTGTAATTAGGGACTACTTTGACTAGGCTAGAATTTAGGAACAACTTTGACTTGGCTAGAAGACCATATTTACTAACACTTTGACTTGACTAGGAGACCATATTTACTAACACTTTGACTTGACTTGACTAGGAGACTACGTTTGACTTTTCAGGTTTGACTAAGGGACCTTGAAAGGGTTTAAGTTTAATTGGTTTTAATTAACATCACAAAACACCAAATGGTGTAGTGGTTTGTGTGGTGTGGTTAAGGTTTAGCCCGCCAGGGACTCGGGTTCGAATCCTGGCACAGGCAAACATTTTTTTAACGTTTTTAAATCAAAATTTAATACAATCCAATTTAATATTGATTATACGTCATTATTTAAACAAAAAAATTAACAAAATGGATGGTAAAGATACTGTAAACATGAATCGGATGAATAAACGAGGGAGTTCTCTATATACATATAAAGAAAATTTGTGTGATGTTACAGCTGATGTCACGGTGAAAATGACTTTGTGACGCATCGGAGTCCTCCCTCCAGGTAGGGTCAGTGACGTGGTTGCTCCGGCCATTATGTCCTGCGGCTCTGGATGGCCCTTCAGACACAGTGATGGGCCTTCATTTGCTGAAGGAGAACGCGCGGGTTGTTTCTCTGAGCTGTTGCTCTTTAAGTTTTTGCATGTAAGCACATTTCAGAGCTTCCTTTTGCTGGGCATACCATACCTCCAGACTAACCATCGGCGTTGCATGACCAGTTGGGGAAGTCTGGTTGTTATCTGTAGCAAAGTGAAAAGACGGGATTTGCCTAGTCCCTGAGGACGGAGTGGTATTATGACCGGCATCTGTGATGTTTAGTTGCCCTTCTTGGGTGTCACCAAGCCGGTCGATGCTTGCCTGAGCAGCGCCGTTGCTTGAGTTACCCCAGTGAAAGAAGGTGGCAGAGGTAAAGAACTCATAGCTGGCTTTTTAGAAAGATAGAAGTTTTTTAAAGATTGTTGTTCTAACACGCTCAAATTACGGATGGCGCCAATGAAGAAACACGGATATAACAATCTATAATAAGAGCACAATAAAAGAGATACTTCTTATTGATGATTGCTGAACAGTACAGAGACTCAGACACAGATTGTTACAGCGTTTCGAATATATGTTAGTGTATCTCATATCAATATTACTTAAAAATAAAAAGTTAAAAACCCTAATGAACTATCGAACACAAACAAACATAAACAAACAAGTAATCAGACGTTCATGAACATAAATGAACGAACGCGACCTTTGTTCATATTTGTTTGTTTAACTAGACGAACAATTTTTTTTTTTTTTTGTGTTTGTTCATTTATTTAAGAAACACAAAAAAACTTCCCGTCGAACATTTCACGAACTATTCGTTGAACGTTTGTTTTGTTTACAGGCCCATATAGAATCTAATTTCACGTAATTATCATGATTAAAATTGAAAACAAAAATGATTGCGTTAAATGACATAAAAAGGGTGCTCTGGTTAGCCTAACTTTAACTCTAGAAAAACTTCAGTCACTATATTTTAAAGTTTTAAAACTCATACAAGTATAGCTGAGATAAGATTATTCATTGTGGTAACATAAATTATTATCTTTCATCGCCGTTATATGAAATTTGTTCAAAAATATAATTATCCCGTGTGTTTATTTAGTTTGGGTGAGTTCTATTTTTATATAAAAGTTGATTATCTTCTAGGGGCATTTAGGAAAAAGTGATAAAATTTAGAAAATTGTAAAGAAACCATTGGTATACCATCTTAACTTTGGACAATTTGAACATATTTTCCCATGACTCCTCCTTTATAATATACTAGTATGGATCAGATATTTAACTTGTTTTTTATCGAATAACTTTTTTTCATAGATTGTTTTTAAAACCTTTAAATTCACAATCACAATTAGTTTTTTTTAATCAAAATTACGATATTAATTTTATTGAAGACGAAATTACCTATATGTTAGTTTACAAAGTTTTATGAATAGTGCTCTAACCCGGTTGTATGTATTGGTTATAACTGTTGTTTATGAACAACATTGCAAAGTTTCATACAGACCAGTTGGTTGATTCCTTCCACTCATAGAGCTGGGACCCGGGTTCTAGCCCATTGACTCTCATGCCTGCTTTTAATTTTTTTTTTACCACCTCATTCCCACCCTTTTTACACCTGCTCATACCTTGGTTAGGCACGTGTAACCTGAGTCATACTTTTTAATCAAGTAAAAAGTAAAAACCTTCTCTCAATGGTAAGCTGGGCTCCTGCACACATCTCACCCTGTTTTCTCTCCACGTCTCCTATGGTTTTATTCCAGGTGCTTTTTTTTCCTATCTCCATCGGTTTCTTCCTTGTGTGCTCTGTGCATCTGTGTTGCTCTTTATTAACTTATGGTGGACTTGGATTCATAGATTGTCAGGATGGAAACTTTGTTGTAAATTCTTTCAAGATTTTTATAAATATTGCACTGCCCACAAGGCTACAATACAATGGCCTCGGATTTGCCTTTTTCATTGCATGTCATGAAAAAACAAAAAATTAAGCTATGGTTCTTTGAAAAAAAGTCAACCTACATATAAAAGTAGTCAGATTAGATGTTTGGGGGGTTTAGTTTTTTGGGCGCGCCAGTTGTTCGGCTAAATGCCTCAAAGGCTTTGTTGAGTTGTCATGTTTCTTGAGACCTAACACCCTCCTCTTTTTTCCCCAGGTTTCTCTGCAACAGTGTTGGATGCAGGTATGTGTTCTGTTTAATTTAGTTTTTTTTTTTTGGTACGGTAGACCATGTTGCAAAAACAAATGCAAATGTGCTGTTCATTCATTATTTGCCTTCATTATCGGTTTGGTTTCTACAATGTGGTTGTTGATAGTTGTTCCTTGAACCTGGACTGTTTAGGTTTTAGAGTGTTTGTGTTGGTGGTTCGCGCCATCGGTTAGGTTATTGCTGGGGGAATGCGACCGGTGACTGGTTTGTTTTTGTTTTTTTTTTTTTTTTTTGAGAGGTTGTTGTGGATGTTCGCATTATACTGTTCAATGAAATTTGTTTGCTGGTTTAAAAATGGCCTTTTGTTTGCTTTGTATATACACGCCTAATTTGTTGAATATGATGTTTTATAATTATCTTTATTTTATCGTGTGTGTCTGCTTGCATTATTTGCCTTCGTAATCGCTTAGGTCGCTGCAATGTGGTTGTTTATAGTCGTTCCTTGAACCTGGGTTGTTTAGTTTTTAGCGTGTTTGTGCTGGTGGTTTGTGCCATCGGTTAGGTAATTAGTAGGGGAATGCGAGCTGTGTCTGCTTTGTTTGTTACAGTTATTGCTGAAAGCTTGCTGTCGATGTCTGCGTTATGCTGCTGAATTAAATTGTTTTGTTTGTTAAAAAACCGGCCTTTTTATACGCACCTAATTTGTTGACTATGATGTTGTTACCGTTACAAATTATTTAGTGCGCCATGGTTTTATACTTATCTTTGTTTTATTGCATGTGTCTGGTTGCATATGCTGTTGCGGATTCCATATTCTTATTAGTAGGTGATATGAGTGTCCATGAAATAGTAATACGCAGCTGCAACTTTCATCCTTTTACATTCTGTTAGTATGCATCACCTATGTGTTCTTGCAGGTTACACACTTGTGTTACTAATTTAATTACATCAGTATGCACATGATAGTAATACATGGTTGTTTGCCAAGCCTGATCCTCGTACCCTCATACAGAAAATAGCTGCAAAACCAATCCAGTTTACAATACGAGCAGTGAAGGACGATCGCACGGCTTTAACAACCTATTCAGTAAACAATGTTGTGCGCCTGCAGCCCGACCAAAACGCGGAGACCAGCTCCAGCAGCATTCAGAGTTCTGCAACACCAGCACCACAAACTCCTGCCAACCCCTCTGTTAATGAAAAAAAAGGACGTTGCCGCAAGGCGCGAGCTGTTTGATGATGAAGGTACACACCAGTTTCTGGAACTCTATTATCACAACACATTAGCTACTAATATGGTCTTTTCTATTCACAAGGGACAAAAATCCAGCCAAAAGGCCAGCAACTGACATCTAAACCAGCTGCAGCGAACAACCAACGACGTTACCTAACTTTTGCAACTTTTGTTTTATTTGCGTGTTAATCGGCTAACGCTTTTAGGTGCTCTTTTGGAAACAGCATGCGCTTACGTACTGCCTCTACCTTTTGCGCCCCACCCATTGTGTTTATAACACGTTTTGGACCTCTAGCACAGCAGCTTGCTGATATATACCTGTATTTATAACACGTAGCAGCTTACTGTATCACTGCTTTTTGGTGAACTTGCAATCTGATATACAACTGTTTATTAGCCCTTATTATTTGTTCAGTTTGCTCATTAACATGCTCGAAGGTTGCGCAACGCGCAACACAGTATCCACCTAGTTGTATTGAAAATAAAGGTTTTTTTATATCGTAAACAACGTTATCCTGTGCCTAGATTGGTAACTTCAACCGAATACTCGACAATGATTAAGAGTAGATTGTTTTTTACATTTATGTTTATCCGCACGAGTTTGGATTGGTAACTTCTATGGATTTATAATTACGTACTTCGAGTACCCGGTGACGTTAAATAATAGATATATATGTTACATTTATATTTGGTATCATATACGGTTTTCACACGTGCTTGGATCAGTAACTTCGACTAACTATTATGCAATTCGATTACCCGAGGACGATGAAAAGTATGTATATTTCTTTTTACATTTATGTTTTAGTAAATATAGTATCTTTTAATTTTCTTTCCATTTATATATGTTTACATTTGAATATGTAAGACAGTATACATATTTCCAGGTTTGTCGTGCAGATGAAAAGCCTCATATTGGTAATAATATGTCATATTACATGTGTAAATATATAAAATCTATCTGGCATCATGCAGGCTAACAAGTAGTTATATACATTTTGATTTTTGATGCGATTTACAAAGTGCCTAATTTGCTATATTTGTTTCATACACATTACAAACCGTGCCTAATTTTCTAATGGTTGTAATTTGTAGCATTCGAGAGAGTGTCTAATTGAGATTAAGGCAAGAGTTTGTTGTTCAAACTTACTAGACTGATAACCACGGGGTGGACCTACAAGAGGTTGAGAGGTAGCCCGTGCAACTAGTGGCCGAACTCAAAAAATACAAAATTTTGGATAAAACCGGGAAATTTATACTCTTGAGTCAATAATCGGTAGGGGACAGGGTACCCCCTAGCCCTTACTAAGCTTCGTCCCTGCGTGCAACCCCTCAACTTTTTTGCGAACTACATTTTTAGTGCAAAAATAATTTTGTTTTTTTTTTGTTTTATGTATCGGCTACTTTGAAAAAAAAAATTAGTCAACGCTACCCCTTTTAAATTCGCCAATTGTGATAACTAAAGCATACATCTAATAACTCATAAAAGGAGACATTTGCATCATACATTATACCTCTTAGCTAGAGATCATTTGGGTGTAGAAAGATAACTTAATTGCGCATTGCTCTTTTTACTTTTCCGATCAAGGGTTTTTACTTTTTAGTATTGCAATCTAATATTTTAAAGGCTTTGTAAATCCTTAAAAAAACTACCTATGCTTTAGTAGATGCACAAGTAGCATTTTTTTTACAAACATGTTCGAGTTGAAACCATAGTTACCTAAATCGCTCAAGTAATCACGAATTTCGCATTGGTATGAACTGTACCAAATCGGAATTCGCAATCGTACCGATCACTCATGGTACGTCACTCCGATTGTGATGGTTCGTTGTTCCATATGAACAAGAAATTGTGATCCAATTGTGATGGTACGTCGCTACAATTAGACCTAAAATTGCGAATCCAATCGATCGAAGGGTTTTTGAAAGTGAGAGTTGTTCTAGGAAACCAAGAAGAAGAAGGAATAGTAGGCTGTGAAGAAGAAGAAACATGAACAACTTACCAGGAAGAAAAAGAAGAAGAGCGGCTGTTTTTAACTTTTGTGTTTAGTCATTTTAGGGTTAGATAAGTTTAGGAATTTAAACATTTAGCCTTTATCTTTCAATAATTTACATCTAGACCCTAAACTTTTAAACTTTTACATAAAAAAGGTAAAATTAGTTTATGTATTTATAAAATTAGTTTATAAATAGCTATTTAAAAAAAAAAAAATCTACATCGTACAAGACTCCATGGTACACCGTACTGGATCGTACCGAAATGAGCATACCCCCTCCGTACCGAATTCGTCCATCCTAGCGAATTGCGTATTCGTATCGCGTTCCCGTACCAAAGCGAACCGCGATTTAGGTAACTATGGTTTAAACAAAGCCGGTAAAAGAAAGCGAAAACCCGGTTTTTGGTGTAATCGATTCAGTATTCACCCTGCTCATAAAGAGTAAATGATTAGATATGACGTAATGACTACTTCAATTCGGGTTGGACTGCGAAATCGCTTTCAAGGCAACCCTAAGGTTTAGGTCGACTCCAAACCAGGTTCCCTTAAATCGGCATAAAAAGGTTTCTAACACATTTTTCTTACACAACTCTACGCCCTAAACCTAACCCGTTTTGACAAACCCATACTTTGTTATTGCTAACAAAAGTTTTAGATCCGTCACTACATACCAAAAACAACCTGGTCAAAGTCAAGTGTAGGCCACGCATCTCTCATGCGCGTAAGAATACTAAAACAGAATAGATGTAGAGCCCCACCAAGACATTTCCTACCAAACCAAAGAAAATGCATAATGCCAAACCTTCTTCTCCTTCCTTTCTTCTTCTTCTACTTCTTCCAACTCCTTCACACCATTCTCTCTCTCTCTCTCTCTACAATTTCCCCACACTTTCTCTCTCTAAACTTATTCACCCCTCAATGGACAACAACCATTCACCTCCACCTCTAGACTCCAAACCCACCACCCACCCATCACCTCCCCCCACTCCCATCACCCGACCCGACCCGACCCACCAATACCCAACCACCTTCGTTCAAGCCAACCCCACTTCCTTCAAAAACATCGTCCAAATGCTAACCGGATCCTCCGACACCGCCAAACTCACCGCCTCAACCCGACCCGACAACCCGACCCGCAACCCAATCCCCCCTATCAAAACCTGCCCCAACAAAAAACCCTCTAAACTCTACGAACGCAGAAACACCATGAAGAATTTCAAGATCAGCCCATTAACACCCGGGTTCTCATCCGGGTATTCGGACTCTCCCCGGAGACCCGCTACGCCGGAGATTCTCTCTCCCGGTATGCTTAACTTTCCGTCGTTGGTTATTAGTCCGGTGACGCCATTAATACCGGACCTTTTTAACCGGTATCCGGTTACCGGAGATGGTTGTTTGAACGTTGAAGAAGAAGATAAAGCGATTGCGAAGAAGGGTTTTTATTTGCATCCGTCGCCGGCGAGTACTCGGGAAGAGAATCGGAGCCCCGATTGTTGCCGTTGTTTCCGGTGACGTCACCTAGGGTTTCAGGCTCTTCTTGAATATTATTATTGTTATTATTTTTTGTTTCATTTAATTTGTGATGTAAGTCATGTAATAGGTTTATGTTAGTTGGTCAAAGGTGTATGAAGGGGAAGAGATGATGGAGTGATGGACCAAAAGGTAGAAATTGACCAACAATTATTAGAAAGTATTAAGTTTAATGCACAATGTACAAGTCATTGTTGTGATTATTGTAGTGTTGTTTACTTGTTTGAAACTATAAAGACAAATGACAATGCAATGCACCATTTAAAGATAGCTTTTCTCTACAAGTTTGTGTCATGTTGTTAATTTTAAGGGGAATGTGGTAGTCCACCTAAAGTTGTCGAGCCCCATCCGACTTCAATTTATCATTTCAAAATCATGTTCAAAGTGTGATTGCTGACCAGTGAAGTTTTTTAGGGTAGCCGAGGGGTGACAACAGTGTTACCGGGCGACACTCTAGCCGTGTTCCCCTTGCCGTGGAGTGCCCCGACCCCGCTAAGTTATGGTTTAAAAAATGTTTGGTTTTAATGTCATGTACATTGCATTTCGTCGGTTAAACGAATGATATATTTCAATTACAACAACAAGTCGATTCGAGTTTGGTATGGGAATCATGTAGTGGGTACTTCTTTTCAACGTATCTAAACATACTCACTTGCTTTTTGACCTTAAAACACATAAAGGAGACCAAAGCATAATGAATAAAGACATGAGAAACTGAAATGGTAGGGGAAAGTGGGAAATTGTGATAATGAAAGACAAGAAAGAAGTGGTGCAACTCATGAGTGATTGACATGGACCATACGACTCATCTTCGTGAGATAGTGGTCCTTGTGAATTAAGAAAACAATTATTTTTCAAAATTCTTAAAAAGATTATGAAAGTAAATATTTCTTTTCAATGCCTATGTGTAATATTTCAATCGTTTACAATGTTTTTAGAACAGGATCGAATGTCGAACCAGGCGCCCAACAGGGTCACCGGTCCGCCCAGTCAACAAGCCAATATGAAACAAGAAAATTCTATACATTTCCAGTCTGACTGGTCGGTTCTTCAATTCGACACCGAGTCAATGCTTGACCGGTCCAATCCGCTGACCTGAACGGCCCAGGTCCGAGTTTAACAACAGTGATTGTTTAGCCATGAGATACGCAACGGAAAGTTGCATATATACCTTAACTCGTGTATCAAATTATTTTCCATTATTAATTATCAAAACTACTATAAAACCAGACAGCACATTGCGTATAGATTCACGTATGTATTGTTATTTCAATACATGTTCATGTATGTATTATTATTCGTATATTGAAAGAAAATAATTAAGGTTTAAGCAAGTACAATTAGACGTACAAGCAAAATGACTCAAGTAAGTATTGTTATATTCTTGAAATCGTCTGACATAACAATAGAGATATAAGAAAGTAAAGAAATACACTAATAACTAGTTTTGTGATTTTTTTCAATTTCTTAACACTTTGAATATTTAAGAAAACTATTCAATCAATACATTCTATCCGTGGATGTGATTGGATTGGTGGTGGGTCAATAGGTTTGAAAACTTTCATGTGGTATGTTTGGGCCATCCTTAACTTTGCCAATCATAAGTCTCTATCATGATTAGTTGTTGAATTCAATATGGTTGGTACTTATTATTTGACCATAAATGTCAACATGGTAGTTTATGTTGATATTGACACTCTATCGTGTAACGTCGATCTCTAATCCATAATTTGTACAAGTTTATATTATAATTATATGTTAACACTGTCTGTTGTGGTGCGCGACCGAGCTTGCGAGCCACGTGGATAGCCGAAACCACAACGCCTACACGTGAATGACTGCGTGAGTGAGCGGAGGAGACCCAGGTCGCGTGGGCTAGCTAGAGAAATCAGGGTTGTTTGTGTGTGTATTGTGGTTTGTTTGTTTCTTTCTTTTTTTTTTTTTTTTTTTTTTTTTTTTGGATGATGAAAATGATGAAGGAGATGAAGGGGATGAAGATGAGTTGCAGAAAATGGGGATGAAGAAGATGAAGGGAATGAAGATGATGAGAGAGAGGAAGGCTTTGTTTGTTTGTGGATTTTTTTTTTATTATTTTTTTCTATCATGTATTTTTTTTTATTTAATGATGTTCTAAAAAATCTATCTATATATATAAAAGAAAATGTATATGCTGACGTGGCGTGCAATGGAGGCCTCAACCTTCCCTTGAGAGTGCCACATGGCATCATAGAGAGTTTTTGTTGTTTTTGAATTGTTTCATTTTTTAATTAAATTGAGTTATTTTAAGAAAAAATAATTTAAAAATAAATTTAAAATTTTCCCTCTCATATTTCCTCTCATAATTTTTAAACGTTTATATCTTTTATATACGGGATTTTTTAAAGAAAAAAATTACACCAAATTAACGAGCGTTTTATTATCTTTCCAACGAGTACCATAGTGCTATATAAAAAACGGAGAAAAAATTGACTATTTTTTGTGGGGTTTCGTTCATACAGGAAAAAAACACACAAAGTGTTCATGTTATCACGTAAAATTAGATTTTGTAGGGAATATGAGTTATTACTGATTAGAATACTATGAACATGCAATGATTGAGAGATTTTATGGTTAGTTAACTTGAGCCATTTGCAATAGGCTATCACGTAAAATTAGATTTTTCAACCTTGGGACCCTCCCGAGGTAATCAGCTAGTATTATGTAAAATATTTATGCTTTATTAGGGGGAAGGGGCACTCATAGTAACATATTTTTACTTCACTGATTTTAACCAATTATGCACTGTCACATCACTTCACTAATTTCATGCACTGAAACATTTTTTGCATGCAGCACTCCACTGATTCTTTTTTTATTTTTTTAATTTAAAGACAAATATAAGTTTTTTTTTAAAAAAATTCACACGGTTTTAACACCAAACCGTCAGAACGAGTTAATATCAACCGTCTCCATCCAACACACGGTCAATATATTTATTTCCATTAATATCTTTGTAATCTAACCTTCAGATTACATTTAATTTTACATTAATATGGTTGGAATATTTTACTATAAAAACCACCATATGACGGTGGTGAAAACACAATTCAAAGCTACACAAAATCAATAACATCCATACCACACAACATAAGCATGACCCGTTGGACAGAGAACGAAGAAATTGTCTTGGTTGTGTGTGTCATAGACTCACAAAGCGACCCATCCTTGCAGTGCCAACGCCGCCCATGGTTGGGTTCCAAGGACACACGGTTCTGGGACCGTGTATTGGGTGACTTCAATCAGCAGGTCGGCCCAAGCACCCGAACAATCAAGAGTCTACAAAGAAAATGGGCCGACCTAAACGTCAAGTGTGATAGATGGACAACATTGTACGAGCGCACAATGAGCCGCCACCCAGGCATTGGGGAGGAGATTGCCGTGCAGATGACCCATGCAAACTATGCGGGTCATTACCGCGACACGTTTAATCATATCTAGGCGTGGCACCTCCTGCGCGAGCTCTAAGTGTTATTTTTTATGTTTTTAATTAATGTTTAAATATTTAATGAATGATGTTTATGTTTTTTGTTATTTAATGGTGTTTTAGTTTATTTTTGTGAATTTTTAACACACACGGTTATAAAATACAAAAACTAAACAAAAGGTCTACACACGGTTATAGTAAAAAAAAAGGTATTTAATTTAATTCAAAAAAAAACCCGGTACCAGCCCGTTAGATAGAACCAGCAAAACGGTCAACGGGGCCAATACCAGCGTGGGTGACGACGGTGTTACGGTGCTGATAATGGATACCCGTGACCAATTCAGGTGGCACCCCGTCCTCCTTATATTTTGCTATTTTATTTTGTAAATGCTAACCAATGTTCCCTCTATTTCTCATGTGAAGATCACTCTTGATTTTGTTGCTCTTGTTTTTGTTATTGTGATTGTTATTATTATTATATATTGTTCTATATTTATTTCTAAAACTAATATATCTACTACACATTTTTTTACTTTATTTTAGACTTTTAGTCATGAATTTGTGTTGCGTATTTTATGTGAAATGTGTATATTATTATTATTACATGTTTTTGTTGAAATATAAAACTTCATTTGTCTATTTAATGTTTTGTATCTACAAATGCTTTTACATTTTGCATAAGATATGTTTCAGGTGACTTTGGATGATTGATTCTTGAAGTTGAGGTCGTGTGTTGCAGGGTTGTTGTGTTCATGTTCGAGATCAAAGATCGTTGCCAAGATTGTTGCTGAGATCAAGATTTTACAAGTGTTTGGGATGGTCTTGTTGTCCATTTGTTTTTATTTGGGTTGTTTGTCTATGGGCCTATCATATAATAGCCAATCTAGCGAGCCCATCTTACATGTGTGTTTCTGAGCTTGCCACGTTGGCAATCACAGTCAAACAAACACACTCTTTTACAGCCCTTGATCATCTTTCTTTCTTATAATCCTGGTCGTCCTTCTTACTCGAACCTTGCATTTGTGAGAGCAGTATATAAGCTCTGGCTTTCTCTCTCTTCCTTCACTTCTCGATCATTCTTTTGCTCTCTTTCTTTTCCTCTGTATTGTTCTCTCACATTCGTTTAGGGTTTCTGGTTCTTGAACATCTTGTTTAGAATCTTTTGATTTGTAAGTTGTGTTGACGAGTGTTGTGAGCAGTTGGTCAGAGAGATTGTGAGGTGTTAGAGAGTTTTCTGATATTTTGTATTAGTGATTTGATCAGTTGTAACAGTAGATCTTGTTCAGTAATATTCAGATTGTTTTTGATATCATGTTATTTTCACATAGTATCAAAGCTATGGGGTTCATAGTTTAGAAACTAAAATGACATCTTTTTCTAGGGATGTAAAATTTTATGAAACTATTTTTCCCTTCAAAGATAAACATGTTTTTGAGAACTTTGATGATAATCACTTGACTGAATTAAACCCATCTAACTTTTTTAATTTGTTTGAAACTGAAACATTCACTCATTCTGAAATACCCGATGATGAAGGAAGGGATAAAGGTAAGTGTGAATCAGAGACACATGGGTTTCAGTAGTCCACTTCTGGTTCTCATTCAGAAGTTGAACACCTAAGTTCACATTTGAATGAGGAAGACAAAGGTGCTGACAAGGCTAAGGATGTGAGATCTGGTGATGACAACACTGGTATTTCTGAGGGTAATGACTTAACTAGTCAAACTGTTAAATATGGATAGAGAGGGTTGTGAATTATGCAAATCTGAGTCTAGATAATAGAGTCTTTGCTAGTGTATTAAATAAGAGTTTAGAGCTTAGGAGCTTTAAAGAGGCTGCACTTGATCCAAACTGGATAAGTGCTACGAATGATGAAATTGAGGCTCTAAACAGAAATAATACATGGACTCTAGTTGATTTGCCTAAAGGTAGGAGTTTGGTTGGATGCAAGTGGTTCTATAAGATTAAATATAATTCTAATGGTCAGATTGAGAGGTTCAAGGCTAGACTTGTTGCTAAGGGTTATAGCCAAAAAGAGGGCATTGATTTTGATGAAAGTTTTTCACCTGTGGTGAAATTTGTTACCGTCAAATGTGTGATTTCTATTGCTGTGCAAAAAGGTTGGAAAATGTTCCAACTTGACATTAACAATGCCTTCTTATATGGTGACTTGAATGAGGATGTGTTTATGTCCTTGCCTGAGGGGTATTTCTCTGAAAATGAGACTAGGGTTTGTAAATTAAACAAATCTCTTTATGGTTTAAAACAAGCTCCAAGGATGTGGAATGAAAAGCTTGTCAGTGTGTTATCTGAGTTAGGTTTTTCACAAAGCAAGTGTGATTATTCCTTGTTTGTCAAACATGATCAGTCTTACACTGTAATTCTGCTTGTTTATGTTGATGATATTGTTTTAACTGGTAGTAGTGTTGATGAAATTTATAAGGTCAAACTAGGATTAAAGGATAAGTTTCTAATAAAAGACCTAGGAAAACTAAAATATTTTCTTGGTTTGGAAGTAATTTCCAATGATGAGTCAATATGCCTATCCCAAAGAAAGTATTGCATGGATTTATTAACTGAGTATGGCATGATAGGGTGCAAACTAGTTAATAGTCCTTTAGAGCCAAAGCATGTGTTGACAGCCTTGTGTAAGGATCATCCAAATGTCTTGGTTAATGTGTCTGGTTATCAACAATTGGTTGGTAAACTGATATATCTATCACATACTAGACCAGACATTTCATATGTTGTACATTATTTAAGTCAGTACACGCATAAACTAACTGATGGTTATTTAAAAATTGCATTTAGGTTGTTAAGATACTTAAACAAGGCTCCTGGTAAAGGTCTTTGGTTTAGGAAAAGTCCTAACTTTGATTTGGTTGCATACTCTGATTCTGACTGAACCAAATGTGTAGATACTAGAAAGTCTGTTACTGGCTTTTGTATTTTTTTAGGAAAATCTTTGATTTCCTGGGAAAGTAAAAAGCAATCTACCATTTCAATATCTTCTGCAGAAGTAGAGTATAGAGCCATGTGCTCTACTGCTTGTGAAATTTTGTGGTTAGTCAATGTTTTATCAGAGTTGGATATTCAGGTTTCTTTACCAATTACATTACATTGTGACAATAGTGCAACACTTTCTATTGTTGCAAATCCAGTGTTTTTTTTTTTGACAAAACAAAGCATTTTGAGCATGATATTTTCTTTTTAAGGGATCTTGTATCTAAAGGTTTTGTCAAAACTTCTAAGGTTCCTTTTGAGTTGCAAATTGCTGATATAATGACTAAAGGTCTTGGGGTAAATTAGCATGAAGAGTTTTGCAAATTGTTTAACATGTTTGACCCATTTGGACATTAAATTGATAGGGGGTGTTGAAATATAAAGCTTCATTTGTCAATTTAATGTTTTGTATCTACAAGTGCTTTTACATTTTGCATAAGATATGTTTCAGGTGGCTTTGGATGATTAATTCTTGAAGTCGAGGTCGTGTGTTGCAGGGTTGCTGTGTTCGTGTTCGAGATCAAGGATCGTTGCCATGATTGTTGCCGAGATCAAGATTTTACAAGTGTTTGGGCTGGTCTTGTTGTCCATTTGTTTTTATTTGGGTTGTTTGTCTATGGGCCTATCATATAATAGCCAATCTAGCGAGCCCATCTTACATGTGTGTTTCTGAGCTTGCCACGTTGGCAATCCCAGTCAAACAAACACACTCTTTTACAGCCCTTGATCATCTTTGTTTCTTATAATCCTGGTCGTCCTTTTACTCGAAGCTTGCATTTGTAAAAGCAGTATATAAGCTCTGGCTTTCTCTCTCTTCCTTCACTTCTCGATCATTCTTTTGCTCTTTTTCTTTTCCTCTGTATTGTTCTCTCACATTCGTTTAGGGTTTCTGGTTCTTAAACATCTTGTTCAGAATCTTTTGATTTGTAAGCTGTGTTGACGAGTGTTATGATCAGTTGGTCAGAGAGATTGTGAGGTGTTTGAGAGTTTTCTGATATTTTGTATTAGTGATTTGAGTTGTAACAGTAGATCTTGTTCAATAATATTCAGATTGTTCTTGATATCATGTTATTTTGACAGTTTTTCTATATTTACTTCTAAAACTAATATATCCGCTTTCCTTCAACCCTACCCTTTATTCACTAATTTTTCATCCTCCCATCCAGTGTTTTCAAACGCGGACCGGACAGGGAATCGGTACCTAGGCTGGACAGGGTCATGGGTTGAACCGAACATGCAATGAACCGGTGGTTGGACCATCAACCGGAGGTTGGGCAGGAAAACCGGCCAGTCGGACCGGGTTTAAGGGGGTGGAACCGAAAATTTTCTTATTTTGTTAGATTGTTTAATATTTTTTTGCCGGTTCATCCAGCCGGTCGGACCGGTGACCCGATGAATGGTCCGGTTCGGCGTCCGGTTCGGTTCTAAAAACATTGCTTCCATCCTTTCTCTCTCTTCAACCACCTGAGCACCCCCCTCCTGATGGATTTGCCGCTAGGCATGAAACGAGTAAATGATTAGTATCTTCATCCTGCCTTTGACAAATTGAACACCTTAAATATGGAAAACTCATACCTCGGTGCTTTGACAAATTGAACGCCTACGTTAGGCACCAGTGCCAATTTTGTTGGGATCTTTCCTTCAAAAAAGTGATTTACCTTTGGTGGAGCCATCTTCATTTATTAAAAAGATAGGTTTGCAATTTTGTTGGGATCTTTCCTTCAGAAAAAGTGATTTACCTTTGGTGGCGCTATCTTCATTTATTAAAAAGATAGGTTTGCATATATTGTGGTTTTTACCTCATTAATGTCTTTCTGGGCCAGCTTTTTCGAAAAATCGTTCCCCGTCATGCCCTTCCATCTCCATGTGTCTTCATCTGAACTCAAACTATGTTGCTTTGCAATATGTTTAATCTGGGATTGCGTGCTTTCGTCTCTATTTTAGCTTTTGATTCCTAACGGGGTGGTGGAAATATACACCCACCTATTTAAGAGGTATACACCCACTATGCCTAAAAATCAACAACCACCACTCATTCTCTCTCTCTCTCTAAAATTTTATGAAACGTTATATTTTGAAAGTTATACGAGAAAAAACGAGTGAATCAGCTTAATCAATTATCAATATTAATAATTATATATAAAATATTAATATGATATCAATTTTCAATTTATTATTAGTTTGATCTCTTTATTTTTTATTTTTTAATGAAAAAAAATAAAGAAATGGATTGAAATCATCATGGTTACTATGTGGAACTTGTGGTATACTAGGAATGACATGGTGTTTAACGGGATCAAAGCTAGTGTTCGGAATATTATCGCTAGAGTAAAGTCGATGTCCTTTTTATGGTTAAAGAGTAGAAGTAAATGTAATAGGATAGTGTGGAAAGATTGGTGTCGGTCCCCGTTGTATATGTTGTAGTTGTGGTTTGTGTCGCCGGTCCTTGCTTTGAGGACTGTGTGGGCGTTTTTTTGAATGAAAGTTTTTCAAAAAAAAAAAAAAAAAAAAGCACCATCCAATTATAATGACTTAAAATTAATGTACACAATATTAATTGGACTTGAAATCTCAAACCTACTAAAATTAATTATCATACGTTATCAAGTGAAACTGTTTTAGAATATACAAAGGCATCAAATCAAGTTTGGGAAACTAACGGTATTTTATATTTTGTTTTTTTTTTCAATTTTGCCAGGTTCATTGAATTTCTTTTTTAATATGTACTTTTGTTTTTGAATAAATTTTGCAATATTTATAACAACAACCAAGTCCAGTAAAATCCCACAAATAACAAAGCTATTAGTAGGGTCTGGGGAGGGTGGGATGTAGGCAAGCCTTACCTCTACCCCTAAGGATAGAGAGACCGTTTCCAGGGAGACCCTTTTCTCAAAAAAAAAAAGAAAAAAAAAGAGGAAGATATACACGCACACAACTACTGATAACATCATAGATATTGAAAGCAATGCATCGAAAGAATAGACACTATACCACCATAAACAACCTATACACAAACATACAGAAAGACAAACATGTAAAATCCACATAACGTTAAAACAAAAAATAAGACCTTACAAAACGCCTAAAATGGCTTTTTCCCATATCCTAGGAGTCCTTAGCCTTTATCATTTGCCTCCATAAACCGCTATCATGGACCAGGTCCTCAGAGAGGTACAACCCCAATAAATCTTGTCTAACCCGCTCATTCCACGTCAATTTTGGTCTGCCTCTACTCCTCTTTCCTTCCACAGTGATACCTTCTACTCTAACGGGCTCAGTCGGCTGTCTCCTCTTCACATGCCTAAACCATCTCAATCTCCCCTCTTTTATCTTATCCGAGATACTAGCTACTCCCAATCTATCCCTTAAAACCTCATTTCTTATCCTGTCTAACCGTATGTGTCCGCACATCCACTTCAACATCCTCATCTCCGCAACCCCCATCTTTTGTTCTTGTATTTTCTTGATTACCTAACATTCAGAGCCATATAACATAGCTGGTCTAATAGCTACCCTATAAAACTTCCCCTTTAAGTTAGTTGGAAACCTTCTGTCGCACAAAACCCCAGTAGCTGCTCTCCACTTACACCATCCAACCTGGATGCGGTGGGCTACGTCACTATCTATCCCTCCATCCCTTTTTACAAATGATCCTAAATACTTAAACTTAGTTACCTATGGCACCACCTGTCCCCCAATGGTAATCTGAGTGTCCTCATCATTGCCCACGCCACTGAAGTCACTGTACAAGTACTCCGTCTTAGATCGACTAATCCTTAAACCTTTACTTTCTAGCGCTAAATGCCACTCCTCTAACCTCGTATTCAAACCTTGTTTACTCTCGGATACTAACACAATATCATCTGCGAAAAGCAAGCACCACGGGACCGTCTCCTTGATCGACTTTGATAACTCGTTTAGGACAACCGTAAATAGGAAAGGGCTCAAGGCAGACCCTTGATGGAGTCCTACTTCTACAGGGAAAGATTCAGTATCTCCTACAGGCGACCGAACACTAGTCTCAGTCCTAACATACATATCCCTAATTAGGTCTATATACTTTCCAGAAACCCCTCTACTCTCTAAACTGTCCCAAATCAGTGTATGAGGCACACTATCATATGCCTTTTCAAGATCAATGAACACCATATGCAGATCTCTCTTCTTCTCCCTATATTTTTCCACCAATCTCCTAAGGATATGTATTGCTTCTGTGGTAGACCGCCCTGGCATGAAACCAAATTGGTTAACTGTAACTTGAGTTTCTCTTCTAAGTCTAACCTCGATTACCCTCTCCCCGTAATTTCATAGTATGTCCTAGCAGTTTAATCCCTCTATATTCCCATAACATTGGGCGTCTCATTTTTTTCTTATACAAAGGTACTACTACACTAGTCCTCCATTGATATGGCATCCTTCCAGATTTGAAAATAAGATTGAATAACTTTGTTAGCAATTGAACTCCTACTTCTCCTATACACTTCCACGCCTCAATCGGTATGTTATCCGGCCCAACCGCCTTAGCCCTTCCCATCTTATTAAGTGATGCTTTAACCTCTCCCGGTGTTATACGTCGACAATAGCAAATATTCCTTTGGAGCCTTTGAGTAGATGGGTTGTCATTTTCTTGTTGGAAATCCCTCCCGTTGTTGAAGAGATTATGGAAGTACGTTTGCCACCGCAACTTAATGTCACGTTCCTTGACTAAAACGCGTCCATTCTCTCCCTTTATAAACTTCACCATCCCTAAGTCCTGCCTCCTACGCTCCCTAGCTTTTGTGATCTTGAACATATCATGCTCTCCCTTTTTTGTTTCCAGGCGTTCGTACATCCTTTTGTAAGCTGCATTCGTCGCTTCCATCACCGCCTTCTTCGCCTCCCTCTTGGACTGTTTGTATCTCTCCCTCAAAATTACTCTCTCCTCCTCATCTGTGCACCCCAAAATATCTCTAAAACACCTTTGTTTATATATTTTTAATAAGCTAAAAATAGATTTTGACTTTGATGAAAAAAATCCAATTATAATGAAAATATTTGCATTTAATAGTATAATGAAAATAGTAAAAAATTGCATTTAATCTTTATTTTAGGTAGGGTGTATGAATCATGTGATGTCGTGATGACATTAGGGGGTGTATCAATCTCATATCCCTTTGTCATCAGCATACTCAGTTAATCCCATGTTGGGTCTGCTGACCTGGAGAAGAACAGATGATTGAAAAGCCAAAATATACTAACAGTTGATTCACACAAATAAACAGTCTTTACAACATACTCTTCCCAAAAGACTGCTGACCCTAACAACTGTTCCATCCAAACAACTGCTATGACAACTGCTGATACAAAGGACTGCTAGATAACAACTGATAGAGAACAACTGCTGACGAAAGGTCTGATGAAGAAACAACTGTTGATCAAGTACTGAAGACTAAAGGTCTGTTGGAGTCAACAGCACTTAGACTCCAACAGATGTTGCAAGACCATCAGAGTTTTCCCTCAACAGTAGTTTACCTTACAGTGTTTTGTAATACAACAGTAGTTTGTATAGGGCAGATGTTTTATGTTGTTATTCTGTTAGAGGTCACTATCTTAGGTGACGTCAGCACAGGTCACCAGTGGTTTAGGTTTGTCTATAAATAGAACATTGCTTGTACTGTTCTATTGCATCACACACAAACATTCTCTCAGACAAACAATCACTGTGTGATCAGGCTGAGGGGGAGTACTTGTATTGATTGTAATCTTTCAATTAATGAAAGCTTACGATTAAGAAAACATTTATTCCTATTGTTTTGATTATTGTTTATCGTTCCGATGCACTTTCCATATATACTTACATCATTCAATTCTCATCTTATTCTAAATATATCAAAACAATCAAACTCAGATCCTAACAATTTGTATCAGAGCTTGGTCAATTAAATTCGATCTAATCAATCAATTTAATATAAACAGATCAGCTCACAATTATTGATATCGTTTGTTTGTCGGATTGAAAACAGAGTAATAGTTTATTTTCGATTCAACCGTTTTTAAACAAACTTTGTTTTTGAAAAATCAGAGAATGGCTTCAATCAATCACAATCCACATAACACTGGAATGAACAACAAGCCACCGATGCTTGTCAGATCTGAATACAATATCTGGCAACGTCGGATGAGCCATGTTCTAGCTCAACAGAACACTGGGTGTTGGAAGTCGGTTATCTTCGGACCACATGTTCCGATGGTGCCGAGTACCAAAGATCCCAAGGTTCAGGAGCCCAAGAAACTTGAAAACTACCCCGACCAGGATTTTCAGAAAATTGAGTTAGATGCTAAGGCCTTTAGTATTGTGGCCATGGCTCTACCCAATGATATATATGCTGGACTGTTACACTATAACAGTGCAAAGGAGTTGTGGGATGCACTGAAAGAACAATTTGGTGGGACTGAAGAGGTTATTGAAAACAATCGTGAAATACTTAACCAACAATATGAAACATTCAGTCATGTTAAGGGAGAGTCATTAACTCAACAATTTGAGAGGTTTAACTGTCTCATTAGTGAACTAAAACTGGTTGGTCTAACTTACCCTCATTCAACTTTGAACCATAGGTTTATAAGATCATTACCAGACAAATGGAACACTATTGCTATAGTTATGAGAAACTCTATTGGATTTAAGGACCTATCACTGACCCAGCTTCATAGTAAGCTCTTGACCTATGAGAGCGAGATTAACCAGAAAAAGAAGCTCCAGGACTCTGGAAAAGTGTCTGATGATTATGTATTTGGTAATACAGCACTTTTGGGTCATGATGAGGTGCCTGGAAATACTTAGGATCAGAGTTATGATCACTTCATTGATATAACTTTAGGTTTTAACTCAGGTTTTAACTCAGGTTTTAACTCTGATTCTTATTCACCAAACTATGCTTTCACAGCAAGTGGTGGTGATATCCAGGCATCTGATAACATATCCTTTGAGTATGATGATCTGAAATACTTTGACCCTGATGATTTGGAAGAAATGGACATTATGCACCAATTGGCCCTTCTCAGTGTAAGAACTAACAATTTTTACAAGAAAACTGGGAGAAGGATTCCAAGGTTAACTGGCAGATCAAAGGTTGGGTTGGATAAATCAAAGATAAAGTGTTATAAATGTCATAAACTTGGTCATTTTGCTAGGGAATGTAGGGGTCAACATGGTACACCTATAATCACCTATCCAAATCAAAGACCTCAGACCAACACTTATCAAAATTCCTATAATACCCCTGGACCAAATGTGCAAAACACTGCTCATTTTGCACAGTCCTCAAATACTGTTCCTGTCCAGTATGTCCAAACCACTGTTCCTCAGATCCACTATGTGCAAACACCTGTTGCTCAGGCACCTGTGCAAACGACTGTTGCTCCATCCTCTGCTCCTGCAGAGACCAGTCAACAGAGCTTCTTCACACAAGGCTTTGTTGATTGGAGCAGTCTACCAGATGAGTTAACAGATGAAAATTTTGCACTAGTTGCCAAAGCTGAAAATGAACCAGAAAATTTTTGTTTCATGGCTATGGTAGAAGAAGTTGAATCTGAGGAGGTGGTGACTGAATCTAAAGTTGTGACTGATGATGTTGTTGATGAAGTAGTTGCAGGAGAAAAACCTGAAGAAGAGGTTGTGAATCTCTCAGATCCCTGGGGTGCATCTGATGATTGTGAGTGCAAGTGTGATTATGCATTGATGGCTGCTGCTAAGGTATCTCCTCAAATTCTTAAGGATTTATGTTCTGACAGATGTGTGATAGCATTTGCTAATATCAAAGAGGTGAATGAAAACCTTAGAAAGAAAATTTTAGATGATGAAGTTAAATTTGAGAAACTTTCAAAAGAATTAAAAACAAGTTTAACTGAAAAATAATCTAAAATAAGCAGCTTAAAACATGAAGCAACCATAACCAAAGACCAGCTCCAAACTATGATAACAAAATATCAGAGTTCTAAAAGTGAGCTTGAGTCCACCCAAGTTGAATGTCAGAAATGGGTGGAATCATGTAGAGGTTTTGAAATGCTACTCAACAAACAAACCAAAAGTCATGTGAAGTTTGGTTTTGGTTTTGGTTTTGAAACCACTGCTCCAGCTTTTGAAAACACTGACAAAAAGGATCAAAAGTTAGTTGAGATAGTACCAACAAACCTGAAGGGTCAAGAGATCAAAATCACTGAACCAAATGGTAAGAAAATTGTGAATTTAAACCTACTTGGTCTGATGAGTGTGGTACTCTTGAGAATTTTAAAACTTTTGATTTCAAAACTCCTGAAGGTAAGACAGCACCTCAGGCAAAGATCATTCCCTTGAGAAATCTTCCAGCAGATGCTCAAACATCTGCTGAAACGAAGGCTGAAAAAGGGAAGAAGAAAGAAAAGACTGTCCACTTGTTCTGTGATTTTTGTGAAAAGAAGAATCATGTCACTAAAAACTGTTTTCTTCTAAAAGCATATGACATTAACAAAGGAACAAGTGTATGTGATTCCAAAGCCACATGTTCAATATGTGGGAAAAAGAATCACAAAACCAAAGAGTGCTTGTATCTCAAAAATTTTGATGTAAAAATACAAGAGTACAAAGCTAAAACTCTTGCAAGTCAGGTGGTGAGTACTTCAAAAGGAAAGCCCAAACAGACCTTCACTCCTGTCCAAACATCTGTTACTAAAAGTCTTGAAACATCTGCTCCTAGGGATGTCCAAGTAACAGATGTTCCACCCACAAGCAAGTACCCAAGAGGATATGGACAACCACCATGTCATAATCTGTCACATGTTTATGAGGAGCCAAAAAGACCTTCTAAACCAAGAGTGAACAGAAATCCCTATGGGTATTATCATCTGTCTGGAAGTGATCAAACAACTGTTGCCCCAAGTGTTGACATTCAAGCACTGGCAAATGGTCAGCAACAGTTGTTGAACTTGATTCAAAAATTAGTTCAAACCACTGATCATCTTCCAAAGCTTGAGTCTGAAAAGTCTGAGGACCCATCCAAAGCCAACTTGGCTTTGGACACTCACCAAAACTAATCCATTACTGCTGTGCAGGGAGCTTCTGCTTGTTTAGATAGTCTTTGGTATGTAGATAGTGGAGGTTCCAGGCACATGACAGGATGTAGAGCCCTTCTTCTGGACTTCTTATCTCATAGAGGGGGTGATATATCCTTTGGTAATGATTCAAAAGGTAAGGTGTTGGGTTCAGGGACTGTACAAGCTGGGAAACTCAAGTTTGAAAATGTCAATCTTATTGATAATCTCAAGTTTAATCTTCTGAGTGTTTCACAAATGAGTGACAAAGGTTATGGCTCATTCTTCACAAAGAAAACGTGTAAGATTATTGGGCCAGAAGTGGTGAAAAAAATTGATACCATCATTGCTGAGAGCAAAGCACAACTTGTTGCTCATAGAAGTGGCAATGTGTATGTTGTTGATATGTTAAAGGACAATCCTATGGCAAATGTCTGTTTGTTTTCTGCTGCCTCCACAAAGGAGACAGAATTGTGGCATAGGAGACTGGGTCATACCAACCTTCAAACTATCAACACACTCTCCAAACAAAGTCTTGTCAGAGGCTTACCATCAAAAGAATTCAAATGTGATGAGCATTGTGTTTCCTGTTTAAAAGGAAAACAATATAAAAGCTCTTATAAATCCATTGATGAGTCCAAAACCAGTCAATGTCTACAATTGTTGCACATGGACTTGTTTGGCCCTGTTAAAATCATGAGTCTAAGAAGAAAAAGATTATGCCTTGTCATAGTTGATGATTTTTCTAGGTTTACATGGACTTACTTTTTACATTCTAAGGATGAGACTACAGGTATTTTGAAGGACTTTGTCACCAAAGTTGAAAAACAATATGACTTGCCAGTAAAAGTCTTCAGGAGTGACAATGGAACAGAGTTTAAAAATAAGGAGTTGGATGACTTCTATGTGTCAAAAGGGATTGTGAGGCAGTACAGCATCCCAAGAACACCAGAGCAAAATGGGGTGGTTGAGAGGAAAAATAGAACTCTAATAGAAGCTGCAAGAACCATGCTAGCAGACTCTGGTTTGCCACTGTCCTTCTGGGCAGAAGCTGTAAACACTGCTTGCTATGTTCAAAACAGAGTTTTGATCAACCCAAGACATCAAAAAACTGCTTATGAAATCTTGTTCAAAATCAAACCATTAATTTTATTTTTCAAAATCTTTGGCTGCCCATGTTTCATCTTAAATCTCAAAGATTCCATTTCCAAATTTGCAGCCAAAGTAGATTGTGGTTATTTTCTGGGATATTCTTCTACTGCCAAGGCCTACAAAGTGTTTAACACAAAGACCAAGACAATAGAAGAAACTCTGAATGTAAAGTTCAATGAACTTTCATCCCTAAAAATCCCAGCAAATCCTGATGAATTGTTTGATTTAGATAAATTCAAATTTGAAGATATCACTGTTAAAACTAACAATGCAGGTAGTCCACAGTCTCCACAACAAGATTACAGAACAGATGTTGTGATCCCTAGTCACTATAAAATCCATTCTGCATCAGAGGAAGCAGCTATTCAAAACAACTGTCAAAACTCTGTCACAGCTGAGTCAACCACTGTTGGCCAGTCTTACTCTCAAACCACTACTTCACCTCTCACAACCACTGTACAATCATCTGTTGACAAAAGTCAAACATCTGTTGACAAAAGTCAGTCCAGTTTTACACCACTTGTGTGACATCCGTCACTTTTATTAATAATAATAATAATAATAATAATAATAATAATAATAATAATAATAATAATAAAAATCAGATTTTATTTAGAAACATAATATGTTATTTCTCTTGGACCCAAGACATGACATAACCCAACATCCCTAGCCCACTTTGTTCTTTCCTTTAAAGAGTTTCAGAACCCACTAAGATGTTCAGCCCAGATCAGCTTACACCGGCCCATCAGATCCGGCCCAGCTTCCCCTCCTTCCCCCTTGTGTTTGTGTAAAAAAAAAAAAGAATGCTTCTCCCTGGATTCGAACCCGGGTGCTTACCAGACCAAACCACAACAACACACACCACCACCACTAAGCCACTTAGGCTTTTGGTGTTTTATCTAATACAATATAACATATATACACGCATTAAATTCTTTCCTTCTTGTCTGCAATTCGCATCAGCAGCAGCGATTTTTATTTTTTTTTATTTATTTTTTTTTCTCCTTCTTTTAATCCTTTGATTTGGCCTAATTAGCTTATGCTAATTATTGTTTGACTTGAACTCATGATTATCGGCCTACAATAACTCACCAACGCGTTAATTATCCATTGATTGATAATCAATTAGTCATAATCGCGTATCGTATTCAATACGTGGTCAACCTTACCTAATGATCGTTCTAGACATCCAAACTATAAATTGATCACCTACGAGCCTTCTACACTCGCTCATACATCTCTCTCAACTCTCAATTTCTTCATATAATCTCTGTTCGTGTGATTTTGATTCGCGTTTGACTTTTGGTTGACCGAGCATAAACCCACGAATACGTATCTTGTAAGCTTTCTTTTTTTGTGGGTTTCATTGTACAGCACCTCGTGAACAATAGCCCCAATGATTCAGGGGCTATTGGACACGAATTGTTTGATTATGGAAAGCTAGGGCTCGAATCACTTGATTTGGGGAAGAACACCTTACTCAGATAACTTATATTTTTTTTTAGAACAAAACATAAACAAATAACTGATCCAGACCAGCTGGTGTAGCCCCTGCCCTTAAAACATGAACCGGCCTGGGGCCAAGGTTCAAGTCCCACCATGACCATTCTTTTTTTTGTGATATTCTTTTATTCTTATATTTTCTTAATTCTTTTTAAAATCGTTTTAAATTACTAAAACTATTTTATAAATTCTACAAAATTTATTCTATGCTATTCCACTGATAAAGTTCATCATCCAATTTTTAGTTTTTCAAAAATCATTTATTTAATATATATTATTAAAAATACAAGTTTATTCATTTATATTTATTAAATTCAATAAAAATATCTAAACGATTTTATTAAATCTCACAAAAATTATTCTAAACTTATATATTCTTAAACATTCCAGAAAATATTTTTATTTCAGAAAAACCATTTATTTTATATTTTTAATTAATTTTTGTTAGTTTTAATCATAAATAATTCATAATAAATTCATTTTACAATATTTTTGTACCAAAATTTTACATAAATTATTTCTATTCATTTGAAACAGAAATACAATTTTTAATTCAAGAATTCTTTGATTTTAATATTTTTAGATATTAAAGTCGTATCTTGACAATTTGAAATAATTAGATTAATTATTCTATTTTCAAGAAAATAATTTTATAAAAATTATTTTCATACTCAAAACCTTATGTTATGATTATATTCAACTTAAGATTTTACAAAGAGACTTTTATTTATTTATTTATTAAATTTCATATATTTAATAAACAATTCATTAATTAATCAAATAAACATTTATCCCCAAATTCGAAGCCCTAGAAATACATGTATCCTAGAGTTATTTCCCTTACACATTATCAAATTCTTTAGGTTGATACTTTGAGATAGTTCCAACACATATTTCGTTGTCCAAGTCCAATTTCAAGTTACTACGTGAACAGTGAGTATTCCTACCCCTTTTTGCTTTTATATATTTTTGGGGTGTTACATGTACACTATTACAATTTCAAATACAAGTTTACATTTTTACAATACAATTCTAGTACTATGTGCATTGCTTACAACGTGCTTTATGCTTAGACAATACATGTGGATTACATTTGTACTTAGTGAAATCATTAACATGGTACAAGCCGACCTTAACATTGGATAGCGCTATTTGGATTGACAACCCGCCTAGATTGATTCTCCCCCTTTTTCATCGGAGAATCCGTGGCCAGTGTTAAGTTATCATCCATTTATTGGTTGAGTACACTACAGTTCATACAGTACATTATACAGTCATAGGGTTGATTTCGCTCATTTGTTTGATACATGGTTTACATATTTGCACTGTAGCTTGCACTTGAATTGTATAACTTTTTAACCTACTATATATATCAAATCTAGGAATGCTCACCAACATTTCATATGTTGACCAAACCTATTTTTGTACATGTTTCAGGTGCAGTTTGATCTAGTGCTTTAGCAAGAGACATTTAGTGTTTTATTTCAATTCAGTTATTTCAATATTTACATTTCATTTAGACAATGTAATTTTCATTTCCATGTAAGACAATTTTTGATTATTCAATAATATTTACATTTTAGTACCATGAGCTTTTGAACAATCGTCACTACGTGGCACCTCGATGATTCCGCCATCGGTTGGGGTGTTACAGATTGGTATCAGAGCCATGGTTATAGGGAACTAGGTGACTAGATAAAAAGGCCTAGACTATAACCGAACTTCAACTTGCATGCATAATATTTCCTGAATTACCCTACCCCTCATTTCCTCTACTTTCCTTCTTCTATCTCTCCCTTCTTCTCTCTCTCTCCATTCTCCTCATCTTTCATCATGGTGCATAGAGATGGTGTTCTACAAGGAGTAGAAAGTCTATATCATTATGGAACAGGGACAGTACCTTTTCATGAAGACACTCTTAGGCATAATGCCTACTCTTACTTTTGCTCCTTCAAAGTTGTTGAACTATAATGAGTGTGATAAGGACACGTGCAATCTGGAAGGGTGGACGCCTGTACACTGGGTTTTCTGGCATAGGCAAGCATAGCGCATAAATCCATTTACGGACCTGTTATGCTTACCTGGGGATTCCTGGAGTGAGTGTCCACTTATAGGCTAAAGCACGTCTTCTTTGATCACCATTGGGTTCAATCCCTTTGAAAAGTCAACGTTCTTGTTGGGCTTTACAGCTAGACAAGGGCACTCCAAGCATCTTATGCAAGTTTTTCAATAATACTCTCACATTTCATATACAATAATCTGTATTACATGATTTTCATATATTGCTTACAAGTTCATACTTTCATAACCATCTATGGATTTCACAATCACACTTCACCTTACCATCTTAGCCACTTTTTAAATATTCAACACCCTACCCAAATCATATTATTTCTTTTCTCCACATGTTATTTATTTTAAAAAAAAAAAACTATAACCTCATACTTTAGCACAAACTAAAGATTTTTAAAACTAGTTGTATTACCTAGCAACTTTACAAAGTACACATTTTCCTCGAACTTAAATTCAATTGATTATTTATTGACGTAACAAACGATTTTCTATATAATGTTTTAAACTATTACAAAGCCTACTTAGCTTGTACTATTTAACAACTTTTGCCTTATGTACAAAACCAAATTTTGAAAATATTTATTTTTTTTTGGAATAATATCTAGTCTCTAGATTCTCCATCAACACTCACCCATTTTCAACTTGTTCAAATTTTTACAATATTTGGCATACACCACAATCATGTTTTCTTATACACTTGATTATAACCTTTGATCCAAACCCCAAAATTTACACTACTATATAATCTCCTTACTATAAAATAAACTCTTTATCAACTATCTTCACATTCACCATCTCTCACAACCTTGATTCTGCTTCAAGATTTTTCATCATCCTCTCAAGAACTAAATTCATATCCTTCACCTTCTCACACATGAATTAGTTACCCATGATAATCAAACTACTAAAAACCTGATACTTGATTCTACAGGATTTTTTTTTCCCAAAACATCATTTTTTTTTTGTGAAACTTGATTTCCTCTTAACTTGACTATTCACTGGACATTTAATTTTTCATGATACTTGTGTTTTCATTTTCATAATTCTATTATCATTTTGTACCCAATTTTGTCGCACTCATTAGCATACAACATCTAGAAATTTCCTTGCATATTATTGTGTATTAACACAGATTGGAAATTTATTATATTTATCATACAAGACTCTACCTTGCATTTATTTGAAACGTTTGGACTTGATACTTGATCTTACAGATGCTTTTCTAAGAAAACATCATTGGTTATTACATGAAACTAGATTTTTCTCTTAATTTGACTACGCATTAAACACCTAATTATTCATGATACTCGTAAACATTTAATTATTCATGATAACACTTACACTTAATGGTTGTAGTACTTACAAACTTGCTTGCATAAACATGCTATCAATTTGCAATCTATGTGAATAATAATTGCTGCACTTAATAGAGGTCATCATGCTTTTTTCAACAGTCGGGAGAGGCCCTACAACCTGCTCCACGACTGGTGGAGGCTATCGAACATACTCAACGATTGGTAGAGGTCACTATGCCCTTTCAAACAGCCGGGAGAGGCCCTACAACCTACTCCACGGCTGGTGGAGGCTATCGAACCTGCTCAACAATCGGTGGGGTCATAGAAGGACGCAAAACTTTAATGTAAGGTAAATTGATGATTCCGGTCCGGAACGTAATCATGAATTTACAGGTACATTAGGGTAGTGTGAAATTCTATTAGAGTTTTTGGTAGGCATCCAGTACGTTTTCGAGGTATCAAAGGTGTGGTGGGTTAGCTGCGGTACACCCTGTATACAAACACTAATGATGCATTGAAAGTGAGATTGGAAGTCGGACCAGGAACAAACTCCGTTTACTTGGTAGTTCATTTATAGACAATTAACTCGTACATTTATTTTAGGATTCCTAAAACTTGAAGTTTAGTGTTACTAGATTCTTATTTTCCTTATTATTCGAGACGAACCTAATCCTTAACTCACACCTATCAAACCTCCTATCCAAATCATTTGAAACAGGTTACTTTGTTACCTATAAATTCACGTCGTGCCTTAACTCAAATTTTCCAAACCACTGCTACCTTAATTTCTACCCAAGCATCTATAACCCTATGTTTCTGATAACTTCGGGACGAAGTTTCTAAAAGTAGGGGATGCTGTGACATCCGTCACTTTTATTATTAATAATAATAATAATAATAATAATAATAATAATAATAATAATAAAAATCAGATTTTATTTAGAAACATAATATGTTATTTCTCTTGGACCCAAGACATGACATAACCCAACATCCCTAGCCCACTTTGTTCTTTCCTTTAAAGAGTTTCAGAACCCACTAAGATGTTCAGCCCAGATCAGCTTACACCGGCCCATCAGATCCGGCCCAGCTTCCCCTCCTTCCCCCTTGTGTTTGTGTAAAAAAAAAAAAGAATGCTTCTCCCTGGATTCGAACCCGGGTGCTTACCAGACCAAACCACAACAACACACACCACCACCACTAAGCCACTTAGGCTTTTGGTGTTTTATCTAATACAATATAACATATATACACGCATTAAATTCTTTCCTTCTTGTCTGCAATTCGCATCAGCAGCAGCGATTTTTATTTTTTTTTATTTATTTTTTTTTCTCCTTCTTTTAATCCTTTGATTTGGCCTAATTAGCTTATGCTAATTATTGTTTGACTTGAACTCATGATTATCGGCCTACAATAACTCACCAACGCGTTAATTATCCATTGATTGATAATCAATTAGTCATAATCGCGTATCGTATTCAATACGTGGTCAACCTTACCTAATGATCGTTCTAGACATCCAAACTATAAATTGATCACCTACGAGCCTTCTACACTCGCTCATACATCTCTCTCAACTCTCAATTTCTTCATATAATCTCTGTTCGTGTGATTTTGATTCGCGTTTGACTTTTGGTTGACCGAGCATAAACCCACGAATACGTATCTTGTAAGCTTTCTTTTTTTGTGGGTTTCATTGTACAGCACCTCGTGAACAATAGCCCCAATGATTCAGGGGCTATTGGACACGAATTGTTTGATTATGGAAAGCTAGGGCTCGAATCACTTGATTTGGGGAAGAACACCTTACTCAGATAACTTATATTTTTTTTTAGAACAAAACATAAACAAATAACTGATCCAGACCAGCTGGTGTAGCCCCTGCCCTTAAAACATGAACCGGCCTGGGGGCCAAGGTTCAAGTCCCACCATGACCATTCTTTTTTTTGTGATATTCTTTTATTCTTATATTTTCTTAATTCTTTTTAAAATCGTTTTAAATTACTAAAACTATTTTATAAATTCTACAAAATTTATTCTATGCTATTCCACTGATAAAGTTCATCATCCAATTTTTAGTTTTTCAAAAATCATTTATTTAATATATATTATTAAAAATACAAGTTTATTCATTTATATTTATTAAATTCAATAAAAATATCTAAACGATTTTATTAAATCTCACAAAAATTATTCTAAACTTATATATTCTTAAACATTCCAGAAAATATTTTTATTTCAGAAAAACCATTTATTTTATATTTTTAATTAATTTTTGTTAGTTTTAATCATAAATAATTCATAATAAATTCATTTTACAATATTTTTGTACCAAAATTTTACATAAATTATTTCTATTCATTTGAAACAGAAATACAATTTTTAATTCAAGAATTCTTTGATTTTAATATTTTTAGATATTAAAGTCGTATCTTGACAATTTGAAATAATTAGATTAATTATTCTATTTTCAAGAAAATAATTTTATAAAAATTATTTTCATACTCAAAACCTTATGTTATGATTATATTCAACTTAAGATTTTACAAAGAGACTTTTATTTATTTATTTATTAAATTTCATATATTTAATAAACAATTCATTAATTAATCAAATAAACATTTATCCCCAAATTCGAAGCCCTAGAAATACATGTATCCTAGAGTTATTTCCCTTACACATTATCAAATTCTTTAGGTTGATACTTTGAGATAGTTCCAACACATATTTCGTTGTCCAAGTCCAATTTCAAGTTACTACGTGAACAGTGAGTATTCCTACCCCTTTTTGCTTTTATATATTTTTGGGGTGTTACATGTACACTATTACAATTTCAAATACAAGTTTACATTTTTACAATACAATTCTAGTACTATGTGCATTGCTTACAACGTGCTTTATGCTTAGACAATACATGTGGATTACATTTGTACTTAGTGAAATCATTAACATGGTACAAGCCGACCTTAACATTGGATAGCGCTATTTGGATTGACAACCCGCCTAGATTGATTCTCCCCCTTTTTCATCGGAGAATCCGTGGCCAGTGTTAAGTTATCATCCATTTATTGGTTGAGTACACTACAGTTCATACAGTACATTATACAGTCATAGGGTTGATTTCGCTCATTTGTTTGATACATGGTTTACATATTTGCACTGTAGCTTGCACTTGAATTGTATAACTTTTTAACCTACTATATATATCAAATCTAGGAATGCTCACCAACATTTCATATGTTGACCAAACCTATTTTTGTACATGTTTCAGGTGCAGTTTGATCTAGTGCTTTAGCAAGAGACATTTAGTGTTTTATTTCAATTCAGTTATTTCAATATTTACATTTCATTTAGACAATGTAATTTTCATTTCCATGTAAGACAATTTTTGATTATTCAATAATATTTACATTTTAGTACCATGAGCTTTTGAACAATCGTCACTACGTGGCACCTCGATGATTCCGCCATCGGTTGGGGTGTTACAACTTGGACCCATTCCCCCACTTCCATTCCAAACATCTGATGGCACTACAGAAGTGCAAACAGATGTTACATCAACAGAGTCACCAAACCTCTGTCCTTCACCTCAAAATGCCATCATATCATATCAGGGAGATCTAATCTACCTAAGAGCTCACCCACCAGACCAGATCATTGGCAACATCAGAGAGGGTGTGCTCACAAGAAGCCAATCCTCCAATATTTGTCTTTTTGCAGGGTTCCTATCTCTCACACAACCTGTCAAGTACCAAGAGGCACTAAAAGACAACAGTTGCGTAGAAGCTATGCAAGAAGAGCTCCTTCAGTTCAAAAGACAACAAGTATGGGAACTTGTACCACTACCTAAGGATGTTTGTCCAATAGGTACAAAGTGGGTCTTCAAAAACAAAACTGATGAAAGGGGTATTGTTGTCAAGAATAAAGCCAGGCTCGTGGTTCAAGGCTTCAGACAAGAAGAAGGAATAGACTATGATGAAACCTTTGCTCCTGTAGCAAGGTTAGAAGCAATTCGACTCTTTCTAGCCTTTGTTGTCAACCACAACATCAAGGTGTATCAGATGGATATCAAATGTGCCTTCCTATATGGCTAAATTCAGGAGGAGGTCTATGTCTGTCAATGATCGGTGCAATTTGTATACATGTTATTTCATATTATTTAGCTTTTAATTGCATCGATTTGTTACAAAATAGACTACTTAGTATCGCTTTTGTGTTTTGTAGGTTTCAAGACGACATCGAGTTAAAGCGATATCTAAAGAAAATTGCAAGGACGTCCTCTCAAATTCATATTTGAAGCTGACTAATTAATTGGGCTGGAACTACTCAAGACAACTATATGTGGGCTTAAGTACTAATTACATGAAAATAATTATTAAAAGATTAAATGGGCTATTGATGTAAAGCTTGGGCCAAAGGAAAAAAAAAAAGAAGTTATGAAAAGCAGTTACTTATTGGAGGGGACATGGACTTTTTGGAAGATATTCATATTTTTGGAGAAAAAAAGAGGGTGGTCGCAGACTTGAAGAAGAATTTGGAGATCAAGGATAGTGATCATTATCAATTGGTAAACAAATTGGTATGGAGTTCATATATGCTTTTGCTTCAATCAACCCAATCATGAGTGGCTAATTCACTTGTAGTCACAATCGGGTTAGGGGTCTTTATTCATCACTTGTAAGACTTTGTTTTGTTATGTGTTTGAACATTAGACAATTGTTTTTATACTCGAGTAATGTTTGCAATTGTGTTTGTGTTGCTATTTTAATATTAATCTAAAAGACGTTTTATGTTTGATTCACCAAGATGGTCATTCTTTTATAGAGAAATTCTATAGGATTGTATTATGTCCCTACGTGATTGAATCGACGTATTTCGTTATAGTTTATTATTAATCACCAAGATGTCATTCCATTGTGGAGGAACTCCATTGTGTTGTATCATGACCTATGCGATTGATTAATGATGAACTATTTGATTTTTGTTAAAAGTGCACGAATCATGTCTATGTGATTTGTTAGACATACTAGTAAATTATAAGTTAAGTGATTGATTAGACCCCAAAAGCCGAAAGTGACTATATTTCTTCATATACGTGACAACTTGTTATTTAATTTTGTTCAATTAAGTTTTAGAATTAATTAAAAACAAACTCAACAATGACTTTTAAGTTCAACATCAACACAAATTTGTTACCATCCACTAACTCCTCGTGGATTCGACACCCTTCTTACCCTTGCTAGTCTTAGGTGAGTAGGTACATTATCTCTCTATTTTTGATCGGGACCTCGACACCGATCAAATTTTGGCGCCGCTGCCGGGGAGTAAGTGCGCTTAGTAATTTAGTTTGTGTTGATTTTTTTTTTACTTGTTTTCCTTAAAATTAAAAATTCAAAAAAAAAAAAAATCATAAAGCTTGCTACTTTTTATTCACAGTTACACGAGGTGTGGTGTTTGTGCAGGTATTAGGTTCATTGCATGCATACTAGATATTCTGGAAGATCATCACCTTTAGCATTTGATCCGGAGATAGAAAGATTAGCAAGACAAAACCGAGTTGTTCATCACACAAGTTTAACTCCAGTTCCACTTTCACAACACATTTCAGATTCAGAAGGAAGTGATACAGAAAGTACGGATATGGCAGGTGGCGAAGGACAAGATCCTCCATTGAGAGGAGTAGACACCCATTTTAGGCCGACTATCTTTCAAGGACCATCTTCAATTGTCACACCGGAGATGAATGGCAGATACTTTGACATCCGACCTCAATATTTGGCTATCTTACCAATATTTAGGGGAGTCGCATCAGATGAGCCTTACACACACTTGATTGACTACGCTTCAATATGTAGTACCATTGGGAGACAAGGCTTCACACCGGAAGAGGTAAAGCTACGTCTTTTTCAATTTTCACTTAAAGATAGGGCTAAACAATGGTTTTCAACTTTACCATCTAATAGTATTCGAACATGGGATGAAATGCAACAAATATTTCTTGAGGAATACTATCCGATGAGTAGAACGAGTGAAGCTCGTAATGCTATCAAGTCTTTTAGTCAACATGTGGGGGAGGCATTCCATGAAGCTTTTAAGCGCTTTAATGAAATGCTTAGAATGTGTCCTCATCATGATATCCCCAAATGGGATTTGGTCAAAATCTTTTATGATGGTCTACATCCCGATGATGCCAAAGTTGTCTTTTCATGTAGTGGTGGAACCTTTTTAACTCATGATGAAAATTATGAGTGGAATTTTTTAGAAACACTAAGTAAAGGTTCAAAAACACAAGCTTCGGCTAATCGGAAAGTTAAACCACACCAAATTCAATCTGTAATGGATCATGGTAACAATGAAAGGTTTGACTCATTAGAAAAGAAGATTGATATGATTTGCCAAAATATGGGGAAAGGTATGTCTAATGTTTCGCAGGTATATGAGATGTGTGAAGAGTGTGGGGAAATTGGGCATTCAGCCATGAGTTGTCCTATAAACATGGGAAAAAGTGAGGAAGTGAATCAAGTTTATAGTGACAAAAAGCCATTCGATATGAACTCGAACACATACCATCCGGGGCTGCGAAACCATCCGAATTTTAAATATGGGAATGCAAACAATCAGATGAATCCAAACTTTCAAGGAACAAGTCAACAAGGAGGATTCTCAAATCAATATCAAAACCGCCAACAAAACTATCAAGACAACTATCATAGAGGCTCTCACAACCAAGGTTATAATCAAGGGTATAATCAACAGTCTAGTTCATCCCAAGGGTATAACCATGGTCAAGGAAGATCTTCTAACCATGGCCAAGATAGTTTGACAACTCAAGTGGCAAATTTGACCACTCAAATGGCCAGTGTGTTAGAGTTATTGAAAACGAAAAATCAAAAGGAAGAAATTCAAGAAAAAACCATAGCTTCAATGGGAAAGCAACTTGGGCAATTGGCGGAGCAAATGTCCACAAGAACACCGGGGACTTTACCAAGCAACACCCAACTGAATCCACAACATCAAGGTACAAGTCAACAAAATTCACATGATGCACACATCAATGAGGTACGTATATTACGTAATGGTAAGGCTTATGGTTCCACAATCAATCATTCATCAACTCCACCCGATGGTGTAGTGGAGGATTGCCACTCCGAAGATGAACATGAACCAGAAATCATTTCACACAAAAGTCCTAAAATTGATGTAAGTGAAAAATCAAAGCTTTCAAAACCTTTGCAAAAACCGGACAATGCTAAAGCCGATGATAAGGATATGGAGAATAATACCATTCCTTATCCATCAGCTTTAGTGAAAACCGAGCACAAAAGATATGGCAAAAATGGCCCACAAGCCGAAGACATGTGGGAAACTTTTAAGCAAGTTAAAATCAACATTCCATTAATTGATGCCATTAGACAAATACCGGTTTATGCAAAGTACCTCAAGGATTTGTGTAATCAGAAAAAGAGCTATAAAATGCCTAAAAATCTTAACTTAACATCAAATGTGAATTCTGTGTTATCATGTTCTCTCCCACCAAAACTTAAAGATCCGGGGGCACCTTTAATTTCAATTCAAATCGGTGATTTAAAAATAAAAAGGGCACTCCTTGATCTTGGAGCAAGTGTTAACATTCTCCCGGGTAACTTATACGACCAACATGATTTTGGTCCTTTGCAAAAATCCGACACCACCTTGGTGTTGGCCGATCTGTCTCCAAAAGTTCCTAGGGGTGTGTTAACCGATGTAATAGTTAAGGTGGAAGATTTTTATTACCCCGTTGACTTCTTAGTATTAGATTCGGCGGTAGTAAACAAAGAAAGACAAGCAAGTGTGATTCTTGGTCGACCTTTCTTAGCAACAATCAATGCCCAAATTGGGTGTGGAGATGGGTCGCTAGAAATGACATTTGGAGATCGTAAGGCAAAGTTAAATATGTTTAAAAATTCAGAAAGTCTTTCGTTTGATAATGAATGTTTTATGGCGGATGTTGTTGACGGGTATGTCCAATCTTACACTTCAAGTGTGATTGCGGACGACACCCTAGAGCATTTTTTGGTGAATGACAGGTGCAATGCAGTGGGAACAGTCGATTCAAGCATTTGGAAAGAAGTTTTTGCAGTTACAATGGATGGAGGAAGGCCACCATGGACACACAAAATCGAGTGCTTACCCGAGCACATCGATTCAAAGCTCAAGCCTTCCTTAGAAGACCCACCCAAACTAGAATTGAAGACACTTCCAAATCATCTCAAGTATGCATTTCTAGGCAAGAATGAGACATTACCCGTAATCATTGCATCAAATCTTTCAAAGGAGCATGAAGAGGCGTTATTGAAGGTTTTAATCAAATATAAGGCTGCCATGGGGTGGACAATTGCAGATTTGAAAGGTATAAGTCCATCAATTTGCATGCATAGGATCATAACCGAGCCATCATCAAAGCCCTCTAGAGATGCACAAAGAAGGTTGAACCCAAACATGAGAGAGGTGGTAAAAAAGGAGGTGCTCAAATGGTTAGATGTAGGAATTATTTACCCGATATCGGATAGTGATTGGGTAAGCCCAACTCAAACGGTGCCTAAGAAATCAGGAATGCAAGTGATAAAAGGTGAAGATGGAAGCCAAATTGCTACTCGCCCCGTGACTGGATGGAGGGTGTGCATAGATTACCGCAAGCTCAACGCTGCAACTTCAAAGGATCATTTTCCACTCCCTTTTATTGATCAAATTGTTGAGAAATTATCTGGTCAGAAATTTTATTGCTTTCTTGATGGTTATTCAGGTTACAACCAAATTGCAATTCATCCTGAAGATCAACAAAAGACCACATTCACTTGCCCATATGGTACATTTGCATTTAGGCGAATGCCATTTGGCTTGTGTAATGCCCCTGCCACTTTTCAAAGATGTATGATGAGTATTTTTTCTGACATGGTGGGGGAGTCTCTTGAAATCTTTATGGATGATTTCTCAATCTTTGGTTCTACCTTTGAAACTTGTCTAAACCAACTTGAGTGTGTTCTCAAACGATGTACGGAAACTAATTTGGTATTAAGTTGGGAAAAAAGTCATTTTATGGTACAGGAAGGAGTTGTTCTTGGACATGTAATTTCTGAAAGGGGAATGGAAGTTGATCCCGCCAAAGTCCAAATCATCTCTTCTTTACCCCCACCAACTAATGTCAAAGGAGTCCGTTCCTTTTTAGGGCATGCAGGCTTTTATAGGCGATTCATCAAAGACTTTAGTGCTATTTCTAAACCATTATGCAACCTACTTTTAAAAGAGGCACCATTTGTCTTTGATGATGCTTGTTTAGTAGCTTTCAATGCATTAAAGAAACAACTCATATCATCTCCCATATTGCAATCACCGGATTGGTCTTTACCATTTGAAATCATGTGTGATGCAAGTGACTATGCTATGGGAGCCGTGTTGGGACAACGGGTGAACAAAAAGCCCGTTGCAATCTACTACGCTAGTAAAACTCTTTCCGATGCTCAACTTAACTACACAACAACGGAAAAAGAGTTATTAGCGGTAGTATATGCATTGGATAAGTTTCGAAGTTATATTTGGGGGGCTAAGGTAATAATTTACACGGATCATAGTGCAGTAAGATATTTAATGGAAAAGAAAGAGGCAAAACCGCGCTTGATTCGTTGGATCTTATTACTACAAGAATTTGATTTTGAAGTGCGAGATAAAAAAGGAAGTGAAAATTTAGTGGCCGATCATCTTTCCCGCATTCCTTTTATTGCTGATGAGTCTAACAAAGATATTTCGGACACATTTCCGGATGAACAATTGTTTGTTGTGTCAACTTTACCATGGTTTGCTCATATAGTCAATTATCTTGTTGCAGGTCACATACCATCTCATTGGACACGTCAACAAAGGAAGCATTTCTTCTTTCAAGTCAAGCAATACATATGGGATGAACCTGATTTATTCAAAATTGGACCGGATCAAATCATTAGAAGATGTGTCCCGGATGAAGAGATTCAAGAGGCATTAGCTCATGCCCATACTTATGCTTGCGGAGGACATTTTAGTGGCAGAAAAACTGGACACCGCATCCTATCATGTGGTTTATTTTGGCCTACTTTGTTCCGTGATGCTTTTCTCTTTGCAAAACAGTGTCTCCGTTGTCAACAAGTTGGGGGGATTTCTAAAAAAGATGAAATGCCCATGAACCCTATACTTGTTATTGAAATCTTTGATGTATGGGGAATTGATTTTATGGGCCCATTCCCCACATCTTTTGGCAACATATACATCTTGGTGGCGGTTGATTATGTATCCAAATGGGTTGAGGCCGAAGCCACCAAAACCAATGACCATAGTGTTGTATGCAAATTTGTCAAGAAAAATATTTTCTCAAGGCATGGTTTTCCTAGAGCCATCATTAGTGATGGTGGATCACATTTTAAACATTTCGGATTTGGAAAACTTTTACAACACTATGGCATTCATCATCGTGTAGCTACCCCTTATCACCCGCAAACAAGCGGTCAAGTCGAAGTCTCTAATCGGCAAATTAAAGATATTTTACAGAAAACCGTGAGGCCGGATCGTAAAGATTGGTCTTTGCGACTCGATGATGCTTTATGGGCTTATCGAACCGCTTACAAGACCCCGATTGGAATGACTCCTTACCGCTTAATTTATGGCAAAAATTGTCATTTACCCATTGAACTTGCTCATCGTGCATATTGGGCGGTGCAAACTGTTAATTGTGATTATGATGAGGCAGGCATTGAGCGGAAATTACAACTAAATGAGTTGGAAGAGATCAGGGATGAAGCATATGATAGTGCCACACGTTACAAAGCTAAGATGAAAGCCGTTCACGACGCGAAGTTACGAATCAAGACCTTTGAGGTCGCTCAAAAGGTATGGCTTTTTAACTCTCGTCTAAAGTTTTTTCCAGGAAAATTGAAGAGCAAATGGACGGGACCATTTGTGATTACGCGTGTGGGTGATTCGGGTGAGGTCGAAATTGATGACGTAAATGGAGGACAAAAGCAAGTGGTTAACGGACACCGTTTAAAACCGTACATCACGTCAATTGATCAAGTTGGAGCAAACATCGATGTTGTGAGTTTCATGGAAGACTCACCTACTTATCAACAAACGTGAAGGATTGAGGTAAGGACGGGTTGCGGACACTCATGTACCGCTAAACGAGAGGCAACCCGTCTTTCTTGTTTATTTATTTATTTCTTTATTTTTGTTTGTTTTCTATTTTAGGCATTTTATTTTGTTTTTCGGGTCATACATAAACTGAAATAAAGTTGGGGAAGTACTTGTTGGTCGTTGTTGTCACATATACCGGGCGAAAAAAAAAATTCATTTTCGGTTCGTTTAACTCATTTTCGACTTATTGCATTGCGGACAATGCAGTGTTCAAAGTTGGGGAGGGGAGTCATTTTTATCAAAATGAATTTTTCAACTTAAATTTGAAAAGATGGTCACATGTTGCTCATGTTCAATTTTTGATTCATTAGTTTTAATTCTAGTTGATTATTAATTATTAATTTGTTAAAAAGAAAAAAAAGAAAAAAAAAAGAAAAAAAAATCATGTCAACGTAGCTTTGCATTTTTATTAAAAAAAAAAAATGAAAGAAACAATAAAGGGGGGTATGTTCATGAGCAGCAACAATGTAAAAATTCAAAACAAATTTTTGCAAACGTTGACCAACGCTTGGGTAACCATGATGAACGCCCAGCTCCATTTTTTAACGCTAAAAGTTTCTGTGGTGATTTTTAACGCTGCCAAAACGCCAAAACTACTCACCGTTCACCAACGCCATCTCGACGTCAACCAACGCCGGAGACGGTTTCTAAAGAATCCGGGTTTCACTCTCTCTCTCTCTTCACAACTGGTCACGTTTTAAACCTAATCTTTTTACACCCACGTTTCACCTACCATCTCTTTCATCTTTATCATTCTCTCAAGAAAATAAGCCCTAAATTCTTGGTTTTGGGGTTTTCAAACAAGGTCGCAATTTTATCATTTCACACACCCACTCAAGCATCCAGGTATGTCCTCTTGTGATTTAAGTATGTTGTAAGTTCAATTCTTTTGCATATGGTGGTCGATGTTGAATGGAGTTCAACTGTGAGTATGAATTGTGTATGTCTCAACCAAATTACCAAAAATTTATGTTAACAATGAACTTAAGGGAACTTTTGATGTTGGAATTTTTGGTGTAGTATCATTAACCTACATAGTCAAATACTACATATGTTTGAATATGTTTTTGGAATTAATGAGGGTTGTTATGTAACGACAGAATGTGTAAAAAGAAAAAGTCCATAAACCTTTGTTCCTTTAAATTTTGGAGTGACATGTGTTTTAAATTAAAAATTGTCAAATGGGTAGTTTGATTGAATTGAGTTGGATATTTGGTATGAGTGTGGAATGTGTGTATGGGATGGTCAACAATTTTGATTTACTTACTAATGAGTGTTAATTACGTTTTGTAGAATCATGCCACCAAAATCTCGAAAACGGAAGGAGGCAGCTCCAAAAGGCGACCCACCTGTTTGGAGTAGAGACAAAAGACTTTCAAGTATTGAGGATCGCAAATGGCAGGCAATTCTATACCGTGACAAGATAGATCCAATTGGCAATCCATTGGTTTGCGAAAAACCTGTGGTTCTTGAAGACTTCCGAGGTTTCGGATTGGTTGAGAAGTTTGAATATTTAGGATTGGAAGCTGGTCTCACCTATTGCTATGAAAAGAAGGAAGAAATATATTTGGAGGAGATTAAGCAGTGGATTTCAACGTTGGAACGGATTCCCGGATCCAATCCTCCATTTACTACAAGTTTAAAAGGAAAGGTTCATGGCGTAGTAGTTGAGCTAACAATGGAGATGTTGTCTAACATAGCACCTTTCGATTCAGGGATTAGAGCAACAGGGGGCACATATGAAAGCTTGACTGATGATGAAATTTTATATATCGGCGAGAAGGAAGACGCTGAATGGTTAAACATGCTTAAAGAGTTATTTGATGTCCCGGGAGAAGACTATGCACACTACAAGCCATTAATGAGGAAGGACCTGAAACCACTTCCATATTTGATTTCAAAAGTCATGTTTTCTAACATTATGCCTAGAAAGGGCGATTATGTGGAGATTAGAAAATATGAAATAAAGGTTCTTTATGCACTGGTGACAGGAAAAGTGCATATCTCATTGAGACAGCTGATTATGTTGAATATCTGGGAATCACGTGAGAGAAAGACTATGAGCTTTATACCTCATTGTCGCCTCCTCACTCACATGTTGGATCTTAAAAATGTGATACCTAGAAATGCAACTCCTGAAATTGAGGATATCATTCCGTTTTCTAGAAGCAAATTGGTTAGTACTTTTAAGTTTGAAGAAACTTCAAGCAAGTTTATTCTTACCGATCAAATGTCGAAAAGGGTGTATGAAGTAAGGAAGAATGATGAAGCAATTGAAGATGAAGAAATGGGGGAGCGAGAGCCAAGAACACAATTGGGAGAGAGTAGTGCAAATAGAAAGTATGCTGGGCAGCCAAAAGGTTATGGAAAGTGGACACAATTTGAGAGGGCACTTTGGGACCAACAAAGGGCTGATCACAAAGAAGTGATGAAAAGAATTGAGCTGTTAGAAGAAAATATGTTGCAGGTCCAACGATGTCACATCTATGATAGGGAATTGTATCAGCAACAATTTCATGAGTACACCGAACAAATTCGTCATGACAACAACCTTCAACGAGGGCATGGATACCAACCGGTGGTTGTACCGTTTGATTATAGTCGGGCAACTGCAGAACATCAGATTAACTTGCCTCAATATCCTGGACACCCAGCACCATTACATTGTCCTGCAAATCTGGGATTACGGGGTGGATATACTTGATTAACATATGTTAGTGTTTTGGCCGAAGGTGAACTAATCTGGGCGAAGGTAACAAGAATGGGGCGAAGGTAGTTCTGATGTGGACGAAGGTAGAATGGACAAGACAAGAAGACACATTCGACCACTCAATGTGGGCGAATGTGGAATATACTCACATTCGACCAGAAGAAAGGGGCGAATGTGCAGTGCCTATATATAGATTTTGAGTTTTTGATTATGTAAGAGAGTTGTCATTTTGTGTCCAGGTTCAGATCAGGTTTAGGAGTGTTTTTGAGAGATTATCTGTGTGATTCTAGATTAACATAAACAGTTTGTAAATGCTTATTGAATGAGTTAATCTATGAAAATGATATTGAAAATGATCTTGATTGTGTCGTGATTTGTGTTTTATCAATTTGTTCAGATCTAGGGTTTCCGCACCTAGATTTGTGACTTGTATGATCATATAATCCTGTTTTAGCTAAAATCCAACGCTCACAAAGTGGTATCAGAGCATAGAGGATCATACAACAACAAATTTGATAAGATCAGAACTGATTTGGACATGTTTTTGACATAAAATCATCTGTTTTTACAAAAACTCTTAAAAACATAGTTTTTGATCGATTTAAAGGTGAATTTGTGGTCGAATTCAAGTTTTCCAAGACTTAAAGTTGTTCCAAATCAATTCCGAAACATAACCTGATTGAGATCATTCAAATCCATGAACTTTTGAAAATCTGAGATCAAAATAACCGTTTTTCAAACAATAACCGTTTTTCAAAAATGAGATCTGACTGTTTTGGGCGAACCTGGAACCTGGACTGAGTGTTGTGGGCGAACCTGATGAAAAGTGGGCGAACCTGAGTGTTTGAGTGGACGAACCTGAAAACTTGTTTGAAATTTTTCACATTCGGGTATAATATTCCACATTCGACCGTTTTTGGTTCGGGCGAAAGTGGAAAGTGTGTTGGTTTGATTTACATTCTGGTCATTTTCACCTTCGGTTGTTACTATTTGGACGAAAGTAGAATCCAAAGGGACGAAAGTGTGACAGTTTGGACGAATCTGAGATTGTTTGGACGAACATACTATTTTTGGGCAAACCTAAGGATTTTTGCTGAAAATTTTTCTAAGTGTTGAGATTTTCAGATTGTGATCATGTGGCGTTTTCAAACTACTTCGGGATCAGCACCAACACAACCACAACAACAGACAATGGACCCATGGACAGTGGCATCGCAAAAGACGAACACGCAATCCTCACAACCACTTAACTACATGACAACAACGAGCACGATGCCTCAGAATGTAGCACATCCGGCACTACAATCAGATTACTGGGGAGTAGCTGCAGCGGCGGTAAATACTCAAACCACTAATGCTATTTCTACTTTGATTAAGGATTTGTCTACAGGTAGTGGAACTCGGCCACCGAAGCTCATGGATATGCAAGAGTATAACCAGTGGCACACCATGTTCAAGATCCATCTGGAAGGCATGAGAGTTGAAGGAGCTGAGGCATGGAGCATGATTGTGAAAGGATACACAACACCGATTCTGGAGAATACCGGTGAGTTGATTCCTCTGGAGAGCTTGACTGAGGATGAAAAGAAGAAATACGTGGTGGAGAAGAAGGCGTTCTCTCAACTGACACAGGCAATCACAAGTGATCTGTTGCATCAGTTTGGGACATGTACTACGTCAAAGCAGCTTTGGGATAAGCTGAAGAGGAAGCATGATGGTAACGAGAAGACCAGGAGTCTGAGAATGGAGGAATTAGTTAAAGAGTTTGATAATTTTTCTTTTATTAATAATGAAACTTTGAAAGAACTAACTCCGAGATATATGCATTTATTGTCTGAATTGTCTAGCTATGGTGTACAGATTCCAATGACTAAGCAGGTGGATAAGTTTGCAGATGCTTTACCACCACAGTGGGATCAGCATGTGGAGGTACTTAGAGAGAAGGATGCTTATCAATTTTGGACCATTTCAGAGTTTATTGAAAAGTTGGAGAACAAAGAGTTGGAGGATAGGAGGAAAGCTAGAAGGTCGCAGATTCCTCAGAATCCAAGTTTGTATTTTGGAGGCACTTCAGTTTCAGCTGGAAACTCGAGCTCTGGAAGCATTGCACCACATGTTGCATGTATTTCCAATGTCATGGATTCATCAAAACCAACCACCAACTATACACCACCACAATACAATTCCTACTCACAACCATCATACACACCACCACAATATAGTTCCTACATTTCACCAATATCTCCAATGCAACAAGCTAGTTTTTACACCGCTAACCAAACACAACAACCAGCAAATCAAGTTACTCAACATAAACAACCAGTGGTTTTGGATACATCCAACTTGGGAAATGTGACTGTGGAGGTTGCTCAGCAACACATTGCATTAGTCTCAGCAATGGTTTCATCCTACAATGGATTGGTTGCTAGTCAGATTGGGAACAACAACTTGACCAACGAAGACTACGCACAGATCGATAAAGAAGAGATGGAACTCATTGACATTCAATGGGCTTTTGCGAGTATAATGAGAAGAGCAACAGAATTCATCGAGAAAACTGGAAGAACTGATTTGGCAACTTCTCCCAACACAACCTATGGATTCAACAAGGAGAAGGTTACGTGTTTCAATTGTGGAGAAAAAGGACACTTCAAACGGGAATGCACCCAGCCACCTAAACAAGGTAACCGAAACCCTTTCAATGCAAATTACCAGAACCGTCAACAAAACCAAGTTTCTTACCAAACCAACAATAACTACCAAAACCGAAACTTTAACAACCAAAACAGACAACCAAACACTCAAAACCAGATTCAAAATCAATCTCCTAATCACCCAAACCGAACAGTTGTACCTATCACTACACCTACTGAGACTCAACAGAATGCGAGTCAGAACCAAGCTTTGGTGACTCAACAAGATGAGAGGTTTGACTGGTCGGGTATGCAAATAGGAGTTGAAGAAGTAACTACTGGTGGGAATGTGGCATGTGTTGCTTAACAGTTTGATTTGGAAGAGTCGGTGGCAGTTGATGAGAAGAAAGAAACTGAGGAGAGTGAAAGTGATGATTCTGAGACAGAGATGGAAGTGGAGAATGAACCTGTTGAGGTTAAGGCTGAGGAGAAGAGTTCTGGGATGGTGATTGATTCAGTTTCTGATGTTCCCGAAGAGTGTAAATCAGTGTATTCAGATTCTGAGAGCGAATCAGACACAGAGGGAAGTGTTGATTCTTTGGATGATGATATTGACCAGTTGCTGGCAGAAGCTGACTTTTTGATGACGAGGAAGTCGTGCATAGCTGATGATGCTTTCACCAAGATCGACTATTCCAAGTTTTTCACTGGAAAGGAAGCTCATTTTGCTTTGATGGCCATGACCGAACCGCCAAAACCTGTAAGTTCTGAATCTAGCACTGATGTTATGAGTGATAAATACTGTGGAACTTGTGATAAATTGACAGAGGAGAATAAACAACTCCGAATTTCACGTGATAGTGCTATTCAAAATTGTCAATCTACTCGCAAAGAGTTAAATGCTTTTAACAAAGTATTAGATGGCTATAAAAAGGACATTTCCGACTTGAAAAACACTTTGTCATTGAAACAATTGGCCATAAATAACTATATCAATGAAATTGAAAACACCAAGTTGGAAATGGCTGCCATTAAATGCTTTGCTGAAAAAGTTAACAAGAAACTGGAAAGTTATAAGAATGTTGCTTATGTTGTGGATCATATCATTGATGATAACACCACCAACTACAAGTCTGTACCATCTCCGGTTCTTTTTGAGAACCATAACTATCATCAAGTTATACCGGAGAGTTCGGTGAAATCAGACTCATCATCAGATATGGAATCTAATACCTCGAGTATTGGTGATCCATATTCCGATGTGAGACCAATTTTGGGCTTGAACAATGAGGGTGTTTATGCTGAGAGTGATAGTTCAGACTCAGAAAATGATGATACTGGTAGTGATAAATCTGTTAATGAATGTGAGATTCCAAAAGAAAATCACATCATTACTACTGAACCAGTGTCACCATCTGATCATGTTCATCCGATGGCAAATGCTAATCGTGATAAAAAGTCTGAAAAGGTTGATGTTAAGAAAACTAATGTTGTTAAGAATGAGGTCAAAAAGAATGAGATGAATGAACCAAGTGACAAACCTGTAAAGGTGTTTTATCGGATGGAAGGATCCGATAAAATCATTGCTGATGAGGAATTTCCGATAAAAAATGTTAACTATTCTAAACTTGATAAAATCTGGCAAGAAAGCACAATATGGTTTCCAAAACATGAAAGAACCAATGAAATTCCACCAGAAATCTTAAAGAAACTGTTTTCAGAAGTTCCTCAAGAGCCAAAAATTCATGTCACTGAGTTCATTCGACCAGATGATAAAGCAAATGGTTTTCATGAACCTTCTTACTCGAAAGGACCACTTCCTGAGAGTTTAAGAAATCAACAATATAATGATCAATTTCCTGTCAGATCATTTGCTTCACCAAATGCTCATTATGTGTTTGAGGAATATAGAAAATGCTTTAAATGTGGAGAACGCGGGCATTTACTTGCTCAGTGTCCATATGTAAGGCACAAGAGACATGAAGTTGAGGTTAAGAATTCCATGAAAAAGCCGATTGATCATTATGTCCCACCGCATAGACGGACTGTTCCTCAACAACAACATTTTCATAATCAAAACAATTTTCAAATGAGGAACAACCGTCCATTTCATTATGATCAAAGGAATCGGATTGCAATGGAACAATCTTGGAGAAAACCAGTGGTGAACACAACAACTGATAGACAAAAGGTTCCACAAAAACCAATTGTCAAGTCAAATGTTGGACCTAAGTCTGTTAATTCAGATAAGGTTGCTAAGAAAGTTACTTTTAGTAACAATGTTCAGAAACCAATTGAGAAACCAAAATCTCAAATTCGTATTCTCAAAAGGTCTGAACAATCTTGGACACCTAATGGTACTCCAGGAGCTTCTACTTCAAAGGTGAGTGATAAAAATGAATCTGTTTTGAAAAATCAGAAAACGATTGATTCAAAACAAAAAGTTGTTGAAAAAGTTGTTGAGGATGTTTCTTTGAAAGCAAAAGTTCAAAGGCCCAAGACTCAGGCTTGGGTCCCCCGAAAGAACTAAATGTTTACTTTTTGTGTGCAGGGAGCTTCAGTTGGCCCTATTAGCAGTCTCTGGATTGTTGATAGTGGAGCTTCAGGCCACATGACGGGGGATTTGGCGTTGCTGTTTGATGTGAAGAATATTAATGGAGGATATGTTGCGTTCGCGGGAAATAAAGGAGGTTATATCACGATGGAAGGAAGCGTGAGTAACGGGATTGTGACTTTCGAGCGGATTTCTTATGTCAAGCAGATAGACTATAATCTGTTGAGCGTCAGTCAAATATGCGACAAACAATTTTCTGTGCATTTTGATGACAAATCCTGCTATATACTTAAACCGGGCTTCAAGATTCCAAAGGAGTGGGTTATGTTGATGGCACCTCGAGTCAACAATCTTTACATTCTTGATATGTCCAAGGCAATGACACCACAGGGACAGATAACATGCTTTCTATCCAAGGCGACCGAAAAAGAATCAATAATGTGGCACCGCAGAATGGGGCACATTCATCTGAGGAAAATGAATCAGTTAGTGAGAAATGGACTTGTCGATGGAGTAAACGTGAAACATTTCCATCTGAACGACAAGTGTGTGAGCTGCATGAAAGGAAAACAACACAGACAATCCCATAAATTGAAGAAAGTTAACTCTGTTGAGATGCCGCTTGAGCGATTGCACATGGACCTTTTTGGACCGGTCAAGCGCAAAAGTCATCTTGGAGAGCTTTATTGTTTAGTCGTCACTGATGACTATTCACGATTCTCATGGGTGATGTGTTTGAAGAACAAAAGCGACACTTTTACTAACCTACAAGTTCTGTTCACTCGGCTGGAGAATATTTACAATTTGAAGATAAAAAGGATCAGGAGTGACAACGGGACGGAGTTCAAAAATGCAAAGATGGATGAACTTTGTGAAAGTAAAGGGATTCATCATGAATATTCAGCTCCGTATACCCCGCAACAGAACGGTGTTGCTGAAAGAAAGAATAGGACTCTGATTGAGGCTGCAAGAACAATGCTCGCTGACTCAAATCTTCCGGTAATGTTCTGGAATGAGGCGATTTATGCAGCAAACTATACATTAAATCGGGTTTTGACAGTGAAGAAGTTTGGAAAAACATCTTATGAGCTGTTACACCGACGAAAGCCCAATCTAGAGTATCTAGAACCATTTGGGGCGCCATGTACGATGTTGAATCCAAGCGAGAAGTTTAGTCCTAAAGCTGAAGAGGGATATTTTGTTGGATATGCAACCCCGCTCAAACGGGTATTCAACAAACGAACTCGTCAAGTGGAGGATTGGGCAAACGTGGAAGTTCAACGATACACACAAAATTTGCAAGGCACGGGCCCTGATTGGATGTTTGATTACAAAGATTTCTTTGAATCATTCAACCTAGATAGCCTGGTTGAAGAAGCTGTGATCAGATTACTTTACGAGTGTGAAAACGCGGCAACTTCACCATTGATGCGTCCAATCACCGTAAACCCCCCACCAGCTTCTAATGATACCAGTGTTCCTACACAAGAAGAAGAGTTGTTTCAAGAAGCTTCAACTTCATTAGACACTTCAGAATCTGAAGATGAACAATTTGAAGAAGCCGTTCTTGAAAACGCAGAAAATTTAGAAGAGCAAACTGTGAATCCAACTCCAAATCCAGATGTTGCTTCATCATCTAACACGGGTAATGATCAGGATGCTGTAGAGAATTTGACTGCTCAGACGGGAGTGATTGTACCTGTTAATCCGGAATCTCGGATTCATCGTATTCACCCGCTGGAGCAAGTAATCGGTGATCCTGGTAGTGGAGTGATGACCAGAGGGCAGCTTAAAAGCGTTAATACACCAGAGAGTTTTGGTGCTTTAGCATTATATGCCAAAATTCAGAAATCTGGTAGTCAAAATGATTGGTCGTTTGCATGTTATGTGTCGCAGGTAGAGCCAAGGACATACAAAGACGCTTTGCAAGAAGATGCCTGGGTTGAGGCAATGCAGGAAGAGTTATTGCAATTCCAGAAATTGGGAGTCTGGACGCTCACAGATTTGCCGCCAGGAAGAAAGAAGATTGGCACTAAGTGGGTGTTTAAGTGCAAAAAGGATGATCGTGGAGTTATTGTAAGGAACAAAGCCAGATTGGTTGTGCAGGGTTTCCATCAAATCGAAGGAATTGACTACAACGAAATCTATGCACCAGTAGCACGAATGGAAGCTATTCGGATGTTCCTTGCGTTTGCTTCGTATAAGAAATTCAAAGTCTATCAAATGGACGTCAAGAGCGCATTTTTGTACGGTAAAGTCAAGGAGGAGGTTTATGTCGGGCAGCCACCAGGCTTTGAGGACCCAATCCACCGGGACAAGGTCTACGTGCTGAACAAAGCTTTATATGGTTTGCACCAGGCTCCAAGACAGTGGTACGAGGAGCTAAGTACATACCTCATCTCCAAAGGATTCAAGCGCGGCCTCGTCGATTGTACCCTCTTTACGAAGAAGACGGGAGATGACTTGCTTCTAGTACAGATTTCTGTTGATGATATTATTTTTGGTTCAACTAACGAACTCTTGTGCAGGGAATTTGAAACTGTTATGCAGGAGAAGTTCGAAATGAGCGCTATGGGGGAAATGCAGTTTTTCCTAGGCTTACAGGTGGATCAAAGACCCGACGGGATCTTCATTCACCAGACGAAATACGTAGCCGACATCTTGAGCCGATTCCAGATGGAGGACTCTAAGCCGATGGATACCCCGATTCAACCCAATCACGGGATTGGAGTCGACGCTAAGGGGGAGCTGACAGACCCATTTACATACAGAGCAATCATCGGATCTCTGATGTATTTGACAGCGTCTCGACCAGATATTATGTATGCAACGTGTCTCTGTGCTCGCTATCAATCGAAGCCGAAACAAAGTCATCTGACGGCGGTCAAGCGTATCCTTCGATATCTGAAGGGTTGTCCATCAAAAGGACTTTGGTACCCTAATGATGATGATTTTGATTTTATTGCTTTTAGTGATGCAGATTGGGGAGGCTGTGACAAAGACAGCAAATCAACCACAGCCGGTTGCCAGTTTTTAGGGAGCAGGTTAATTACCTGGCAATGCAAGAAACAGACTTCCGTCGCACTGTCTACATGTGAAGCCGAGTACATTTCAGCCTCGAGTTGCTGTTCGCAAGTACTCTGGATCCAACAACAGATGGTCGATTACGCTTTGCAGTTTCTTAAAACCCCTATACACTGTGACAACGAAGCCGCAATTGCATTAACTAAAAATACTGAAAATCATTCTAAAGCTAAACATATCCGGATTAAATATCATTTTATCCGTGATTGTTATGCTAAGGAGTTGATTGACATGGTCAAAATCCATACTGACTACCAACGTGCAGATTTGTTTACAAAAGCTTTTGACAGATCCCGCTTTGAATATCTTTTGAAAGTAAACAATATAAAGGAAAAACAGGACTAATCGGCTCCTCGGTTTATCATTTTTTACTTTTAGTTTTAGTTTTAAATTTTTGCTAATTGGGAATTTCTCTTTGCTAATAGGGAATTTCTTTTTACTATCATAATCCTCAAAGAAGTTGATGCTTTCGAGGGGGTTCTTTAATCCTCAAAGAAGTTGATGTTTTCAAGTGGATTGTTTCTTTCAAATTTTTTTTGTTTTTCAGAAAAATTAAAAACCCAAAAATATGTTCTTTATTTTAGGGGGAGTCATTTTATCAGAAAAACCAAAAACATTAAAAAAAAAATTTTCAAAATACCTAAAAAAATTAGAAAAACCCAAAATGATTTCCTGGATAAAAAGAGGAAATGATAGTACATCAGTAGGGGATCTGACACAGGCTAAAGAATTGTATAGTTTAATGAGAGGTATGTTGATTATGTGTGATATGCTGATAGGCTTCGTAGACTATATATTGCGTGCCTTAGTGATACAAACATAACAAACTACGCGTTTGTGGATGAACACCTCATGGGCATATGGTCTTAGTACCGTAATTTCGTTTGATAGGGTGTTTGTACAAAACTCGGAGGTTTAGGGTCGTTATGTTATTAGTTTGTCTGGGGATAGCCTTTCTGATCTTCTGCTGTAAGTCATTACGGACCTAGATCAGACAGGGTGTCTTTATAAAAGAGCTTTATGCCAAAACCTAAAGTTACCGAATTGAGGAACTTTCCATGTTATATGATGATCAAAGATTATCTATAATATCGTATTGATCATTGATGCAAATTATGATTAATATCAGTCCTCAACCTGGTATGGTGCATATGTTACTTTGCTGCATTAATTTGCTGACCTGTATACCTCTATGCATTATATCTTGTACAATTACAGACGACGAAAGCATAATCACGCTTTACAATGAGTCTTTGTGCAAATTATTTCTTGATACGGGAGTATGTCGTGTGTGTGGGAACCACAATGTGTTAGTCTAATACATTTAATTCGTATCATTTTAAAGCATTGCGTAATTGTCTGCATGTGAGCTTATGTGGACAACAATATCAGCAATTGCCGTGTCACATATTGTTTTCTAATGATAATATTGAACCAGATCAACGCTGTGTTCAGATTTCTCAGAAAACTGATATGATCCTCTTACCGGAAATCACAAAATGTTTACTGCTTTCATTTACTTTATTGCATTTTACTTTTTCGCATTTTACTTTTATTGTCAAAAATTTACAAAATCCAAAAAGATTTTAGGTGTGTTTTAATCAAAAAAATTTCAGAAAATCCAAAAGATTTGCATTTCTGTTTTATTTTTGATATCCGGGGATGCTTGATGGTCAATTTCTGAGATTTGATAACACCATCTGGACTTTGTAACATTCAAGATGTGAAAATTGAGTTTTAGAAGTTTAACGGATTGAAAAATGTTGAACGGGATTCGAATTCGTGATTTGGCGAAATTTTCAGATTTTTCCATTTCACATTCGCCCCTTAATTGGGTCGAATGTGGAAAAATCTTCAAGTTCGACCGTTTTGTTTTTGGGCGAATGTGGATTTTTCACTTCCGGGTGTGATTTCCACTTCCGGGTACCAAGTTTCACCTTCGTGTCTTTAATTAGGGGCGAAGGTGGACCAGTTTCACATTCGTGCTATTATAATGGGGCGAATGTGATCTTTACCCACATTCGTCCATGTTGGGCTATATTTTAAGTAGGTTTACGCTTGTCTTTATTAAGCCAGTTTGTGTTAATTGGGCTTAGTTTAAGTTAATGGGCTTGGGTTAGGCCATGTGGGCCAAGGCTTTAGTGGACCCTATATAATGTTTTGTTTGATTCATTATTAGGGTTAGACTTCGTTACACATTCATTAATCCTCACATTTGTAATTCTCTGGCCACCACCTTGTACCAGACAATCCTAGAGATTGTGTGCAAGGTGAAGCAGCAGTTCTATTGATTTCATCGGTTTTAATCTTTTGTTCTTCACATTCAATCTTGTTTTCCGCACTCGATTGTTTGTTTGATACCCGGTAGAGAAGATCTTGGACTTACAATTGGTATCAGAGCCTAAGTAGTCTTATGAAGGCTCGGTTCGGTATCATTTGAAGAACAAAAAGAAGAATTTTCGCTGCTGGTCGTCGTGTTTTGGAACAGGTTCTACTCGCATCTTTTTCTTAATATTATTTATCTAATCAGTTTTGGTGTTTTAGAATTTTTTGCAGATTTGGCTTTGTTCAAAATCCTAAAGAACACGAAGAACAGGCTGTTTGATCTTGTTTTGGTCATTATTGATTGTGTTTGCAAGAATTTTGGTATTCAGTTTGGAAAGGAGAATATCAAAGTCAACATATTCCAAAATTAAGGGGAATTCAAACGAAGCATATCTTTTGATTGGTGGTCCCTTGTTTACATAGCTGTCATACAATTTTTTATTTAAAAAAAAAAAAAAAAAAAAAAATTCAAGAACAGCCTTGCATTCGAGAACACCTTCGGGAACTCAAGAACACATCTCAGGTACATCTTGTTAAAAGAAAACGTCACCTCGAACACCCGCCACATCAGGTTGAACTTGAGGTTGAACTCAGGGTTCAAGGTTGAACTCAGGGTTGAGGTTGAACTCAGGGTTGAGGTTGAACTCAGGGTTGAAGGTTGAACTCAGGGTTGAGGTTGAACTCAGGGTTGAGGTTGAACTCAGGGTTGAGGTTGAACTCAAGGTCGAACTCAGTTCTCAAGGTCGAACTCAGCCACTCGAGGTCGAACTCACTACTCGAACACTTGAACCCGGATCCAACCCGAACACCCACTCGGACTCGAACAATTGAACCCGGACCCATACCCACCTCGTAGATCCAACTCGTCTCCATCACAATTTCACCGGAAAACACCCTCTGACCGGAAACCCACACTCGAAAAAAAAACTAAACAATCCGGAAACCTGTCTTCAACCCATACCCACCTCGAAACTCCACCACCACCATACCCGTTTAACCACCCATCATCAACCACCCGGACATCATCACCTCCACCCGTCTAAAACCCACCTACCAACTCCAACCCATCTTCATCCGGGACCCTCTGCTCCGTAAACCCGTCACCACCTGCTCCACCTCTCCATCACCATTCACCTTCACTCTTACCCGACCACCAAAACCCTCTGACCCGTCAACCACCACCGGTCACTCTACCTGACCCGACACCCCTCCTTGACCAAACCAACCACCCGGACATCAAAAACAACCCAACCACCCACCATACCGTACCTGCAACGAAACCCAACACCTACTCGAACACCCAATTTCACTCCGGCTCTGACCGTAACCCAGCTTGCTTTTGACCGGAACCCACCTAAATATCCATACCCGACCCACAGCCACCAACCTAATCACTTTTAACCGGAACAACATCACCACTGGTCACCTTACCTGACCCGGACCCCACCCGAAAACACAAAACACACCCAGAAAACCAGACCCAACCCGTCACCATGATGTCTTCGGTTGACTATTAGTTGATTTGAACAATTATATGATCTGATTGAGCTGTGGTTTTGTTATGTTTAAGTGAGAAGAGAGAGAGAGAGCTAGAAGGTGCAGAGATTTTCTTTAAGAAGAGAGAGAAAGAGATTGTGGGTTTGTAGAGAGAACTATTCTTTTGCAGATCAGAAAACTCTCGTGGAACTCCATAATCTGAATCCATTGTTATTATTATTATAGAAGAGTGTTAGATTTAGAGAGAGATATTTTGAAGAGAGAGAGGCGAGATCTGCCTCTTTGTTTTGTTAGTGAAGGGATATTTGGAGAAAGCTTTGAATTTGTGTGAGAGAGAGTTGAGTTTAGAAAAGTAAAGTTGTTGGTGAAGAGCAGATCGAGATTTGAAAGAAAAAAGATAAAGTTGGTAAAGTGTATTGAAAGTGAAAGGAGAGTTGGTGGTTGTTGTCTTGGGAGATGGAGTGCTGACATTATCACGTGGGATTTTTCTTCATCCTTTGAAGTTCTTAATAATAATAATAATAATAATAATAATAATAATAATAATAATAATAATAATAATAATAATAATAATAATAATAATAATAGTATTAGTATTATTTGGAGTGTGCAAGTTTAATTTGGGGGGTTGACTTTATTGTATACGGTTTGACTTGTTGACTACGGTTGGACGTCCGGTGCTCGTCTTAAGATTTTGGTGAAACGTCTAGATTTTTGGGGATCACTATTCAAAATTAAAATGTCTTCTCAAAGTAAGGTGTTTGAGCAGAGACTTGAAGGTTTCAGTTACACTCCTGGTGAAACCGTGGAAGCAATTATTGGCAGATTTTCCGAACTACTGTCAGACATAAAAATTGCTGAAATCATAGTGTCAAATCGATGGGTCAACAAAAGTCTTCTCGACGCTTTGAAAAGAATTCCAGATGAGCCAACATGCAGCTGGTTTAAGTATGTCAATTGGATTATCACAGAAACAAGTTGGTCCAAAATGACGTCGGATGAGTTAATCTTACTTGTCAAAGAACATGCTGAGCGTGCAAAGCTGACGACTCAAAGCAACACCTCTGCTACAACATGCTCATCTGCCTCTGACACTTCATCTTCAAATTCAAAATTTGACTGCTCACCCGCTCTCGCTGCTCCTGCCGCTCCCGCTGCTTCTGTCGCTCTCGCTGCTCCTGGCGCTCCCGCTGCTCCTGTCACATCTGCTGCTCCTGCCGCTCACGCTGATCAAGCTTTCATGGCACAACAGAATGACCATGTGCCATCCGCATCTGAGGTACACGCTGACATTTTAGCTGAATCATGTTGCACTGAACGATGCAGGTTAAAAATTAAAGGTTTTAGAGAAGAAACTCTCTCTGCATACAAGCAGCTTGAATACGAGAAAATGGCCACTTGGGATATTAAAAAGAAATTTAATTCTTATAAAGAAATGGTCGAACAACAAAAACTCGATATCAAACGCTTGCATCAGGAGGTGAGTGATCACAAGTGTCGATATTTACATTTCAAACGAATGTCTGATACTTTGACCGCGGAATTGATCGACTTAAAATCTAAATTTGAAAATGCCGATTTTCATTTTAAAAAGTTCGATTGCTCTAGTCCCAAAGTTGAAAAAATGATCAATACCCAGTTAAAGTTAAGACCAAAGGACGTGAGGAATAAGGGAATTGGATTTGTGGAAATTCCTCCACCTTTCAATGAAAACTATTCTTCAATTCCTATGTCGGATGAAGAGTTGTTGGCTCTGCCTGTTAAAGGATACGGTCCTCCAATAGAAGAGCCAACCAGTCGACCATCGAGGGATCAAGATGAGATCTCCAAACCTAAATCAGTCCCTGTCCGAATCTCTAAACCCAAGAACAAACAACCTAAGAAGGAGCAGGCTCCATCAAAAACCTTTGTCAAGTCTCAAGATGCTTCAAAGCAGACCGAGACGTTAAATTTTGAGAAAAATAAAGAAATTGACAGAGTTTTTGATGTGAGGAGAGATGAAGTTCCAGTTTCAAATGACACAAATGAATTGAATAATGTCTTAAAAGAAACCGTTTTTGAAACTGAACCGAAAATTGAGCAAATTGAACCGACCGGCCAATCAGACTCAAATGTGCCCTTTGAGTTTGATTTCATGAAAACATTCAAAAAGATTTATGAAGAGTACAGGGCACCACAGACCGTTGAACCAGGTGCCCCACCAACTTTTGAAAGTGACTCCAAATGTGAATCACCCAAAACAACCGACTCTGAGAAATCAGTGTCAGTTGAATCGAGTGAATCCAGCTGTGAGTCCTCTAGAGCAGCTGAGTCAACGGGGGATTCAGCAGAGTCGCCACAACATGTTTCTGAATCAAGTGGCTCGGCTGAATCAAATGACACACCCTCGACTGAGCCAGAACAATCTGAAGAATCTGTGAGCTCAAGGCCAGTCGAGATTAAACAAGAATGTGAGGATCCCTCATCCATGACTGTTGGCACAGGTGTGGTAAAGCCAATAGTCCCTGAATTTAAATGTGTGAACATTACTGATGCTTCTACTTCATGTGCAGATTTAGAAAAAGTAGAGGTTAAGGTTGAGGGGGATGATATTGTTTGCACTAACAATGCAGGTGTTTGTGTGAAACAATCTAATTTGTCTGCAGATGCTATACCATATGTGCAAAAGACTGTTTCCGAGTTATCTGTTATTGGCACAACCGATAAATATGTGCCACCACATAGAAAAACTACCTGTGCTAACTCTTATGAACAGGTTCCTGAAGTTAAACAGAAAGCTCAAGGACAGTCCTCATCACAAGCACAATCTTGTTCACACGGGTGTTCAAGATGTTCTAAGCAGAGCAGAAGACTGGGAAGCCTGCAAACAAATCATCCAACAGATCCCATCACTCACATTCATCAGTGGGATCAAACAGACCGGGATATGATCCATATGCAAAGAAGCAAACATGCTACACCTGTGGAAGACCCGGTCATATTGCACGAAACTGCACAAGTCGTCCTTATGTGCCCTATTATCGACAACATCCGAAGGTTATGCCTAGGGATAACTACTATTCCAAGCCAATGAAGGTTGATAAACCTAAGGCAAGGAAGAACATGAATCCTAAAGTTAAACCGTCTGATGGAGACTGGAATGCTGCCAAGAACAAGCGAAAGGTTGTTCCTCCACAGAAATCAAAACAACCTGGGAAACTAAAAGCTGCTACTCCGAAAGTAGCAAAACCAGTTCTTAAGCCTAAGCAAGCCTGGAAACCAAAGGCGGCAGCAACACCAGTCCTAAATGAGAAGAAGGACATGTGCTTGAGAGAAGTGTCTTTCATAGACGCTTCAGGAGTGCCCAGGACCGCGATGGCCTGGGTACCAATGTTTAATTAATCTCTTTTCTTAGTGCAGGGACATCCAGGGAGGATTGTCGACGACCACTGGTATGTTGACAACGGTTGTTCCCGCACATGACAGGTGACATCTCTCTGTTATATATTTATTTAAAATTTTCAATCAGTGAGTATGTTTCCTTTGAAGGAGATAATGGAGGTTAAATCAGCGAAAGAGGTACGTTTAAAACCTGATGCTTTTTATTATGAACGTAATTGGTCTTTGATTCAAGAATGATTTTAGAAAAACACAAAAAGATTTTTCTTAGTTTTAGGTTGTAAATTTGTTCTTTACATTTTCAATTTTAAGCACAAATTTAGGGGGATATAAATCCTCAGAAAAATACAAAAACAATAGAAAATTCCGAAAACGAGAATTTCATGGTGCGAAAAAGAAGAAATGATAGTACATCAGCTGTTGAATTGTCACACCTTAAAATCGAAAAGAAAATTAAATCAAGTGTGATTGCAGCTCCATTATATGATGTACTGGCAGGCAAACTACACAATGAACTCAGTCCAAAATTAATGATAAATATAAAGGACTGTGTAACTTGTGGGGAACACATCATCGGCGTATGATTTTATGGTCTTAAATCTTGCGTTGATAGATTGCCAAAATCTGAGATTTCAGGTCTTTAAATTGTTGATACATCTGGGGATGTCCTGGCTGCCCTTCTGCTGCATCCAGATATATGCTGACCTAGGAACAGTCAGGACGTCTTAAAAGAGCTATAAGGAAATGCCAAAACCCAAAATTCTCAAAGAGAATTCAAGCTAAAGGCACAAATCAAAAGCCTAAAGCAACGATCATACCGAAACATTTGGTATTTGCCCTAACCCTGGTCGAGAATCCATCGGTCTCTCTGTTGCATCCAGATATATGCAGACCTGATCACCGATGATCTTGACCTTGTAAAACATACAGATGTCAGCAATTTACTCACCTGTTATGAAGAAGCTTTGTGCATACCTTGATCGCAGGGGTATGTCATGATGTGGGACACATAGTTATTTCGGTCTAACACACGTTAAAAAATAAGAAAAAAATATCGGACTTGAAGACGTGTGTGTATGCTTGTTTAAGTGGATAAACGATGATAGTAATCGTCTTGGACTGCTTTCTGGCACTTTAATAAGTATACCAAAACAAATATACTAACGGTGTGCTACAGTTTGACAAAGCTGATATGATCTTCTTGCACATGATTCTCACAAAAGGATGCATTGTAATTAGTTTGAATTTTTTATTTTAATTTGTTTTCTTTTATAAAAAATTAACCATTCTTGAGGATTTGACCAATTCTCGAACAAAATTCAGGTTGTTTTTGAGATTTTAAAATTGAAGTACACTGATGTACTTGGTGTTCATGTATATACTGGACCCTCTGTTGCATAAATTGTTTGCTCACAAAATTCTGAGAATTTGCAGAGTTTATACAAATCAAGAAACAGGGGTTGATGAAGAATGAAAGAGTTCCAGTTGCTAACAAGCATGAATCACCATACTGAGAAGATGTACCTGAGTCAGAAGAATCTGAAGTTAATCATCTTTTGACAATGAAAGTACAAGTGAAGAAGTACCTGAAAAATTGTTTGAAAGAGAAAATTGACAAAGAAAAGAGTTTCTGAGAATCCTTCTCTAACGTTCTCTTTTGGCAAGATGTTCAAGCAAAAGCTGATGATGATTAAAGTTGTGAAGCTACCTCCAAGAGAACAAGAAAGAACCCAAGATTGGAAGATCAAGATCTGAAGATTCTTCCTACTAAGCCATGATAAAGACAGCATAAACCTAGGGGGATATTGTTGGGCTATATTTTAAGTAGGTTTACGCTTGTCTTTATTAAGCCAGTTTGTGTTAATTGGGCTTAGTTTAAGTTAATGGGCTTGGGTTAGGCCATGTGGGCCAAGGCTTTAGTGGACCCTATATAATGTTTTGTTTGATTCATTATTAGGGTTAGACTTCGTTACACATTCATTAATCCTCACATTTGTAATTCTCTGGCCACCACCTTGTACCAGACAATCCTAGAGATTGTGTGCAAGGTGAAGCAGCAGTTCTATTGATTTCATCGGTTTTAATCTTTTGTTCTTCACATTCAATCTTGTTTTCCGCACTCGATTGTTTGTTTGATACCCGGTAGAGAAGATCTTGGACTTACAGTCCACCTGAACCGGTCGAACGTGGCACTCTATATATACATCTTTCACCTTCGAGTTCCTCATTCAAATATTTTTCAAACTTTCTGTCATACCAAGACCTTGTTGCTTGTGTTTTCTACAATTAATTGTTTTGTTCCCTTGATATTTCTGATCATTTTAAGCCTACTGTTGCAGGTAATGGACATCAAAACAGATCAGTATTGATCGTTTTCTGAAAATGACTTAGGGTTTCCAGTTTTGGGATTTTTAATGTTGAATGTTGTTTGTTTTTCATTTCCGATCATTTTTCATAGGTTTTAGGGGGAGAGTGTAGTAGGAATTAGGATAATAACATGATTAGATGCTAGTTTGATCAATTGAACACAGACGAACCCTAATTCCATTTAAAAACCAATGAAAACTGATGTTTTGACAAAATTGGAAATAGACGAATGTTAGTCGGACATGTTAGTTCGTTTTAGGATCAAAATTACAGGTTAAATCTAAAAATGGCAAAATTTTAAATTTTGGGGATAAATTTTCCACATTCGGTTGGTAAAACCGGGCGAAAGTGGAACGGGGTGGACGAATGAACACAAAAACGGACGAATGTGATGTTTAATCAAAAATTTTTCACTTTCGTCCATATATTTTCTCATTCGACCATTTTTACTCACATTCGACCACTCTAGAAATGGGCGAATGTGCAAGTACATGTTGACCAGAATTTTACATTTTTGTCGTTCTTGTGTTTTTGACGCGTTTTATTGATTTTCATGTGCAGATGGCTGAACAACCCGAGAATATTGAATCACCAGCAGTGAATGTTGAAACTCCAGCTGAGATCACAGTTCAAGATCCAGTACCAGTAGCAGAAACATCTACTCCGAGCAGTTGGCCTTTTGAACGATCGCACAACTGTTGCGCGTATCTAGGAGACGTTGAGAAGAACACGGAGTTTACAGGGATTATAGAGTTTCTGAAAAGAAGCAGGATTGTACATGCCTTAGCCACACCAACCATCATATACAAAGACATCATAGAAGACTTTTACCAGAATGCTAAGTATGATTACTGGGAGAATCAGACGATCATCAAGAGCAAGATTCAGGAGATAGATATGTTCTTGACTGAAGCTGACATTCGGGAAGCTTTACAGATTAAGTTCGAAGATAGAGAAGATCCCGGGGAATTATCGTGGACAGAACAGAAGGCGTGCTTCTTAAGAATGAAATACAAAGGTCCAATCACTGACGGATCTATGTATAAAGGAAAGCTGGGAGTGCAGTACAAGTATTTTGCACATGTTCTGATTCATGTCTTTGGATGTGTTAGTGGTGGTTATGACGTGATGAGAAAGAGTTTGAGTTCATTAATGGTTGCGTTGACACTCAACAAACCATTTAATGTTTCTGGGATGATTCTTGACCACATGCTGGAGATGCTGAAGGGTATAAAGTTTAAGAAGTTTATGTTGTATCCGAGGTTTCTAATGATGATCTTTGACTACAAGTATCCAATGTTGAAAAAGGATCCGACTATGATCCTAGGTCAAGATCACATGAATATTAGAACCTTGATGAGGATGAAAGGTTACAAAGGTGTGCCTGACAGTGAGAAGCCACCTAACAGGAGGTTATTTGGGGCTTTGGCTCGTCCGGATTACATTGATCCTGGCAAGAACAAAGCAAGACATGATGATAGTGACTCAGACAATGATGATCCCTTAGTGTATGTTGATTCAAGCACTAAGCGGAAACGTCAAGTAGTCAATCCTGGAGCCAAAGGGAAGGGCAAGGGAAAGGCTATTGATCAAGGAAGCACAAAGCAACAGGCTGCTAGAAAGAAATCGACGGCAAAGAAAGGATTGGGTTTGGTGGATGAAGAGTCTGTAGATTCAGAAGAGACTGAGGTTGATGAGCAGTGGGATTCTGATGATGAGAACGTGAGGACCACCAAACGTAAGGCCACTATGGTTGGTGAGTCTGAATCCTTGAATCAGTCGATAGAAGAGTCTGAGAGGAGAAAGAAATCAGTTGAAGATGAAGGTTTAGGTGTTGACCTAGCTGAACTGAGTGTTGGAGAAACTGTAGTTGTGAATTTGCCTAAGAAGACAAAGAAACAAAAGACTATGGCAAAGAAGTCAAGTGTGAAAGAACTGAGAGAGAAAGAATTGGCTCAGTTGTTGAAGGGAAAGAGATTACCTGATGCTGGTACACCTTCCAAGTTATCTTCACCAGTTGCCAAGAAGCAGAAGAAAGCGAAAGAGGCAGAGACTTTACCAATCGATCAGTTCAATATCGATATGGATAAAGTGCTCGATATGTTTAGAAAGCCACAAAAGGAGAAAGTTGTTGAAGTTGAGCCATCCAGATCTAAGTCGAAGAAAGTGACTGTAGATGACGATGTTATGAAACAAGTTAATAAGAAGATGGAGGACATGATGAAGATGTTGGTTGCTCAACAAGCTGAGATTACTAAATTCAAGCAGAATGAGGAGAAGATGCTCCAGATTGTAGTTGCTTCGAAATCGAATCAGGATGAAATAAATGAAAAGATTCAGATGTTAGAAGCTAAGAATGAGAAGCTTGAAAGAAGATGTGATAGAAACAAGAACAAGATCAAACTGATTAAGGCTGACAACAAAGAACTTAAGAAGGAAAACAAACGCCTTAGTAGTTTGATTGACGAGCTTTATAACAGAGCACCCCAGTTGAAAGAGGGTGAAGAAGATGAAGAAGAAGAAGATGAACAGAAAGTAGATTATGAGGAATCTGATTCTGAGAAAGAAGAAGATGATGATGAGGATAATGATGGATCGGATAAAAGTGATGATGATAATGATGATGATGATGACAACAATGATGATGATGATGATGCTGAAGGTACAGGGAAAAAGATAGGTGATGAGTTTAGCAGTGGAAGTGATCATAATGGAGGAGATGATACTTCTAAATATAGTTATGAGAAGAGAACATCACAGAAGAAGAAAGATACTGGAGAATCGAGTTCCAAGAAGAAAGGTGGGAATGTTGATTCGGATGAAAGTATTTTCTGGAACGAGAAGGTGAGATCTTTGTCTGATGATGCTAAACAGATATACAAGAATATGTTGGAAAAGAGAGAGTGGACCATTGAGTTCACAGGATGCTTCGCTGAAATATTCCAGACTGATGATTTGAGATATGAGCTGGAATATGAAGATCCAGATCTTGAAGAAGGGGAATTACCTGCATCTGTGGCGAAAGAAATACTAGATGGTCTCGCACAGAGGGTAGGAAAGACGTTTGAGGAGTTTATGATGGATGAATCGATTCCTGATATTCCTGAAAAGGATATGGGAAGTCATTCAGATGATGTGCATACTCCTGAAAACAATGAAGTTGAAGTAGAAGATATTACTCATGAAGAGTTTCCCCAGTATTTCAGAAAAGAAGATGAGAATGAAGTATTTCCTGACTTCACCGAGATACCAAATAAGTCAGCGAAACAGAAAGCAAAGAAAAGGAGCGAAGAGTTTGTTGAGAAGGTATTTGGAACTGAAAAGAAAGATTCTTCTAACCAGTCTGATGAGTTGAAGAATTATATGAAGAAGTTGAAGGAAATGGATGAGAACCGACCTAAACCTGAAGCTCAAGGTAACTTTTATCGATTTCATAATGCCAAGTTCAAAGGTAGAGCTCTTGGGTGGACTTACTTAGGCAGACTGAAGTGTATTGCTGCGAAATGGGAAACCGGAATTCTGTATTTCAACAGATTCTGTGACTTGCTTACTCTACCGTACTGGGCGGTGAGAGACTTATGCAGATTCCCAATGTCAGGTGCCGAGGTAAATGGATCGCATGTCGGTTGGTGCGCAGACAAATTGGTTTGGGAGAGTCGTACAAGATGGAACAGGTTCATGCCTCAATATCCCAGAAGAAAAGAGCATAGGGATATTGATCCACAAACCAATATGAAGCGTGTTACGTTAATCTACAAAGCACCTAATGTGATGAGGAAGATACCGTTGATGCCAATGCCACAGCATTTCAGTGCTGATTTCATCTTTTGGTATTACGATTGGAGGAAGGCAGAAGCGGTGATTGTGTTGAGGAATGGAAAGGATAAATACAAGCATGTGCATGTATTTGATCCTATGTGGCTGATTAATTGCACATTCGAAGACATCATCATGTTGTTCTATAATCCGATCTACTATGAACCCAATGATTTTGCTCAAGCGAGAAAGTATACTCAAGTTGTGGGAGTTTGTTTTGCATATGACATAAATGCAGGAAGCAACTTGGAGGGTAAACTTGGCAAGACTGTGAAGATCGCCAATGTGTCAAAGCCTGTGAAGAAAACATTCGAGCCGCCAATGACTTCTGAGCAGAAGAAGCAGCTCAGAATCAAACTGTTGAACAAGACGATGGACTATCAGAGAAAACTATCCAATCAATAGTCGAGGGGGAGTTTGTTGATGCATTTTGCGACTAAGGATTGGATATACTTGATTAACATATGTTAGTGTTTTGGCCGAAGGTGAACTAATCTGGGCGAAGGTAACAAGAATGGGGCGAAGGTAGTTCTGATGTGGACGAAGGTAGAATGGACAAGACAAGAAGACACATTTGACCACTCAATGTGGGCGAATGTGGAATATACTCACATTCGACCAGAAGAAAGGGGCGAATGTGCAGTGCCTATATATAGATTTTGAGTTTTTGATTATGTAAGAGAGTTGTCATTTTGTGTCCAGGTTCAGATCAGGTTTAGGAGTGTTTTTGAGAGATTATCTGTGTGATTCTAGATTAACATAAACAGTTTGTAAATGCTTATTGAATGAATTAATCTATGAAAATGATATTGAAAATGATCTTGATTGTGTCGTGATTTGTGTTTTATCAATTTGTTCAGATCTAGGGTTTCCGCACCTAGATTTGTGACTTGTATGATCATATAATCCTGTTTTAGCTAAAATCCAACGCTCACAGTATATTACGTAATGGTAAGGCTTATGGTTCCACAATCAATCATTCATCAACTCCACCCGATGGTGTAGTGGAGGATTGCCACTCCGAAGATGAACATGAACCAGAAATCATTTCACACAAAAGTCCTAAAATTGATGTAAGTGAAAAATCAAAGCTTTCAAAACCTTTGCAAAAACCGGACAATGCTAAAGCCGATGATAAGGATATGGAGAATAATACCATTCCTTATCCATCAGCTTTAGTGAAAACCGAGCACAAAAGATATGGCAAAAATGGCCCACAAGCCGAAGACATGTGGGAAACTTTTAAGCAAGTTAAAATCAACATTCCATTAATTGATGCCATTAGACAAATACCGGTTTATGCAAAGTACCTCAAGGATTTGTGTAATCAGAAAAAGAGCTATAAAATGCCTAAAAATCTTAACTTAACATCAAATGTGAATTCTGTGTTATCATGTTCTCTCCCACCAAAACTTAAAGATCCGGGGGCACCTTTAATTTCAATTCAAATCGGTGATTTAAAAATAAAAAGGGCACTCCTTGATCTTGGAGCAAGTGTTAACATTCTCCCGGGTAACTTATACGACCAACATGATTTTGGTCCTTTGCAAAAATCCGACACCACCTTGGTGTTGGCCGATCTGTCTCCAAAAGTTCCTAGGGGTGTGTTAACCGATGTAATAGTTAAGGTGGAAGATTTTTATTACCCCGTTGACTTCTTAGTATTAGATTCGGCGGTAGTAAACAAAGAAAGACAAGCAAGTGTGATTCTTGGTCGACCTTTCTTAGCAACAATCAATGCCCAAATTGGGTGTGGAGATGGGTCGCTAGAAATGACATTTGGAGATCGTAAGGCAAAGTTAAATATGTTTAAAAATTCAGAAAGTCTTTCGTTTGATAATGAATGTTTTATGGCGGATGTTGTTGACGGGTATGTCCAATCTTACACTTCAAGTGTGATTGCGGACGACACCCTAGAGCATTTTTTGGTGAATGACAGGTGCAATGCAGTGGGAACAGTCGATTCAAGCATTTGGAAAGAAGTTTTTGCAGTTACAATGGATGGAGGAAGGCCACCATGGACACACAAAATCGAGTGCTTACCCGAGCACATCGATTCAAAGCTCAAGCCTTCCTTAGAAGACCCACCCAAACTAGAATTGAAGACACTTCCAAATCATCTCAAGTATGCATTTCTAGGCAAGAATGAGACATTACCCGTAATCATTGCATCAAATCTTTCAAAGGAGCATGAAGAGGCGTTATTGAAGGTTTTAATCAAATATAAGGCTGCCATGGGGTGGACAATTGCAGATTTGAAAGGTATAAGTCCATCAATTTGCATGCATAGGATCATAACCGAGCCATCATCAAAGCCCTCTAGAGATGCACAAAGAAGGTTGAACCCAAACATGAGAGAGGTGGTAAAAAAGGAGGTGCTCAAATGGTTAGATGCAGGAATTATTTACCCGATATCGGATAGTGATTGGGTAAGCCCAACTCAAACGGTGCCTAAGAAATCAGGAATGCAAGTGATAAAAGGTGAAGATGGAAGCCAAATTGCTACTCGCCCCGTGACTGGATGGAGGGTGTGCATAGATTACCGCAAGCTCAACGCTGCAACTTCAAAGGATCATTTTCCACTCCCTTTTATTGATCAAATTGTTGAGAAATTATCTGGTCAGAAATTTTATTGCTTTCTTGATGGTTATTCAGGTTACAACCAAATTGCAATTCATCCTGAAGATCAACAAAAGACCACATTCACTTGCCCATATGGTACATTTGCATTTAGGCGAATGCCATTTGGCTTGTGTAATGCCCCTGCCACTTTTCAAAGATGTATGATGAGTATTTTTTCTGACATGGTGGGGGAGTCTCTTGAAATCTTTATGGATGATTTCTCAATCTTTGGTTCTACCTTTGAAACTTGTCTAAACCAACTTGAGTGTGTTCTCAAACGATGTACGGAAACTAATTTGGTATTAAGTTGGGAAAAAAGTCATTTTATGGTACAGGAAGGAGTTGTTCTTGGACATGTAATTTCTGAAAGGGGAATGGAAGTTGATCCCGCCAAAGTCCAAATCATCTCTTCTTTACCCCCACCAACTAATGTCAAAGGAGTCCGTTCCTTTTTAGGGCATGCAGGCTTTTATAGGCGATTCATCAAAGACTTTAGTGCTATTTCTAAACCATTATGCAACTTACTTTTAAAAGAGGCACCATTTGTCTTTGATGATGCTTGTTTAGTAGCTTTCAATGCATTAAAGAAACAACTCATATCATCTCCCATATTGCAATCACCGGATTGGTCTTTACCATTTGAAATCATGTGTGATGCAAGTGACTATGCTATGGGAGCCGTGTTGGGACAACGGGTGAACAAAAAGCCCGTTGCAATCTACTACGCTAGTAAAACTCTTTCCGATGCTCAACTTAACTACACAACAACGGAAAAAGAGTTATTAGCGGTAGTATATGCATTGGATAAGTTTCGAAGTTATATTTGGGGGGCTAAGGTAATAATTTACACGGATCATAGTGCAGTAAGATATTTAATGGAAAAGAAAGAGGCAAAACCGCGCTTGATTCGTTGGATCTTATTACTACAAGAATTTGATTTTGAAATGCGAGATAAAAAAGGAAGTGAAAATTTAGTGGCCGATCATCTTTCCCGCATTCCTTTTATTGCTGATGAGTCTAACAAAGATATTTCGGACACATTTCCGGATGAACAATTGTTTGTTGTGTCAACTTTACCATGGTTTGCTCATATAGTCAATTATCTTGTTGCAGGTCACATACCATCTCATTGGACACGTCAACAAAGGAAGCATTTCTTCTTTCAAGTCAAGCAATACATATGGGATGAACCTGATTTATTCAAAATTGGACCGGATCAAATCATTAGAAGATGTGTCCCGGATGAAGAGATTCAAGAGGCATTAGCTCATGCCCATACTTATGCTTGCGGAGGACATTTTAGTGGCAGAAAAACTGGACACCGCATCCTATCATGTGGTTTATTTTGGCCTACTTTGTTCCGTGATGCTTTTCTCTTTGCAAAACAGTGTCTCCGTTGTCAACAAGTTGGGGGGATTTCTAAAAAAGATGAAATGCCCATGAACCCTATACTTGTTATTGAAATCTTTGATGTATGGGGAATTGATTTTATGGGCCCATTCCCCACATCTTTTGGCAACATATACATCTTGGTGGCGGTTGATTATGTATCCAAATGGGTTGAGGCCGAAGCCACCAAAACCAATGACCATAGTGTTGTATGCAAATTTGTCAAGAAAAATATTTTCTCAAGGCATGGTTTTCCTAGAGCCATCATTAGTGATGGTGGATCACATTTTAAACATTTCAGATTTGGAAAACTTTTACAACACTATGGCATTCATCATCGTGTAGCTACCCCTTATCACCCGCAAACAAGCGGTCAAGTCGAAGTCTCTAATCGGCAAATTAAAGATATTTTACAGAAAACCGTGAGGCCGGATCGTAAAGATTGGTCTTTGCGACTCGATGATGCTTTATGGGCTTATCGAACCGCTTACAAGACCCCGATTGGAATGACTCCTTACCGCTTAATTTATGGCAAAAATTGTCATTTACCCATTGAACTTGCTCATCGTGCATATTGGGCGGTGCAAACTGTTAATTGTGATTATGATGAGGCAGGCATTGAGCGGAAATTACAACTAAATGAGTTGGAAGAGATCAGGGATGAAGCATATGATAGTGCCACACATTACAAAGCTAAGATGAAAGCCGTTCACGACGCGAAGTTACGAATCAAGACCTTTGAGGTCGGTCAAAAGGTATGGCTTTTTAACTCTCGTCTAAAGTTTTTTCCAGGAAAATTGAAGAGCAAATGGACGGGACCATTTGTGATTACGCGTGTGGGTGATTCGGGTGAGGTCGAAATTGATGACGTAAATGGAGGACAAAAGCAAGTGGTTAACGGACACCGTTTAAAACCGTACATCACGTCAATTGATCAAGTTGGAGCAAACATCGATGTTGTGAGTTTCATGGAAGACTCACCTACTTATCAACAAACGTGAAGGATTGAGGTAAGGACGGGTTGCGGACACTCATGTACCGCTAAACGAGAGGCAACCCGTCTTTCTTGTTTATTTATTTATTTCTTTATTTTTGTTTGTTTTCTATTTTAGGCATTTTATTTTGTTTTTCGGGTCATACATAAACTGAAATAAAGTTGGGGAAGTACTTGTTGGTCGTTGTTGTCACATATACCGGGCGAAAAAAAAATTCATTTTCGGTTCGTTTAACTCATTTTCGACTTATTGCATTGCGGACAATGCAGTGTTCAAAGTTGGGGAGGGGAGTCATTTTTATCAAAATAAATTTTTCAACTTAAATTTGAAAAGATGGTCACATGTTGCTCATGTTCAATTTTTGATTCATTAGTTTTAATTCTAGTTGATTATTAATTATTAATTTGTTAAAAAGAAAAAAAAAAGAAAAAAAAAGAAAAAAAATCATGTCAACGTAGCTTTGCATTTTTATTAAAAAAAAAATGAAAGAAACAATAAAGGGGGGTATGTTCATGAGCAGCAACAATGTAAAAATTCAAAACAAATTTTTGCAAACGTTGACCAACGCTTGGGTAACCTTGATGAACGCCCAGCTCCATTTTTTAACGCTAAAAGTTTCTGTGGTGATTTTTAACGCTGCCAAAACGCCAAAACTACTCACCGTTCACCAACGCCATCTCGACGTCAACCAACGCCGGAGACGGTTTCTAAAGAATCCGGGTTTCACTCTCTCTCTCTCTTCACAACTGGTCACGTTTTAAACCTAATCTTTTTACACCCACGTTTCACCTACCATCTCTTTCATCTTTATCATTCTCTCAAGAAAATAAGCCCTAAATTCTTGGTTTTGGGGTTTTCAAACAAGGTCGCAATTTTATCATTTCACACACCCACTCAAGCATCCAGGTATGTCCTCTTGTGATTTAAGTATGTTGTAAGTTCAATTCTTTTGCATATGGTGGTCGATGTTGAATGGAGTTCAACTGTGAGTATGAATTGTGTATGTCTCAACCAAATTACCAAAAATTTATGTTAACAATGAACTTAAGGGAACTTTTGATGTTGGAATTTTTGGTGTAGTATCATTAACCTACATAGTCAAATACTACATATGTTTGAATATGTTTTTGGAATTAATGAGGGTTGTTATGTAACGACAGAATGTGTAAAAAGAAAAAGTCCATAAACCTTTGTTCCTTTAAATTTTGGAGTGACATGTGTTTTAAATTAAAAATTGTCAAATGGGTAGTTTGATTGAATTGAGTTGGATATTTGGTATGAGTGTGGAATGTGTGTATGGGATGGTCAACAATTTTGATTTACTTACTAATGAGTGTTAATTACGTTTTGTAGAATCATGCCACCAAAATCTCGAAAACGGAAGGAGGCAGCTCCAAAAGGCGACCCACCTGTTTGGAGTAGAGACAAAAGACTTTCATGTATTGAGGATCGCAAATGGCAGGCAATTCTATACCGTGACAAGATAGATCCAATTGGCAATCCATTGGTTTGCGAAAAACCTGTGGTTCTTGAAGACTTCCGAGGTTTCGGATTGGTTGAGAAGTTTGAATATTTAGGATGGGAAGCTGGTCTCACCTATTGCTATGAAAAGAAGGAAGAAATATATTTGGAGGAGATTAAGCAGTGGATTTCAACGTTGGAACGGATTCCCGGATCCAATCCTCCATTTACTACAAGTTTAAAAGGAAAGGTTCATGGCGTAGTAGTTGAGCTAACAATGGAGATGTTGTCTAACATAGCACCTTTCGATTCAGGGATTAGAGCAACAGGGGGCACATATGAAAGCTTGACTGATGATGAAATTTTATATATCGGCGAGAAGGAAGACGCTGAATGGTTAAACATGCTTAAAGAGTTATTTGATGTCCCGGGAGAAGACTATGCACACTACAAGCCATTAATGAGGAAGGACCTGAAACCACTTCCATATTTGATTTCAAAAGTCATGTTTTCTAACATTATGCCTAGAAAGGGCGATTATGTGGAGATTAGAAAATATGAAATAAAGGTTCTTTATGCACTGGTGACAGGAAAAGTGCATATCTCATTGAGACAGCTGATTATGTTGAATATCTGGGAATCACGTGAGAGAAAGACTATGAGCTTTATACCTCATTGTCGCCTCCTCACTCACATGTTGGATCTTAAAAATGTGATACCTAGAAATGCAACTCCTGAAATTGAGGATATCATTCCGTTTTCTAGAAGCAAATTGGTTAGTACTTTTAAGTTTGAAGAAACTTCAAGCAAGTTTATTCTTACCGATCAAATGTCGAAAAGGGTGTATGAAGTAAGGAAGAATGATGAAGCAATTGAAGATGAAGAAATGGGGGAGCGAGAGCCAAGAACACAATTGGGAGAGAGTAGTGCAAATAGAAAGTATGCTGGGCAGCCAAAAGGTTATGGAAAGTGGACACAATTTGAGAGGGCACTTTGGGACCAACAAAGGGCTGATCACAAAGAAGTGATGAAAAGAATTGAGCTGTTAGAAGAAAATATGTTGCAGGTCCAACGATGTCACATCTATGATAGGGAATTGTATCAGCAACAATTTCATGAGTACACCGAACAAATTCGTCATGACAACAACCTTCAACGAGGGCATGGATACCAACCGGTGGTTGTACCGTTTGATTATAGTCGGGCAACTGCAGAACATCAGATTAACTTGCCTCAATATCCTGGACACCCAGCACCATTACATTGTCCTGCAAATCTGGGATTACGGGGTGGAATTCAGTACCTACAAAATCCACACGATGTTTCCAATCATGCACGATGGGTTTGGCAAACATCTTTTAGGCGTCCCCATTGATGATTGCTGAGTCGAGGAGGGACAATGACTACTTAATACTCAGGTGCTATTGTTCCAACTCTCTCTTTCTTTTGTTTATTTCAGTTTATGTGTGTGTTTGTTTTTAGTATGTGCATTTTCAATTTTAGTTAGTTTAGTTTAAAATTTAGTCATGTGTTTGGTTAGCTTTTCTTTTGCACTTTGTGATGAAAATATTTAAGACCCCTCTGAGAAAGATTTGTCTGCACATGAGAATGATAGAAAATTGGTATGTTGATACTTATGCATGAAACAGAATTCTAGGGGGAAAAGTACACTCGGCTAGTGATATGTTGGTAGGCTTAACCCAAAATTAAGACCGCCAATGTTTTGTGCAAATATATTAATGAATGGATGATGTGTTTGGTTTCCCATCCTGAAGTACACGGTTTAAAAACCAAGTCCCGACAAAAACGGGTTGAGATTGTATTTCTTTATCAGCGGTCATGCTACATAGGTTTCGCACCTCCACATATTAAAATTGAATGTAGGAAATGTGTTCTCACTTTGGGGAAAGTGTATCTATAATAAGGATAAAAATCCTGAAAATCAATTCACACAATCCCTATAGTAGACATATTTCAAAAAAAAAAAAAAAAACATTATCATTGTTTATAACGTTCTTCATTTTGCATTTCTCTTCTGTTATGCGTGAGCATAGACCTAGAGAAATTTGGTTACTTCTGTTATGCGTAAGCATAGACCTAGCGACCAAACAATGACACGTTATACTCATAGGTAATGGTGAAAATAGTAGATCACGTGCAATGGTTATGGGAAGCAAAATCATTCAGAGGGAGAAAATTCCCGACAATCAAAAGTTGCTCTCATGACCAAAGCCAACTTAAATAAGTGAATAATTAAGTACTATTGTGCTTAAAATATGGTGCATGATCGGTGGTGAAATAAATCTTCAATAGATCATGATGTTGGGTAGGTATTGAGTTGTGGAAACCGGGTGTGGGGACGAGTAAACCATTTTGGTAAAAGCTAAATAATATAATAAGCACGAAGCATTGGTTGGGACTAAAAGGGTATAAGTTTAAGTGGATCAAAATATTGGCAATCATAGTCGGTGTATTAGTACTCTCCTAACTGAAATGAAGTGTTAAAAGGTTTGGCATACCAATTGGATCTCATTACAAATCTTTTTCGAGACGAAAAAGAACAAAGTTGGGGAGGTTTGATCGGTGCAATTTGTATACATGTTATTTCATATTATTTAGCTTTTAATTGCACCGATTTGTTACAAAATAGACTACTTAGTATCGCTTTTGTGTTTTGTAGGTTTCAAGACGACATCGAGTTAAAGTGATATCTAAAGAAAATTGCAAGGACGTCCTCTCAAATTCATATTTGAAGCTGACTAATTAATTGGGCTGGAACTACTCAAGACAACTATATGTGGGCTTAAGTACTAATTACATGAAAATAATTATTAAAAGATTAAATGGGCTATTGATGTAAAGCTTGGGCCAAAGGAAAAAAAAAAGAAGTTATGAAAAGCAGTTACTTATTGGAGGGGACATGGACTTTTTGGAAGATATTCATATTTTTGGAGAAAAAAAGAGGGTGGTTGCAGACTTGAAGAAGAATTTGGAGATCAAGGATAGTGATCATTATCAATTGGTAAACAAATTGGTATGGAGTTCATATATGCTTTTGCTTCAATCAACCCAATCATGAGTGGCTAATTCACTTGTAGTCACAATCGGGTTAGGGGTCTTTATTCATCACTTGTAAGACTTTGTTTTGTTATGTGTTTGAACATTAGACAATTGTTTTTATACTCGAGTAATGTTTGCAATTGTGTTTGTGTTGCTATTTTAATATTAATCTAAAAGACGTTTTATGTTTGATTCACCAAGATGGTCATTCTTTTATAGAGAAATTCTATAGGATTGTATTATGTCCCTACGTGATTGAATCGACGTATTTCGTTATAGTTTATTATTAATCACCAAGATGTCATTCCATTGTGGAGGAACTCCATTGTGTTGTATCATGACCTATGCGATTGATTAATGATGAACTATTTGATTTTTGTTAAAAGTGCACGAATCATGTCTATGTGATTTGTTAGACATACTAGTAAATTATAAGTTAAGTGATTGATTAGACCCCAAAAGCCGAAAGTGACTATATTTCTTCATATACGTGACAACTTGTTATTTAATTTTGTTCAATTAAGTTTTAGAATTAATTAAAAACAAACTCAACAATGACTTTTAAGTTCAACATCAACACAAATTTGTTACCATCCACTAACTCCTCGTGGATTCGACACCCTTCTTACCCTTGCTAGTCTTAGGTGAGTAGGTACATTATCTCTCTATTTTTGATCGGGACCTCGACACCGATCAGTCAACCACCTGGTTTTGAAGACACATTCCATCCTGATCATGTCTACAAGCTTAATAAAGCTTTGTTTGGACTCAAGAAAGCACCAAGGGCCTGGTATGAAACTCTTTTCACTTTTCTCTTATCCATTGGTTTCACAAGTGGTAAAATTGATAAAACCTTATTTCTGAAATGGAGAGGGAAAGATTTAATGATTGTTCAAATATATGTGGATGACATCATATTTGGATCCACATGTAACAAAATGTGTGAAGAGTTTAGGGAACTCATGACAGCAGAGTTTGAAATGAGTGCTATGGGTGAACTTCAGTGTTTCCTTGGTCTCCAAGTGAAACAACTACAAAATGGCACATTCATTCATCAAAATAAATATGTAAAGAATTTGGTAACTAGATTTGAGATGAATGACTATAAGCCATGTAGTACACCCATGAGTACAGTCAAGCTACTCACTATTGATGACAAGGATGAACTGGTTGACCAAACACATTACTGATGCGTGATTGGGTCTTTATTGTACTTAATTGCATCTAGGCCAGACATTATGTTTGCCACTTGTGTCTGTGCAAGATTCCAGGCTTCACCTAGAAAGTCAAACCTTATTGCTGTGAAAAGGATATTCAGATACCTAAAAGGTGCTCCCACACTTGGTATCTGGTATCCTGCTAATGGAAACATTGAGCTTTCAGGTTATTCAGATAGTGATTTTGCTGGCTGTCACACCACAAGAAAGTCCACATCAGGAGGGTGCCAATTTCTTGGGAATGCCTTAGTCTCTTGGCAAAGCAAAAAGCAGGCAGCTGTTTCCACCTCAACCGCTGAGGCTGAATACATTGCTGCTGCAAGCTGTACAGCCCAACTCATGTGGCTTCAAAATCAATTGCTGGATTTTGGGATAACTGCATTACAGACTCCACTCATGTTGGAAAGTCAAGCTGCTGAAAATATCATCAAAAATCCAGTCTCTCACTCCACTACCAAACACATTGACATCAGACATCATTTTGTCAGAGATAGCTATGAAAAAGGTTTGATTTCTCTGCACCATGTTCCAACAGAGGATCAGTTAGCAGATGTGTTGACAAAGGCTTTAGACACATCTACCTTTACAAATCTGATTTCTAGAATTGGTATGCTAAACATGGATTAAACAACACAAATGTTTTTAATAAAATCATTAAAATGTTTCAGAAAATCAAAATTCATCCTTAAAAAAATAGCTTTTGGTTGAAAAATCTGTTAAAGATAAAACAACCACTGTTTCATCCATTTTATCCACTGTTAGGTTGAAAAATCTGTTTCAAACCTCTGATCAGATAAAACAATTGTTTTATTATCCACATATATATATATATATAACAATGATAAAAAAACAGCTGTTTGCATCAGTCGTTTGCATCAGCTGTTTGCCAAAACAGCTGTTCCCCACCAGATGTTTAACCATCAGATGTTTGCCACGTCTGCTCCTACAAGCAGAGTTTTGGCCACATCAGCGGTTTCACCAGAGCCTATAAAAACCCCTGTTTTATCACAACAGTCGTTACACTGTCTCATTGTATTCAAAATACTGAAACCGCCTTCTTCATTCTCAAACCCTTAATCAAATTCCACTCACTCTCACTTTCGGAATCCATTACAATGGATCTTCAAGCTAAAGCCACCCACAATTATCTCCCATATCTGGTAAAAACAGATGAAAATACTCCATTTCATTCCACCATCAACATCATCCTAAAATCCAAACCTGACAATCCTAACCGCTGACGCCCCTATCTATCTTGATACTCTCCAAGAATTCTGGTTGAATGCTGAGTTTCTACTACAAGACAAAAAGCCTACTTCCATTATCTCAAAAATTGGTGAGACAAGTATCGTCATTACCCCTCAACTCATATCCACAACCTTCTCACTTAATGACCTGTCAGGTAAAGACTCTTTCCCTAAAACAGAGCTTCACACAGAGTTTCAGGAAAGGGGGTATGATGCTCAGATGACTGGGTCAACACTTTTCAAAAAGTTTTTCCCACCAGTCATGAAATTTTTCTTCCATACCCTCCTTCTCTGTGTCTCCGCTAAGTCCACTTCCTTTAATGAAATCCCATTGAGGATTCAGTACTTGGGCTATGCTATGTTGTCAGATTCTGACTTCAATCTATCCCAGGGACTGTTTATGGACTTAGTATCAAATGTGAAAGCCATAAAGTCTGGGTCTAATAATGCTTTTCTAATTTACCCAAGAATCTTAAGTGTAATCCTTCAAAAGGTTTTACCAGAAAAAGTTTTCAAAAAGGGTGAGTCTATGCAAATGAAGAGTCTAACTGATGAAACTTTCACAAGAATGTTGGGTTCAAACACCCAAGAAAAAGTATCAAAAGTGTCAAAGGTTTCAAAAACACAAACAAAGAGGACTAAGACAACAACTGTTGTCCAAACCTCTGTTGTTGAGCCCACTGCTCCTGGTGATCATGGCACTACATCCAGTGCTGTGAAACTCACACCAACCATTTCCAAAAGAAAACGCCCATCCACAAAAACAACCATTCAACCACAAAAGAGACTTCTGGAAGATGAGATACCAGAAGATAACTCTGTTGCAACACAAAAGCAACTAGAAACCATTGTTGTTACTTCCTCACAACAGTTGGAAATATCTCAACCTGACCAAACTCCTCATGCATCCTCACAAAAGGATCATGTTGTAAGCCAAGGGGAACCACATCATGATACATTTGAGTCACTTGGCCATATGTTCACAAGTCCCTCTCCTAGGGCTAATTCTCTTTTTACTCCTCCACCTTCACCATCACATGTTCAACAGACCATGCAACCCCTGTTTGAGGCTATTGATAAAACTCAGGAAAATCCCAGTTCCTCTCTTTCACCTATCAATGAGATTATGCCTCCACAAGTGATTGGAATTAGGAAATTCAATCAGCCATCCCACAAATAGAAGAGGAGGTTACACCCCTAGAGTTCAATGCAACTCTAGGTGAGTTTTCAAGTGGAGCAGCCACTACTGATGTAGAGACCATTGTCTCACACCAGGACAGTGGTTACATAACTAAGACTCCCTTGAAGGCAACAACTGATGAGGCCATTATAATGTCCCCAAAATCAGTTGGAAGTCCCCATAACCAAGAAAAAGGGGCATCTGGTTCTCATCCTTTGGATTCACCTCCTAGGACTGAATCAGTTAAAACTACCACTGGTAGGAATTCAGATGATCCTATTAACTTAGGTGATGAGTTAAAATACCAAGAATTGACGGCCAGATCCAAACCATTGAAACCTCTGTTACTGATATCAAATCAGATGTCAAGTTAATATTGGAATCCTTGGCTACTCTCTCCAAGAGTCAACCATCCACTGCTGATATTGCTAGTGAGCTATGGAAATCTGTTTCTCCCATCATCATAGCTCACAGAATACTAGCAGATCAGACTCATGAAACCTACATGGCTGAAATCAGAAACATGGTAGATGCTAGGTACAAAGATACCCATGCAGACATTCAGGCCATTATAGACCATCTGCTGAAGACCACTGGCTCTGCCCCTACCACCATTCTCAGGGATGAAGATGATGATGCATTCACAGCTGATGATGCCAAAAAGGGGGAGAGTGGCAGAGATAGGTTACCAAAGTTAGATCCCTTTGGTTGTCCACCTTCACAAAAAGGTAAATCAAAGTATGCTAACAAACCAGGGTCTACTCAAACAGCACCACAACAACAACAAACCAACAAAGCTAAAGAAGTGGACAACTCTGCCAATGAAGAAGCTGAAAAAGCTGCTGAAGATAAGCAAAAGAGGTCTGACACTTTGGAAGTCAAGGCAGAGTTGTTGCTAAAACAGAAAAGAGAACAACAGCAGGAAGTTGAAGATGTGGGTTCCTCTAAAAGGAAGAAAATGCCTGCCAAACATGTCAGACAACCACCATCCAAACTTGCTGATAAAACCACTGCTGACAAAACCACTGCTGCTACCCAAACCACTGATAAAACCACAACATCTGAACCTGTCATCACTATCACTAAACCTACATCTGAACCTACAACCACATCACCAACTAAATCCCAAACATCTGCTGGTCCTACTAAGGTGCCAACAGATGTTAACACAACCACTGCTTCCACACCACCATCACCAAAAATCTTGTACAAAAGGAAGAGGAAATAAACCTTTGTTGTACAGGATGAAAACATACATACATCACCACTCACCACTTCAACTACACAATCCACACCTATATCAGCCATTCCACTTTCATCATTTTCACCACACACATCACAATTCAGATCCCATAGACCACCACCAACTATTACACCATTGGTTGTTCAGTATCCCCTTGAACTTGATCTACTCAAGGAGGAAATGCAATCCTTCTATAATACTGAACAACCATCTGAAAGATCTTTCCCTTCTCTTCCACATTTTCCTGTTCCCCTAAACATAGACACATATCTAAAATACAAGGCTGAACAGGCAGATGCCATCATTAAAGAGAAATGCAAAGGGAAAGATGACAGGACTGCTTAGGGCATCCATTCAGCAGAGCTTAGAAAATTGAGAAGGATTGAAGATTTTGTTAAGACCCTGAGCAACTCCATGTCTGCCATGCCTCTCAGCAGTGACATGGAAAAGGAGGTTAGAGAATCACTTCTTGAACAGATCTTGGAAACCATGCCTTATAAAGCAAACAAGAAACATTTTGCAGGCTGGACCACTCATGCACTCAGAGAAGAACTCTTAAGGATTGAAGAGTTGGCCAAGAATCCCCAAGCTAAAGTCTCTGTCCCTGATTTTGGTAAAGGCAGAGATCCAGCCAGAGCCTTGAAGTTTAAGAGAATGAGACAAGAAATTGTGGCTGCTGATTATGGGGAAATGAGGTCAGTTGCAAGATGGTCTGAGCTGAGGCTGGTTGAAACATACAAGAGACTGGAAGAAAACAGGAAGAAGGATCCTAGCCTACCCAGAAAACTTGTCTACTCTGATGAACCACTGATGAAGAGACCTCAACAGGCTTTTACATTAGACAGCTTGCTGGACACTTCTGATCTATCAGCTGCTGCTAGAAGACAATTCAAGAAACAGAAAGAAATGTCTGAAGAAGATCAGAAGAAGTTTGCTGATACTTACATAAAGGAGGGCCTCTTCAATCAAGTACACTTTTTCTCAGATCCCACTACTGATAAGCTCAGAGAACTCATTGGGAGACCTCCATCACCAAACTCATCAAGAATAAAAGTGCATCTCAGCAAATCCTCTGACTCAAAAATTCTAAAATGGAAGGTCAATAAAGACACCCATGAATTGACTTTGCTCAGGTCAGATGGAAAAGTTCAAAAGCTAAGCATGGATGATGCATATAGCCTGTGTGCAAATGATCTCCAAACACTGCTGAACCTTGAGCTTGAAAGAGATGTAGAAGACCTATTTGCCTTAGACTTTGAACTACAATTCAAAGGACAAATCAGAGAAAGTATGATGAGAAATAAAGATCATGAATAAAGCTTAGTTTTGGCATCATCTGTTCTAGGGGGAGATTGTTGGGTCTGCTGACCTGGAGAAGAACAGATGATTGAAAAGCCAAAATATACTAACAGTTGATTCACACAAATAAACAGTCTTTACAACATACTCTTCCCAAAAGACTGCTGACCCTAACAACTGTTCCATCCAAACAACTGCTATGACAACTGCTGATACAAAGGACTGCTAGATAATAACTGATAGAGAACAACTACTGACCAAAGGTCTGATGAAGAAACAACTGCTGATCAAGTACTGAAGACTAAAGGTCTGTTGGAGTCAACAACACTTAGACTCCAATAGATGTTGCAAGACTATCAGAGTTTTCCCTCAATAGTAGTTTACCTTACAGTGTTTTGTAATACAACAGTAGTTTGTATAGGGCAGATGTTTTATGTTGTTATTCTGTTAGAGGTCACTATCTTAGGTGACGTCAGCACAGGTCACCAGTGGTTTAGGTTTGTCTATAAATAGAACAGTGCTTGTACTGTTCTATTGCATCACATACAAACATTCTCTCAGACAAACAATCACTGTGTGATCAGGCTGAGGGGGAGTACTTGTATTGATTGTAATCTTTCAATTAATGAAAGCTTTCGATTAAGAAAACATTTATTCCTATTGTTTTGATTATTGTTTATCGTTCCGCTGCACTTTCCATATATACTTACATCATTCAATTCTCATCTTATTCTAAATATATCAAAACAATCAAACTCAGATCCTAACATCCCACCACTAGCAAAGCTAAGGTAGGGTCTAAGGAGGGTAAGATGTAGACAACCTTACCTCTACCCTGTGAAAATAGAGAGGCTATCTCATATCCCTTTGTAACCGTGTTAAAACAATAAATAAATAAATATAAAATCAAACACGTTTCTTATTAACTTTTCTTAAAATTTAGTTGCAATAACGTAATTTATTAATTTAAATATATGATCATATTATTTTTTGCGATCTATAGTTTATTCCATTGAAAAAAATATAATTAAGCTGCATTTGATTAAACTAGTAGGAAACCTGCGTAATGCGGCGGGAGTGACACTTTTTATTTTGGTACTTATTTCAAATTCGTATAGTATTTGTTGTAGCATCATTGCGGTGGATATACGTCATAAGCGTTACACATGTTTGGTAACAAAAAAGATTTAACATTTAAATTGTAAAGTACTTTTTAAAAACATTTGATAAAATAAAGTAACATACGAAAGGAAAAATAAAGTATTAATAAACATAAAAGTTGAGAAAAATAAAAGCTAGTGAACTACTTGAATCATGAGATCAATTTAGTCATACACGTTTTAAGTATGAATGATCTCATCTATATTGTCTGCCCACCATTCGTCATCAAGAACGATCACTGAAATTTCTTGTATATCTCCATGTTTGATTATTACATCTTTTGGTGAGGATGAGTTTCCTCCATTTTCTCCTATCTAAAGTGTCATTAAATATGTCTTGTTTGTCATTTTCATCAGAACTCTCTAGATCAATAACTTGACTCCATTTCCATTAAGAGAGCCTTTTGGATCTCTTCCTATTACTTTCATGCATTTGATCCTTAAAATAAATTAAAAATATTTAATACACAAGTTAATAGAAGATGAAATAAATATTGATATTACCTATTCACTAAATTCATGTTGAAGATCAGATTTGTAGGGACTAAACATTGCACCATAGCAAATAATCTCAACACTATTATCACCATTATCCTGCAATAAAACACATACAATATACCACATAAAATAACAACCATGTTAATATTAAAAAAAATTAAACATTAATAAATACAACCTTAGACGCTACTTTAGACGCTTGTATTGCTATTGGTTTGTTCATCTCCATATGTTTTTCATCTAAATGAATCTACAAAACCAAGAAGCTAACACTTAAATGATTAAAATATGTATAAAAAGGTATAATTAGTAAAATGGGACGAATGAAAACCATAAACTAACAAATAACCAACATTAGAAGCTTCAACTTTTGAATTCACTATCCATGCTTACGTATTTTAGCAAGTGAAATAGGTGTGCATTAGTATGTATTTATAAAATAAACTTTAGTAGGTTAGCACATGGTTTAATTTTCAAATTCATGATTTTCCCACCCCCTTTAAATTATGAAATTTTGTTAAACTTTAGTAGGTTAGCAGATGGTTTAAATTTTGAAATTGATGATTTTCCATCCCCTTTAAATTAGGAAATTTTGTTTATTTTTGACTAAAGTGTAAAAAATTATTGTGTTTTATGTGAATACCGAATTCAGTTCATTTATCTTTTTTTTAAACTTTGTTAAAAAGAACCCCCTTCAAATTAGGGAGTTTTGTTGTTATTAACATAGATGTTGATATCACATGGATATAATATGCATCATGTGTTTTCTACCAAATTGATGCAGCTGAGGTTTTTTAAAGAAATTTACATACAATTAATATCTACAATGCATTTTTATATTTTTTTCTAAACTTAATTATTTTAAAGTTTTATATATTTAGCTAATTATGTATATTTAAAAGTTTAATGAGATTTCTTTTAGTTAATTATATTTATGTGTATACCTATTAATATATGCATGCATGCCCATATATATATATGCACATATTGCTAATGTTGATTATTTAAATAGGGTACTACAATTGAAGCTATCAGTAACAAACGTGATAAAGCATTCTTAGAGCCCAGTCTTGTGTTGCAGTTTTGTTACCGTGTGACAAATTATTTGTTTGTCAAAGCAAGGATGAACCATAATGTTTAACAACATTATCATATTTTAAGAATCACCAAAGCTGATATGTAGATTTCGAGTGCCCTGTTTGGTTTTTTAAATCGTTGCATTTGATTTATGTGAATTTTTCATTATTGGGCGGAACAGTATTTAACACCAAATTCAATTTTACAATTTTGAGTTTTACTTATCATGAAATGGTGTTATGATTCAACATCCATATTAACAATAAATCCATATTATATTTCATCTAGCTAGTATTTAAAACATAAAATGCAATAATCACTTGTACATAAGGCATTCTTTCTTATACATTTCAATCCACACATCGGTATTGACTACGACAAACACCGACACATCGACAAAAATGAGCCGGTCGTCATGGTATATTCGAATGATTTTAAAATATAATAGTTTTAAAGTTATGATAAAATTAAATAAAATAAATTATAATTTTGTTAGGGAGGGGAGGAAAATGTAATTAGTAACTAAAAATTAGGGAATTAAAGTGTAAATAATGTATGAATGACTATTTTACCCTCATTTTAGGGTTGTTAATGAAAAAATAGTTTTTAACTTTTGGGTATCTTAAAATACCTTTCCTCATGCATTATAATATAGTACAGATATAACATCCACATACAATCTTAAAAATGAACGAACATTGTACATCTTGTTTGTTGTACTTTTGAGTAAAGATTGTTTTTCGCTTTGGTAAGATTTATGTATTTTTCATATCAACAAAACAACTTTGCAATAGTATGAATTGTTTGCTTATGCATCACACTCATATCTTCTAAGTGGATGACCGATCAATTTACTCATTATTAGAAACAAAAATAAATAAAATATCCTTAAAAACAAGACTTGTCATATTTGATGCAAGTCATCTCGGATCTGTGTCACCAAAGATTTGAAATTGCCAAGAATAAAATGTTTCTTACAGTGGAATGGAAGCGGTGATTCTGCAAAGAAACAAACAAGAAGAAAAGACTGAACAGATTAGAAAAGAAACCGGGCTTGTGTTTGACACAATTCCCTTAATGATGTCGCCATGCATTTGTAAGCAATTTCTCGATGCCTAGTCGCAAGAACACATTCCTTAAAACTCAAGTCCCGAAATAAAGACAGACAAATAAGTGTTTCACGATAAGTTGTTCAAAATGTCTAGTGGTTGGATGACAAAAACGGTGACTAGAGAAATGAAAGTTTGATAATCTTATTTTTATCAAACAAAGAGGTCAAAGAAATAATCAATAGAAAAATAATGCAAAAACATAGACGTGCCTTAAGTTTAAGGATCAAATAGTATGATAGATAAGCAGGTTGAAACCATATGAGTTTAATTCGGTTGTTCCAAAAAACAAAAGAGGATTTGTGCAAGACAATGGAGGAGGTGAGTTCGGGTTGTTTGGTCCGGTGCTGGGGACTTGTCTAAAACAATTTGTGGTCCCTACGCACACAAATCATTCTTTCTAAATGCATTTTAATATAAAAACTAGATTTTGACCCGCCGCGTGTTGCGACGGCGTCGAAACATAACTAACTCGAACTTGTACCATAGATTTTGACCCGCCGCGTGTTGCGGCGGCGTCGAAACATAACTGACTCGAACCTGTACCATCAAATAGGGACATTTTTGTTATTTACCTTTTTTTTGTTTTTCCTTTCTTTAGTTTATCTACCTGTTATTTAATAAAATAGGTTATTAATGTGTTACATATACATATGACTTGTTTCCGTATTATGATATATAGCATGGCGACTCGCCGTGCGTTGCAGTGGTGTACCCAACCTGTTTAGGGGGAATTGTTTTATCAAAACGTACAGGTAAAAATGCAAACCAACTCGATTTAAGGCCATCAAATCGAAATGTATTGTATATATAACCCGACATATTCGTATGAAACGTACACAAAAATTAGAGAACCTACACAAATAATAGTAAAGAATAGCCCAAACTGCATAAAAGGTACACTTCGCATAAATACCTGCGTAGCTAGGTGCATAGCCATGTAGCTCTTTAGGTTGGCGGTGTAGAATACACCCGTTGGCGACATGCTGCAATCCTTGTTTTGCCGATTAACTGCTAACTTGCCTCCACTTTTTACATATATGAAATGCGCATACCTGTTAAATAAATCATTGTTATTTCATCCAAGACACCAAACACATTTATAAACTCTCTTTTTCTTTAAATAAGACAATGTTATGCTAATAGGTCCATTATAATCTAATAATGGATATATTCAAGTTACTATTACAAAACTCAAGTTCTATTCTTCCACAACTTATATTTCATGGTATTTATTTCCACATTAATAGAAGCCGCCCTACTATCTGTTTAGCTCGATTACCAAATGAAGTATAAAAGCTTGCAGATGCGTTCCATTTGACCTGTTTGCAAGGTTCCTTAATGTTAGCATAATAAATAAAGCAACACAATATTTTTTTTCAGACAACATACCATGTCGGCTCATGATGCTTCTTCCATTTACCTGCAGGAAACCAAACAGGTCAGGTGGTTCATAAATAAACTACTCATCAATAAGCTTAAAAGGGAAAACAGAAACAAATATTGCTGAACCTAACTCGTTAAGTCCCATATCAAACATGCTTCTTTTGTTTTAGCATCAAAACTTTTATACAACAAAGCAAACAAATATAACATAAGAAAACAATACTTAAACATTCAAAGTTTATGCGTGTGTCAAGGCTTCAACTTTCTCCTAATGTTATATAGATTTTACTTCAATGCACTTGAAATTAAATGCATCTTTTTTTTTATCTGAATATAAGTTGGGTAGTTGGCCCTCATGCATGACATGTTAGCTTTTAGTATATTCATAAACAAATTGTAGTAGTCAAAACAAAATTTTGTTAAGTTGCTTATTTCCATATATTTTTATAAGGTAGAAAACGGGTTGCTTATTTAAGAATTGATAAGAAGTTAACCAATGTGCAATCTGGAGGATGCTCCAACCTGGATAGTGTTGCCAACAATGTATTCTACCTGATAGCATCACTTCTGCAAAAATCAAATACAATAAAAACTTATATTTAACATCAAAGAAGCTTACGGATGACAACGAAAATGCAGAAATACATACCCAAAAGCTGAAACAATCACATAGAAAAGAAGAGCACCAAATATGAAATAAGTTTGTTGGCGGGTCAAAAGGGTGCCAAGTTTCCGAACCTTTTCGACACTACGATTTATTAGGCACTGGCAACTTACCAGCAAGCTGTAAAGAACATTTTTTTTTTATAAAAGTTAGCATCTAAATGATGAAAAAAATCAAGAATGTCAATGTGTAGCTATGATAAAACTGAGCTGTTAGGCGCCCTTCAATAGATTGATCCGCTTGAGCCTTTAAGTAAAACTCTAGAACTATTCAGCGTACAAACTGTCCTCCAGAGTCATCCCAAATCACAAATGACAAAACCAAATATGGTTAAAATTATACCTACCAATATGATAAAACATGTAATTGAAAGAAAACGTTAACAACTGCACATAATAAATAGTAATAAAAAGGCTAGACTTTTACACACTTCAGCTAGTACATCCTTAATTAGCTGCTCAACTACTCTAGTAAGTGAATGAGGACTGGATCTTTTTTTCTAGAAATCACCAAATGTTCTAATTTAATATTCACAACACATCTGAAAATGCCTCACTATTATGTAGTATATCAATAAAACATGAAAATATAATTCTGTTTATTATTTAGATATGTTCTGATTATTGGTGCGCTACTTTGCTGGTTGGGCTCCGGATCTAAAATATATGCAGCTAGGCTACTGTGTTGGGTTAGTTTACGACATTTTCTACTTCATTATAATACACAAGTAGGGCGACTACCGAATTTGACCACAATATAATCGGGTTTTGTTAAACCTACATTCTTCTTTATTTTTCTCGAATAGAGGATGCTTTAAACATTCAAACCATATAATTTTAGTCTGCACAAAAAAATTATAACGATAGCCGGGATGCAGCTGGCGAGAGACACCAAGGGTATCCCGGCACCCCGCCACGTTAACCATCCGACCACTGCTTTCAGAACCCCCACGGGGTACCCACACAACCCTATTGCAACAAACTCATCCCACCCGCCCTCCCTCCCTTTCTCTCTCTCCTCTGCAACACACACGTTATCCATAAAAGCAGCTAACAAAAATGTTGGAGATACATTAAGTTAGTAAACAAACATTAGTCAGAAATCAACATGACTGTATCATATCTTTACAATTCGGTAAGATATACGCCAATTCCGTAAGCAATAAGATGTTCCAAAAGCTAAAGGACCTAGTCATCACGGCTGCATTAGGGGTTGCAGGCAATAACCAGCCATATCCAAAGCTGCCACGCCATGGCGACCCACATACCTAATTTTCAGCCTTTGTAAAAAACAAAGTGTTAATTTCACTGCGTAATGAACAAAGCCTCGCCCTTGAGGGATCGAAAAGTTATTGTGGACCACACGCTGAACTCTAGCCAAGAACCGATTGCTATTGAAAAGTAATATAACTAAATATCTACACAAAATATATTCTACCTGGCACCTCAAAACAATCAAACATAGGAATTCAACTTCAATTAATCAATTCTATTCATCTGGATTTAAATTGCCTAACCAAAATTCAAGGCACGTAAAAAATCTAAGGGTGACCTTGTCTACCTGTGAATGCTAATATCAGATGAGTATAACTCCTTGTATTGATTTCTAGTGAAAACAAATATAACAGAACAACCATACAAAATCTATTCTACTTCACACTTCAAACTACTTGCTACTAAATTGCCGATGAAAATTCGCAACATAGGTCAATGCTTCATATGTGGTTCTAGTAGATGCAAAGATTTAATGAAACTAAGAAATAAAGACCACTAATCCTTCAGGTTAAAAGGTAGAACTATTAATTTTAACCTTTTGCCTCAGTTAATAAGAACCCTAATTAAGAGAACCCAACTTAAGACAAAAGAAGCCATGGTTGGAAGTTTGTGAGTTGCCGGAACCCTACGAAGTTATTACTTCCCACAAAACATACCTGAAATCCTCCACGTCCAATCGTAGTCTGATTTGCGAAAACCCCAGTGTTTGCTCCGTGAGAACAGACGACGGAGAATGAGGACCTACAGGCTCTGACCACCGCCTCCTCGAACTACCTGAGACCACGGCTTTTTGTTGGCTATTGGTCAAAGGTAGGTGACGACGATTGGGCGGATGGAACTATGGAAGTGTATGAGTGACCGCAGAGAGAGAGAGAGAGAGAGAGAGAGAGAGAGAGAGTACAGTTGGGGTCTGAACTCTGAAGTTTTGTTTTGTGGATGAGTGTCGACCATACACGTATAAAACCAGGCCACACATCCCAAAACCAGAACACGGATTTGTGGAATACCACCGGTATAACACCTAAAGCAGAATGTACAACTACCTGCTGCATAAAACCTTTGGTAATTAGTATATTTTAAATGGGTTGTGTGGTGAAAGTTTGGATTTGTTTGGCGTTGAAGGAAAAACCTAGTTCTTTTAGGTTGAGATTTAGAATGATGTGTCATCTAAGGTAACAAGTTTATATTTTGAACTTGTGTTAGCATTGAAGATTGTTGTCAAAAGTACAAAACTAATTAATTTGTACCAGGTTCTTCTGCCAAATATACTCCTATTTTTACATTTCATTTTTGTTAAGTGTCTCTCTTTTTGTTGAATCAGTTCATAGTTTTAAAACCTTGATACCATTTCTACGACTTTCTATTTTTTTTTCATTATGTATTTGATCATAACACCATATTATATTATATTATATTAATTTAAAAACTATAATGTTAAAACAATAAACATTGCTTATTGCCAATATCACCGTAGTACAGTGGTAGAGGCATTGGTGGGCAATGATAGAAGACCTGGAGAATCCCGAGTTTGATCCCGGTTTGATTCTTGAGCCAGACCGGTTTTACCGGTAATTTTCATGTCCAGCTTATGAGCGGATGGGTTACCGGGTTTTCCACGGAGTTAGTGTTTAACAACCCGGGTCAAAGTACAGATTTGTAAATAGATGCCGTGAGAGCGCTCGAGTTTGATTTGTTATTCGTTAAAAAAAATATTTAAAATAAACATTGTTTATTGACCACATCACCAAAATATGAAATTAAACGGTAACATTATTTTGTTTTTGAAGGCAAACGGTAACATTATTTGATTTGAGATTTGGGCGATGTTTAAAACCGACCTAAAGATTTTATATAAACATATTCTATCTTCAACAACAAAATCAATATTCAAAACTTAAGTATCATCATCTTCTTCCGCTCTTGCGATGATTAGGTAATTCTTTCCGACGATTAATTTCGGTTTAATTTATAATAGAGTTGATCATGCCTGTCATCTTCTACGGTTTGCTTATCCATCCATTTATTAGTTGTTTTATAACATTTTCCCTTTATATGTATGGTTGTTGATGTGTTTTTTTTTTTTTTTTTTTGTCTGAATCTAATTTCCAGGTTTATGTTTATATGCTTGACCATGAGAGAAAATGAACACATATCAAGCTGCTTTGATTTCTGCCAAAGAGGCTGGAATCAGCTATAGACGCTTACACCGTCTGGTACGCGTGTGTATTTGTCTTTAGATCTCTGTTTTGCAGTGGTTTTATGTTCTTGAATGATTTTTGCAGCCTTCCTTTTATGTTTTAATTTGTGTAACCGCTCTATGTATGATCATCGCTGCATATCTGCTCTGGAAACTAACAAGTTTTTGGTTCTTTCTTATATAGTTTCGTCATGTTTTAGGTATAAATTCAAAATTTCAAGTAAGTGAAAAAAAAAAAAAAAAAAGAAAGAAACAAGGGATTAGTTTGTCTCATAAAGCCCTAGATAATGGCACAGAGCATACTCCAGAGGAGTAAAATTTTGAAGAGGTTAGGAATGTTGCACTGATTTTAGGATATTGAGCGTTTGAACAATTGTAGGATGCTTAACTGTGACAATAATGTACTTTGCGCCAACGTTGCAAAACAAGGCCGAGTACTCCGAGACACGAGTACTCCCCGCCTAGGTCGATTTGAGCCCCGAGTACTCCCCCGCCTAGGCCGAGTACTCGCAACTTCCCAGTCGGCCGAGTTGGTAGCGCCTAGCGAGTTCTGCAACCATGCTTTGCGCATAAGTAGCGTCTACTAGTTTGTAAATGATACAAAGGATCTAATGGTCTTGGGAAGAAATGTACTAAGTTATGGTGTAAAGTGTAAACCTAGGTTGGTTTGTATGGTGAATTAATAATTATAAAAGTAGTGTGAGGATTTGGAATTTGTTGAGAAATGGTGTGTGGTTTCTTATAGTGTACAATTTAGGAACAAATTGTGTTTGAGGGAATAAGGTGTTGAACAAAAGAGTTAGTTTTTGTTTATAGATAGGGATCTTGATGGTGATAGAGTGCTCTTGCAGGCTGCAGCTATAAAACTGCACTTCATTTTTGCTCATATTTTAGTGCAATGTTTCTGTTATTATACTTGATTTATAGTGATACGGTGATACCAACTTATTTTACAACTTTGCATGTGTATTCTCTGTTATATTTGTTAGTATATTTGTTTGTTCTTTTTAAAGCTTTTTTCATTACTTAAAAAATCAAGTGTTGTTTTATAATTCTCATCAGTTATTTGGGCTTTCCTTACTTAACTGCTTTACCTTCTCATGGCTTTAGAATGCTCTTTGCTTAACTCGTTTCGTTGTACTTCATTTCTACTTATTCTGATTATTACAAAGTTTAGTTTTGCAGACTTTGTACTCTGCATTAGCCATCTTTACCATCAATTCAACAGTTTCTGCTCTTAAAATCAATAATTACACTTTTGCAACCTTTTGATTTCTTAATTTTTTTGCTCTTTATTTTTGACAAATTATATTTAGAAATCTTTCTAACCGTTCTGCAAGCCTCAGTTAAGCAAATTGTTTTTTATTTCTTTACATTCTGCAAGTCTTTAGTTAAGTCTTTCTAATCATTATTTTTAAAGAGATTCCTAACCTTATCATGTTCAGCCCTGCACTTTTTTCACCATCTATTTACATCAAAACTCAACAATTTAACAAATCAATTCGCTCAACTTCAGCAGTTTTGCTCTTCTAGAAAAGTTCAAAATTTTCTTGTGTTTGAAATTTCAGTTCTTTTGATTTCCACTGTTACAAAACTGATTTTATTGTGCTTTCTACCTGTACCTCCTCCTCGTAACTTTAATTTTCGCACATCAGTTTACATAATTAGTCACTAATATAATAAATGGAATGTTTTTAATTCAAAGAATTGACATGTTTAGTTTTTTAAAAGAAGAACGTTCAAAAACTATTATTATCCTTTGCAACATTGTTTTTTAAAAGTCTCCTTTTGTTTTGTCCGCACTTTTTAAGAAACTAAATACACTTCTTTAAACATTCTTTCTAAACATCATTTCAAACAAATTGTTAAGTTAGTCGAATTCATCTTCATCACATGTGTATCTTTTCGCCATCCATTTACATTATACAATTCATCCAACTTTCAGTTACTGTACTCTTTGAGAATCATATGCTACAGTTCATTTCTACTTGGTCTGCTAATAGCCCACCCTGGCCCTCACTAAGATTCGCCTCTGGTTACAATATAACAGCATTTTGATTTCTCAAAAACTACTCATGATCTCTTGACAAATCATTGTTAGAAACTAAGGGCACCCATCAATTTTTGGTCCGTTTTTTCTCATCGTCATTTCAAAGAATACATACATCCTTTACTTTTTCTCATTTCTATTACATCAAATGTTAGATATTTTCTAGTTTTTCAATATTCTAATTCTAATTTATTCTAGATTTCTAGTTGATAAAAACTCATTTTGACTTACTTTCTACTGCCATTCATTAGTATTTATGCTTTTTGATCAATCTTTATACTTCTTAGTTTTAACTATAGTATGATTTCTCTAAAGGTCAACTTTCATTTCACTAGTATTTTTTTCATCAATCTCTGTATGTTTATGAAAAGATGACCAGTGGCGAAGCTTGAAGATTAAATCAGCGGGGGCCGAACTCAATATTATCAAATCGGTGGGGACCGGACTCAGTCCATAGTCGGAGTCACTAAAACTCATTCTTGTTTTCATTCATCAGACTTTGCACTTGTATTTGTTGTTGCTACAACAAGGAAAATGACCGGTATTAGGTTAGGAGATGCTTAGGATTGTAGGTTAAAGGTATATTATGTTGAGATTTAGGTTTTAAGTTTGGGTTTAGCTTTAGGTTCAGGTTGATTCGGGGATTGGGGGTCTCCGAGCTCCTGGAAGGACCTGCACAAAGGTAGCAGACACCGTTAGCCTTAACGCATGAGGGAGCCTCCTGCGTTTGGACTTCGGCGTGAGAATATGTATGTATTCTTTTGGAGTTGGGAAATAATGAAGTAGAGAGTATAAGAGTAGAGAGAAGAAATGAGAAGTGTGTGTGGAATGTCTACCCAAGGGCCTCCTTATATAGGCAGTGAAATTCTGCCCAAGAGCTCCCTCAGGGTAGCTTCCTTACCATACCTGGTTGTGTTTGACCCTCTTTTAGTTCCCTGCAGTGAGACTTTACCCTTTTAGGATGTTTTCAGCTTTTATCATTTCCAAAGCAAAGCTTGGAGCTGTGTGGTGTTTTGTCCTTTGCTATGATAATAAGCCAAAATCCCTTTTTGCATTTCCAAGGTTTTTTACTGTTTACTTTCTGCCCTGAGGCTTCCGTATGGCAGGTAAGCTGCCTTATATCAGCTCCACTAAGTCAGGCAACCTCTTAATCAATTTATTTTGCTTAACTTTTCGACGAGGGGTCTAAACGTTGTTTTAGGACCCACGTCATCAGCCCCCCAGTCATAAGCATTTGTAAAGAAGTTAGAAGTGCTTGTGACTTGTAAATTGTCGTTTTCCCCCGGTGGCAATGCTGTTCAGGCTTATGTTGGTACCGGGTAATTTGTTAGACCTCGAGCTCCCTCATGGGAGCGTTGGTTCCATACTTCTTCCTTTATTAAATTTCGTGCAAGTTTCTGGCCTTGCATTTGTCATGATAGCCTTATTGCTTCCTTGGGAGCAGACGCCTGTCCCATCAGCCGCCCGAGATGACTGTTGATTTGACAAGGAGCTAGGCTGATGTCATCCTATGGGACAGCTGAGCGACGGTTCTCCTTGGTAACCGCTCAATGCCAATTAATTCAAATTTTAAATTCTTTATAAAGGGGATAACCCCTCCTTTTATCCTTCATTTCCTTCCTCAATTGGAAAACCGCCTTCTCTCTCCCACGATTCCTCCCTAACCGGCGAACCCTACTTTTTCTTATAAATCCTGGTAAGCAACCTCCTCCCTTTTCACACTTGTTTTTCATTATGTCAAAAACTGATCTTGCATCCCAGTTCACTCGTCTATCCAAATCCGATGCTGAACGGTTCTGTACCGAGATCGGAATTCCATTATCTTTTGATCCTTCTGTTCCGAAGGGGAAAACCCCTGTGACCACTGTTCCCCCTGGCAAGGTGGCCGTGTATACACGTCAGTTTGACCAGGGTAACCTTAGGTATCCTTTTTCTAAGTTTTTTCTGAATGTTTTAGAGTATCACCAACTTTCTCTTGATCAACTATGTCCCTCCGGAGTTGCTAGGGTCTTGCACTTCGAAATAGTATGTGGCCTTGGTTATAAGCCTTCTTTGGCTATGTACCGGCGGTTTTTTAGGTTGGCCAAAAATGGGAATTGGTTTACTATTGAGAAGACCCAGTGTGAACCAGCCCTCATTTCCAGTGTTATTGGGCTTGTTTCTCCTTGGAAAGACAAGTTCTTTTTCTTAAACTCTAATTTACTACCCTTTAAGGCTCCTCAGAGGTCTTCGGTTGCTCCTCTAAACGAGAAGGAACCTGATCCTGACACTCTTGACCAAGAATTGTTAGAGAAGCTTCGTAGTTTTCCCACTCGTCTCCGTACCTTCCCTGAGGACTTCCTGGTGATGGTAGGTCTGAGTGTTAACTGGGATGATCCTGAGACTGACCCGGTGATCTATCATGGTGGGGAGGGTATGTGTCTCCCTGGCTCCTCTCTGGCATCCTTCTTGTTTTTGTGTTATCTAACCATTTTTCTTTTTGCAGAGATGAGTACTCTGGACTTCCTGGCTCTAGATGACATTGCTGATGTGAAGTTCAAGGTTCGGAATGTTGCTGAGGGTAAGAATGTGGTGGTGAAAACTGAGCATGTCCGTTTTCAGGGGGAGTATACAAGTGTGATTACGTCATCTGTTACTGCTGTGGAACCATCGGGGAAGAAGTCTGTTACCGTTCGTCGCTCCAGTAAGCGACTTCAGACTGCTTCCTCGGGTTAGGGGAGCTCTTCTACTGTTCCATTGGACTTTGAAGATGAAGACGAGGATTCTTCTTTGATAGCCTCTGCCTTGGGGTATACTCCTGCCCCAGGGAAAGGCAAGCTCACATTGTCCTCCCCAAAGAAAGATGACGTTGTCTTCAAGAAACCAAAGGATGTTGTTGTCAAGGGTGCTAGTCCGAAATTGTTGCGAACCGAAGGGGGTGAGAGTTCTAAAGCTGTTGTCGATGATGTTTCCGATGCTCCTGCCCAGAAGGAGCGTTGTGAAGGAGTGTTTGTGCCGGACTGGGATATTAAAGCTACTGATCTTTTGAAGAAGGCTTCTGTTTGTCGTGATCTGATTGACCATTGTATCCCTGATGCCGAAAGGGAGCTTCACAAAGAATGGATAGACAAGGATGTTATGAAGAAAATGTATTATCACTTTGGGCAGTTTCTATCTTTGATCCCCGATGGTATGGCAAGGTGGGGAGAACTGATGTCGAGAAGAGAACAAGTGGAGGTTGTTTATGAAGAGCATGAGGCTTTCGCGAAGGAGGAATTGGCAAGGTTTGTTGCTCGGGAGAAAGATTTGGTCCATGAATTGGCTGTGTCTAGGACCCAACTTGGTTTGGAGAAGGAGAAGTTTGAGAAGATGTTCAAAGGTCTGAACGATGAGAAGAGGGAAGGGTTGGCTCTGTGTTGATGCACTTTCTGTGGACGTCACTGTCGAATAGACTAGGGTTGAGTCTTTGTATAGTATTACATGAGATTGTGGTGATCCATAAGGGCATTTTATGGATCTGACACATTTGTAATATATAGGACAAAACACTGAGCCAGGTTCGACCTAAACACACTGGGCGAATGTGGAAGTTTTCCACATTCGACCATATCAACTGGGCGAATGTGGAAATGCTCCACATTCGACCATTCAAAAGGGGCGAACGTGGAACTTGGGTTTTGGACTATAAATAGCAATCTCATGTGTTATTGTTCATTTTGGTGATTTGAGTTTGTATTTTGAATGCTCTCAAGGGGGAGGTCATGCCCAACCTCCCCGACCACGAGATAGATGTTTATCCTACTGATGACAGTGTCTGTAACCGTTTCTGTAGTAATACGAATCTGTGATGACTTTGTTATCGTATATTTCTGTCTCGTCTCGAATCTCCCGTCTGAAATCGAGTTGTTTATGTGTATTCGATCCACGAGTTCGGTTCCTAACCGGATTCTCAATTGGTATCAGAGCCAGGTTCCGATTTGAACGATCTAACAGTCGTTTGAATCAATCACAGCTCGTTTTTACTGTTTTCAGACGTTAAATTCAGATTAAAATTGAAAGGTTGAAACCCTAGAAACCCTAGATTCTTAATTGAACCCGAAATCATGTGATTTCTCCATGTTTTTGTGAATTCGAGGGTTAGGTTTTCATTTCCCGCACCTTTCTGAACAAGTTTCATCATCAAATTCAAAGGATTAGAGTGATTGCGGACTGATTTGAAGAAAATATTGATCAAGAACACATTCAGTCTGCACATTCGCCCCTTTTAGAAAATCGGTGGGCGAATGTGGAATGTTTACTGGGCGAAGGTAACATTTTTTGGTCGAACGTGGAGAGATTTTGGGCGAACCTGGAATTTTGTGATAATATTTTCCACATTCGGGTGACTATGTTCACATTCGATTGATCGCGCGGGCGAAGGTGGAAGTAGAGTGGGCGAAAGTAGCTATTTTTGGGCGAATGTGGAAAGGGTCAAGTATTATTTTACATTCTGGTTACTATTCTACCTTCGGGTCAACAAAAGTGGGCGAATGTAGAAGTACCAGGGGCGAATGTAGAATTTAAGGCCTAAAAATTTCGAAAATTTTCGAGCTCCTCATTCAAAATTTTTCAAAAACTTCTGTCATACCAAGACCTTGTTGCTCGTGACTTTTATGTTCCCTTGATTTGTTCCCTCATCTTTACTGATCATTTTAACACCAATATTGCAGGTAATGGACATCAAATGAGATCAATATTGCTCGTTTTCTGAACTAGTCCTAGGGTTTCCAGTTTTGGGATTTATAATGTTGAATGTTGATTGTTTTTGATTGCCGATCATTTTTCATAGGTTTTAGGGGGAGAGTGTTGAAGGAATTAGGATAATAACATGATTAGATGCTAGTTTGATCAATTGAACACAGACGAACCCTAATTCCATTTAAAAACCAATGAAAACTGATGTTTTGACAAAATTGGAAATAGACGAATGTTAGTCGGCCTTTTTAGTATACATTTGAATCAAAATTGCAGATTAAAACATACAATGGCAAAATTTTGAATTTTTGGGGGAAAACCTTTCCACATTCGGTTGATAAAACCGGGCGAAAGTGGAATAAGGTGGACGAAGGAGGAACAATGTGGACGAATGTGACTTTTATTTAAAACTTTTTCACTTTCGACCATAATTATCTACCTTCGACCACCAAATCTCACATTCGGCCAATTCTAAATGGGCGAACGTGCAGATTAGTTTTTGACCAGAATTTTATATTTTTGTCGTTTTTGTGTTTTGACGCATTTTATTGATTTTCATGTGCAGATGGCCGAAAATATTGAATCACCAGCAGTGAATGTTGAGACTCCAGCAGAGATCACAGTTCAAGATCCAGTCCCCCGTAGCTGAAACATCTACTCCGAGCAGTTGGCCTTTTGAACGATCGCACAACTGTTGCGCGTATCTAGGAGACGTTGAGAAGAACACAGAGTTTACTGGGATTATTGAATTTCTGAAGAGGAGCAGGATTGTACATGCTCTAGCCACACCAACCATCATTTACAAAGACATAATTGAAGACTTTTACCAGAACGCTAAGTATGATTACTAGGAGAATCAGACGATCATCAAGAGCAAGATTCAGGAGATGGAGATGTTCTTGACTGAAGCTGACATTCGGGAAGCTTTACAGATTAAGTTCGAAGACAGTGAAGATCCCAGGGAATTGTCGTGGACAGAACAGAAGGCGTGCTTCTTAAGGATGAAATACAAAGGTCCAATCACTGACGGATCTATGTATAAAGGGAAGCTGGGAGTGCAGTACAAGTACTTTGCACATGTTCTGATTCATGTCTTTGGATGTGTTAGTGGTGGTTATGATGTGATGAGAAAGAGTTTGAGTTCTTTAATGGTTGCGTTAACACTAAACAAACCATTTAATGTTTCTGGGATGATCCTTGACCACATGCTGGAGATGCTGATGGGAATAAAGTTTAAGAAGTTTATGTTGTATCCGAGGTTTCTAATGATGATCTTTGATTACAAGTATCCAATGTTGAAAAAGGATCCGACTATGATCCTAGGTCAAGATCACATGAATATTAGAACCTTGATGAGGATGAAAGGTTACAAAGGTGTAGCTGACAGTGAGAAGCCACCTAACAGGAGGTTATTTGGGGCTTTGGCTCGTCCGGATTACATTGATCCTGGCAAGAACAAAGCAAGACATGATGATAGTGACTCAGACAATGATGATCCCTTAGTGTATGTTGATTCAAGCACTAAGCGGAAGCGTCAAGTAGTCAATCCTGGAGCCAAAGGGAAGGGCAAGGGAAAGGCTATAGATCAGGGAAGCACAAAGCAACAGGCTGCTAGAAAGAAATCGACGGCAAAGAAAGGATCGGGTTTGGTGGATGAAGAGTCTGTAGATTCAGAAGAGACTGAGGTTGATGAATAGTGGGATTCTGATGATGAGAACGTGAGGACCACCAAACGTAAGGCCACTATGGTTGGTGAGTCTGAATCCTTGAATCAGTCGATAGAAGAGTCTGAGAGGAGAAAGAAATCAGTTGAAGATGAAGGTTTAGGTGTTGACCTAGCTGAGTTGAGTGTTGGAGAAACTGTAGTTGTGAATTTGCCTAAGAAGACAAAGAAACAAAAGACTATGGCAAAGAAATCAAGTGTGAAAGAACTGAGAGAGAAAGAATTGGCTCAGTTGCTGAAAGGAAAGAGATTACCTGATGCTGGAACACCATCCAAGTTATCTTCACCAGTTGCCAAGAAGCAGAAGAAAGCAAAAGAGGCAGAGACTTTACCAATCGATCAGTTTAATATCGATATGGATAAAGTGCTCGATATGTTTAGAAAGCCTCAAAAGGAGAAAGCTGTTGAAGTGAGCCCTCCAGATCAAAGTCAAAGAAAATGACTGTTGATGACGATGTTATGAAACAGGTTAATAAGAAGATGGAGGACATGATGAAGATGTTGGTTGCTCAACAAGCTGAGATTACTAAGTTCAAGCAGAATGAGGAGAAGATGCTCCAGATTGTGGTTGCTTCAAAATCGAATCAGGATGAGATTAATGAAAAGATTCAAATGTTAGAAGCAAAGAATGAGAAGCTTGAAAGAAGATGTGATAGAAACAAGAACAAGATCAAACTGATTAAGGCTGATAACAAGGAATTAAAGAAGGAAAACAAACGCCTTTGTGGTTTGATTGAAGAGCTGTATAGCAGAGCACCCCAGTTGAAAGAGGGTGAAGAAGATGAAGAAGAAGAAGATGAACAGAAAGTAGATTATGAGGAATCTGATTCTGAGAAAGAAGATGATGATGAAGATAATGATGGATCGGATAAAAGTGATGATGACAATGATGATAATGATGACAACAATGATGATGATGATGATGCTGAAGGTACAGGGAAAAAGAAAGGTGATGAGTTTAGCAGTGGAAGTGATCATGATGGAGGAGATGATACTTCTAAGTATAGTTATGAGAAGAGAACATCACAGAAGGAGAAAGATACTGGAGAATCGAGTTCCAAGAAGAAAGGTGGGAATGTTGATTCAGATGAAAGTATTTTCTGGAACGAGAAGGTGAGATCTCTGTCTGATGATGCTAAACAGATATATAAGAATATGTTGGAGAAGAGAGAGTGGACTATTGAGTTCACAGGATGCTTCGCTGAAATATTCCAGACTGATGATTTGAGATATGAGTTGGAATATGAAGATCCAGATCTTGAAGAAGGGGAACTACCTGCATCTGTGGCGAAAGAAATTTTAGATGGTCTCGCACAGAGGGTAGGAAAGACGTTTGAGGAGTTTATGATGGATGAATCGATTCCTGATATTCCTGAAAAGGATATGGGAAGTCATTCAGATGATGTGCATACTCCAGAAAACAATGAAGTTGAAGTAGAAGACATTACTCATGAAGAGTTTCCCCAGTATTTCAGAAAAGAAGATGAGAATGAAGTATTTCCTGACTTCACCGAGATACCAAATAAGTCAGCGAAACAGAAAGCAAAGAAAAGGAGCGAAGAGTTTGTTGAGAAGGTATTTGGAACTGAAAAGAAAGATTCTTCTAACCAGTCTGATGAGTTGAAGAATTACATGAAGAAGTTGAAGGAAATGGATGAGAACCGACCTAAACCTGAAGCTCAAGGTAACTTTTATCGTTTTCATAATGCCAAGTCTCTTGGGTGGACTTATCTAGGCAGACTGAAGTGTATTGCTGCGAAATGGGAAACCGGAATTCTGTATTTCAACAGATTCTGTGACTTGCTTACTCTACCGTACTGGGCGGTGAGAGACTTATGCAGATTCCCAATGTCAGGTGCCGAGGTAAATGGATCGCATGTCGGTTGGTGCGCAGACAAATTGGTTTGGGAGAGCCGTACAAGATGGAACAGGTTCATGCCTCAATATCCCAGAGAAAAGAGCATAGGGATATTGATCCACAAACCAATATGAAGCGTGTTACGTTAATCTACAAAGCACCTAATGTGATGAGGAAGATACCGTTGATGCCAATGCCACAACATTTTAGTGCTGATTTCATCTTTTGGTATTACGATTGGAGGAAGGCAGAAGCGGTGATTGTGTTGAGGGATGGAAAGGATAAATACAAGCATGTGCATGTATTTGATCCTATGTGGCTGATTAATTGCACATTCGAAGACATCATCATGTTGTTCTATAATCCGATTTACTATGAACCCAACGACTTTGCTCAAGCGAGAAAGTATACTCAAGTTGTGGGAGTTTGTTTTGCTTATGACATAAATGCTGGAAGCAACTTGGAAGGCAAGCTTGGCAAGACTGTGAAGATCGCCAATGTGTCAAAGCCTGTGAAGAAAACATTCGAGCCGCCAATGACTTCTGAGCAGAAGAAGCAGCTCAGAATCAAGCTGATAAACAAGACGATGGACGATCAGAGAAAACTATCCAATCAATAGTCGAGGGGGAGTTTGTTGATGCGTTTTTGCGACTAAGGATTGGATATACTATAATTAACATATGTTAGCAGATAGCCGAAGGTGGTTCAGAATGGGCGAATGTAGAATAATCTGGGCGAAGGTGAACTGAAGTGGACGAAGGAAGATTGAGCATGCACTAGAAGACACATTCGACCACTCTTAGTGGGCGAATGTGAAATATACTCACATTCGACCATCTGTAAGAGGCGAATGTGCAGTGCCTATATATAGATTTTGAGTTTTTGATTATAAAAAGAGAGTTGTCATTTGTGTCCAGGTTCAGATCAGGTTTAGGAGTGTTTTTGAGAGATTATCTGTGTGATTCTAGATTAACATAAACAGTTGTAAATGCTTATTGATTGAAAGTTAATCTATGAAAATGATATTGAAAATGATCTTGATTGTGTCGTGATTTGTGTTTTATCAATTTGTTCAGATCTAGGGTTTCCGCACCTAGATTTGTGACTTGTATGATCGTATAATCCTGTTTTAGATAAAATCCAACGCTCACACTCTGGCACGGGAGGCAGTTAAACAGGAGCAGGCTGCGGTGGAGAAGGTGGGAATGGAGCTCCAGGTCCAGGTGGACCGTTTAACTGAAGAAAGTGAGTGGCTAATCTCCAAGGGCGTAGCCCGTTTTGTTACCAACCTCCTGCACTCTCAAGAGTTTAATGCTCCTCTGGCGGATATTTATGCAAAAGCCATATCTTTTGGTCGCCATGGAGGGATTCAAGCTGGTTTCAAAGCGGCTCAGGAGGGTCAGGGACTTGAGGAGCTGCCGTCCTTTGGGCAGGCAATGGAGCTTGCCACCTATCCTTATATCTCTGCCATTGTCAAGGCTTCTGAGCAGCCTCTCTCCTTCCTGCAAGATTTGGAGCCAGAGGGTTTGAAAAAGGATGTGGCCAACAAAGTGTTTAGCTCCTATGTGTCAAAGAGGCCTCTCAAGATCATGTTGGAAGGGTTGGCTCTGGCACGGGAGGCAGTTAAACAGGAGCAGGCTGCGGTGGAGAAGGTGGGAATGGAGCTCCAGGTCCAGGTGGACCGTTTAACTGAAGAAAGTGAGTGGCTAATCTCCAAGGGCGTAGCCCGTTTTGTTACCAACCTCCTGCACTCTCAAGAGTTTAATGCTCATCTGGCGGATATTTATGCAAAAGCCATATCTTTTGGTCGCCATGGAGGGATTCAAGCTGGTTTCAAAGCGGCTCAGGAGGGTCAGGGACTTGAGGAGCTGCCATCCTTTGGGCAGGCAATGGAGCTTGCCACCTATCCTTATATCTCTACCATTGTCAAGGCTTTTGAGCAGCCCCTCTCCTTCCTGCAAGATTTGGAGCCAGAGGGTTTGAAAAAGGATGTGGCCAACAAAGTGTTTAGCTCCTATGTGTCAAAGAGGCCTCTCAAGATCATGTTGGATGGAGCTGATGGTGGGGAGGGTAGTTCTAAACGTGCAAAACCTGCTGATTCTTCAAAGGTTCCTAATCTGGAGCAGGTATTTGAGAGTCCTTCCCCCCTTCAAGCTCTGGAGGTTGAGTCTATCCCTCCTTCCAGCAAAGATGATCTGTTTGCAGGTCTTGACACTGATGGTCTTTACGATGATGTTGGTAACCAAACCTTGGCTTCCACCGGTGAGGGTGATGCCACCAATGAAGCCGAAGATTCTGCTACTCCATGATCCAGCCTTGTTTCAGACTTTTTTAGTTTTTAAGATGTCTTTTGTAATCAGACTCTATTGTACTTAGCCCTGGGGGCGTTTTATGTTTGTTTTTAATGGAATGCTCCCCCTCTAGGAGTGATGCCTTAGTTATGTTTAATGTTTAGTTGTCTTGACTGTTTTGCTTGTCGTTTATAGTGTTTGCAATGTCTTTAACCTTTCTCCTTAAGGTGGATGCTGCAGTCACCCAACTTAGGATACTTAGCTAAGGAGCCGATGCAATGCTTATCCTATCAGCTTGTTTATTTACGTTTAAACCTTCTTAAGTGGTTGTCTTTTAGTGATATGTTCGTTTTCGTGTATTGTGAACATGTGGGAGTTGTCTTGGTGTGAGGAGCTCACCCTCTTTCATGGGTTTAGGTATTTCTTCTAAGGACTTGTCCATGGAGTCGTGAATTGTATTAGGGACTCACCCTGTATACAGGAAGGTTACTTAGCCTTGTTACCTGTTGAGCAGTTGTGGCCTGGAGCTCATCCCCGTTTCATGGGTATGTATAGCGCCGGATCCCATGGAGCCTTGTTAGGAGGGGCTCACCCTTTGATAAGATAAGCAACAAGTTAATAATGTGAAACATAGTTCATTCATTAATCATGATTCTTGGAATACAAAGAGACGTTACAACCATTAAACATAGAAACGTTTCAAGTGTTTGTCACTCCAATGCCTTGGGACCATTTTGCCATTGGGGTCAGCTAGCTTGTAGGATCCCCCTTTGTGTGCTTCCTTGATAACATAAGGACCCTCCCATTGGGGACCTAGCTTACCTACATCTTGCTGCCTGCTGGCTTCATTACACCTTAACACGAGGTCTCCTGGCTTGAAGGCCTCTTTTCGCACCCTTGTGTTGTAGTAGGCTTCAAGTTTCTTTTTGTATCTGGCCTCCCTGATAGAGGCTTGGTCCCTTCACTCTTCGAGGAGGTCTAGGTTGAGCAGGACCTCCTTCTGGTTGTGTCGAGCGTTTTGACAGGCAATCCTTCCTGAGCTTACCCCTATACGGTGTCCTTTGGTGGCTTGTCTTTTCCATGGTCCTGATAGCCCAAAGGACGCTTGGGAGCTCATCAACCCATTTCTTGCCACATCTTCCTAGCCTTGCTTTAATACCTTCAACAATGCTTCTGTTCATGCGCTCGACTTGTCCATTGGACTGGGGGTAGGCTACTGTAAGTCCCGAAAGCTAGATCTTGTGATATGCAATAGATTGTTATCACTTATAAACACCTAAGTGATTAATCCAGAAAGATGAAGATACTAGATGAACATGAATAACACCGACTCACACAATGAATAACATGATGATTCCATTAATGATTTTCTGATGAACACCTTGGAATACACTGATTAATACGCACCTATTCACGTGTGCTACAAAGATTATCCCAAAACCCCAACCCTAGAGCTGTGCACACACATCCTTTATATAGGAAAGCCCCTGGGCCTGCGCACTTAACTTAAGTGCGTAGGGCCCGTATAAACAAGTGCGCAGCAGCTAGGGTTGTGTACAAAACTATGTCTTAATTACATATTAAGTCCTTCAACTATCAAGCTATACAATATGCTATCAAAAGTCTCTAATCTGGTAACTGTGGTCTCAATATAACCCAACAATAACTCCCCCTAGACCACAACTACCAGTTCTTCAATCTTCAATCTATCTCGACCTCGCTTTGCTCCCCCTCGACCTGTTCAGGGGGGTCTTGCATGTACAGTGCGACTGGATCTTCTTCAACTGCTTGAGGAGCTTGAGTTGATTCTGTTGCAGTTCCTTCAGGATCGGCTACTATTGCAGGATCTTCTGTTTGTACCTCTGAAGCAGTCTCGACTTCAGGTTGAGTAGTTTCTGCACCAGCAGCAGCAGCAGTAGCTTGAGCAGCCTTCTCCCTGTCATCCTTTTCATTATCTGCTGCATTGATCCTGTCGATTATCTCAAGCAGCTCTCTTTTCATATTCATAGCTCTATCCACAGCCCTTCTAAACAACACCGCTTCTTCAAACAACGCGTTCTCGGCACCCACATTAATCTGATTTGCAAACAGCATATTCAGATCTGACAGATTAAGTGCAAACACGTCTACTGGATCCAAAATCCTCAAAGCCTCCGAATCGTCCTGCAGTTTAATGACTGCTTCACCAGTGTTGCTGTCGTAAAACCACTTTTTAAAGTCCCTCAGCATCACTGGAAGCTCAGATCTAATAGGAACTCGTGTGACGACCTGAGGAGGGTCAATCACATAAGTTATCATGCCACGTCCGGTTGCTGGATCGATTTTTTTCTTGGATATCCGCCTTCTTGGTTTTTGCGGCTTCAGGATTTGGAAATCAGTGTCGCACTCTTTCTTGATAAACCACTCGACCATGGCCGCCTGGGAGTCGAGGGAGTGATTGATGAATGGGGCCCTGCTGAGCTCCCTGATATCCCATCGGGGGAGAGACTTCAGTTCCTTTTGACCCTTGAAATATTGTATCACTCCCCCTCTTCTCTTTACAGCAAACAATCTCTTCTCTTCATCATATTTCCAGAAGATGATCTTCTCCTGGTGAGCTGACTTGGTGTGATGGATATTCTGATGTAAGGCTAGAATGGTGATGGGCCTTCTAGGAAACCAAGTTGATCTTTCAGGATCCAACTTGTGCCCATCAGACGTCTCATAAACAACTTCTTCATCCATTCCCATCTCCACGAATCTCTCTGGCATCTCATCTTCACTTACTTCATCAACCTCACTTTCCTCGGCAACTCTTTCTTTCTCTTTCTCTTCCTCCAATAACTTTCTGAAATCGAAAGTCTCATCAAATGTAGCGGTGCGAGCACCAGTTTGCTGCTTCTTGAAATCTTGGAACATCTCAAACATCTGCATTTGAACCTGATTCTGAAACTTGATCAGGTATCTTTGATCTTTGATGATTTTCTCCATGTTCCGGTTCTTGTGTTTGAGCTTCTTTACTTTCTTTCTCAGCTCCTGGTTGTTGTGCACGTCACTCTTCAGAGTGCAGATTTCCCTGGCAGCAGTTTTACCAACCTCCTTCACAAGCTTCTCATATAGTTCCTGATGCACCGGTTTGCGACGAGGTGCAGCAGGAGCTGATGAGGATGGTTCAGCTGATCGTTAGGCTGGAGCTTTGGGGGCTGGAGCAGCAGCAGTGGAAGGCCCTGGTTGATTCGGTTGTTCTGCCCCAAAGATGGATTCTAAGATCACTTGTTCCTTGATATCATCCTGAGTCACTACACGAGGAATCTCTGATTCAGGTAGCTGTTCTCTTCTTTTCTTTCTCGCTGCCCTCTCAAACTCAGCAACTTCTTGTAAGGCTGCAGCAGTTTCAAGTTGCTCAGGTGTCAATGTATCTCTCCCTTCTTGTAATAAACCAGCTGGTCTTTTCCTTTTGTTGGGCTTTGATGGAGCAGGTTCAGTCGCCACTCTTTTGCCCCTTGCTTTTTCTAGGGCAATTTCTTCAGCAGTTGGCTGGGCTGAAGGAGTGGGTTCAGATGGTCCAGATGCAGGAGCAGCTGTGGGTTGTTGTCGAGTTTCAGTGGCATCTGACCTTCTCTTCCTGATCTTGTTGTACAGCTCCATGACAAATGGATATCGCTGGGCCGCATACATATTCTCCAGCATTGGTTCCCAGTCAAGCGTGTTGCATTCTGTAAAGAATCGTGCACCTCTGGTGAAAATGTATTGATCACTGAGAGGCAGATTCTCATGTTGAGCATTGATCATCATCTGTATGAACCTTGGGTACATAGCCCATTTGCCTGACCCAGCTTCTGCATTCTTTACCATGTAATCAAAAATCATGCCTGACAAGTTGAACGCTTCGTTCTTGCAAATCTTTATCATCGCTGTCGACCATTCAGCACTTAGCGCATTGTAGCCTCCCTTTCTATGACATAGAGACATTATAAATACATGACTAATAAGTCTCCAATCTCTTGTTAGTTGGCTCTTCTTGACGTCCCCTGTCTTGTCAAAGTCACCCTTGTAGCCGAAATTCCTGAACTGTTGGTTGATCTTGCAGTCTCAGTACGTTTCGAACGGTGTCTTCAGTGATGACTACAGCCTTGTTTCGGACTGTAGCGTTGATTCGCTTGACTCTTGATACAGTTTTGACTCGAGCTGACCTCCAGAAGTCTTCAATATGAGAAACGTAGACTGGTATAACGTGCTGCACAGCATATCCGACTTTGCTGCGTTTTATCCAAGTCACTACGTCTTTAAACTTGACATCATCAGTTTCCAGATTCATTGGCTGATTGTGCATGCCTCTCGAATCCCAGTCGAGTGCCATCTGTTTAACCAAGATCACGAAAAGCCAATTAGATTTCCAATAACTGACCTTGGACTTAAACTTAGACGGACAACGAACTTAGACTTAGATTTTATTAATTTTTTTTAGGTTTGAAATTTTAACAGTCATAGGATTAAGGTTTGATGGATTGGTGTCATCGGTGTCCATGACACGTTTGATTTTCAGTTGTAAGATCATTAAGGTCCGAGTTTAAGTACGCAGTCCGTTCAAGTGTCTCAAGGGTCAAAATGAATGTCCCATGTTGTTTAATGTCCAAGTGCGCAAGGTTATCAAGTGCCCAGTCCAAGCATAGTCAAAAGAGTCATGTGCTCAGTCAAGTGCGCACATACTTGACTGAGCACTTGGTTAGTGCGCAAGCCCAAATCAAGTGCGCAGATCAAGCTATACACGGGCATGGTAACCCCTCTTCAACACAGTCAAGTCTGCATACTAGTCAAGTACGCAGACACTTGAACCTTCGTTCAAGATTTTAAGTTCACACAACAAGTACGCAGGACATTAGGGTTTCTGAGGACTTGTATGATTATGAGACAAGTGCGCAGTCTCTATGAGACAAGTACGCACTTGTTCATTATCAAGTACGCAGATCATCAAGATTCAAAAACCCATTGTCAACATAAACCCATAACTGAATCCTTTAAACATGCTTATAATCCCTGTAATGGTAAGAAACAAAAACATTAGTGCGAAATGCTACCTTAATCAGTAGTAAGAATCAAACAAGAGGAGAATATTGATACTGATTTGAGGGTTTAATGGAAGATGATGATTAGGGGTTTAATGGAAGATGATGATGAACGATGATGATGATGAACAGATAAGGCTAAGGTGAATTAGGGTTTGTAATGAGGTTAAAGAAGATAAAAACTTTTTAACAAAATTTGACTCAGTATATATACAGTCAACAGATGGGCCTGCGCACTTGAGTTAAGTGCGCAGGGCCCAATAAGTACGCACAGATTCATAGATTTTCGCCCAATTAGAGATTTTGAAGCCCAAATTCATTTGGATAAGTGGGGTTTTACCAAGTCTCACCTTCTGCATTCAAGATCATACTAACCATACCTGCCAGAACCCGTTTCAACTTCCCGTTGGATAGCTGCAGCCTAAGAACAATTGTCGGTATGCTTGTCCTCTTAAATCCATGCCTTTTCTCTTTCAACATGTGTTTGGCGATACTGTTTATCATGTGTTCCGGTAATATTGACGAAAATTTTATGGACCCCACAGTGTGCTAGGTATTGGCCTACCGATCCTCAAGGTTTATTGAAATATAATGATGAGAGCTTCAGGTCTATGTTACCATAAGCAGAGAAGATGATCATTATCTTGATCAGATGATGAGAGCTTCAGGTAAGCAGAGAAGATGATCATCTGATCGTTTGGTGAGCTATCTAGATATGTTTGCACGTCACTAACATTGCATGTCTTTTGCTGCTCAGTTTCACAAATTTTGTTTTTCTTAGCCCCGCATTGGTAGCTTGCACTCTTAGGTGTCTTTTGATTTACCTATGCACAAAATTTTCTGTGTCTTTTAATTTCTCAACCTATGTATGACCGGACTCAGCTTGTGCAGACCTAAAGCACAGTGGGAATCCAGCTTTCCGTGTAGATCTTCATTGTTAATCACCTAATAGCAGTTTACTTGATTCCAGGCTGAATCTAACGACACATCGTTGCTTGAGGCCACAACATCCTCTGGGTCCTATTCACATGCTGACGAGATATGATTAGTTCCTATCATTTCCTGAATTAATTTTGCATTAGGAATGGACTGGTTTACTTTCTCCCCCAAAAATCTTGTTTTAAAAGAAAAGAAGATTTTTCTATAAAATATGCACAAGTAAAGTTTTTTTTTTTATTCAAAATTTATCATCTCAAGCCATGTAACCAACTGATGAAACCGGGTTTTATCGAAAGCTTTTGTAAAGATATCTGCCTTTTGATCAGCAGTATCTATAGGCAACACCTGTATATATCCTTTGTCGTGAGCATCGCGAATTGAGTGAATCCGAATTTCAATGTGTTTGGTTTTAGAATGATCAATTGGATTCTTCACGATGTCACGACAGGCATCATTATCAATAAAAATAGGTGTATGCATGACGTTCAAACCGTAGTCCAAAAGCTGATTTTGGATCCATAACACCTGACAACAATAACTGGATGCAGCTGTGTATTCAGCTTGAGCAGTGGAGATGGACACGGTAGTCTGCTTCTTGCTTTGCCAAGACACTAGCTTGTTACCCAGAAATTGACAACCACCAGAGACAGATTTTCTGTCAATCCTACAACCTGCATGATCACTATCAGAGTAAGCGATTAGATCAAAGTTATCACTCTTAGGATACCATAAACCAAGTTTTGGTGTTCCTTTGAGGTAGCGGAAGACTCTTTTTACTGCAGTCTCATGCGATTGCTTAGGATTGGACTGAAAACGCGCGCAGCATTCAACTGCCCACATGATATCTGGTCTGCTAGCTGTTAGATACATCAGGGAGCCAATCATTGATCGATAAGTGTGAGGATTCACTGAAGGCCCCTGAAGATCTGGTACAAGTGTTGTTTGGGCCGCAAAAGGAGTATTGGACGGCTTGCAGTCGGTCATGTTGTATTTTGCCAGAATGTCTCTTGTATACTTGGCTTGGTGGATGAGAATTCCGTCTTCTTTCTGCTGCACTTCCAAGCCTAAGAAAAACGATAATTCGCCTATCATGCTCATTTCAAATTGAGACTTCATGATGCTTTCAAATTCCCTGCGTAAGTTTTCATCAGTGGAGCCAAAGATAATATCGTCAACATAAATTTGAATAAGGATAGAGTGTTTGTTGACTTCTTTGGTGAACAGAGTCATGTCAATCTTCCCTCTGGTGTACCCATTCTGCAGCAAGTATGAAGATAAGGTCTCATACCAAGCTCGAGGAGCTTGATGAAGTCCATAGAGAGCCTTATCCAGTTTGTAGTACTTGTTGGGATGATGAGGATCTTCAAAACCCGGGATTGACAAACATAGACTTCTTCTTTGATCTTCCCGTACAGGAATGCACTCTTCACATCCATTTGAAAGACTTTGAAGTTCTTGTATGAGGCGTATGCCAGGAAGATACGTATGGCTTCAAGTCGAGCAACTGGAGCGAACACTTCCTCATAATCAATACCCTCCTGCTGACGAAAGCTCTGAACAACCAGACGAGCCTTGTTCTTAATTACCACACCTCTTTCATCCATTTTGTTGCGAAACACCCATCTTGTTCCGATAGGATATTTTCCTTCAGGTAAATCCACAAGTTCCCAAACCTTTAGCTTTCTAAACTGATACAGCTCATCCTACATGGCTTCAACCCAACTTGCATCTCTGACAGCATCTTCAATGCTGAAAGGTACCGTCTGAGATAAGAAGGCAGAAAGTGCAATATTAAGTTTATCTGCCTGATTTCTAGTAAGAACACCCTCAGAGATTGGCCCAATGATGTTCTCCACAGGGTGATCTTTAGAAGACTTGAATCCCATGTTTGGTTCTTCTTGAATCTAGGGAGGCAGATTAGAAAGGTGATCTACAGGAATTGATGAACTGGATGGATCATTTGCAGACTGTTGTGCTGATGATGGTTCTTCTGAAGCTGGAGTACCTTCAGGAGATGGAGTAGTTTCAACAGTTGCATCACCATTTGTGGACTGAAGAGGAACAATTGGATCAGCTATGAGTGGAGAAAATCGGGTGGTGAAAGGTGCAGCATCGTCTTCGGAAGAGTAAAGAGTATCTTCAAGAGGAGAAGGATCGGCTGCTTGATTTTCAGATGGTTGTTCTTCAATAAAGCTGAAATTGTTGAAAACAACATCCACGTCAAAGAACCAGTCAGGACCGGCTCCTGTGTTGGTAGAGTTGGATTCCTGCCAATCAACATAAAAGGACACGAGAACCATTTTGGTTCGTTTGTTGTACACTCTATAAGCTTTTTGACTTGAAGAGTATCCAACAAAGAAGCACTCATCTCCAACTGCATCAAACTTCATTATGTTCTCGTAGTTGTTAAGCAGCGTACATGAGCATCCAAAAGGCCTGAAGTAGTCAATCAGAGGTTTTCTTTTAAAGAGCAATTCATAACCTGTTTTCCCGCGCGTCTTTACAATTAAGACTCTGTTAAGAACATAACAGGCGGTATTCACAGCTTCAGCCCAGAAGATGATCGGCAATTTAGAGTCGATAAGCATGGTTCTGGCCGCTTCAATAAGTGTACGATTTTTCCTTTCAGCAACACCATTCTGTTGAGGAGTTCTCGTAGCACTGTACTGAAGATGAATTCCTCTGTTGTTGTAGAAAGTCACGAAACTTTGATTTTTGAATTCAGTTCCGTGATCACTTCGGATTGATCTAACTTTTGTCTTTATAATGTTCTCAATGAGAGGAACAAACAGCATCAATATTTCAGCAGCTTCACTTTTGTATTCCAAGAAGTACACCCATGTAAATCGGGAAAAATCATATGTTATCACCAAACAATAGGACTTTTTAGCTAGACTTTTAACACTAATAGGACCAAAAAGATCCATGTGCAATAATTGAAGAGGTGAGTCTATGGAGTTCACAGCTTTGGACTTATGCGATTTTTTGTGTTGTTTTCCTTTGGCACATGCTAAACATTTTTCAGAAAAAGGGAATTCCTTGGAAGGAAGACCTCTGACAAGATTTAGTTTTGAAAGTTTATTAATGTTTTTGAAGTTAACATGTCCTAATCGTCTGTGCCATAGCAGTGACTCTGACTCGGATGCTTTAGAAAGTAAGCATGTCATTTGACATTCAGACTTTGCATCTCTCATGTTTATCACATAAGTATTATTTTGTCTAGGAGCTTTAAGCATAATCATATTGGTAGGAGGTATGAATCCTGGCTTTAGAAAGATGCACTCCATGTCATTAAATAACACTGAGATTCCTTTGTCGCAGACTTGTGATACACTCAGCAGATTGTAGCACAATTCTGGAACATAGTTCACATCTTCTAAAGTTAGTGCATCAGAAATCACGTCTCCTATCCCAACTATCTTTCCTCCCTTCTCGTTGCCGGCGAAAGCAACAAACTCTCCATCAATGAACCGATAGTTTTTGAGTAGTTCTTTTAGTCCCGTCATGTGCCTTGACGCCCCGCTATCAACATGCCATAGATATCTCATCAGGGCAATCAACCATTTCTGTAGTTTATTCTGAAAAACACATAAAACAAGAGAAATATACAGATAAATATACGAGACACTATGTACAATCACGACTCAGACCATATTTTAAGTAACTTTTGGAATCCAGGTCTGTTTTAGTTTTAATCTGTCGTGATTTTCACCCAAAACTGACTCTTGTCTTTTCCAAGTTTTTGTGACTTTAACAAAACTTCTTATAGTTTCTGGAAGATCTTTAATTTGAACCGAAAAAGATTTTTGGGTCTTGGTATCACTTTGTGGTTTGGGTTTCAAATGACAATTTTTAACCACATGTCCTTCATTTCCACATCTAAAGCATTTAGAGTGTTTAGGCTTGATCTTTGAAGAAGATCTGGATGATGATGATGGTTGTGATGTTCTTCTCTTGTATTTGCTTGAGTTGGGGCTGTCTCTTGAACATGCTTCATCACTGTTGTTGTTGCTTGATTCTTCATTTGTGTTGCATTCTGGCTCGCTGATGTCACTTTCTCTATCACTCTGTGATTCTTCAGAAGTTGTGTTATCTGTTTCACTTTGTGATTCTTCAGAACCTGACATATCTGTTGATGATGGTGTAAACTCTGGAATTTCTTCAGTAAGGAATTTCCTAAACCTGTTTCTTTTTAGTTCTGGGACAAACGGAGATGGTCTATATACATTTTCATTATCAGAGAATGCATCATTAAGATCAACACAAATTGGCATAACATTTTCAACACAAATATCTGATCGTTTGATAGGATTCATCCTATCATTAGGGTCCACAACACCCTTGAAATCAAGTTTAGAAGTTAATGTAATACAGTCATCCAAATTAGTTAAATTATTACATTCATCCGAATTCAAAGAAGTTTTTGACTTGTCATGACTCCAGATGAACCAATTCACTGTAGAGTAATTGGCACCTGGGTGACCTAACCCCATTGTTTGTCCACCACAACTTTCATCATCGTCCACCTGATCCTGTTGGGTCATATCAGCACTGCTTTTACTTATATTAGAGTTTGACTCAGATGTGACACATTCTTTTTCGAAAAGATCATTTTTTGGATGTGGTTTTGAAATGGGTATATATTCACTTTTGCTCAAGGGTAAAAATAGAGATTTTACAATTCCCTTTTTATCCTTATACCCAATTCCATCTTTGACGAATGATTTCCTTGAACAGTCAAGGATATCTGTATGAGCATGCTTGCTTACATTCCATTTATCCACAACAATTTGGAGATAATTTGTTTCATTTCTAGATATTTCTAGTTTTTCAGTTAAGTCATTTATTAAAAAATCTTTTCTGAGAACAAATTCTTTTAGAGTGTGCATTTCAGCTATTGTTGCATTTGACTTTCGCTGATATGCTAACTCATTTTCTTTCATTTCAGTGTTGATTTTTCGAATGTCATCCATCTCCCTTAAAATTCTCCTATTGTGAGACAAACAGTAAGCAACGGCTGTAACACACCTTGGTGAGCACAACTTTGATTTTATTTCAAGCGGAATACTTACCAGATCTCTCACCTCAACCTTCTTCTGCATGCTCTTTGGTTGTTGATCAGCCTTGCTTGTGGAAGTCTTCTCAGCAACTAAAGCTTCCTCGGCAGCAGCCTCCTTTCCCTTGTCCTCATCACTCAACACACCTTTTAGACCAGCCTTCTCCATCCCTTCTCCTTTTGGCATCTCCGCTGATGACCCTTCCAAAAAGCTCACACCAAGTGTTGATTTTGTGCAGATCTTTGCCATCAGTGCCTTGTTCACTTCAGCCTCTGCCACAGCAACTTCCTCTCCCCAATCAAAATCTTGAACCACCAGCGCCTTCTGCTGGTTGGCTTCCCCTCCATCTGTAATTGCCACCATTCTCTTTGCCGGTTTAACTTCAGCTTGATTCAAAGTTGGACATTCATACTTGAAGTGTCCGAGAGTTTTGCAATTGTAGCACCTGATTTTTTATTTATCAAAGCCAGCCTTTCCCAATCCAACCCTTCGACCTGTTCTGTCCTGGAACCTCTTAACCCTTAGAGTAATCATGGCCATTTGCCATTTCAGGTCCATCTCTTCCATATCATCGGGATCCACTTGATACATATCTTCCGGGCTCATCATATCATTCTTCAGATCACCTGTCTTCAATGCTTCAAAGCTGGTCATGAAGGCGTTGAAGAGTTCAACGTGTTCATTAGAAAGCTTTGTTTGTTGAGGATTGAGAGTTGAGGGTTGAGAGTTCTTGCCACTGGGTTGAGAGTATGGAGCGGTCTTTCCTGAACTGGAACTACCACCAATCATTCCATCAGCATACACATTAGATGAGCTTGAACCCATGTTACCCACTGGAGTCATTAATGCCAAGTTTTTCATTGCAGTGATGGGAACTGCCTTCGGATTGGTCTGGTTCATCTCTCTCTTTGTGATGTCCATCTCAAACGACTTCAAGGTGTTGATAAGATCAGCCAAGGTAGACTGGGCGTCTAGATATTCTTTCCTGATCAACATACACTGGATGCTCCATTCCTTTGGCAGTGAGTCGAGTAGCTTCTTGATTGAATTTCTATTGTTCACAGGAATTCCCGCCTTCTTCATCTTTGTCAACATGCTCATGAACCTATCGATGTGTGAGCTCAAACTTTCCCCACGAATACTGCCAAACATGTCATATTCTTTCTGCACCATGTCTTGCTTGTACTGGCGCATCTCTTCGTTCCCTTCATAGTATTCATTCAACGCAAACCATAGATCATGTGCCGTGCCATACTCCTCAAACATGTTATAAACATCGTTTGATAAGGCCATGGTTAGAGCACCATAAGCCTTGTGATCTCTCTGGAGTAATTGTTTATCGACATCAGTGTAAGTGGTTGGATCAGGGTTAAACTTTTCTCCTGTGGCAGTAGTTCTCATGGGAATGTGTGGGCCCAACTGGATAGAATTCCATTGGGTGAAGTCTGTAACATAGAAGAATGACCTCATTCTGTTCTTCCAAGTCCCATAGTCTTCAGCACCTTTTAACTTAGGAACTCTGGTTGTGGTTCCGGTTTCAAGTTCTTGTTGAGTGATAGGGTTAACTGTTGAATGGTTATCGTTACCAGCCATAATTTAGATGAATTTTAGGGATTTAGTTAAACATATTTTAGTTATCAGTCCAGAAAATGTCCAAGTCCGTAAGTACACAGATAAGTGCGCAAATAAGTTTACAGCTAAGTTCACAGCAGTCCAGATAAGTATGCAGCAACCTGTAAGAATGTAAACAGCCTTGTCAAGTTGTAGTCTTTGTTAAGTGCGCAGCTCGGAAGTATACGTGTGGCTGTGTTTCTTGATAAGTGCGCAGATCAGTCAACACTTGGGCATGATAAGTGCTCAGTGTTTACTGATCAGTCTGCGTACTAAAATAAGTGCGCAGACACTTAAACTCTCGTTTAAGATTTTAAGTTCGCAGAAACCCTAGCCAAGTACTCAAGACTACACCTTTAGTAAGTGCGCACAAATCCAAGATTTCTGTTTAAGTACGCAGAAACCCTAAATAAGTGCTCAAGACAATGGAAATGCAATAAGTGCGCATAAAACTTGATTGCGTACTAAAATCTGAGATTTAAGTACTCACAGTCACAAGTATGCAATATATGAGCCAAGTACTCAAACCAAGAAACAAGTGCTCAACTTATGAAATAAGTGCGCAAATTTTGAAACAAGTGCGCAAATTGTAAGAAACAAGTGCGCAAAACAGGCTGTGAAAAACACAAAACTCAGCTGAATCCTTTCCAAAACATTTTCTAATAAAAATAACATACTCTAAACTTTTAGAAACTCAATTTTCACGAAATTTCAAGCCAAAATATAAGAAAAACACCTAAATTTTAAAGTTTATAAAGAGAATAATCTTGATAATAAAAACTAACAAGATGAGGGTTTTGGTATCTTAAAGTAGATACAATCTAGAGCACAGAGGCTCTGATACCAAATTGTAAGTCCCGAAAGCTAGATCTTGTGAGATGCAATAGATTGTTATCACTTATAAACACTTATTTGTTAGGTGTTTTAAGTGATTAATCCAGAAAGATGAAGATACTAGATGAACATGAATAACACCGACACACACAATGAATAACATGATGATTCCATTAATGATTTTCTGATGAACACCTTGGAATACACTGATTAATACGAAAGATTATCCCAAAACCCCAACCCTAGAGCTGTGCACACACTTCCTTTATATAGGAAAGCCCCTGGGCCTGCGCACTTAACTTAAGTGCGCAGGGCCCGTGTAAACAAGTGCGCAGCAGCTAGGGTTGTGTACAAAACTATGTCTTAATTACATATTAAGTCCTTCAACTATCAAGCTATACAATATGCTATCAAAAGTCTCTAATCTGGTAACTGTGGTCTCAATATAACCCAACAGCTACTGAGCTGAAGACTTGCTTGATTCCTAGCTCAGAGCACCAGCTGCTGAAGGGTTTGTTGGCAAACTGCTTCCCATTGTCTGTCACCATCTCCCCTGGTAGCCCATATCTGCAGACTATTTGTTCCCATACGAAAGTTATCACATGTTTCCCCGAGATGGTAGCCAACGGCCTGACCTCTGGCCACTTGGTGAAATAGTCGACAGCTACAAGGAGGAACTTCAACTTTCCTGGAGCTTGTGGGAAGGGACTCACAATGTCCATTCCCCACTTGTAGAAGGGCCATGCCAAGATGATGGGAACAAGGTCACCGGTGTTTGCAGCTGACAAGCTTCACATCTTCGGATTGTCTCAAAGGCATCCTTGTGCATGGTGGGCCAATAATAGCCCAAGTTCATGAGCTTTGATACCACGGAGCGAGGTCCGGCATGCATGCCACATATACCCTCGTGTACCTCCCTGATGAGGTAGTTACTCTGATTGGGGCCCACACACCTCAGTAGGGGTGCCAAGTATCCCTTCTTGTAGAGCTTGTCATCTTCGATTACATATTGCCTTGCCTTTATAACCAACCGCTTAGCTTCTTGTTCGTTTTCTGGTAGTTTCCCTTCCTTCAAGTAGGACATAATGGGCGTCATCCATGTGGATTCTGTTTCGGTGACAACATCTTGTACTTCCTTGTCATCAATGGATGGTTCTTTCAGCACCTCGACCAGGACCTTCTTGGTTAGGTGAGCAAACGTCAAGGAGGCCAGCTTGCTGAGGGCATCCGCCTGCTTATTCTTGGTCCTCGAAACCTGTTCTAGTGTGAAGACTTTGAATTCCTTGATGAACTCTTTGACCTTGTCTTTATACCTAATCATTGAGGGCTCTTTGGCTGTGTATCCTCCATTTACTTGTTTGACCACCAGCTCTTGCACCTTCATTCTTTTTGCCAATCTTAATTCTGCCAGGAGGGCCTCGTATTCAGCAACGTTGTTAGTGCAGGGGAAGTCCAGACGGAGGGCATAAGTGTACTCGGTTCCGTGGGGGTCCTTAATGACAAGACCAGCCCCGGAACCTTCTACACTTGAGGCTCCATCAGTAAAAAGACACCATTTCCCCTTGAGGTCAGGCTGTTCTTCGGCCTCATTCACTTCTTCTTCTTCCTGCAGGGTGGGCAACTCAGCAAGAAAGTCAGCAAACACTTGTCCCTTGTAAGCTCTTCTTGGCAGGTACTCTATCTTGTGCTCCCCTAGGCCAATGGCCCAATCTCCCCGAATCTTCTGGTCTTTCTAAGATGTAGTATGGGTTGATCTGTGATGACCTTTACTGGGTGAGCTTGGAAGTACCGCCTTACTCTCTTGGCAGTGTGCACAAGTGCTAACACAAGCTTCTCTATGGGAGTGTAGTTAACTTCAGCATCTTTGAGGGCTCTGCTGACAAAGTAGACGGGAACTTGCTCTTTACCTCGGTCAACCAAGAGGACTGAGCTTACTGCTTCCATTCCTGCAGACAAATAAACTGTAATTACTTCCCCTTCCTCAGGGCTGCCACTTCAGGCAGGGAAGCTATGTGTTTCTTGAGTTCCAGGAAGGCAGCCTCTGCCTCGGTTGTCCAGCGGAAATCCTTCTTGTCAACACAATTTTAGAGTGTTCTGAAGAAAGGTAAGGATCTTTCCGCGGACTTAGGCAAGAAACGTTTTAAGGCAGCAATTTTACCGTTGAGGCTTTGCACTTCCTTCTTTGTGGTAGGAGACTTCATATCAAGGACGGCTTGGACCTTGCTTGGGTTTGCCTTGATGCTTTGCTTTCCAACAATATGGCCCAGAAACTTCCCCTCCTCGAACCCAAAGGAGCACTTGACAGGATTGAGCTTCATGTTTATTCTTCGAAGGTTGTCGAACTTTTCTCAGATGTCCCGGATCATCGCCTCCCAAGACTTGCTTTTGATGACAAGGTCATCTACATAAGCTTCCATATTCTTTCCAATTTGTTTCGAGAAAGCTTGATCCACTAACCGTTGGTAGGTGGCCCCTGCATTTTTCAAACCGAAGGGCATCTTTTTGTAACAAAAGATCCCCCTGTCGGTGTGGAAGGCCATCTTCTCTTCATCTTCTTGTTTCATTTGAATTTGGTGATACCCCTTGTAGGCATCTAAGAAGCACTTGTATTGGAAGCCAGTGAGAGAGTCTACCTTCCAATCGATCTCGGGTAAGGGGTAGCAATCTTTAGGACAGGCTTTGTTGAGATCCTTGAAATCGACACACATTCTCCAAGATCCGTCTTGTTTGGCAACCATGACCGGGTTTGCTACCCAAGAGTGATACTGGACTTCCCTTAGGATGCCTGCCTCAACGAGATTTTCCACCTCCTGACAAGCAGCCTGGCTCCTGGCTGGGGCTAAACTTCTTTTCTTTTGGACGACTGGCTTGTACGAGGGGGATATGTTAAGAGAGTGTTCAGCCATACTTCTAGGGACACCAGTCATGTCCCCGGGGCACCAAGCAAATATGTCTTGATTATCCTGTAAAAGGTTAATTAGTTCACACATAATCTTATCAGGAAGCAGATTGTTTACTTTGATGGTCTGCTCCTAGTTGGCAGGGTTTATACTAACTTCCCGGATGGGACCGCTGCTGGCCCCCTGGGGTTTTTGGTTTCTTCCACGGAGGCTATCGAAAGAGCCTCTGCTGTCGGCTTCAGGGTTGCAATTCCATTAGGGGTGGGGAGCTTCATTAAACCATGTGTTGTTGATACTATAGCGCCGAAGGTGGCGATTCCCATTCTTCCAATAAGGACGTTGTAACTTGAAGGGTACATGATAACAGAGAAAGTCAACTCTTCTGTCCTTGACCAGTCTCCATCCCTGAAACAGACGCTAAGTGTGAGGTCCCTAAGGGATGTACTCGTTCCCCCGAGAAACCCACCAAGGACGCGTCCGATGGTTTGAGCTGGGACTTGATCTCTGGGCTCAGGGATTCGAAGCACCGTTCATACATCACCTCTGATGAGGCTCCGCAGTCCATGTACACCTTATCTATAGGGAAGGCATCCAGTTCAGTTTCCACTATTACCGGTGTAACGATCAGTTCGTCGGGAGCAGGAGGAAGACAAATGTACTGTTTGTTCCAAGGCTCGGTGCGAGCCTTCTTGGCCTGCTGGGTCCCTTCAAGACTGACCATGTTGACCTCCTTGTCTTTTTTCCCTTCATCCTTTCTTCCCTTGATGTCTTTAATCAGGTGAGCCAGCTCCCCGGACTTGACAGCCTCTTCTATCCTCTTTTTCAGCTGGTAGCAATCATTTGTGTGATGCCCTGTATCATTATGAAAGGCATAATGCTTGCTTGCATCCCTCTTGTTAGCCGCTTGGACAAAGGTCTGGGAGGTCGAAAGGTGTACTTGACTTCCTCTGTGGAGAGTATCTCCTGAGGGGTCTTGGTGAGAACAGTGAAAACTTGTCTTTCTCTTTCGTGGTACTTTCCTGACCTTGGGGATCGTCTCCTCTCTTCGTTCCTTTGATTGTCGAAGGATCTTCCTGATCGTTTCTCATTGTAAGGTTGGAAGAGAGGTCTTCGGGAGCTTGTTGAGCTGTCTCTCCAGCTCCCTCGATCCCTCTTCCTGGAATCCTGTCGAGTTAATGCTTCTTCTCCCCTGAGGAAGGCTTCTGCCCTCTCGAATGCCTCCTCCATGGTTTTGGGAACATCTTCATGGAACCTTCTTAGTAACTTTTTGGGACGAATGGCCCCCATGAATCCTGACACTCGGATCTTCTCGGTGGCTCCACTATACTGCAGACCTTCCATCTTGTACCTTTCGATGAAACTGCGGAGGTTTTCATGCTCCCCTTGTTGGATTTGGTGTAATATGGCGGCATCTTTGGTGCACTTCCTTAGGGGGTTAAAGTTTGAAGTGAAGCTTCTCCTTAAATCATCAAACGAGGAAATGCTTCGAGCTGGTAGGCCACAGAACCATAGGCGAGCTGGTCCCACCAAGGTTTGCATGAACATGTGGCATTCGGCATTATTCCATTTTTCTACAGTAGCTGCCCCAGAGAAGACGTTCAAGTGGTCATCAGGGTCCTCTGTACCGTCGTATGTTTTCACATTGGCTGGCATTTTGATCTTATTGGGGAAATCAAAATGAGCGATATGCTTGGCGAAGCATTCTAACGACTTAGGTCGGTACGACTCTGAGGGTGCAGCCTCGCCCCTAGCTTCGGCCGTAGGAGTTTGAACCATGGGTTGGGAGGCCCCCAGACCCTGCCCTCCCGCGAGAGGTGTTACTGGTACTTGGTTCAGAGGTGGCGGATACTGCCAAGGATATCCTCCCGGCCATATGGGGAAGTATTGAGGCTGTGAGTAGTTAGGATACATCCTTCCTGGAGGAATAACAAACCCCCCATCAAGACTTCCTACTCCCGCAAGGGAGGCAGCCACAGCGCTGCTGGCCAGTGGTAATGACCTCAAAGCTTCTTCATAGGGGAGTGGTATTGAGGTCCCCGGGGAGAGCACAGAACTGCTAGGGCCTCCTCCTCCTGGGTAAATATCCCCCTGACTGTTCAGGTAGGGGTGAGGGTTTGTGTTGTCACGTCGGGTTGCTGGTGAGGTAGTGGTTCCCAGCAACGGAGGACCAGGTGAGAGGGTGACAATGGGTTCTTCGTCGTAAGACAACCTGACTCTGACCCCTCTAGACCTTTCCTCTCGCACGTAACCATTCAGGAGGTCTCGGAGTTACAAGAAGTTTCTTCGTACTCCCTCCGGGGTGATGTCCATTCGTTCAACTGGCAACAACATGTCGTCTCTAGGAGACGAGTTAACAGCCCTTGAGGACGGCGGTGTTTGGAAGTTAAGCATGCCTCCTAGAGACAGTTCGACTTGATGTCCGTCTGTTCCAGGTGTTTCATGGCCGGAAGCGTCACCTGAGGTGTGACTAGTGGCCGGAGTTTCTGAAAGACCCCCTCCTAGGCGGTTATCTCCACCAGTCATCACAAAAGGAGGTTACTTAGGAACAAATGGGACTGTAGAGACTCTCAACAGTTTTGTTCAAAGTAGCGACAGCCCCACGGTGGGCGCCACTTGTTGCTACAACAAGGAAAATGACGGTATTAGGTTAGGAGATGCTTAGGATTGTAGGTTAAAGGTACATTATGTTGAGATTTAGGTTTTAAGTTTGGCTTTAGCTTTAGGTTCAGGTTTGGTTCGGGATTGGGGGTCTCCGAGCTCCTGGAAGGACCTGCACAAAGGTAGCAGACACCGTTAGCCTTAACGCATGAGGGAGCCTCCTGCGTTTGGACTCCGGCGTGAGAATAAGTATGTATTCTTTTGGAGTTGGGAAATAATGAAGTAGAGAGTATAAGAGTAGAGAGAAGAAGTGAGAAGTGTGTGTGGAATGTCTACCCAAGGGCCTCCTTATATAGGCAGTGAAATTCTGCCCAGGAGCTCTCTCAGGGTAGCTTCCTTACCATACCTGGTTGTGTTTGACCCTCTTTTAGTTCCCTACAGTGAGACTTTACCCTTTTAGGATGTTTTCAGCTTTTATCATTTCCAAAGCAAAGCTTGGAGCTGTGTGGTGTTTTGTCCTTTGCTATGATAATAAGCCAAAATCCCCTTTTTGCATTTCCAAGGTTTTTTACTGTTTATTTTTCTGCCCTGAGGCTTCCGTATGGCAGGTAAGCTGCCTTATATCAGCTCCACTAAGTCAAGCAACCTCTTAATCAATTTTATTTTGCTTAACTTTTTGACGAGGGGTCTAAACATTGTCGTTTTAGAACCCACGTCATCATTTGTCATCCATCCTTTTACCACCTACCTTTTTATTTACTTTCCCTTTGACTCCTTGTTAAAAATCGAAATCATTGTTATTTAAATTTTTTTCCCAACTTCATTGTATTTTTTTTTCAAAACGACATTTACAACCATAACAATATCACAACCAATTTTTTGAAGTCCAACTTTCTCGTGATTATAGAAAAACCTTTTAAGTTCTGTTATTCATTTGCGATGTTTCAAACATCATCAAATGCAGTCCTTTACATCCATAATCCTTCAACATTTTTCTCACTTCCGGTTGATAGAAAATCATTTTTTACACACATCATGGCTTGCACCTGCATTCCCTATCTTCATTACATGATTTTTATCTGTATGTGATACGTGCTTAACTACAAGGCGATGCTTAGTTGGGGCCGGAGGGGGCGGCCGACCCCCCTGAATTTTCGCTTAGAAGTTCCAATTATATAGTATTCGTATAGAAAATTTTGGAAATATAGGGTTTCGACCCCCCGGAACTGGTTTTCGACCTCCCGAAACTAGTGACTTTCGACCCCCCGGTGACTTCCGACCCCCCGAAACCTTCGGGTCAAACTTCGCCACTGCTTAACTATGTGCCCATATCCACAACTACATGCACAACATGTAACTAGAACGTGGGTTACTATCTTAGGTTTAGTTATTTATGATTCTTTTCTTAATTAGTTTATTTACTAAGACCCACCGTAGTGGGCAAACTTTTGGGCGCTATATTACAAAATAAAGCCCCCCACACCGCTACGGGGGGCTTTATTTTTGAAAAACTGCTTTTGGCGTGATATAAATAACGCCGGATCAATAAAACCCCACCAATCATAGCCTGTCACATCATACTCTCTCTCTCTCTTATTATTTTATTATTTTTTTACTTTAAAAGATAAAATAAAATATTAATAGAGGCTTTATTTATAAAGCCCCACCACTACAACCATTTTTCACTTTATCTCTCCATGCTATCTCTCCTACACATGGTCTAAGTAATGGGTTTAGTGGTATCATTAGGCTGCTCGGAGTGGGGCGGGAAGGGGGTAACATCGCCGCAAGGTGGCGTGGGAGGGCGGGAGTGGGGGGGTGACCGGCGTGGGGCTTGGGGTGGGGGTGAGGTGTCATGTTATGATTGGGTAGGGTATTATTATTAGTTTATATATAAAAAAATCATATACTTTTATTTTTTTGGCCGGTTAGTTTAAAAAAAAAAAAAAAATTAAATAAAAAAAATTAAATAATTAAAAACACATTACATAATTAAATTATTTAAATAACCTTTACATAATTACTTAAACAACCATTACATAATTACTTAAACAACCATTACATAATCCTAATTCCTAAATTACTTATTTAAACACTAGATAATTCCTAAATTACTTATTTAAACACTAGATAATGTTCTCCACTATGGAGAGTAGTTGTCCCAGTCCTCGAGTGTGTAGTACTTGGGGGACACGGAACGTGAGTTATCCCGTCCATCGGATCTCGCATCCGAGGGGAAATAGCAGTACTCACGAGGAGGGGTAGGTTGGCTTCAGAGGCGTTCCTCCTCCTCAATTTCCCTGAGGGCTTCCAAGTCCTCCTCAGTTAGGGTAGTCTCGTCCATTTCACAGTCCGGGGGTAGTCTGGTGGTGGGGGTGGGGGTAGTCTAGTGGTAAGGGGTGGGGGTAGTCTGGTGGTGGGGTGGGGGGGTAGTCTGGTGGTGGGGGTAGGGATAGTAGCAGTCCGGGGGGTGGGGGCCGACAACATTAGTCGGTCCATTTCACTAACAGCCAAGACATAATCCATGGCCCAGACCATTTCCTCATCCGTGAAGTCATCATCGGCTTCAGGAGGAGGAAAGGTTGGTTGTGCAGCAGCAGCAGAAGGAGGGGGATATAACCAATGTTGTGGAGGAGGAGGAGGAGGAAGAGGAGGTTCTGCAGCAGTAGGAGGAGGAGTACTGCCGGAGGTGAATGGTAGTCTCCGGGGGCGGCCCCGTCCCCGGACCCCGGACCCGGCGAGAGTACTGCTGGACATTAGACGGTCCGGCAGCTCCTGGTTGAAAACCGTCACAAAATTGTCACCCATATTATTCATTGCTTTGGGGAGGAGGAATAGGTGTGACTGAGAACTAGGTTAGGTATTGTATTTATAGGGTTAGAAATATGAACGTTTGGGGGGGGGGGGGACTTTGAAATTCAAAGTTTGAAATTTAAACTTTGAAATTTAAAACGTTTGTGGGGGGGGGGGGGGGGGGGGGGGGAATTGAAATTCAAACTGTTTGGAACAGTAACCGTTTGAATTTCAAATTTTGAATATAATTTTTTATATTATTTTTTAATATTAATTATTTTTTTTTATTAATTTAATAAATTTTCGGTTTAAATTATTATTATTATTATTATATTATTATTATTATTTTATTAATATATGAAAGTTTTTTATATAAAAAAAAAAAGAAATGTCACATGTCACTTCCCGCCTCTTCCTCCCCCCCCCCCTTCCACTCCCCACAATTTTTCCCCCCACAAGGGCCCCACAAGTGTCATATGGCGCTTCATCCCCCTCTTCTCCCTCCCCCACCATTGAGTTCTATTTGTATTTATTCTTTAACTACTCGGAGTGGTGGGGGGAGGAAGAGGGGGATGAAACTGTGGCACTTGTGGGACCCTTGTGGGGGGGGGGGGGGAGATTGTGAGGAGGGGAAGAGGGGGGAAGTGACATGTGCCATTTTTTTTATAAAAACTTTCATATATTAATAATAATAATAATTTAAAACCGAAAATATATTAAATTAATAAAAAAATAATTAATATTAAAAAATAATATAAAAAATTATATTCAAAATTTGAAATTCAAACGGTTACTGTTCAAAACAGTTTGAATTTCAATTCCCCCCCCCCCCCCCAAACGTTTAAATTTCAAACTTTGAATTTTAAAGTCCCCTCCCCCACCCCAAACGGTCATATTTCTAACCCTATAAATACAACACTTAACTCAGTTCTCAGTCACACCTATTCCTCCTCCTCAAAGCAATGAATAATATGATGACGGTTTTCAACCAGGAGCTGCCGGACCGTCTAATGTCGGCAGTACTCTCGCCGGGTCCGGGACTTGGAAGCCCTCAGGGAAATTGAGGAGGAGGAACGCCTCTGGAGCCAACCTACCCTTCCTCGTGAGTACTGTTATTTCCCCTCGGATGCGAGATCCGATGGATGGGATAGCTCACGTTCCGTGTCCCCCGAGTACTACACACTCGAGGACTGGGACAACTACTCTCCATAGTGGAGAACATTATCTAGTGTTTAAATAAGTAATTTAGGAATTAGGATTATGTAATGGTTGTTTAAGTAATTATGTAATGGTTATTTAAGTAATTTAATTATGTAATGTTTTTTTTATTTATTTAATTTTTTTATTTAATTTTTTTTTTGTTTTAAACTAACCGGCCAAAAAAAATAAAAAGTATATGATTTTTTTTTACATATAAACTAATAATTATACCCTACCCAATCATAACATGGCACCTCACCCCCACCCCAAGCCCCACGCCGGTCACTCCCCCCCCCCCCCCACGCCCGCCCCATTCCCGCCCCTCCAGCGCCACCTTGCGGCGGTGTTACCCCCTTCCCGCCCCACTCCCGGGCAGTCTTATGCTCCCTGTCCTATGCTTTATCATGTACCTTTTCTTTGAGTTTCTCTTAGAATCTGTGTCAAATTGTATTTATTACTTCAATTTCTATACATTCTCGGCTAGTTATTTAAGAAAGTTTCCCAACTTCATCAAATTCGTTTCACAACCACGTTTAGCCAGCGATTAGACACGCTAAAGATTTTAAGTCAAACTTTCTTAAAAAAAAAATAGTACTTTCTCTTAAGTACTTTGTCACTTTTTTTTTTAAAGTTTCCTTTTTTTTCAAACCCTAAATACTTTCTCACTTTTAGTTTAACTCATTTTTTACGTTCATCTTGCTTTGATAATCTATCACTATATCCTCATTTTCATTTGTATTTACCATCTATCCGCCATTGGGGTTAGTGGTCCAGTGGTAAGGCAAAGCCTTTTAATACACTAAAAGTGTGAGGTCTTGAGTTCAAGTCTCACAAGGAGCAAGAAATTCGCCTTTCAAAAAAAAAAATTTTTTTACCATCTATCCTTTCTTTTGGTTTCCCATTACTTGATAATTTTTGAAAATTTGAACTTTTCGGTCAAGAAAAGGTTCTCAACCTCCATCATTGGTTAATTATTCTTTTCTTATTTAATAATAATATTAATAATAGTAAAAATAATAATAATAATTTAAGCCGAAAATTTATTAAATTAATAAAATAATAAAAAAATATATTTAATATTAAAAATATAATATTTATTAAAAAAATAAAAAATATATATTCAAACATTTGAATTTCAAACGGTTCCTGTTCCAAACGTTTGCATTTCAAACGTTCCCACCCCCCCCCCCCCAAACGTTTAAATTTCAAACGTTTGAATTTCCAACGTTTCCCCCCTACCGTTTGAAGTTCTACCCCTCTAAATACAAGACCAAACTCAATCTCAGTCACAACTCCTCCTCCTCCTCCTCCTTAAACCAATGAAAGATATGGGTGGCGGTTATGCTTACGAAGCTGCCGGACCGTCTGATCTCAGGATGTACTGTCGTCGAGGCCGGGGCCCCGGCGACTACCATTTTCGTCTCCTCATCCTCCTGCACAACCGACCTTCTCTCCTCCTCCTCCTCCTCCTCATGCTGCATAACCAACATTTACATCTCCTCCTCATTGTAACTGAGGAGGAGTTGGTGTGGGTCCTGGATTATACTATGGCTGAGCTGGATTCAACCGTCTAAGGTTGCAGCACCCACACCCCGGTGTAGCGAGAGTACACTCACCGCCACCACCAGGTTACACCCACCCCCCCCCCACTACTACCGAGGCTACACCCCCCCTCCTCCTCGTGAGCCATATGAGGAGGAGTTAGAAGCAGCTAGAGACATTATGGAAGAAGAACACTTATACTACTACTCCGGAGCAACTTCTTCTCCTTGCCGCACCCCCTCGATGCGAGGTCAGATGGTTGCGATCTTAGCAGCCGAACATAAATTAGGAATAGATAATGTTTATAATTAGAGATAATATTGTATTTACTTTGTGTATATCTTTTCCTTATTATTTGGTTGTATCTCTCCCTATAAATAGGGACATTGTTTCATCAATAGAATTCATTCACATTACAACCTAAATAGTTTTCATGGTATCAGAGCCCTAATCGGCTCCTGAATACCCTTCTTCGCTTCCGTTTTCTTTTCATTTTTTTCTGCCCCATTCTTACCGATTCGTTCGGTCCTTCTTGTCAACATGACAAAAGAAGACACAGCTGAATCGTCCACTAAACCAGTCCCTTTGCACCCAGCCTACTCAGTATCAAATATTCAATCTAAAATCCGGACGTTGGATATAGCGACCGGGATGTGTCACCTCCACCGTATATGCTGGGACAATTACTCCCCGTAGTTTAGGATTAGATAATTTAGTATTATGTGTAATAAGTAATTTAGGTGTTTATGTAAGGTGTTTATGTAATGGTTTACAAAATAAAACACTAAACATTAAAATATTAAAGCAGAAACATTAAACATTAAACAAAGTAAAAACGCATCATAGACCACGACAAAAGATTGGTGATGTGGAACGCTGCCGATAAGCGTCGTGTGTGAGATGAATTCCCATATGTTCGCTAACGCTAGGGTGCGCCTCCATCGTCACTTCATAGACGGTGTGCCATCTCCTACAGTTAATTTGTATGGCAGACCACTTACTATAGATCTGATCGACATTATGGTTGTTCGTTTGGGTAAGTTGGTTGTACTCGTCCAAGACATTTTGCCAAAAAGACGCCCTAGTGTTTGGCGGGTTCTCTTTAGTCTTGATCCACGCCGTCACCATATGTTCGCTAGCTGTAGGAGATGGCACATCGTCGACGATGGAGGCGCAGGCGTTAGCGAACAGATGGGAATTCAAGTCACACACGACGCTTATCGGCAGCGCTACGAAACTGACTTCCACATCACCAATCTTTTGTCGTGGTCTATAATGCGTTTTTACTTTGTTTAATGTTTCTGCTTTAATGTTTTAAACTTTAGTGTCGGGATATGTGATGTTTAATGTTTAGGCTTTATTTTGTTATGCTTTGGTTGTAATGTTTAGTGTTTTATTTTGTAAACCATTACATAAACACCTTAATATATATAAACACATAATACATAAACATATAATATAATCCTAAATTACTTATTACACATAATCCTAAATTACATAATCCTAAACTACTTATTAATACGTTACATAAAAAACACATTACACAAACACATAATATTAAAACCTAAACCCCCCCCCCCCCCAACTACGGGGAGTAATTGTCCCAGTCCTCCAGCGTATACGGTGGAGGTGACACATCCCGGTCGCTATCGCGATCATCTGACCTCGCATCCGAGGGGATGCGGCAAGGAGAAGAAGTTGCTCCCGAGTAGTAGTAGAAGCGTTCTTCTTCCATGATGTCTCTAACTGCTTCTAACTCCTCCTCATATGGCTCACGAGGAGGAGGGGTGGGTGTAGCCTGGTGGTGGGGGTGGGTGTAACCTGGTGGTGGGGGTGAGTGTACTCTCGCTACACCGGGGTGTGGGTGCTGCCAACCCTAGACGGTTGAATTCCAGCTTAGCTATGGTATAATCCAGGACCCACACCAACTCATCCTTAGTTAAATCATCGTCTGCTTGAGTATAAGGAGGAGATGAAATTGTTGGTTGTGAAAGAGGAGGAGGAGGAGGAGAGAAGGTCGATTGTGCAGGAGGAGGAGGAGACGAAAATGGTAGTCGCCGGGGCCGGCCCGGCGAGAGTACCTCCTGAGATCAGACGGTCCGGTAGCTTCGTAAGCATAACCGCCACCCATATCTTTCTTTGGTTTGAGGAGGAGGAGGAGTTGTGACTGAGATTGAGTTTTAGTCTTGTATTTATAGGGGTAGAACTTCAAACGGTAGGGGGGAAACGTTGGAAATTCAAACGTTTTAAATTTAAACGTTTTTTTTTTGGGGGGGGGGGGGGGGGGGAATTGAAATTCAAATGTTTGCATATATTTTTTTTATTTTTTAATAAAAATTATTTTTTAATATTAAATACTTTTTTATTATTTATTAATTAAATAAATTTTCGGCTTAAAATTTTTTATTGTTATTATTATTTTTAGTATTATTATATTATTATTTAAATAAGAAAAGAATAAAGCCTCATAACGCTCCTTCCCACTACGCCCTCTTTTTTCATAACGCCCATAACCCCTCTTTATTATTTTTTAATATTTTAATCCCATAACGCGCTATGACCAATGACCTTGTTGATATAAAACTCATTTTTTACGTATGTCATACTTTGCACTTGCATTCTTAATCGTCATTTCTCTTGAATTTCATCTGTATATGTCATACGTATTCATCCTTTTACCAGTACTACCACCCTTACATGGAAATCAAATAAATTACACTGATTCTTTGTTAACTTGATCTTGTTTAAAAAAATGTTTCCCAACTTCATTCAGATAGATATTTTCATCCATAACTCATGGAATTAGGAAACCAAAATATTTAATGTCTAACTTTCACATGGTTATAGAAATTTTTTAAGGTTCTGTTATTCGTTTGGAATGTTTAAACTAATTCGTCCTTCTCTTCTTGAACCTAAAATCATTTCTAGCTTCCAATTGATACAAAACTCATTTTTACATACATGATAATGGTTACAGAAATTTTTGCAAGTTCTTTTATCCTTTTGCAATGTGTTAAACTAGGGATTAACTCGGGACGGTATCGGTACCAGCCGATACCTTTTTTTGTACCGATACCGATTCTGAAAACTCCCAAATCTCAATACTAATACCGAAAACATGCGGTACGGTGTGGTAACGGTATTTTAGCTTAATATACCAATATCATACCGATCCCGTACCGATACCGATAATATCGAAACCGAAAACCTCTAAATGTGGGTACCTATACCGATACAGAACACCCTCGGTTCGGTATCGGTATCGGTTCGATACGGGATCGGGACGGGACGGGGTCGGTATTCGACGCGATGTGCTCATCCCTATGTGAAACTTCGTTGAATTTACTCCCTTCACTTCAGCTTTTAAGCATTTTTTAACTTTCAGTTGATACAAAACTCATTTTTTAAACATTATACTTTGCACTTACGTTTTGTATCACCATTTCTTAACATTTATATGTATTTGTCTTTAGGCTCCCTGATTATGCTTTTATAACATACCATATCTTTTGGCTACTCGTAAAATCCTTTAGAAATGGATTTTTTTTTTTTTTTTTTTTTTTTTTTTGAGAAATGGAATTAAATAATCCCAATTTTGGGAGGTTGGAAGGGAATAATCCCAACTTAACTAGCAGTCACAACTTGTCTTGTATTTTATTCCATTGGGCCAAAACTAACTGAGGTTAACTCAGTTAGTTATCTGTTGATATGGCAGCCCACATGGCGTGTCCATGTGGCACAGTATGTCCAGTTGGCAAAAAACGTAGGTCCCACAATGACACTTGTTTTTTCAATTAAAAAAAACCAATTAATTATTTAAAAAATCTTTAAATAATAATAACAAAGAATTATATATATATATATATATATACACACACACCTCTCACATCTTCATCATCTTCACCACAACCACCTGCCACCACCGTCCACCACCTGAAGCCGCTGACCACCACCATCTTTCTGTTAATAGGGTTTCTGTTCGTAACCCTAGAACATGAATAAACAAAAATTGGGCTATAAAATTTGGGGATTATGCGATTAAGGTTTCTGATGGTTCAGGTTGTTAAGATGTTGGTTACTTTAGGAGGTTGTGGTGAAGATGGTGGTGGTTGCGAAGATGGTGGTAGTTTCAGGTAGTGGGAAGAAGCCCTAATTGTTTGATGATGCGGGTGAATGGTTGGTGGGGGTGAATGGTGGTGGAGGTGTGACTGTTGAAGACGACCGGCGATGGTGGAGGTTTGACTGGAGAAGACCAGCGGTGGTGGAGGGCAACAGGAGGTGGTTATGGTGGGTTTGTAAGCGAAAGATTTTATCTAAAACAGGATAATATGATCATACAAGTCACAAAACCAGGTGCGGAAACCCTAGTTCTGAACAAACTGATAAAACTCTAATCAAAACACAATCAAGATCATTTTCAAAGCTTTTTCATAGATTAACTTTCTCAAATATTCAATTACAATCAATCACACGTTAATCTAGATCAATTACAGACTTTCACAAAATGACCTGGAACCTGACCTGAACACATACACAAATGACAACTCTATTCCATACTCAAAAACACAAAACCTATTTATAGATACTGCACGTTCGCCCCTTTGCACTGGTCGAATGTGGATCTTTTCCACATTCGCCCATTACCAATGGTCGAATGTACATCTTGTCAGCTTCCAGTCTACCTTCGTCCGTCAACATTCTACCTTCGCCCACTAATATCTACCTTCGCCCATACTCTAACATATGTTAATTATCCAATCATTAGTCGCAAAACGCATCAACAAACTCCCCCTCGACTATTGATTGGATAGTTTTCTCTGTTGGTCCATTGTCTTGTTTATCAACTTGATTCTGAGCTGTTTCTTCTGCTCAGTAGTCATTGGAGGCTCAAAAGTTTTCTTCACTAGTTTAGACACATTCGCTATCTTCACTGTCTTACCAAGCTTACCCTCCAAATTGCTTCCCGCATTGATGTCATAGGCAAAACAAACTCCAACCACTTGAGTATATTTTCTTGCTTGAGCAAAATCTTTTGGTTCATAGTAAATCGGATTGTAGAAAAGCATGATGATGTCTTCAAAAGTGCAATTAATCAACCACATAGGATCAAATACATGAACATGCTTGTATTTATCCTTTCCATCTCTCAACACAATCACCGCTTCAGCCTTTCTCCAATCATAATACCAGAAGATAAAATCAGCACTGAAATGCTGTGGCATAGGCATCAAAGGTATCTTTCTCATCACTTCAGGTGCTTTGTAGATCAAAGTAACCCGCTTCAAATTGGTTTGAGGATCAATATCCCTATGGACTTTTCTTCGGGGATATTGAGGCTTGAACCTATTCCATCTTGTTCGACTTTCCCAAACCAACTTATCTGCGCACCAACCAACATGTGAACCATTCAATTCGCACCTGACATTGGGAATCTACATAAGTCTCTGACCGCCCAGTACGGTAAAGTAAGCAAATCACAGAATCTTTTGAAATACAAGATTCCTGATTCCCATTTTGCAGCTATGCACTTCAGCCTGCCTAAGTATGTCCACCCGAGAGCTCTGCCTTTGAACTTGGCGTTGTGAAACTTATAAAAGTTACCTTGAGCTTCAGGCTTTGGTCGGTTCTCATCCATTTCCCTCAATTTTCTCAAATAACTCTTCAAATCATTAGACTGATCCGAAGGTCCTTGTTTATCAATACCAAATACCTTCTCCACAAACTCTTCACTCCTTTTCTGAGCTTTCTGCTTTGCTGACTTATTTGGTACCTCAGTGAAATCAGGAAATACCTCTTCTTCATCATCTTGTCTGAAGTACTGGGGAAACTCTTCATGAGTTATATCTTCCATCTCCACTTCATTGTTCTCAGGAGTCTGCATATCATCTGAATGACTTCCAATATCCTTTTCAGGAATATTTGGAATCGATTCATCCATCATAAACTCCTCAAAAGTCTTTCCTACCCTCTGTGCAAGACCATCTAGTATTTCCTTTGCCACAGATGCAGGTAATTCCCCTTCTTCAAGATCAAGATCTTCATATTCCAATTCATATCGCATATCATCAGTTTGGAATATTTCAGCGAAACATCCTGTGAACTCAATGGTCCATTCTCTCTTTTCCAACATATCTTTATACAACTGTTTAGCATCATCAGATAGAGATCTCACCTTCTCATTCCAGAAAATACTTTCATCTGAATCAACGTTCTCACCTTTCTTCTTAGAACTTGATTCTCCAGTATCTTTCTTCTTTGTTGTTCTCTTCTCATAAGTAAATCTGGAAGTATCATCTCCTCTATCATTATCACTACCACTGCTAAACTCATCTCCTTTCTGTCTCCCAGCACCTTCTGCATCATCATCATCATCATTCTTGTCATCATCATCATCATCACTTTTCTCCGATTCATCATCATCCTCATCATCATCTTGTTCTTTCTCAGATTCAGAATCTTCATAATCAACTTTTTCTTCTTCATCTTCTTCACCCTCCTTCAACTTGGGTGCAGTGTTATACAACTCATCAATCAAATCACTAAGGCGTTTGTTCTCAGCCCTTAGTTCTTTGTTATCTGCTTTTATCAACTTAATCCTGCTCTTGTTTCTTGCACACTTTCCTTCAAGCTTCTCATTCTTAGCTTCAAGCATCTTAACCTTCTCATTGATCTCATCTTGATTAGATTTAGACGCAACTACAATCTGAAGCATTTTCTCCTCATTCTGCTTGAATTTAGCAATCTCAGCTTGTTGAGCTACAATCATTTTCATCATGTCATCCATCTTCCTATTCACTGCTGCATCACATCATCATCTACAGTGACTTTCTTGGATTTGGATTTGGATGGCTCAACTTCTTTTTCTTTCTGAGACTTTCTGAACATGTCAAGTACATTGTCCAGTGCAACATTAAGTTGATCAGCTGATATTGGTTCTGCCTCTTTGGTTTCTTTTGTTTTTGGCAACAGGTGAAGATAGCTTAGATGATGTACCAGCATCGGGCACTCTTTTTCCTTTCAACAGTTGAGCTAACTCTTTCTCTCTCAACTCTTTCGTACTAGACTTCTTCGCCATGGTCTTTTGCTTTTTCGTCTTAGGCAAATTAACCACCACAGTCTCTCCAACACTCAACTCTGCCAAATCAACACCTAGACTCTCATCTTCAACAGATTTCTTTCTTCTCTCAGCTTCTTCAATCGACTTGTTCAAAGATTCAGACTCACCAACCATAGTGGCCTTACGTTTGGTGGCCCTAATGTTTTCAGCATCAGAATCCCACTGCTCATCTATCTCAGTCTCCTCTGAATCAACTGACTCTTCATCCACCAAACCTGAACCTTTCTTTGCCGTTGATTTATGTCTAACCGCCTGTTGCTTTGAACTTCCCTGATCAATCTTTCCCTTGCCCTTCCCTTTGGCTCCAGGATTGACTACTTGTCTCTTCCTCTTAGTGCTTGAATCAGCGTACACTAAGGGATCATCATTATCCGAATCACTATTATCGTGCCTTGCTTTGTTCTTGCCAGGATCAGTGTAATCCTGACGAGCCAAAGCACCAAAGAGTCTCCTATTAGGTGGCTTTTCACTATCTGGCACACCTTTGTATCCCTTCATCCTCGCTAGAGTACGAATGTTCATGTGATCTTGACCTAGGATCATAGTTGGATCCTTCTTCAACTCTGGATACTTGTGGTCAAAGATCATCATTAGAAATCTTGGATATAACATGAACTTCTTGTACTTCATACCTTTCAGCATCTCCAGCATATGGTCTAGAATCATACCGGAAACGTTAAATGGTTTGTTGAGTGTCAACGCAACCATTAACGAACTCAAACTTCTTCTCATAACATCATATCCACCGCTCACACATCCAAATACGTGAATAATAACGTGTGCAAAGTACTTGAACTGCACACCCAGCTTCCCTTTATACATAGATCCATCTGTAATCGGACCTTTGTATTTCATCCTTAAGAAACAAGCTTTCTGCTCAGTCCATGATAACTCTCTGGGATCTTCACTGACTTCAAACTTGATCTGCAGTGCTTCCCGTATATCAGACTCTGTCAAAAACATCTCCATATCTTGAATCTTGCTCTTGATAATCGTCTGATTATCCCAGAAGTCATACTTCGCATTATGGTAGAAATCTTCAATAATGTCTCTGTATATGATCGTCGGTGTGGCTAATGCATGCACAATTCTGCTCCTTCTCAAAAACTCTATGATCCCGGTGAACTCAGTATTCTTCTCTACGTCACCAAGGTAAGCACAGCAATTGTGAGATCGCTCGAACGGCCAACTGCTTGGAACAGATGCTTCAGCCTGTTGCACCGGATCTGGAATAACATTCTCTGCTGGAGTTTCCACATTTTCTACTGGTGCCTCAACGTTCTCGGATTGATCAGCCATCTGCACATCAAAAACAGAAAAATACGTCAAAATGCAAAAACGACAAAAAGTTAAAAATTTTAAGGATTTAAAGATTCTACATTCGCCCCTTTTGTTTTGGACGAATGTGAAATGTTTTGGACGAAAGTAAGACATTTAGGTCGAATGTGAAAAATATTTGATTAAAAAACACATTCGCCCGTTTTTAAACTACATTCGTCCATAAAATGTACATTCGCCCATTTTGGTTACCCGAATGTAAAACATGTTTATCCCCAAAATTTAAAAATTTTGCAAACTTGTTTTTGACTCCTGATTTTGATTAGGATATGTCCTAATATGGCCGATCAACACTCGTGTATCACCAATTGTCCATTATTTTCAATATATATCAGTTTTAAAGGTGAATTAGGTTAAAACAGTTCATTCAATCAATTGATCACAAAAACGATGTTAATAACCTAATTCCTTTAACATTCTCCCCCTAAAACTGATATGTATTGAATGTAAATCAAAATCAAACTTAATAAACATCCTAAGACCCCTAAAATTGAAACCCTAGGTCCGGTTAAAAACACGACTATTCTGATCTGTATAAAGCTCCAATACCTGTAAAATTAGTCTCAAAATGATCAGTAAAAGACAGGGAATGAAACGCACAATCAAAAGAAAAACAAGCAACAAGGTCTGGTTATAGAAGAATTTTGAAAAATTTTGTGAATGAAAGGTTCGAACGTGGAGTGGCTATATATAAAGGGCCACCTTCGGCCGTTTGGTATGGACGAATGTGGGGTAATACCACATTCGCCCCAAGTTAATGACCCAAATGTGAAATGTTTTACCCGAAGGTGGAAATAATACCCGAAGGTGAAAATGATACCCGAAGGTGAAACTAGTCCACATTCGTCCAAATTGAAACGGTCGAAAGTGATGATTTTTCCACATTCGACCCAATTAAGGGGCGAATGTGAAATGGAAAAATCTGAAAATTTCGCCAAATCACGAATTTGAATCCCGTTCAACATTTTTCAATCTGTTAAACTTCCAAAACTCAAATTTTTACATTTTGAATGATACAAAGCCCAGATGGTGTTATCAAATCTCAGAAATTGACCATCAAGCATCCCCGGTTATCAAAAATAAAGCAGAAATGCAAATCTTTTGGATTTTCTGAAATTTTAACAAAACACACCTAAAATCTTTTTGGATTTTGTATCTTTTTGACAATAAAAGTAAAATGCAACAAAGTAAAATGCATCAAAGTAAATGAAAGCAGTAAACTTTTTGTGATATCCGGTAAGAGGATCATATCAGTTTTCTGAGAAATCTGAGCACAGCGTTGATCTGTTTTAATATTATCATTAGAAACAGTATATGACACGGCAATTGCTGATATTGTGGTCCACGTAAGCTCACATGCAGACAATTACGCAATGCTTTAAAATGATACGAATTAGATGTATTAGACTAACACATTGTGGTTCCCACACACACGACATACTCCCGTATCAAGAAGTAAATGCACAAAGACTCATTGTAAAGCGTGATTATGCTTTCGTCGTCTGTAATTGTACAAGATATAATGCATAGAGGTATACAGGTCAGCAAATTAATGCAGCAAAGTAACATATGCACTATACCAGGTTGAGGACTGATATTAATCATGATTTGCATCAATGATCAATACGATGTAATAGATAATCTTTGATCATCATATAACATGGAAAGTTCCTCAATTCGGTAACTTTAGGATTTGGCATATAGCTCTTTTATAAAGACACCCTCTCTGATCTAGGTCCGTAATGACTTACAGCAGAAGATCAGATAGGCTATCCCCAGACAACTAATAACATAACGACCCTAAACCTCCAAGTTTTGTACAAATACCCTATCAAACGAAATTACGGTACTAAGACCATATGCCCATGAGGTGTTCAGCCACAAACGCGTAGTTTGTTATGTTTGTATCACTAATGCACGCAATATTTAGTCTACGAAGCCTATCAGCATATCACACGTAATCAACATACATCTCATTATACTATACAATTCTTTAGCCTGTGTCAGATCCCCACTGATGTACTATCATTTCCTCTTTTTATCCAGGAAATCATTTTGGTTTTTCTAATTTTTAGGTGTTTTGAAAATTTTTCAATGTTTTTGGTTTTTCTGATAAAATGACTCCCCCTAAAATAAAGAACATATTTTTGGGTTTTTAATTTTTCTGAAAAACAAAACAAAAATTTGAAAGAAACAATCCACTTGAAAGCATCAACTTCTCTGAGGATTAAACAACCCTCTCGAAAGCATCAACTTCTTTGAGGATTATGATAGTAAAGAGAAATTCCCAATTAGCAAAGAGAAATTCCCAATTAGCAAAAATTTAAAAACTAAAACTAAAAACTAAAAAGCGATAAACCGAGGTGCCGATTAGTCCTGTTTTTCCTTTATATTGTTTACTTTTAAAAGATATTCAAAGCGGGATCTGTCAAAAGCTTTTGTAAACAAATCTGCACGTTGGTAGTCAGTATGGATTTTGACCATATCTATCAATTCCTTAGCGTAACAATCATGGATAAAATGATATTTAATCCGGATATGTTTCGCTTTAGAATGATTTTCAGTATTTTTAGTTAATGCAATTGCGGCTTCGTTGTCACAGTGTATAGGGGTTTTAAGAAACTGCAAACCGTAATCCACCATCTGTTGTTGGATCCAGAGTACTTGCGAACAGCAACTCGAGGCTGAAATGTACTCGGCTTCACAGGTAGATAGTGCCACGGAAGTCTGTTTCTTGCATTGCCAGGTAATTAACCTGCTCCCTAAAAACTGGCAACCGGCTGTAGTTGATTTGATGTCTTTGTCACAGCCGCCCCAATCTGCATCACTAAAAGCAATAAAATCAAAATTATCATCATTAGGGTACCAAAGTCCTTTTGATGGACAACCCTTCAGATATCGAAGGATACGCTTGACCGCCGTCAGATGACTTTGTTTCGGCTTCGATTGATAGCGAGCACAGAGACACGTTGCATACATAATATCTGGTCGAGACGCCGTCAAATACATCAGAGATCCGATGATTGCTCTGTATGTAAATGGGTCTGTCAGCTCCCCCTTAGCGTCCACTCCAATCCCGTGATTGGGTTGAATCGGGGTATCCATCGGCTTAGAGTCCTCCATCTGGAATCGGCTCAAGATGTCGGATACATATTTCGTCTGGTGAATGAAGATCCCGTCGGGTCTTTGGTCCACCTGTAAGCCGAGGAAAAACTGCATCTCCCCCATTGCGCTCATTTCGAACTTTTCCTGCATGACAGTTTCGAATTCCCTGCATAAAAGTTCGTTAGTTGAACCAAATATAATATCATCAACGTAAATCTGTACTAGAAGCAAATCATCTCCCGTCTTCTTCGTGAAGAGGGTGCAGTCGACGAGGCCGCGCTTGAATCCTTTGGAGATGAGGTATGTACTTAGCTCCTCGTACCACTGTCTTGGAGCCTGGTGCAAACCATATAAAGCTTTGTTCAGCACGTAGACCTTATCCCGGTGGATTGGGTCCTCAAAGCCTGGTGGCTGCCCAACATAAACCTCCTCCTTGACTTTCCCGTACAAAAATGCGCTTTTGACGTCCATTTGATAAACTTTGAATTTCTTGTATGAAGCAAACGCAAGGAACATCCGAATAGCTTCAATTCTTGCTACTGGTGCATAGATTTCGTTGTAATCAATCCCTTCGATTTGATGGAAACCCTGTACGACCAATCTGGCTTTGTTGCGAACAATAACCCCACGATCATCCTTTTTGCACTTAAACACCCATTTAGTGCCTATTTTCTTCCTTCCCGGCGGCAAATCTGTGAGCGTCCAGACTCCCAATTTTTGGAATTGCAATAACTCCTCCTGCATTGCCTCAACCCAGGCATCTTCATTCAAAGCGTCTTTGTATGTCCTTGGCTCTACCTGCGACACATAACATGCAAACGACCAATCATTTTGACTACCAGATTTTTGAATTTTGGCATATAATGCTAAAGCACCAAAACTCTCTGGCGAGTTAACGCTTTTCAGCTGCCCTCTGGTCATAACACCACTTCCAGGATCACCGATGACTTGCTCCAGCGGGTGAATACGATGAATCCGAGATTCCGGATTAACAGGTACAATAACTCCCGTCTGAGCAGTCAAGTTTTCTACAGCATCCTGATCATGACCCGTGTTCGATGATGAAGCAACATCTGAATTTGGAGTTGGGTTCACAGGTTGTGTCTCTAATTCTTCTGCATGTTCAAGAACGGCTTCTTCAAATTGTTCATCTTCAGATTCTGAAGTGTCTAATGAAGTTGAAGCCTCTTGAAACATCTCTTCCTCTTGTATAGGAGCACTGGTATCATTAGAAGCTGGTAGGGGGTTCACGGTGATTGGACGCATCAACGGTGAAGTCGCCGCGTTTTCACACTCGTAAAGTAATCTGATAACAGCTTCTTCAACCAAGCTATCTAGGTTGAATGTTTCAAAGAAATCTTTGTAATCAAACATCCAATCAGGACCCGTGCCTTGCAAATTTTGAGTGTATCGTTGAACTTCCACGTTAGCCCAATCCTCCACTTGACGAGTTCGCTTGTTGAATACCCGTTTGAGCGGGGTTGCATATCCAACAAAATATCCCTCCTCAGCTTTAGGACTAAACTTTTCACCTGGATTCAACATTGTGCATGGCGCCCCAAAAGGTTCTAGATACTCTAAGTTGGGCTTTCGTCGGTGTAACAGTTCATAAGATGTTTTTCCAAACTTCTTCACTGTTAAACCCGATTTAATGTATAATTTGCTGCATAAATCGCCTCATTCCAAAACATTGCCGGAAGATTTGAGTCAGCGAGCATTGTTCTAGCCGCCTCAATTAGAGTCCTATTCTTTCGTTCAGCAACACCGTTCTGCTGTGGGGTATACGGAGCCGAATATTCATGATGTATCCCTTTGCTTTCACAAAGTTCATCCATCTTGGCATTTTTGAACTCCGTCCCGTTGTCACTCCTGATTCTTTTTATCTTCAAATTGTAGATATTCTCCAATCGAGTGAACAGAACTTGTAGGTTATTAAAGGTGTCACTTTTGTTCTTCAAACACATCACCCATGAAAATCTTGAATAGTCATCAGTGACAACTAAACAATTACGCTCTCCAAGATGACTTTTGCGCTTGACCGGTCCGAAAAGGTCCATGTGCAATCGTTCAAGTGGCATCTCAACAGAGTTAACTTTCTTCACTTTATGGGACTGTTTGTGTTGCTTCCCCTTCATACAACTTACACACTTGTCGTTCAGATGGAAATGTTTCACGTTTACTCCATCAACAAGTTCATTTCTCACCAATTGATTCATTTTCCTCAGATGAATGTGCCCCATTCTGCGGTGCCACATTATCGATTCTTTCTCGGTCGCCTTGGATAGAAAACATGTTATTTGCCCCTGTGATGTCATCGCTTTGGACATGTCAAGTATATAGAGATTGTTGACGCGAGGTGCCATCAACATTACCCACTCCTTTGGAATTTTGAAGCCCGGTTTGAGAATATAACAGGATTTGTCATCGAAATGCACAGAAAATTGTTTATCACATATTTGACTGACGCTCAGCAATTATAGTCTATCTGTTTCACATAAGATATCCGCTCGAAAGTCACAATCCCATTACTCACGCTTCCCTCCATCGTAATATATCCTCCTTTATTACCCGCGAAAGCGACATATCCTCCATTGATGTTTTTCACGTCGAACAGCAATGCGAGATCCCCGGTCATGTGGCCTGAAGCTCCACTATCAACAATCCATAGACTGCTAATAGGGCCAGCTGGAGCTCCCTGCACACACAAAATAAACATTTAGTTCTTTCGGGGGACCCAAGCCTGAGTCTTGGGCCTTTGAACATCGGCTTTCAAAGAAACATCCTCATTAACTTTTTCAACAACTTTTTGTTTTGGATCAATCTTTTTCTGATTGTTCAAAACATTTTCCTTTTTCTCACTTACCTTTGAAGTAGAAGCTCCGGGAGTACCATTGGGTGTCCAAGATTGTTCAGATCTTTTAAGAATACGAATTTGAGATTTTGGTTTTTCAATTGGTTTCTGAACATTGTTAACAAAAGTAACTTTCTTGGCTACCTTATCTGAGTTAACAGACTTAGGTCCAACATTTGATTTGACAATCGGTTTTTGTGGAACCTTTTGTCTATCAATTGTCGCGTTCACCACAGGCTTTCTCCATGATTGTTCCATAGCAATCCGATTTCTTTGATCATACTGTATTGGACGATTGTTCCTCATTTGAAAATTGTTTTGATTATAAAACTGTTGTTGTTGAGGAACAACTCGTCTATGTGGTGGAACATAATGATCAATCGGTTTTCTCATGGAAATTCTAACTTCAACCTCATGTCTTTTATGCCTTACATATGGACACTGAGCAAGTAAATGCCCACGTTCTCCACATTTAAAGCATTTTCGATACTCTTCAAAAACATAATGAGCATTTGGTGAAGCAAATGATCTAACAGGATATTGATCATTATACTGTTGATTCCTCAAACTCTCAGGAAGTGGTCCTTTTGAGTAAGTGGGCTCATGAAAACCATTTGCTTTGTCATTTGGTCGAATGAACTCAGTGACATGGACCTTTGGTTCTTGAGGAACATCCGAAAACAATTTCTTTAAAATTTCTGGTGGAATTTCGTTTGTTCTCTCATGTTTTGGAAACCAAATAGTGCTTTCTTGCCAAATCTTTTCAATTTTAGCATAGTTAGCATTTTTGATTGGAAATTCCTCATCAGAGATGATTTTATCAGATCCTTCCATCCGATAAAACACCTTGACAGGTTTATCACTTGGTTCATTCTCAAGGTCCTTTCTAATCTCATTCTTTTCAGACTTTTTCTCACGATGAACAGTTGCCATCGGATGCACATGTTGAGATGGTGACACTGGTTCAGTAGTAATGATGTGATTTTCTTTTGGAATCTCACATTCATTAACAGTTTGGTCATTACCAGTATCATCATTCTCAGAGTCTGAATCCACACTTTCAGCATAAACACCCTCATCATTCAAGCCTAAAATCGGTCTCACATCGGAATGAGGATCACCAATACTCGAGGTATTAGATTCTATTTCCGATGATGAGTCTGATTTTACCGAACTCTCCGGTATAACTTGGTGATAGTTATGATTTTCAAAAAGAACCGGAGATGGTACAGACTTGTAATTGGTGGTGTTATCATCAATGATATGGTCTACCACATAAGCAATATGCTTATAACTTTCCAACTTTTTGTTTACTTTCTCAGCAAAGCATTTTATGGCTGCCATTTCCAACTTGGTGTTTTCAATTTCATTGATATAGTTGTTAATTGCCAATTGTTTCAATGATAAAGTATTTTTCAAGTCGGAAATGTCCTTTTTATAGCCATCTAATACTTTGTTAAAAGCATTCAACTCTTTGCGAGTAGATTGACTGTTTATGATAGCACTATCACGTGAAATTCGGAGTTGTTTATTCTCCTCAGTCAATCTATCACATGTTCCACAATATTTATTACTCATAATATCAGTGCTAGATTCAGAACTTACAGGTTTTGGCGGTTCAGTCATGGCCATCAACGCGAAATGAGCTTCCTTTCCAGTGAAAAACTTGGAATAGTTAATCTTGGTGAAAGCATCATCAGCAATGCACGACTTCCTCGTCATCAGAAAATCAGCTTCTGCTAACAGCTGATCAATGTCATCATCTAAAGAATCAACACTTGCCTCTGTGTCCGATTCACTGTCCCAGTCTGAATAAACTGATCTACATTCCTCAGGAACATCAGAAACTGTATCCATCACCATTCCAGAATGAGTTTCTTCAACCTTAACCTTAACAGGTTCATTCTCCACAATCATCTCAGTCTCAGAATCATCACTATCACACTCCTCAGTTTCTTTCTTTTCTTCCTCCATCACTGACTCTTCAATATCAACCTTGCAAGCAACGCAAGCCACATTTCCACCAGTAGTGATTTCCTCAACTCCTATCTGCAATCCCGACCAATCAAACCTTTCATCTTGTTGAGTCATCAGTGCTTGATTCTGACTCGTGTTCTGTTGTGTCTCATTTGGTGTAGTGATTGGTATAACTGTTCGGTTAGAATTGTCAGGAGATTGGTTTTGAATCTGGTTTGATGTGTTAGGTTGTCTGTTTTGGTTGTTGTTAGAGTTGTTTTGACGGTTTTGGTAGTTGTTGTTGTTTTGGTAAGAAACTCGGTTTTGGTTTTGTTGTTGACGATTCTGATCGGTTGCATTGAATGGGTTTCTATTACCTTGTTTTGGTGGCTGGGTGCATTCACGTTTAAAGTGACCTCTTTCTCCACAATTAAAACACGTAACTTTCTCCTTGTTGAACCCGTAGGTTGTGTTAGGAGAAGTTCCCAAATCTGTTCGACCTGTCTTTTCAATAAAGTCTGTTGCTCTTCTCATGATGCTTGCAAAAGCCCATTGGATATCAATTAGTTCCATCTCTTCCTTGTCGATCTGTGCATAGTCCTCATTGGTTAAGTTGTTATTCCCAATTTGACTAGCAACAAGTCCATTGTAGGATGAAACCATTGCTGAGACTAGTGCAATATGTTGTTGAGCAATTTCCACTGTCACATTGCCCAAGTTAGAAGTCTCCAAAACCACTTGTTGTTGATTAGGTTGAGTAACTTGGTTCATTGGTTGTTGGGATTGACTAGCAGTATAGAAACCTGCTTGTTGCATTGGGGAGAATGGTGAAATGTAAGAATTGTTGTATTGTTGTTGTGGTGGTGGTTGTGTGTATGATGGTTGTGAGTAAGATGAAGTTTGTGCCATGTAGTTGATGGTTGGTTTTGGTGGTTCCATAACATTGGAAATGCAAGCAACATGTGGTGCAACTACCCCTCCTGAACTTGAGTTACTCACAGGAACTGAAGTACCTCCAAAGTATAAACTAGGATTCTGAGGAACCTGTGCTCTCCTAGCTTTCCTCTTCTCTTCCATTTCCTTGTTTTCCAGCTTCTGTATGAACTCTTGAATAGTCCAGTACTGATATGCATCCTTCTCCCTGAGAACTTCTACATGCTGATCCCAGTAAGGTGGTAGAGCATCTGCAAACTTGTCCACCAAATTCTTCATGGGAATCTGTATACCATAACTAGACAATTCGGTTAGCAAATGACTATATCTAGGAGTTAATTCTTTTAATGTTTCATTCCCAATATAAGAAAAATTCTCAAACTCCTTTCTCAGTTCATCCATCCTCAAACTTCTCGTTTTCTCGTTCCCATCATGCCTCCTCTTAAGTACATCCCACAATTGCTTAGAGGTTGTACAAGTCCCAAATTGATGTAGCAGATCATTTGTGATTGCCTGAGTCAATTGGGAAAAGGCTTTCTTTTCCACCACATATTTCTTTTTCTCATCCTCAGTTAAGCTTTCCAACGGAATCATTTCACCTGTATTCTCCAAAATCGGTGCTGTGTATCCTTTAGCAATCATGCTCCATGCCTCTGCTCCTTCCACTCCCATGCCCTCCAAGTGAATCTTGAATTTGTTCTGCCACTGATTGTATTCTGATATGTCCATGAGCTTCGGTGGCCTATTCCCGCTACCTGAAGACAAATCGTTAATCAAAGTAGAAATAGCATTAGTAGTTTGAGTATTTACCACCGCCGCTGCTACTCCCCAGTAATCATGTTGTGGTGCAGGAGGTGCTACACTTTGAGGCATCGAGCTCGTCATCACCATGTAGTTTATCGGTTGCGAAGACTGTGTGCTCGTCTTTTGTGCTGCCACTGTCCATGGGTCCATCACTTGCTGTTGTGGTTGTGTCGTTGCTGGTCTCGGTGTAGTCGGAAAATTCCACATGTTCACGAACTTAGAAAATTTCAACACTTAGAAAATTTTCCAAAGTAAATCCTAGGTTCGCCCGATTTGACCTAGATTCGCCCAAAATGAACTAGGTTCGCCCAAAATATAACACTTTGAAAAACGGTTACACTTTGAAAAACGGTTATTTTGATCTCAGATTTTCAAAAGTTTATGGATTTGAATGATCTTAATCAGGTTATGCTTCGGAATTGATTTGGAGCAACTTTAATTCTTGGAAAACTTGATTTTAACCACTAATTCAACTCTAAATCAATCAAAAACACTCAAAAACCATTTTCATGCAAAAACAGATGTATTTTGATCAAAAATATGTCCAAATCAGCTCTGAGTTTATCAAATTTGTTGTTGTATGATCCGTATGACTCTGATACCCCTTTGTAAGCGAAAGATTTTATCTAAAACAGGATAATATGATCATACAAGTCACAAAACCAGGTGCGGAAACCCTAGTTCTGAACAAACTGATAAAACTCCAATCAAAACACAATCAAGATCATTTTCAAAGCTTTTTCATAGATTAACTTTCTCAAATATTCAATTACAATCAATCACACGTTAATCTAGATCAATTACAGACTTTCACAAAATGACCTGGAACCTGACCTGAACACATACACAAATGACAACTCTATTCCATACTCAAAAACACAAAACCTATTTATAGATACTGCACGTTCGCCCCTTTGCACTGGTCGAATGTGGATCTTTTCCACATTCGCCCATTACCAATGGTCGAATGTACATCTTGTCAGCTTCCAGTCTACCTTCGTCCGTCAACATTCTACCTTCGCCCACTAATATCTACCTTCGCCCATACTCTAACATATGTTAATTATCCAATCATTAGTCGCAAAACGCATCAACAGGGTTGTTGTGTATTCTCTCTCTTTCTGTGTGTATATATGTGTGTATATATAGTGTATATATATTGGTAAAGATTAAATAAAAAAGACACATCTTCATTGTGGGGCCCACGCTTTTTTTCCAACTCGACAGATTTTGCCACGTGGACTGCCATGTGTAATGCCACGTCAGCACTTAATAGAAAAGGTTAACTGGGGTTGGTTTGGGACCAACAAAATAAAAACGTTGATAAGTTGGGACTGTTATCTTACAACTTTCAAGTTGGAATTATTCCCTTCCAACCTCCCAAAGTTGGAATTATTTAATTCCATTTCCCCTTTTTTTTACTTCAATTCTCATTCAAATTGATCGTGATTTGAGCAAAGTTTCCCAACTTCAAATTTCAGATCCACATTTACATTCATTAATACTCGTTGATAAAGCATACCAACGTATTTAAAGTGAAACTTTCCAACGGTATACAGAAACTTAGTTCTATTATTTATTTGCAATGTTTTAAAGGTCATCAAAGAGGATATCTAAATATGGCACTGGAGCAACTAAGCGTGGTCCTTATATTTACCTTACCCATCTAATGCAAAATTAGCAGTGAAGAAGGCCATGAAAGAGGAGTGGAAGAGTCGGATAAGAAGCATGCTTGATGTTATAGGAGTTGCTAGTTTGACAAGTTAGCCATTACTAAGAGAAAATGTGCAAGCATTCTCTTGGATGTTAATGTGGTTTGTAGTTAGAAATGTGATCCTAAGGACCAGTGTTTTGAGAAAGTTAAGGTTTTGTGATGTGATGGTGTTAGCTGCGTTATTGACAGGGGAGCCGAAATTGTCGACTCGACACTTGATTATGTATAATGTATGGGAATCAAGGAAGAAAGAAGGTAGGAAAACGATTCCACATGCCAAGTTTTGTCTAAGTTGTTAAAACATTAGGGGGCGATTCCAAAAGGGGTAAGAGGAAATGAGAGAAATAGTGACGGAGCATGTTGGTGGTATAGGTAATTTGCCACCCGAGTCTGGACCGAACACGACAAAAGTTGTTACGGGAATGGTACATTCGTCGTATGAGAGGCATTTACAGGAGATGGCGATGCGGGCTAGACCTGCAAACTATGGACAGTGGCCAGAGAATGCATGATTGATGTAATAGGAATCAAGATTTTGGGTATTATGAGCAGGTTTGGAATGATGCAAACTAGCAGAGGGGATACACACCAGTGGTCAGGTTGTGACCAACAAACTGGGACGAGCCTGGTAGGCCTTCGTATGATGGAGCCCATCAATTACCGAGGTATCCACAGTATTCCCCGTCCACATGGATCTCTCCATATCAGCAGCAGCAACCAGAGCAGGGATCGAATAGCTCCAGTGGCTAAGGATCGTTTGATGCGGCAGAGTATGATGGTTAGGAGTGCGTGGTGTGTACTCTGTCGGCTGGTACTGTCCATGATAAAAAGAAGACTCCCACTAGCTCATGCTAATAGCGTCCATGTCAAACGATCCTTAGCCACTAGAGCTATTCGATCCCTGCTCTGGCTGCTGCTGATATGGCGAGATCCATGTGGACGGGAAATACTATGGATACCTCGGTAACAGATGTGCGCCATCATACGAAGGCCTACCAGGCTCATCCCAGTTTGGTGGTCGCGACCTCACCACTGGTGTGTATCCCCTCTTCCAGTTTGCATAATTCCTAACCTGCGCATAATTAGGGCTATAAACGAACCAAACGAACACGAACATAGCCTTGTTCATGCTTGTTTGTTAAGGAAATAACATGTTCATGAACACTTAACGAACAAGATTTCTTGTTCGTGTTTGTTTGTTAAGGAAATAATGTTTTCATGAACAATTACCGAATGAGGTTTTTGTTCGTGTTAGCTTGTAAAGGAAATGAACATGTTCTTGTTCATTTGACTTTATTGGTTAAATTTAAGTATCGGACAAAAGCGAATACAGAAAAAAAAACATCAATGAATGTAGACGAACACAAACATGCATTAATGAACAAAACCGAGCACAAACTAACACATATTGAATTCTGAAAATTTCATCACGAACATTATCCACCCAAAAATATACTAATCTAATTACCCCAATATACTTGACATAATCTTGATCACATAATGTCTCAAAAAAAACACAAAATTATCATATTAAACTTGAACTGTCGAACACAAACAAACATAAACGAACATGTCACCGAACGTTCACGAACATAAATGAACGAACGCGACCTCTGTTCATGTTTGTTTGTTTAACTAAACGAACAAAATTTCGTGTTTGTGTTTGTTCATTTATTAAACGAACGAACACAAACGATGTTTTGTTGGTCGTTGACGATAGCTATATTGTTGGTGTTTGGCGATGGTGGAGAAAGATGTGACAACTGGCGAATTCGGGTCAACCTGTGACATGATCTTAATTGCGTTTCCTATGTAATTAGCATGTTTTAGAGTTAATTTTAGTTAATTAAGCCATTATGAGTCCGTTGATGTCCTTTTTCAAGTTCGTATAACGCTTTAAATGCTTTTTAATAACATATGTGCTTGTTTAAATTAATGAACTGGCATCAATAAAAAATTTGCACATGGATAATATAAGATTATTGTAAGTAAATTTTGTACGTAGTTGTTACTACAGAAATCAAACGCGATTTCGGTTCGAGAATGATAAATTATTATAAATAATGGCTATATTAACTTACGTGAATTAATGCGCAATTCGAACGTGCGAGACAATAAAACTTATCTCGACGAAAATTAATATTTCTGATGTTAGAAGAAATTGTATTAAGTTATTAAAATAATTTATAAAATTTTTGTGGGCAAAAACGAAGTCCAAAAGAAAGAATGAGCCAAAAGGGAGCTGTGGGTATGCGGTATTGCTCTTTGAAACCAACTCAAAACCCCACATATAAATAGCATTTTTAACCCAAAATATTCATTTCCTTCCCTTCTCTCTAAAAAAATGTCTCTCTCTCTCTCTCCCTCCCTCCCTCCTTCCCTCTCCCTCTCATTTATGTACCTTAAAAGTTAAAGGATCATTTATGTATCTATTGTAGAGATTTGATGATACCTTAAGAGTTAAAGGATCATTGTGTATGTATTGTAGACATCATGATTGATCATCTTGAATATACAAGGCATGTATCTTGTATATAATCTTACGGACATTTTATAAAGCATCTTGATAATTGAAAATGCATTGATTGACAATTCTATAATTGTCATAGAGAATGTATCTCTTGAAGACTTTAATTTTAGTGATGGACACATTTTTGAAAACTTGAAAGTTATGATGATTTTTTGTTTGTAAAACGTATATTAATTAATGCTTAAGGAGAGACTAAATAAATATTTTGAAGTAATTTAACAGCATAAAATAAAATAATACCTTTCTCTGATATCTAAACCGTAAATGATCCCTGCAATGTACCAACCCAACCAGCATTTCCCTACGGCCTTCTGCCTAAACGGTACTCTTTCATGGCTCCAGGGCTCCAGGTTTTACAAGATTGACATAAACAATTTAGGATATATAGGAAAGGAAAGTTTTATTTCATAGTTGTTCCTTCTTGATCGTATTTACATAGCTCCCCTTAAGAAAGGGAGTTTAGTTACACATGCTAATTTTTTAGGATGAGAATTTTGGGGGAGAGCATTTGATGTTCCTTAACTAAAATCAATCTCCTTTATATAATAGGAGAAGATTTGTACAAGAGACTAAACTAGCCTCCTTAATTCGTCATGCATGATGTTTTTCTAATCGACATACCCATGTGTTGGGTGAGTTCTCTTGTGTCTTCTTCTGAAGTGTAGCTATCCAAATGAGAGGAGCTACTTTCTTTAGTTGTATTATTTGCACAATATTTGCAATTATGATTTTCATAAATGCATTGAAGTTTTTGGCAGAGTTTTTCTTTAGTGATGGGACCTGTCTCTACTTTATTGTAGATAATACGTTGCTCTATTTTTTCTAAAGCTTCCTTTTCATGTTTGGGTAGTGGAATACCGCTGTAACTTGTAATTATGCAGTTGTTACTACAATAATTAACTTTATTAAAGCTTCCCACTTTAATTTTTTGCAGGTTATCAAGGATTTTTAAGAATCCTCTGACTCTGATTTCCACCCGATTTTCCCGGTATTCGAAACTTTCTTCCATACTTTTGGAAGGATTGACGGTTCTTGCTTTGGCAATACCGATTTCTAGATGATGGTAGCTTTGGAACGAATTTCCTTGATACCAGTCAGGAAGTGTAGAATTACACTTAATGAAGATGTCTACGTCTCTTGCTGCAGCAATCTTTTTACGAAAGTTTTTGATAGCTTTCTTTATTCCTTCCGAAAAATGGCTAATTTCTAATAAATTCGGAGAAGGGTATATAAACTTAATTAATCCAGCCATAAATGCTAGAGAAACAAGTTAGGGTTCTGCACCTTTAAAGATATTTCTTTCTTTCCGAATTATGCCGAATATCGAGTGGCTTCTTGTTGAGCTTGTAGCAGACTTGCAAACTTTTTAAATGGAGAAGTATTTCCTGTAACATATCAAGAGACTATAGACCAGTCTTTATAAATGCCTCTGTTTTCTCCATCAAAAATAACATAAAATCTGGATTTACCAGGTGTCATGGGTTCATGAATGATTTGAGAGTAACTTGGTCTAACCTTTTCAGTTTTTAGCAAACTATCAGCTATCAACGGATTTGATATGCCTTTACCAGAGCCGTTTGCTTCTGAGTTAGATGAAGATTGTGCTTCTTCATGTGTTTTGCTTTTTTCCAAAGCAACAGGAGTCAACGGATTTGATTTTTCTTTACCCTTTGTTGTTTGCAAGGGAATAGATTCAGTTTGTAACCTTACGGTTTCCCGTATTGAATTAACAGTTGTTTATTGACTTTCGTCATAGATATCTTTTCACGAAGATTTTTTAATTCTATAAGAAGAATTTTTTCTTGGAGGCGTAAGGCCTTTAGATCATCCATTTTTCAAATGTTGATATTTCTTTTTATTGTTGATGGTTTGTTTGAAAGATTTTTGCTTCAATATATAGACAATTTTCTTAGCTAGGATATAAAATTGTTTATGTATTCTTGTAAAATTACCATATTCAAAAAAATATTTCGAATAATTACTCATATATTCTGAAAATCTCGTGTCAGACAATCAGCAAGCACGTTTTTTGTTCCTTCAAGATGCTCAATGTTAAACGAATATCTTGAAAATCACATTTGCCATCTGACAAGACGGCCCTGTTTGTTATCTCCCGAGATTTTTGTCTTTAGGAAATAAGTAAAGTTTTTATTATCAGTTCTTACCAAAATTTTTACTGGGGTAAGATAGATAGAAAACTTTGAAATCGTATTTTTTACCGCTAGTAATTCTTTTTCATTACTATGGTAATTTCTTTCGGCTTGTTTAAAACTGCCAGAAGTATATCTGCATATTTCTTCTTTTTCAGTTGTTTTGGCCTTCAAAACCCCTCCCCAAAACTCATTTGAGCCATCTGTTTCTATTATAAGAAAGTCTTCTTCCTTTGGAAGATAAAATTTAGGAAACGTTGTTAAATTTTTCTTTATCTTTTTCATATAGTCAGTATCGGACTGTTTCCATTCCCATACATATTCTTTCTTTAATTTTACCTATAAGGGCTTCCTGATCTCTGTTAACTTTGGAATGTAGCTTTCTGCATAAGTTAGAATACCTAAAAATCTTTGAAGATGTTTTTTATCTTCAAGAGTATCTGGAAATTTATGTAAATTTTCCAAGATATGTTTTTGTGGACAATGAGTTCCTTGGTGTATTTCAGGACCTAAAAAATTAATCTTTCTTTTAAAAAGATTTGCTTTCTTTTTTGATAGAATAATTCCATATTTTTCAATTAATTTTAAAACTACCAAAATGTGGAAATAGTGTTTTTCTTCAGAATCTGAGAAAACTATTATATCGTCAACATAAACGGTACAAAAGTTTTCTAGTCCTCTTAAAGCATTTTGCATATTACATATGCTAGGTGCTTGTTTTAATCCAAAAGGAACAACTTTCCATTGATAATGGCCATCTGGACATGTAAACGCGATCAAGAGTTAAGACTTTTCATCTAGCAAAACTTGCCAAAATCCACTTTTGCAGTCGAAACTGGAGAAAATGGTTTTTCCTCTTAAAAGAGTTAATAATTCTTGCATGCAAGGGAGATTATGACTATCTCCTTTGGTAGCTGCGTTAATTGCTTTATAATTGACAACCATACGCTTTTTACCTCTTCTTTTTTCAGCCTCATTTTCGACTAAAAATGCTGGTGACATGTGAGTAGATTTACTAGGAATAATTAGCTTAAGATCAAGTAATTCCTTGATTTGCTTGCTAAATTCTTCTATGTCTTGTGGACTATATTTCATAGGTTTTACCCTTACTATTCTAGGATCTATTAATTCTATAGACGCTTTCATCCAATTTTTAGATTTCTGAGGGTCAATAGGATTTTCAGAACAAAATTTTTCTAGTAAAGTTTCAATTTTTTGATATTTTTGTATTTCTAAAAAATATCTTTCTTCCGGTTTGATAACTTCACGAGTTATATTACTTCTCGGAATTTGGTTTATTTTTGAATCATTTTTCATCGATTCAAGAAAACCACGTTTTCCTACTCGAAGGGCCTTTGTAAAATCATTTCTTTATCAAGATGAAATGAGATTCTATCCAGCCATTGGGTAAATGGACCGTATAACTGACAGAAATTATTTCCTATGAGAATATCTATTCCTGTTTCTTGTTGGTAAATAGTAGGAATAGAGAATGGTTCTCCCGAGAAATAAACTATAAGGTTTCTACAAACCTTGTCTAAATTAATAGTATCTTGGTTGGCAACTGTTACCGTGATTTCTTTAGGAGTGTTTTCCCATAGTTCTTCAGGGATAACATGTTTGCTTGCAAGACAAAGGCTTGCACCTGTATCTACGTAACAGTGTAGAGTTATAGTTTTATATCCCGAAAAGAATATCTTTCCTTTGATATAAATAGAATTTGGATTAGTTATATTTGAATAAACTAATTCATTATCTTTTTTTATTAAATTGTAACATATTAAATTGGTAATATGATTGAAACTTGTTTTAATCATTCTGACAAACTTTCTAACGAGATATCAGAAGTTGCTGGGTCTTCTTTTATTTCTAATGAATAAACTTGTTTGTAATTACTAAAAATGTTTTATGAAGGAAAGTATCCTTCATTTTCTGCTATAAGGATGAGTTTTACCTTTTCAGTAAATTTTTTCCTATTTGGACATTCGTTGGCATAGTGCCCTTCTTCTAAGCATATCCAGCAACGACATTTCTTTTTACCTTGAGGACAAACCTTAGGTTTTTCTTTAGAAAAGTATTTTCCCGAAGTAAATTTTCTTTTCTTGGTTTTCCAAAACTTTCTTTTTGATGTATTTTTATATTTTTTTTAAAATAAGTTTTGGTATCACAATCAAAAGATAACTATGGAATTTCAGTGAGTTTTTCACAACAATTTTTGTTAAATTTCTTTAACTGTTTTTGTTTGTTAGAAAAATCACAGTATACCGTAATTTCTTCTTTAACAATCCTTGTGGCAAATCCAAGAGAATGCATTGTCATAGCATTCTTTTCTTTGTTCCATCTTTCTTTGGCTTTTTCACCAACGATAGGAATTTTCATGAGACAGGCTTCTATCCAAGAGTGGTATTCTCCAGAACTTAGTTTATAGAGATTTTGCTCAAATACACAAATAAAATCGTCAAGAAGACATATCGCAAAGTTGAGATTTTGTTAAAACTTGTCTCGCTTGTTCAAGCAACTTTTGATTTTCGAAGTCTTTATTATTTAAATAATCAAGACCCAAAAACATCATATATATATATATATATATATATATATGGCATTAATGACTTGATCAAAGAGATCATTCCCATGTAGAGTTTCACTCCAATTTGTTCCTTTAATGAAATCTTGAACTATTCCTGATGACTTATGCTCTATCAAAAGTAGAACAGCTTTAGCTTTAGAGAATTCTTCTTCATTAGATTGAATAATCAAGCTTATTTCAGTGTTCCATTTATCAATTACCTCTTTTCTTTTCTTTTGATCAAAGATGCAATCTAATTTTATGGTGTCAATAGCAATTAAACTTCCATTTTTGGAATCTTTGTCAGAATTTGGTATACCTTTGTGATATGGCATGGTGAATTCTGTTTTACATTTCGAGGCGTTCTCGTGCTACTAGAACTAGCGCCCGAGTGATTTACCCTGTATGTAGGTTTTTCTTCTTCCGAAGAAGATTCATCTTCTTCATCTTCTGTTTTAGGTTCATGTAAAACAAAAACTGTTTCACTATTTTCAGGAAAGTATTTTTCTTTCAGTTCTTTATTTTCAGAAAATTTTTGTTCACATTCGTTGTCACTAAGTGACATTAGTTGAACAAGTTCATTTATCTGTTCCCCAGACAAGGTTTCTAATTTTTCATCAAAAATTTGTTCTAACTTTTGAGTGATAGAGGCCATTTTATCCACAAGACAAAATAGTTTTTTACATCATTTAGTTTTTGTATATCTTTCTTTAAGATATAATTTTCAATGTAAATCGGTTAATTCGTTAAGTTTATCATACGGATGGATACTCCAATCAGTATGAAGCTCAATAACTCTTTGATTATTTCTTTCTATGAAAAAATAATGTCTAGATTTTTCTATTTCAATCTTTCTAAAAGAATTTTTAATTTGACTTTTGTTTGTCATTTGAAGTTGATCTAAAGGGCCATGTAAGAGCGTTTGGACTTTTAGAACTTCCTTTGGATCAATTTCAAATGACAAACAGAAGTCAAATTAAAAATTCTTTTAGAAAGATTGAAATTGAAAAATCTAGACATTATTTTTTCATAGAAAGAAATAATCAAAGAATTATTGAGCTTCATACTGATTGGAGTATCCATCCGTATGATAAACTTAACGAATTAACCGATTTACATTGAAAAAATTATATCTTAAAGAAAGATATACAAAAACTAAATGATATAAAAACTATTTTGTCTTGTGGATAAAATGGCCTCTATCACTCAAAAGTTAGAACAAGTTTTTGATGAAAAATTAGAAACCTTGTCTGGGGAACAGATAAATGAACTTGTTCAACTAATGTACGAATGTGAACAAAAATTTTCTGAAAATAAAGAACTGAAAGAAAAATACTTTCCTGAAAACAGTGAATCAGTTTTTGTTTTACATGAACCTAAAACAGAAGATGAATCTACTTCAGAAGAAGAAAAACCTACATACAGGGTAAATCACTCGGGCGCTAGTTCTAGTAGCACGAGAACGCCTCGAAATGTATTAACAGAATTCACCATGCCGTATCACAAAGGTATACCACATTCTGACAAAGATTCTAAAAATGGAAGTTCAACTGCTATTGACACCATAAAATTAGATTGCATCTTTGATCAAAAGAAAAGAAAAGAGGTAATTGATAAGTGGAACACTGAAATAAGCTTGATTATTCAATCTAATGAAGAAGAATTCTCTAGAGCTAAAGCTTTTCTACTTTTGATAGAGCATAAGTCATCAGGAATAGTTCAAGATTTCATTAAAGGAACAAATTGGAGTGAAACTCTACATGGGAATGATCTCTTTGATCAAGTCATTAATACCATATATATATATATATATATATATATATATATATATATGATGCTTTTGGGTGTTGATTATTTAAATAATAAAGACTTCGAAAATCAAAAATTGCTCGAACAAGCGAGACAAGTTTTAACAAAATCTCAACTTTGCGATATATGTCTTCTTGACAATTTTACTTGTGTATTTGAGAAAAATCTCTATAAACTAAGTTCTGGAGAATACCACTCTTGGATAGAAGCCTGTCCCATGAAAATTCCTATCGTTGGTGAAAAAGCCAAAGAAAGATGGAACAAAGAAAAGAATGTTATGACAATGCATTCTCTTGGATTTGCCACAAGGATTGTTAAAGAAGAAATTGCGGTATAATGTGATTTTTCTAACAAACAAAAACAGTTAAAGAAATTTAACAAAAAGTGTTGTGAAAAACTCACTGAAATTCCACAGTTATCTTTTGGTTGTGATACCAAAACTTATTTTAAAAAGAAATATAAAAAGAAATATAAAAATACATCAAAAAGAAAGTTTTGGAAAACCAACAAAAGAAAATTTACTTCGGCAAAATACTTTTCTAAAGAAAAACTTAAGGTTTGTCCTCAAGGTAAAAAGAAATGCCGTTGTTGGATATGCTCAGAAAAAGGGCACTATTCCAACGAATGTCCAAATAGGAACAATTTTCCTGAAAAGGTAAAACTCATCCTTATGGCAGAAAATGAAGGATACTTTCCTTCATAAAACATTTTTAGTAATTACAAACAAGTATATTCATTAGAAATAAAAGAAGACCCAGCAACATCTGATATCTCGTTCAAAAGTTCGTCAGAATGATTAAAGCAAGTTTTGATCATACTACCAATTTAGTATGTTACAATTTAATAAAAAAGGATAATGAATTAGTTTATTCAAATATAACTAATCCAAATTCTATTTATATCAAAGGAAATATATTCTTTTCGGGATATAAAACTATAACTCTACATGTTACGTAGATACAGGTGCAAGCCTTTGTCTTGCAAGCAAACATGTTATCCCTGAAGAACTATGGGAAAACACTCCTAAAGAAATCACGGTAACAGTTGCCAACCAAGATACTATTAATTTAGACAAGGTTTGTAGAAACCTTATAGTTTATTTCTCGGGAGAACCATTCTCTATTCCTACTATTTACCAACAAGAAACAGGAATAGATATTCTCGTAGGAAATAATTTCTGTCAGTTATACGGTCCATTTACCCAATGGCTGGATAGAATCTCATTTCATCTTGATAAAGAAATGATTTTACAAAGGTCCTTTGAGTAGGAAAACCTTGTTTTCTTGAATCGATGAAAAATGATTCAAAAATAAAACAAATTCCGAGAAGTAATATAACTCGTGAAGTTATCAAACCGGAAGAAAGATATTTTTTTAGAAATACAAAAATATCAAAAAATTGAAACTTTACTTGAAAAAGTTTGTTCTGAAAATCCTATTGACCCTTGGAAATCTAAAAATTGGATGAAAGCGTCTATAGATTTAATAGATTCTAGAACTATAGTAAGGGTAAAACCTATGAAATATATAGTCCACAAGACAGAGAATAATTTAGCAAGCAAATCAAGGAATTACTTGATCTTAAGCTAATTATTCCTAGTAAATCACCTCACATGTCACCAGCATTTTTAGTCGAAAATGAGGCTGAAAAAAGAAGAGGTAAAAAGCGTATGGTTGTCAATTATAAAGCAATTAACGCAGCTACCAAAGGAGATAGTCATAATCTCCCTTGCATGCAAGAATTATTAACTCTTTTAAGAGGAAAAACCATTTTCTCCAGTTTCGACTGCAAAAGTGGATTTTGGCAAGTTTTGCTATATGAAAAGTCTTAACTCTTGACCGCGTTTACATGTCCAGATGGCCATTATCAATGGAAAGTTGTTCCTTTTGGATTAAAACAAGCACCTAGCATATGTAATATGCAAAATGCTTTAAGAGGACTAGAAAACTTTTGTACCGTTTACGTTGACGATATAATAGTTTTCTCAGATTCTAAAGAAAAACACTATTTTCATGTTTTTGCAGTTTTAAAATTAATTGAAAATTATGGAATTATTCTATCAATAAAGAAAGCAAATCTTTTTAAAACAAAGATTAATTTTTAGGTATTCTAACTTATGCAGAAAGCTACATTCCAAAGTTAACAGAGATCAGGAAGCCCTTATAGGTAAAAGTAAAGAAAGAATATGTATGGGAATGGAAACAGTCCGATACTGACTATATGAAAAAGATAAAGAAAAATTTAACAACTTTTCCTAAACTTTATCTTCCAAAGGAAGAAGACTTTCTTATAATAGAAACAGATGGCTCAAATGACTTTTGGGGAGGGGTTTTGAAGGCCAAAACAACTGAAAAAGAAGAAATATGCAGATATACTTCTGGCAGTTTTAAACAAGCCGAAAGAAATTACCATAGTAATGAAAAAGAATTACTAGCGGTAAAAAATACGATTTCAAAGTTTTCTATCTATCTTACCCCAGTAAAATTTTTGGTAAAACTGATAATAAAAACTTTACTTATTTCCTAAAGACAAAAATCTCGGGAGATAACAAACAGGGTCGTCTTGTCAGATGGCAAATGTGGTTTTCAAGATATTCGTTTAACATTGAGCATCTTGAAGGAACCAAAAATGTGCTTGCTGATTGTCTGACACGAGATTTTCAGAATATATGAGTAATTATTTGAAATATTTTTTTGAATATGGTAATTTTACAAGAATACATAAACAATTTTATATCCTAGCTAAGAAAATTGTCTATATATTGAAGCAAAAATCTTTCAAACAAACCATCAACAATAAAAAGAAATATCAACATTTGAAAAATGGATGATCTAAAGGCCTTACGCTTCCAAGAAAAAATTCTTCTTATAGAATTAAAAAATCTTCGTGAAAAGATATCTATGTCGAAAGTCAAGAAACAACTGTTAATTCAGTACGGGAAACCGTATGGTTACAAATTGAATCTATTCCCTTGCAAACAACAAAGGGTAAAAAAAATCAAATCCGTTGACTCCTGTTGCTTTGGAAAAAAGCAAAACACATGAAGAAGCACAATCTTCATCTAGCCCAGAAGCAAACGGCTCTGGTAAAGGCATATCAAATCCATTGATAGCTGACAGTTTGCTAAAAACTGAAAAGGTTAGACCAAGTTACTCTCAAATCATTCATGAACCCATGACACCTGGTAAATCCAGATTTTATGTTATTTTTGATGGAGAAAACAGAGGCATTTATGAAGACTGGTCTATAGTCTCTCGATATGTTACAGGAAATACTTTTCCATTTAAAAAGTTCGCAAGTCTGCTACAAGCTCAACAAGAAGCCACTCGATATTCGGCATAATTCGGAAAGAAAGAAATATCTTTAAAGGTGCAGAACCAGAACTTGTTTCTCTAGCATTTATGGCTGGATTAATTAAGTTTATATACCCTTCTCCGGATTTATTAGAAATTAGCCATTTTTCGGAAGGAATAAAGAAAGCTATCAAAAACTTTCGTAAAAATATTGCTGCAGCAAGAGACGCAGACATCTTCATTAAGTGTAATTCTACACTTCCTGACTGGTATCAAGGAAATTCGTTCCAAAGCTACCATCATCTAGAAATCGGTATTGCCAAAGCAAGAACCGTTAATCCTTTCAAAAGCATGGAAGAAAGTGTCGAATACCCTGAAAATTGGGTGGAAATCAGAGTCAGAGGATTCTTAAAAATCCTTGATAACCTGCAAAAAATTAAAGTGGGAAGCTTTAATAAAGTTAATTATTGTAGTAACAACTGCATAATTACAAGTTACAGCGGTATTCCACTACCCAAACATGAAAAGGAAGCTTTAGAAAAAATAGAGCAACGTATTATCTTCACTAAAGTAGAGGCAGGTCCCATCACCAAATAAAAACTCTGCCAAAAACTTGAATGCACTTATGAAAATCATAATTGCGAATATTGTGCAAATAATACAACTAAAGAAAGTAGCTCCTCTCATTTGGACAGCTACACTTCAGAAGAAGACACAAGAGAACTAGACCTAACACATGGGTATGTCGATTAGAAAAACGTCATGCATGACGAATTAAGGAGGCTAGTTTAGTCTTTTGTACAAATCTTCTCCTAGTATATAAAGGAGATTGATTTTAGTTAAGGAACATCGAATGCTCTCCCCCAAAATTCCCATCCTAAAAAATTAGCATGTGTAACTAAACTCCCTCTCGTAAGGGGAGCTATGTAAATAGGATCAAGAAGTTCTCCCCTTGGGAAGAATAGTTATGAAATAAAACTTTCCTTTCCTATATATCCTAAATTGTTTATGTCAATCTTGTAAAACCTGGAGCTCTGGAGCCATGAAAGAGTACCGTTTAGATAGAAGGCTACAGGGAAATGCTGGTTGGGTTGGTACATTGCACGGATCATTTATGGTTTAGATATCAAAGAAAGGTATTATTTTATTTTATGCTGTTAAATTACTTCAAAGTATTTATTTCGTCTCTCTTTAAGCATTAATTAATATACGTTTTACGAACAAAAAATAATCATAAATTTCAAGTTTTCAAAAATGCGTCCATCGCTATAATTAAAGTCTTTAAGAGATAGATTCTCTATGACAATTATAGAATTGTCAATCAATGCATTTTCAATTATCAAGATGCTTTATAAAATGGAGTTTTTTCCCAAACTGTGTACTTAGAAAACTTATTTATCAAAATAGGTAGTTTTAAAAATATTTACTTAAATGGGTAGTTTGGTTATTTAATACAAGAAAAATTTAATTTCAACTTTCCCTCTCCTAATTTCATTGGATACTTTTAATTTGTCAACTAATTATTAATTTAATCACTTTTATTTTAGCATGAATATTATTAAGTTTTATAATTTGCTTTTAATTCTTAAAGAATAGACTATTAAAGGTTAAGAGTAAAAAAATATCACGTGAGTTTATAAAATAGTTATAAGCATCATTTACACAGAAAAAATATTGTAATGCATAAATAAATTTATTTCTCTTTCTCACGATTTTAGTCATTTTTTTAGACAATCATCCATTCATCCTTTACCCTGTTAATTTTTTTAATAATATTTTCAATCTACCTATTTGTTTAAGTTACATATAATATTTTTATATAGGCTTTCTTTTAGAAGAAACAAGAAGAAACAGATTTTAAGTAAATGTCTAATAGAAAATCATTTACTTTTTTTCCTAAATTTCTAATATAATACTAAAATAACCAAAAATAAAAAGAATAAAAAAAAGCATAACCTTGATCATAATAAATCTGAACATGTGAATTTATGATCATAACTTTATAAAAAAACTACTTTTTAAGAAATTAGTCAGTTAATAGTATACAATTAGGCGTTGTAGTTTAAACAGATTCGAATTTAATAACTTCATAACTTTATAAGTTTATCAACCTTCTTGACTCTGTTATTGGTGATAAGTTATTTTCTTTTGTGTTTTTATTTATTTTTTTAGAAACTGGCATATCTTTTTTTTTTTTTTTTTTTTTTTACTTTTAAGCTTTCATATTCTTTTTTTTATAAATTAAAAGTAAAATATAGAACTTATAATATTCATGCTAAAAATGATTGCATTAATTAATTAGTTAATGAATTGAAAGTATCCTATGAGATTAGGGGAGAGAAAGTAGAAAATTAATTTGTTTTAGTATTTAACAACCAAACTACCCATTTTGGTAAATATTTTTAAAACTACCCGTTTTGATAAATAAATTGGGTGTTGCTATTTGCACCCACTCTACTACACCCACTCTATACTATCTCTCAATAAATACTCTATGCTATCTCTTAATAAATACAAAATATTAATTACCTAAACTACTTTATAACTATCTTAATAAATACAAAACATTAATTACTTAAAATCTTTTATTTATTCTTAAACTAACCTTATTCATTTATTAGTTTTTTTTTATTTTTTTCTGAAACTAACATTAATTACTTAAGTTTTTTAACTTTTATAGTTTTTATTTTTGTTTTCTAATAAATTATTTTTTTTCTAATAAATGGACAAAACATTAATTTTTTTTATGATTGTCCAGAGTTATCACAAAGCCAAACGGTAACCCAAAACATGACCGCAACTGACAACCACAATTGTCCAGAGTTAGCACAAAGTCTTGCGATCGATTAACTTCATCTAAGATTTTTTTCATGGCATGGTGTGAAACACGACCGTTCAATTGTTGAAATATTGGTTTGTTATATTTATTCTTGCAAGTAGTTTTGCTTCTTTCAAGACTATCTTTAATAACTGTTTCTTGTGATTCAACAACATCTTCAATAACAAGTATGAATCTATCCAAGTCACACTTTCTTGTGTCTAAGTGTTTTTTTTAGCTTGGCGTGTTGGCTCTCAACTCTGTTAGTTGTCGAATTCCCAAAGTTTAGATGTTTGTCTGTCCATACTGACACAAACTTCTCTGCAAAGTTATCTAGCCAGGTAGTATGGAGATAATCAAGTACAACTAAATTGTGAAGAAAAAAAGAAAAAAAATTAGTTTCATCAAATAATTATGTAATAATATTAAGTTGTTACTATACGAAAAGATACCTGGATATCTAAACAATACTGCTTTTAGGTCTGTATAATTTTTCATGTATTCGGCATTTGTTGGAGATGCAACCAATGCATTCCACATCCATCGGAAAGAAGCCCAAGTTTTTGTTCCTTAATACGAGGCCTGCAACGCTTTGTGATATCATTTTCGATATGCCATCTGCAAAGTAAGTGATTGCTTTGTGGAAAGACTTCTGCACACGCTTTCATTAAAGCCAGATCTCTATCCGTGACAATAACACGAGGGGAAAAAGATTCGTTCATTGTCAACTTAAGACGAGTCAATATCCAAATGTAGTTGTTTGTCTTTTCTTTGTCCATAAATGCGAACGCAATACAAAATGTCTGGGAATTTGAATAAACCTTACGATCCGGTCCGGTTTTATATGGTCGTTTTAGGTATAAACCGCAAACCAAACCGTTCACTATGGTTTGCAATTTTGAAACCAACCGACTGGGAATTTGAATAAAAAACCGACCATGAAACCAAACCGATGACTGGTTTGAGTGGTTTCATGATTTCGAACCAAACCATGAGCATCCCTATGGCATACTAAAGGTTTCATACTTAACACCTGAATTGTCATTCACCTTTACTAAAGAACCATTTTCAAAATTTTGAAATTAGTTGTAATACCTAAAAAAATCAAACCTTATGTATAATTATAATTATAATATTTATTAAATTATAATGCCTGACTGAAAAAAATTGACAGAAAATTCTATATTTGTTGAATTTAGAATATATGTAAGAAAAGAAAAAGATGAAATAAAAAATGTTTAGAATTAAAAATCAAATAAGGTAATATATATAATTATAGAATTTAAATCAAATAATCTAAGTATACATATTATAAAAATACAGTTACGTAGCATCATGTAAACTAAAATTAATTTTTATAGGGTTAAAATTTGATAACTTTAAATTTATTTTTAGAAAAGGGAGTGTAACCACTAAAAAGGAGAGTGTATTTAATCCATCCTAACTAAATTGCATTGGAATTAATGGTCAAATGCAATTAATACATAATTAATTTTATAGGGTGGGTGTAAATGGAAAATAGGGAGGGTGTAAATAGAAAAACCCAAATAAATTTTGTAACTACACTAGTTTGGGAAAAAAAAAACTCTTATAAAATGTCCGTAACATTTTATACAAGATACATGCCTTGTATATTCAAGATGATCAATCATGATGTCTACAATACACACACAAATGATCTTTTAACTCTTAAGGTATCATCAAATCTCTGCAATAGATACATAAATGATCCTTTAACTTTTAAGGTATCATTAAATCTTTCCGCAACTCCTTCCCTCAGTGGTCCAGTAACTGGAGTCCTGTTGACCATGGTGGTCCGGCCAGGCTACGCCACCGCCAATGGCGGTTGTACGATGCGTATTTTCTAGTGACTATTTCCAGGGAAGTATTCTAGCAAGAGAGCCCGCGTTTTCTATTAATTTCGCCATCCTAGTCCACGTGATGATTTTAGTTTTCGCTAGTTTGGAGCGTTGGTAAGGATATATCACCCCATGTTAAGACCAGGTCGTTGGGAGTCTCCATGCAAATTTTTGGGTCTTTCTGGGCAAAATTCCGCTGACCGGTGACTTCCGGCATAGCGTTTAGGAGGCTTTTGGGTGTCCGTTTTCAACGAAAAAAATATTTTCGGGATCCTTATAAATACTAAATTCCATACAAAATGGTTTCTTCATGAAATATTAACATTTTTCAGACACGTTTTCGGAGCCCGAATACATTTATTATGGGTTTTAAAGTATTTTTTTTATTAGGTGATGATTTTTGTGTTTTCGGTTGTTTTCGATGATGTTTTTAGTGATATTTTGTGCCAAGTCAACTTTGGGTTCGTTTCGGGTCTGGTCAAATTTGGCCAAACCTGGTCAACACAGGGTTCAAGACGGATTCGTGGTACGCACGACAGGGTTCAAGACGTTTTCGGAGCCCGAATACATTTATTACATTACGGATAATTATTTCGTAAATAAATGACAAATTTTAGGTTTGTATTTATATTTATAAAAAAGTATATTATAAATATAACTACAAACGAACCGACTATACTTATTAACGATAAGTTTAAGTATCGGACAAGATTGATAATAGCGTGACTATATATGTTATCGATGTCGGATGTGTTGGTGATCCACTTCACTAAAATCTCTAATTTTTAGTTTTTTAATTACCGTTTAAAAAAATAACCGTTTGTAAAACTAAAAAAATAACTGTTTCATTAAAATAAAAAAAAAATACAAGAAACATTAATTAAAAAAAAAACATACAAACACCTAAGTTTACTCGTCGCCTTCATCCTCGTCGTCGCCTTCAACCCAATAACGATCACAATCGTATTTCACCGCGATTTCTTCTTTAAGGTGGTCGTGCAGTTTTGAATACATATTCAAGTCGTGATCATAATGCCTTTGTCTCAACAATTCACGTTGTTCCTCTAAAACTCCCCTTGCTTCTTTGATTACTCTTCTCTCTGTTCTTCGACACACAACACCAAGTTTTTGCCAAAGCAACCTCTTGGGTCGTATTCCACTTCACAGATTTTGTTCGCTTCCCATATTTCTTTTTCCCCCGCGGATCAACTTCTGCAACTTCATCATCTACAACAAGCATCTCCTCCACTTTATCGCCTACTTCTTCATCTTCATGTTCATTGAATTGTGTCTCTGGCACAGTTTCTTCATTCTCATCGTCATCGTCACGTAGGTGGAGGTCTCGCTCAGTATCATAATTATAAAACTTTATGGTTCAACTTGTTTATTTCATTTCTATACAAGACTATATATACACATACAAACACAACAATGATGGAGATAAAAGCTCCTCTAGACTTTGACTCAATAATTATAGTTTGACTCAATAATTACACATAATTCTTTGACTCAAGACTTTGACTCCAAGAATTATGTTGTCAAGACTTTGACTCTTGACTCAAGACTTTGACTCCAAGAATTATGTTGTTTCCTTATACCCGTCAATGCAAGTCGGTGGAGGTCCAAGACGAAGCATTGTTCGAAATCTTTCAAATAACGATTTTGGTAAACTCTTGGTGAATATATCGGTTACTTGTTTGTCTGTCGAGATGAATTTGGTGTGTAGTTTTCCAGCGGTTACCAATTCACGGACAAAATGATAGTCGATGTCAATATGATTTGCTCGTTTATGTGAGATAGGATTTTGACTTAAGAACAAAGCACTCTTGTTGTCGCATAAGAGTGTCGGGCGACCCGGTGGTAGAGCATGAAATTCCGAAGAAGATTAGTTAACCAAATAATTTCAGCTGCCGTATTTGCCATTGCTCTATATTCAGATTCGCAGCTAGATATTGACACTGTTGGTTGCTTCTTTGTGCTCCAAGAGACCAAGTTGCCGCCTAAGTAGATGCAATAGCCATAGGTGGATCTTCGTGTGTCAATGCATCGAGCCCAATCTGCATCTGAAAAACCTAGTAAAGTAGTGTTAGGTGGACGATCAAAAGTTAAACCATGTGTTAAGGTGCCTTTGACAAAACGAAGAATCCTATTAACTAGCTGGAAGTGGGTGGTGGTGGGGTTTTGGAGAAATTGGCTAGCTTGATTCACGACATAAGAAAGATCGGGACGAGTAATGGTGAGGTATTGAAGAGCTCCCACAAGAGATCGATAGAGAGTTGGGTCAGGAAATGGTTGACCTTGAGTGGTGAAGATATCTTTGGATGTGAGAGGGGTGGCAACGGGTTTCGAGTCAAGTAAGCCGGTTCTAGTGAGAATGTCATGAGCATACTTGGATTGATTTAAGAAAAAACCCGTTGGTGTATGATGGACTTCGAGACCGAGAAAAAAGCATAACGACCCAAGATCCTTTATCTTGAATTCCTTGTGTAGTGAAGATGTGAAGGTTTGGATGAAGGATTCATTATTGCCGGTAATAATGATATCATCGACATACACAAGGAGATAGATTAGGGTACCTTGGTGATTGTAAACAAAGAGAGATGTGTCGGCTCGACTATTTTGGAAACCAAGATTGAGAATAAAGGCGCTTAGCCTTTGGAACCAAGCACGTGGTGCTTGTTTTAAACCATATAGTGCACGATTGAGTTTGCACACATAGTTTGGTCGTGTAGAGTCTTCAAAACCCGGGGGTTGTTCCATGAAGATGGTTTCAGTGAGATGCCCATTTAGAAAGGCATTGTTGACATCGAGTTGACGAAGATTCCATTTGTTGATAATGGCAAGACTTAGAACAACTCGAATTGTGGAGGCCTTGACAACGGGACTAAAGGTATGTGAGAAATCAAGACCCGGTATTTGAGTGAACCCTTGAGCTACAAGGCGAGCTTTGTAGCGATCAATGGAACCATCGGTTTGTATTTTATCCGATAAATCCATTTTGAACCAATAATGTTGGTAGTGTCGGGCCGTGGGACGAGAGTCCAAGTGTGATTATCATGAAGGGCTTTGAGCTCATCATGCATAGCTTGGATCCATTTGGGATTTTTAAGAGCGGTTTTGATGCCTTTTGGGAGGTGAGAGGTGAATAAGGAGTGATGAAGTGGGTGAGTGGTAACTTGAGAAAGATCGACTATATGTTTGGGTTTGAAAATTCCATGCTTAGCTCGGGTTTGCATGGGATGAGAATTGAGAGTTTGGTTGATGGGGGGAGGCGGGCGGTTAGTATAATGGGATCGGATGGGAGGTCGTTGGGCTGTGGGGTAGCGGAGGAATGGGCCGTGGGAGGGGAGATGGGTGGTGTAACATTTCATGTTTATTAATCGTACGTTACGGATTAAAACGACAAGTTTTATTACTATTTTCATTTAATTATTTTGTGGCATTTTGAACCCTAATACAATGATAATTATATATATATATATATATATATATATATGTATTTGATAATAATTATAATATTTCAGTTTTTTATAAAAAAAAATATATATATGCATATATACATAATAACACAACATGGAACCCAATCAAATCCCAAGTCCAAACCCTCTTTTCACTCTTTGTAACATGCAGCCCAACATCCAGCTAGCCCAATCCAGAATCAGGCCCAACACCTGGCCCAACTACCCCACCCCTTCTTTACATTTAAAAAAAAAAAAAAGGTGTTTCACCCGGGTTTCGAACCCGGGCCACCCTCTACACAACACACGCACACATACCACCTGAGCTAGCCTTGGTATCTGTTTTAATTCCAATGCTATTTATATATATACACACACTCATTCCCTTTTTTCTTTCTTCCTTCTTCGCGTATAACAGCAACAGCAGCAGACTTTTTATTTTTATTTTTTTATTTTTTTTCTTTCTTTTCTTCTCTGTTGACCAATCAATTAACGAAATTAATGTGCAATTAACTATGGTTATGACTCGGAATCTTGATTATCGGCCAGTCACGCGTCTATTACACGATTATTGTCAATCAATTTATACCCAATTAACCATAAACGCGTCAAACCTATAAGCGTGGTCAACCATTTCCAAATTAACGATTCAGACCCACTCCCTATAAATTGGACATCTACGAAGCATTTCAACTCGCTCATACTCTCTTCTCAATCTTCAATTCTTCTCCAATCACACTAAAATTATCATTTTAATCGTTGTTTGACTTTTGGCTTTGACCGGACAATCGAACACGATTCATCACTGTGAGTCCTATTTCTTTTGTGGGTTTTGTTAGTCGGCAATCAAACAACAAAAGCCCTAACTTCAATCGGGTTTATATTGTCTGATTCGTTTGATTGTTAAATCTAGGGTTCATATTAATAATTTGGGGATAAACTAGTTTTGGCACAGAGTATTTATATAATTTTAATCAGGATTCATCACAACCATTGGCCTAGGCCAAGTGGTTGTGACCATGGCCTGCAACAGAAAGTACCCGGGTTCGAGTCCCGGCTACTGCCCCCATTTTTGCTTCTTTGTATTCTTTTAAACAACCATTTCTATATATATATATATATATATATTATACTTAAAACTTATAAATTCATTTTTAAATATCAAAACTATTTTATAAATTCTAAAAAAATTATATTTATTAAATCTGAGTCAAGAGTTTTATTTACAATTTTTGTTTTTCAAAAATTCATTTATTTAATATTTATAATAAATAAATCAATTTTATTCTATTATATTTATAAAATTTTATTAAAATATCAAAACAAATTCATAAATTTCCACAAAAATTATCCTAAGTTTTTATAACATTAAGCTTTTCAAAAATGATTTTTATTTCAGAAAAATCATTTATTTAACATTTTTAATCAATTTTTGTTAGTTTTAATCATAATTAAATCATAATAAATTCAATTTTTGTTATTTTTGCACCAAAATTTTATACAAATTATTTCTGATCATTTAGAACAGAAATATGAATTTTAAACTAAAAATTATTTAATTTTAATATTTTTAAATATTAAAGTTAAGATTTTGACAATTTGTAATAAATAGATTTAATAATCTATTTTAAAGAAAATAATTTTATAAAAATTATTTTTTTTTATACTTTAAACACATTCTTGTGACCATCCTAGATTTAACATTTATAAAAAGATTTTTGGTTATTTATTTACTAAATTTCTCTCAATTGGCGAATATTTTTAATATTAATCAAACGAGCATTTATCCCCAAATTCGAAGCCCTAGAAACTTATACATTTGTAGACTAGATAGACTTAGACATATTTATTACTTTATTATAGGGTGATATTTGATACATTTGGTCAACACAATTATCCAAATTTCTCAACAGATATAACATTTTACCAAGGTGAGTTTTACATAGCCCATTTTCTATTTATCACCATTTTTGGGGTGAAACATGTTTATAACATCATCATTGCAATTCAATCATCAATGTGTCTATGTGTTTTCTATGTTGCATTATGTCTTGAGCATGATTAGAGTAAGCACCATTCTAGCATAATCATTAACATTGATCAAGCCGACGGTATACATTGATAGATCTATTGGACTGACAATCCCACCCGGATACGTGCCTCCTACAAAGGTTACGTGGGTGTTTGTTATCGTATAACATATTCAATTGGACCATGAGCGTATGGTATGTATCATATTATAACAGTCATCAGGGTTGATTATGCACTCGATTTATTTCTAGTATGTTCTCACATATGGACTAGATTGACATGACACATGAATTGCACATCATTTTTACTCAATTATCAAAAACCTATGTAATTCCTCACCAACTTTTGTTGACCCAAAACATTTTCAACTTAACATGTTTCAGGTTCTCTTTGCTTGAAGATTTGATTTGATGCTTGAAGATACGTGTATAGTTTTATTCAATTTGATGTACAAATTCTAGAACAATTGTATGTAATTTATTTAAATCATTTATGAAACTTATTATTCACCATGAGCTACTGAACAATCATCAATACGTGACATCCCGATGTTTCCGCCATCGGTTGGGGTGTTACAGATTGGTATCAGAGCCATGGTTATAGGGAATTAGGTTATTAGAAAAATAATCTAGTCTATAACCATAGGATTAAACCAGTACTTGCTTCTTTTACTTGCTATTCTCTATCTCCCTCCTACTTCTTATCCCTACTTTAACCCCTACAAGAAGGTTGCTCTCCATCACTGAATCCACTCTTAGACTAATAAGACAAAATCCTCAGGTTTAACCTGAACCACCTTAAGATTCCGTCGAAGTTCTAGATTTTAATAACGAACACGTGCAATCTGGAAGGGTGAACGCCTGTATTCTGAGTCTTCTGTCTAGGCTGGCATTGCGCATATATCCCAATCAGACGAGGGACCCGGATGCCTACCTGGGAATTCTCGGGATGAGTGTTCACTTATAGGCTAAAGCATGTTTTCACTATGTTATTAGAATCTAGAATCTTTGATAAGTCAACGTTTTCGTTTATTCATTTTAATTAATGGATAAATGATTACATTCCTTATATTACCTCATTGTCCTTCATTCAACCCATATCTTATTGAACATTCATTACCCAAATCACTACCGTAACCGATGCCCTAAACTAACCCGAGATCAAGACCTTCCAGCTACTTAACAGCAAGTCCCACCATTTAAATGTTGTTTGCTTTTAATTCTATGTATTGACACCTTTTGATTTAAGTAATAAATTCAAGTATTATCATAACATCTGTGTGCATGCTTGTTTGAATGTGAACTAATTGCTATATCTATAATCATACTTGCTTACTTGTACAACAATTAGTAGACTACCAAGCAATCTACTTAACGATTGGTAGAGGTCATCATGTCTATCCAACAGTCGGGAGAGGCCCTACCACCTGCTCAACGACTGGTGGGGACTATCAGACCTGCTCAACAATCGGTAGAGTCATAAAAGGACACAAAACCCTAATGTAAGGTAAATTGGTAATTACGGTCCGGAACGTAATCATGAATTTACAGGTACGTTAAGGTAGTGTGAAATTTTATCAAGCTTTCAGGTAGTTGACCAATTGTAACCCTGGTTTTCTCTTAACTTCGGGACGAAGTTCCTAAAAGTAGGGGAGACTGTAACATTTCATGTTTATTAATCGTACGTTACGGATTAAAACGACAAGTTTTATTACTATTTTCATTTAATTATTTTGTGGCATTTTGAACCCTAATACAATGATAATTATTTATATATATATATATATATGTATTTGATAATAATTATAATATTTCAGTTTTTATAAAAAAAAATATATATGCATATATACATAATAACACAACATGGAACCCAATCAAATCCCAAGTCCAAACCCTCTTTTCACTCTTTGTAACATGCAGCCCAACATCCAGCTAGCCCAATCCAGAATCAGGCCCAACACCTGGCCCAACTACCCCACCCCTTCTTTACATTTAAAAAAAAAAAAAAAGGTGTTTCACCCGGGTTTCGAACCCGGGCCACCCTCTACACAACACACGCACACATACCACCTGAGCTAGCCTTGGTATCTGTTTTAATTCCAATGCTATTTATATATATACACACACTCATTCCCTTTTTTCTTTCTTCCTTCTTCGCGTATAACAGCAACAGCAGCAGACTTTTTATTTTTATTTTTTTATTTTTTTTCTTTCTTTTCTTCTCTGTTGACCAATCAATTAACGAAATTAATGTGCAATTAACTATGGTTATGACTCGGAATCTTGATTATCGGCCAGTCACGCGTCTATTACACGATTATTGTCAATCAATTTATACCCAATTAACCATAAACGCGTCAAACCTATAAGCGTGGTCAACCATTTCCAAATTAACGATTCAGACCCACTCCCTATAAATTGGACATCTACGAAGCATTTCAACTCGCTCATACTCTCTTCTCAATCTTCAATTCTTCTCCAATCACACTAAAATTATCATTCTAATCGTTGTTTGACTTTTGGCTTTGACCGGACAATCGAACACGATTCATCACTGTGAGTCCTATTTCTTTTGTGGGTTTTGTTAGTCGGCAATCAAACAACAAAAGCCCTAACTTCAATCGGGTTTATATTGTCTGATTCGTTTGATTGTTAAATCTAGGGTTCATATTAATAATTTGGGGATAAACTAGTTTTGGCACGGAGTATTTATATAATTTTAATCAGGATTCATCACAACCATTGGCCTAGGCCAAGTGGTTGTGACCATGGCCTGCAATAGAAAGTACCCGGGTTCGAGTCCCGGCTACTGCCCCCATTTTTGCTTCTTTGTATTCTTTTAAACAACCATTTCTATATATATATATATATTATACTTAAAACTTATAAATTCATTTTTAAATATCAAAACTATTTTATAAATTCTAAAAAAATTATATTTATTAAATCTGAGTCAAGAGTTTTATTTACAATTTTTGTTTTTCAAAAATTCATTTATTTAATATTTATAATAAATAAATCAATTTTATTCTATTATATTTATAAAATTCCATTAAAATATCAAAACAAATTCATAAATTTCCACAAAAATTATCCTAAGTTTTTATAACATTAAGATTTTCAAAAATGATTTTTATTTCAGAAAAATCATTTATTTAACATTTTTAATCAATTTTTGTTAGTTTTAATCATAATTAAATCATAATAAATTCAATTTTTGTTATTTTTGCACCAAAATTTTATACAAATTATTTCTGATCATTTAGAACAGAAATATGAATTTTAAACTAAAAATTATTTAATTTTAGTATTTTTAAATATTAAAGTTAAGATTTTGACAATTTGTAATAAATAGATTTAATAATCTATTTTAAAGAAAATTATTTTATAAAAATTATTTTTTTTATACTTTAAACACATTCTTGTGACCATCCTAGATTTAACATTTATAAAAAGATTTTTGGTTATTTATTTACTAAATTTCTCTCAATTGGCGAATATTTTTAATATTAATCAAACGAGCATTTATCCCCAAATTCGAAGCCCTAGAAACTTATACATTTGTAGACTAGATAGACTTAGACATATTTATTACTTTATTATAGGGTGATATTTGATACATTTGGTCAACACAATTATCCAAATTTCTCAACAGATATAACATTTTACCAAGGTGAGTTTTACATAGCCCCTTTTCTATTTATCACCATTTTTGGGGTGAAACATGTTTATAAACATCATCATTGCAATTCAATCATCAATGTGTCTATGTGTTTTCTATGTTGCATTATGTCTTGAGCATGATTAGAGTAAGCACCATTCTAGCATAATCATTAACATTGATCAAGCCGACGGTATACATTGATAGATCTATTGGACTGACAATCCCACCCGGATACGTGCCTCCTACAAAGGTTACGTGGGTGTTTGTTACCGTATAACATATTCAATTGGACCATGAGCGTATGGTATGTATCATATTATAACAGTCATCAGGGTTGATTATGCACTCGATTTATTTCTAGTATGTTCTCACATATGGACTAGATTGACATGACACATGAATTGCACATCATTTTTACTCAATTATCAAAAACCTATGTAATTCTCACCAACTTTTGTTGACCCAAAACATTTTCAACTTAACATGTTTCAGGTTCTCTTTGCTTGAAGATTTGATTTGATGCTTGAAGATACGTGTATAGTTTTATTCAATTTGATGTACAAATTCTAGAACAATTGTATGTAATTTATTTAAATCATTTATGAAACTTATTATTCACCATGAGCTACTGAACAATCATCAATACGTGACATCCCGATGTTTCCGCCATCGGTTGGGGTGTTACAGGTGGGGAGTGTATTGGGCTAGAGAGAGGTGAGGTATTTGGGCTAGAAGGGGTGGACTGGTGAATAGGGACGGTTGGGGTGTGGTGGATGTAATCAGTGTAATCATCACAATAGGGTATGGGAGTAGATGGGATTAGTTTGGGTGGAGTTTCGATAACAGTGGGAGTGGGGTTGGTAGGGGATGGTAAATATTCATCAAAATTGGTAATGGGTAATTCATTGTTGTTTTTGGTTGTTGAGTTTTTGTGAAAAGGTAGGACGTCTTCATCAAATTTAGCATGTCGAGTTGTATAGACTCGACCCGATGTAGGTTCAAGACACCGAAATCCTTTGTACTTAGGACTATAACCAATGAATATGCAAGAAGCACTTCTTGGTTGGAGTTTATTTTTTGTGTAGTCTCTAAGGTAGGGATAAACTAGACAACCAAAAACACGCATGTTGGAATAGGTGGGGGGTTGTTTGAATAAAACTTCAAACGGGGATTTGTTATCAAGGATTTTAGTGGGTAGGCGGTTGATTATATAGGTAGCGGAAGAAAAAGGCATCAAACCAAAGGTTGGGTGGGGCATTGGCATTAAACATCATGGCTAAGCCGGTTTCGGTAATGTGGCGGTGTTTCCGCTCGGCTCTACCATTTTGTTCGGGTGTGTGTGGGCAAGATAACCGGTGATGGATACCTTGTTGTTGAAAAAGTTTTTGAACTTGGTGATTGGTGAATTCGGTGCCACCATCACTTTGAAAACACTTTAATGGTTGAAGAAAATTGGTTTTGAGCAAAAGTTAAGAAAGTGGTGAGGATTGTAAAGAATTCGGATTTTGCTTTTAATGGATAGAACCAAGTAAAGCGGGAATAGTCGTCGATAAAAATAGCATAATATCGATTACCATCCTTGGAGGTCACGGGTGCGGGTCCCCAAAGGTCACAATGAATTAAGTCTAGTACATGTTCCGCGCGTTTAGGATTTTCAATAAACGGTAAGTGTTTTTGCTTTTGATAATTCACAAGATTCACATAATCCTGGTTTGGGTAATATAGAAGTAACAAAAACACAACCAAGTTTATTTAAAATTGAAATTGTGTCAAAAGACACATGGCCTAAACGACTATGCCATTTATTAAAAGATGCACGAAGGTGTGATGCGGAAAGCGCGGCAACTAGAGACTTGTGACCTTGAGAGAGGATGTAGAGACCATTTTCGAACGTGCCTTTAGCTAGAACCTCCTTTGTTTTGCGGTCCTGAATTTCAAAAAAATGATTAGAAAATAAAACATCAACCGGAGAATCGTTTGTTAACCTACTAATTGAGAGTAGATTTTTTGTTAAGTTGGGAACTACTAAAACATTTTTTTAAATGGATTGAGTCATTTAGAGAGGTGTTCCCAATGTGTGTAACGAAGGTCGATTGTCCGTTTCCAAAAGTAACCCGAAGGCTACCATCATGGGATGTAACTTTGTTTAAGCCATGAATGGTAGGTAACATATGTGTTGATGCACCTGTGTCGGCGGTCCAATCGGGAGAGTTGGATGCTATGTTGCAAGTAGCATGAAAGGCTTCGGCAATATTAGCATCAAGGGAAGCCATCTTTTGAGCAAACGAGACAAGTTGAGAGTAAGTTGTAGCATAGTGGCCGGTTTGGTGACAAAGTTGACAAAGAGGGGGTCGTTTGGAATAGGATTGGTTTCGGCCCTGAGAAGAGGAACGACCACGTCCTCGAGACAATGAAGATGAGGGCCGATTGTTCCTAGTTTTGCTAGGTTGGGCATAGAAAGCGGCTTGAGGGGGTTGGGGGTTATGAAGTTTTTGGACAAACATTTCTTGATTTTCGGCATTGGCCAAAAGATCACGAAATGAAGGAGCTGGTCAAATGGTACGTTGGGAAGTGGAAAAATTCTCAAAGGAGGCACCAAGTCCACAAAGGAACCAATGGCGTTTGTCTTCATCATCAACGGGATGTCCTATAGCCGCAAGTTGGTCGGCAATGGCCTTGAATTTGCGCCCAAAGTGGGAGACCGAATCGGTCCCTTTTTGAAGGGTGCGAAGAAAATCTTTGCAAGAATCATCTACTATTAGAAGTGGAGAAACAACGAGTATAACTCGCGGTATAGCCTGAGGGTCGCTACTTGTGTTCAATACAGGATATAATCCTTTGCTCACACTGAGGTTAGATCTGTGGCCCGTAAGACAAAGAGAGGATAAAGAGAGAGTACACAAACACAAGATATAAGTGGTTCGGTCTCGTTGACCTACGTCCACTGTCAAAGTATGATCTTTGTTACTTGAAAGGTTACAAGTGTAAAGGGAAAGATACAAGTGAGAGATACAAATGTATGTGTGTAATTGGAGAATTGATCGACCTCCAAAAAGGTAGAGAAGTCTTCTTTTTATAGAGGATGCGTGGGCCGGGTGCCGCGGCCCACAACAGGAGTAATGGGCTTGGGCCGAGAGTTGGGCCTGCCTTGGAGAAGCCCATCCAGTTGGGTTTGGACTAAAGGTTTGCATAAAGCAAACCGGGTGCAAGTGGTGTCCTGCCATTTGTCCATGTGACGCGCTGTGGTTGGTTGTCAGGGGCGGCGCCCTGCCACTGGTACACGCGGCGCCTTGTGGTTGAATGCAGGGATCTTTTTTTCTTGCTGCTGCCAGAGGGTGTTAGGCGGCTACTGAGGTGACATCTGACACGTGGGAGGTAGTGCAACAAGCGGGAGTTTATGGGAGCTGCACCTTGGCACAGCCAGCTGTCACATTCCGCGGGTGACCATCGCCAGGTCTGGTGCATGGGTTCACGCGGACAGATTGCACTCCTCATGTGATGCTCATGAAAGCTGGATTCCGCGGAGGCATATTATGATCTTGGAGTTATCATTTCGAATGGTAAACTCTTCGCGGGTATGTTTATTAGCAATGTTGTGGGGTAGGGTGCGTTTGCGCGCTAGAATAAGTACCATACCCCTTCAAGAAGCGACTACCATGTTATGTAAACGAATGGGTACCTGCATCAATGGTACATTGAAGTCTCTAATAAGTCTTGGTGTATGTATGTCCTATAGCCGCAAGTTGGTCGGCAATGGCCTTGAATTTGCGCCCAAAGTGGGAGACCGAATCGGTCCCTTTTTGAAGGGTGCGAAGAGAATCTTTGAGGTTATGGATACATTCAATGGAAGAATGGCTAGAATCATTTGTTTGACGAGGGCTTGGACTCCTCATTGCATACAAGTCGAAGTCCTCTAGTTGTTGTGTTAATTGGGGCGGTGTAAAAAAATGTGAAAAAATTGAGTTGGCTTTGGGTTGTTGGTATCGTGGGAATTGTTGGTATTGTGGGTAAAACGGTTGTGGTAGGAGTTGACTTTGTGGAATATTTATCACGGGCCTATAGGGTTCAACTGTACCCGAGCTCGAATCCAAACCCGAACCTCTACCTCGACTACTAGAACCCAAACATCATGTAGTTCCAAAAAAAAAAAAAAAAAAAAAAAAAACTTAAAATCATTACTTTCTTATAATTCAAAATCGTTACCTTATAAAAAAATGATCCACTGAATAAAAGTTGATTTATATAGATGGTTCCAAGTTTCAAAGCGAGATCAAAACTATTAAAACCTGTTTTTTTTTTGTTTAAATAGTAGACCATAACCGAAGAGTATGAATCTCAAACTGGCCAAACCATATGATTTTCTGCTATTTGAACATTTACTCCAGTTTCATCGGTTATGAACAAGGTACAAAAGGTAATCATAAACTCATGTTGCAAACGAGCGCACAAAATTAATGCATTGTCAGTTTGTACATCTTCTAAATGTACAAGTCACTAATGCATCCAAGCGCACCAGTTCCATGTATTTGTCACACAAACACATGTTTCTGTTATTTATCTATGTAATAAACTTGTGCACTACATACACAGTTCATGCAAATCTTAACGTGTAAATCGGACCCAAATGAAATATAGTCAATATACCCTATAGATCATAAGCGCACGCATTGGCAAGGTGTACCATAGCAGTGAAAAGTTGTACATTGCTCGTCTTTGAGATAGTCGTGTTGCCTTAACTGAGTCAACTCACGTTTAACCCATGAAATTGAGGTTAAAGCTTCTTCCAATAATGTTAACTTCTTTTTTGAAGCTATAGTACAATATCTATGGCAATAAAAATTACAAAGTACAAGTCACTATCAGCAATATGAAAGAATAAATAATAAAAAAAATAAAACCCTGCATCCTTGGGTCACCATAAGGGTATGTGTAGTGGTGGATAGTTATGTTGGGGTTATAGGATTAAAATATTAAAAAGTAATAGAAAAGGTGTTATGTTGGGGTTATGGAAAAAGAGGGTGTAGTGGGAAGGAGGGTTATGTTGGGGTTATAAATGATTGGTAATGATTGGTTAATTATTGTTTTTTATTATTATTATTATTATTATTATTATTATTATTATTATTATTATTATTATTATTATTATTATTCAGTAATAACCCAAACCCCAAGATTAAACCATTCCATTCCTTCACACACATTGAAGCTTCCAAGGTTCATCAATGGCAGAGTAAGTTATCCTCTCTCTCTCTCTCTCTCTCTCTCTCTCTCTCTCTCTCTCTCTCTCTCTCTCTCTCTCTCTCTCTCCTCTCTCTCTCTCTCTCTCTCTACATTCATCTAATCTTTCTCACCCCTCTTCCTCTACAGATCTAACGGATACTGCCCCCAACGATCCAGATCCATACCATCCACACAATCAACAACAAGCATCCACGTCACAGCACTCGACGGCCTAGTAAACGTCAACTCCCTCTTCACAATCGCCGTCTTCGTCGGCCTCTCATTAACCACACCAAACCAACACAGCCTCGAGAACAAATCCTCCTGCGACTCCGACATCTCCGTCGCTAATAATAATAATAATAATAATAATAATAATAAAAATCAAGAAGCAGAGCATAGCGCTCGTTGTTTACATGCCGGATTGAACCAAAACGCCCTATAGCGCCGCCGGGGGCGGTGTTCCCCGGCGCTATGGGGCTTCAAAACGCCCTATAACGTGCCCACTACACATACTCTAATAAATACTGAAAAGTTAGGGTAATATTTTGGATTCTAATCGGATAGGTTTTGGGTTTTCATATCTACTCTTCTAATATACACCTCCGCTTAAATTTAACAGGCCGATTACCACTTATTACAACATGTATTTGTATACAACATGGTTACAGCTAGGTTGGCTTAGGCATTAATTGAGCCAACTTGACACGTTTATTTTGAACGAGCTAAAATTTGAGCTCGAGACAACTCATTTAAGTTTAAAAATAATAGTTAATATTTATTTTAGCATTTAAGTATTAATAATAAAATTAATATTAAGGTGGTCTCTAGTGGGCTAATGGACGTTTATAACCTATAAAGATTATACTTTGGGTTTAAATAAAACGGGCCAAACAAGCAAAACTTAACTTGGCTAGAGCTCGAGCTTACCTTGGATCGGCTCGTATTAAAAACTAGTTGATTTTGAGCGAGCTCACAAGCTTTTTTAAACAACCCTAGTTACAACCAGTTTAACCTGTTTCAAAAAATGGGTTAAATGGGCATCATGTTCAAGTCACACAACTTTAAAGTGAGTTTTGAGTTAGGACTAATGCATGTCTTTAACACAAAGAAAATACGTTAGTCGCATTCAAGTTCAATAATTCAACCTGCCAACCAAAGCAATTGCCACCCATGGTTAAAGTTATGTATAGATTATCCTTAAGGAAAAAGAAAAAGTTGCTATGACTACTCAGAAGTAACAACAAATAATGGTAAGGGGTACCTTCCTAAAATTTGGACCACAGTACCTGCTTGTATTGTACATTTTATGTCCAATTTGATGCTTTATATAGTACTATCATCACAACTAAAGCTAGTTGGCCTGGCCACACTCCAATAAATCAATTAGCATTCCATTAGGGGTGAGACAAGTAAACATTATCACTCCTTATCTACAATAGTTAAAACTAAAAGCTTCAAGAATTTACCTAATGTTTAAGTATTTTACTTCAAACAAAATAATAATCATAAACCACATCTGCCTCCACAAAATATTTGAAGTTCGATTTTTGAGCCACAAACGATCCTTTTTGTTATTAATTACCAGAAAAAAAAGACGTTATCGTTGCGAAAACATATGTTGGGACAATAGGAATTATTCATTTTTCTTAGTTCTTAAAAGAATCATCATTTGTTTGAAAGCAAATCAGAAAATGTAAAGTACAAAGGTATAAAATGTCAAATCCTCAAAAAAGTATGATTATGTATAAGTAAAAGATTTATAGATGCTTAGTTTTTATAGAAAGGGTGCTTGTTTTGCGGGGATAGATGAAGCACGGGTGTAAAAAGGTTTGTGACCAAAGTATACACGTGTCATTGCTACATTAGATAACTACATGGAGTCAATAGGACTGTATAACAAGTTTTCACCTTTGCAAGAATCATCTACTATTAGAAGTGGAGAAACAACGAGTATAACTCGCGGTATAGCCTGAGGGGTCGCTACTTGTGTTCAATACAGGATATAATCCTTTGCTCACACTGAGGTTAGATCTGTGGCCCGTAAGACAAAGAGAGGATAAAGAGAGAGTACACAAACACAAGATATAAGTGGTTCGGTCTCGTTGACCTACGTCCACTGTCAAAGTATGATCTTTGTTACTTGAAAGGTTACAAGTGTAAAGGGAAAGATACAAGTGAGAGATACAAATGTATGTGTGTAATTGGAGAATTGATCAACCTCCAAAAAGGTAGAGAAGTCTTCTTTTTATAGAGGATGCGTGGGTCGGGTGCCGCGGCCCACAACAGGAGTAATGGGCTTGGGCCCGAGAGTTGGGCCTGCCTTGGAGAAGCCCATCCAGTTGGGTTTGGACTAAAGGTTTGCATAAAGCAAACCGGGTGCAAGTGGTGTCCTGCCATTTGTCCATGTGACGCGCTGTGGTTGGTTGTCAGGGGCGGCGCCCTGCCACTGGTGCACGCGGCGCCTTGTGGTTGAATGCAGGGATCTTTTTTTCTTGCTGCTGCCAGAGCGTGTTAGGCGGCTACTGAGGTGACATCTGACACGTGGGAGGTAGTGCAACAAGCGGAGTTTATGGGGAGCTGCACCTTGGCACATCCAGCTGTCACATTCCGCGGGTGACCATCACCAGTCTGGTGCATGGGTTCACGCGGACAGATTGCACTCCTCATGTGATGCTCATGAAAGCTGGATTCCGCGGAGGCGTATTATGATCTTGGAGTTATCATTTCGAATGGTAAACTCTTCGCGGGTATGTTTATTAGCAATGTTGTGGGGTAGGGTGCATCTGCGCGCTAGAATAAGTACCATACCCCTTCAAGAAGCGACTACCATGTTATGTAAACGAATGGGTACCTGCATCAATGGTACATTGAAGTCTCTAATAAGTCTTGGTGTATGTATGTTCATCCCGCAACTGTAAAACTCGAATGATTATCACTGGAATAAAAAGGTCGTCATGAATTGGGTGACATGAATTTAATGTGACAAACTCAACCATGAAGTGATTTCTTTTGAAAACTTTCGGCTAACTATGCTTATAAAACTAAAACCAATCAATAATCACAAAGTAAAAAAAATAGGTCTCTAAGAAAACAATCAAAGATATAGCTATGCAATTTTAGTGACCTTAAAGGACAAGTAGGTGGGGGCAGACAATGTGTGTCAGCATCTAAAGTAAAGGATACATGACTTGACATTCATTCAATGTCACGAGTGATAACACTCACGAATTCACGATAATGATTTCACATCAATCAACATCCATGTTTAAATGCCAAACTCACAAAGAGTAAAGATAATATGTTTGTTCAATAAAAACAAATCTTTAAACTAGTAATTGAATTAAAGAACAAGGAGCACATAATCACTACTTACGACCTATTTGTTTGCGTTTGACCGGGCTCAGTCAGACGTGGATGTCTGATTCGGTCAGAGCAAGGGAGAGTCTGACTGTTTAGCTGCGACGTCTGATCACCGGAAGGGGATGTCTGACCAGGCCACTGTCCGGGTCAAACTTGGGATCAAGTCTGACTGATCCATCACTACTAGAAAAATAAGCAATTGCAACCAGAACTTGCGACCGTAAAAAGCGGTCGCAAAATTAGCAATCTTTTTCCGACCGATCTATTATCGGTAGCAACATTTGCGATTGACTACAAAATGGTCATAAAACGATTGCAAATGATGCGACCGATTACTTTCGGTCGAAAAACAGTCGAAAAACGTTATAGTATGATTATTATTGTGGGATTTGTGACCGCGTTCTGACCGCGCAATTTGCGACCGTCAAAAGGGTTTTGGGTGGCATGCCGAGTCAAAACATGGTCGGTTCAGAACAGTTTTGGGTCGGGTGGTCGGTCATAACGGTTACATTGGTTTGGGTTCGGGTAGCTTGTTCCAATTTGAATTTAATAAATTTGATCTTAACACTTTGCATTGGTTTATTAGATTGAAAAGTTGTGCGTGATCATCCAAGATATAATGAAAGAAAAAGAAGAGAAAGAAAGGCTGAACGGAATTATTGCGGAGTTGGTGATGGAAAAAGAGAAAGATAAGACGGAGAAAGAGGCAATGAACGAAAGAATGGCAAACGTTGAAGAATTTTTAAAAGTTAGGTTTCAAGGAATCTAATCATAGACTTAGGACATAAATACTTTATTTTGAATATGTATATTGTTATGATAACTCGGGTATTGGATATTTTAAGTTGAATGTTTTATATAATTCTGCAAATTTGATAAATGCTTAGATTTAAAAATATGACATTAAGCAGGTCAAAATAGCATATGACTAAAAAAAATAATAAAAAAATAATACAAAATACATTTTGCGACCGCAAAGACGGTCGCAATTTTGTAAAATGCAAGCAGTTACAAAACAGTCGCAATTTATGCGGTCGCAAAAACGTCGTAACACGGTCGTCTCAAAACAAAGTGGAGCGGTCGCAATATTTGCGATCATTCTAACGGTCGCGAAATCCAAGTCGCAAAAGTAGAAGCGGTCGCAACTTAGTCGCAATAGGGCATTTGCGTCGAGTGTTTTTTCCGACTACATTTCCAATTGTAAAACAGTTGCAAAAGGGAAATTGCAACCGTTTTGCGACCGAAAATGTAGTCGCAATTGCTCAGTTTTCTAGTAGTGCATGCGTGTGTGTTGCTGCTGCTCGCTGCTATTTCGTGCTCGGAAAAAACGAAACGAAGCTGCTCCTCTGCTCTGTGCGTGTCGTGTTGTTCCTCCCTCCGACGTGTGTGCGTGTGACTGTGTGTGTGTGTGTTTGTCTTGGTAGAGAAGAAGGGAAAAGTATGGTGGGTTGGGATATTTGTTTGGTTTTTGATAAATATAAAATATGTGATCAGATAAATAGGTTGGTTTTTTAATAAACATATTTTATGATTTTATTAGGTGTGTGTCTTGGTTTTTGATAATAATAATAATTGAAATTTAACCATAAATTTGATTTAAAAAAAAAAAACCATTCAGATGTCCAACCAAACACCACTTAATTATTCAACACTTAATCATTCAGACCTCTTACTGAGTCAGCACTTACCCATTCAAACGTTGCCAAACAGCCCTTAGTTTCAATTCGGTACATTCAGCTTGTTGTAACCTTCAAGGGGGTGACATAACAGTAAACGCATGGTTCCATTGGTTAGCAAGGTATTAGTGCGGCTATGAATTTTCCAATGAGAGGTTCTCAAGGTTATTAAACAAAAGACAAAGGCTTTGTTGTTGTTAACTATTATGTAAAAGGTTAAAAGGCTCCCCTATGTTATTCCATAACTTCAGTGTGGTCCGCACACTTTTGTTTTCTATACAACTCATTCACCTTTTCCTTTATCTTCACTCTTTCTATATAGACTTCACTCCTTTTTAAAAGGATGGAAACAACAAAATCTGGAAGGGTAGTCAGAACCATGAACAATAACTTGAAAAATGAGATGATGGACGATGAGGAAGACGATGACGACGATGAAACCTATGGTGAGAGTACCAGTAAGAAAAAGGTAACGGGAAAGAGAGGTTCGGTAGTGGTAGCATAGCTTACTGTCAAGTTGAAGGTTGCACTAATGATATGATTAACTGCAAGCCGTACCATCGGCGGCATAAGGTTTGTGAGGTTCATTCTAAGGCTCCAATTGTTATCACTGGCGGATACCAACAGCGTTTCTGTCAGCAATGCAGCAGGTAAATAAGAACTTGTTTAAATGTTTGGCATTATAACTAGCTATAATATGATAATCAGCCTTATAGTTAACGAGCGACGCGCACAAATAAACATACTAGTAATATGCCATACTTATAATAATATATGCTTTTATTCGTTTAAAAATTATAACGCTAATTGTTTATAAAGTTCATGAAAAGACAATCTGTGTTTGTGGGTCGATGACGGAACTCACCCAACCAAACTTGATTGTACTAAATAAATAAAAAAATCATAAGTCCTGACGGGTTTACCCAACCCGTCTGGCCCACCCATTTTTCCACACCCACTAATCAATATCTAGTTAGAAAAAAATAAGGATAATATCCATTCGGTTTACCTTTTATCTGTATTACTTTTGTGGCGGCTCTTGCAGGTTTCATGACATTAGAGAATTTGATGATGCGAAAAGGAGTTGTCGTATGCGCTTGGCTGGCCATAATGAACGCAGGCGTAAAAGCTTCCTTGAGACTTACGGTGAAAGTTCTTGATTGTTTTATGACGAATGAAGGTCCTCACCAACTAGTTATATCATAAGATATTTATCATATGTTTGCTATCTATTGTGCTCTCTCCCATCTGTCACGCCATTAACTTTGTTACCTAGAAGTGCTGCTATATAAGTAAATATAAGGGTTATTAGGATTATATAACTAAGTGAAATGTACCAGCCAATCATACTATGTGTGTTTATGATTTTCTGGGTGCAAAATGCAAGATAATATCAATGATTCAATGTTGAGAATCAAGTGCTTATTATTTAACAATGGATCGTGTGAAATGTATTGCTTTAGTACAAACACGAGATTATGTATGAGTTCGGCCTCAAAATCAGGGACAATACTATCTTGTTATGTATGATTTTGTATTGCTTTAAATAAATGTATTGCTTTAAACCAAATTTTTCTCCTCACTTACCATTGTTTTTCACAAGCGTTCATGTCCTTAGAAAAGAGAGAAAAAACGATTTTGTAGAACGCCAATATCTCGATTTATCAATCGAACGTCTCTACATCACTCTTCATATTCACTTTGAGAAAGAGCACTTAACACACCTTCGTTTCACACTGACGCCTTCTCTACACCTGATTTAGCTAGTCTTTCACCTTCCTTTGCTCAACTCTTCTCCTCAACTAGTCTCATTCATCTTTTACATTAGCACCCACAACAGTGTCTCCACCGCCATCCCGTCCACGTCCCTCCATCTACGCCATAACCCCAAACAAAGGATCCTATTTTACTTGCATGCCAATCATGCCCATGTAGCCATGTCTCTCCTACACTCTTGCCAAACCTACTTCGTTCACCATTGCCAACAAGTAAGGGTGTTAACAAATTGAACCGCTCTTGAGCTATTCGAGATTGGTTCGCTAAAAGCTAAAATCAAGTATGCAAAATCAAGCCTAAAAGCAAGTTATGTTTAATATACGAGCCCAAACTTCACTTATTATGATTGAGTAGCCTCGTATGCATAATGAGCCAATTAATTATACATACTTTTAGTTAATATATTAAATATATATATATTTACATAATATATATTATTTTATTTAAATTATGATAACAATAACTAAGTAGTATATATTATTATATTTTATATATGAAAATTATAATTACATATATATAAATGTGTGTATACATAAATTAATGCATAATAAACAATCCCAAGCCAAGCTCGAACTTAAAAAAATACTCACGAGCCGAGTTGTAGATACAGAGCTCAAACCGAGCCGATCTCGAGAGCAACAAATAGTGGCCGGGCTCGGCTCGGCTTGTTTACACCTCCACTAGCAAGTTTCCTACGAGTCATCAAAGCCATGACTGATGAGTACTTCGAGCTTGTTAAAAAAGTGGCATGTGTTTCTCGTTTCTCATGTTGTCACTGGCTACAAAATATGATTTGTTGCCAAAGGGTTTAGCAAACAACCAGGCATTGACGTTCATGAAACATTTAGTCCAGTTGTCAAAACAACAATTATGAGGATAGTGTTATCACTTGCAGTCGCTCGTAAGTCGTAATTAGCCACTATTGGTAGTTAAATGTTCAAAATGCATTTCTTCACAACCTATACGACACAACCTCCCGGCTTAATCATTTGTGTCTACTCCACAAGTCCATATAACCCATTAAAGGTGTGACATCTTGGCACAATCCATCTCTCGACCAATTTTGTTATCACAAACTATTCATAATGCATGTGGAACCGAAATCAACCCCTCCGTTTCTCCTTTTTAATTCCATGTCCTAAATAAATGTACTCTGAAAAATCGACTAGAATGTACCAATGTGTAACATTTATCTCAATATACACCTTGTAAGCAACTATGTGTAACCTGTAATGTACGCAACACTTTTCTGATATAATCGGTTGATTGAAATTAGGAGGGTGTTTGGGCTTGAGTTTGAAAATGCAAAAGTGCTTTTGGTAAAAAATGTTTATTGGCTTATGACTTTTTAAAAATGAGTTTTAAAAAAAGGGTTTAGATTGACTTTTGAGATGAGAAACGTCAAAAAGTCAATAGATAGGTTTTTTTTAAGTGTTTCGCTTAACTTATTGTGAATAATATTGGTTGTATGGGTGGTAGATTTGTAATTTTTTTCCAAAAGCTATAAGCCAAAACAAAGGATTTCCAACTTCTCAAAAACAGTTTTTCCACCCTTAAAAGCCAAAAGTCAAAACAGAAAGTGCTTTTGGGTTACACAAACAGCTTATTAAATTGGCTTTTTAGAAAATCCAATAAGTCAATAATTTGTTTTGAAACTCAATTCCAAACACCCTCTAGATAATACTACCCTAATGAAGGTTTTCTGTTAAATTATTAAACTGGTTACTACCCCTAGCCATGTTGTTACAGCAAAATATGATAATATTATATTATCTAGGGCACAGGGGCGGATCCAGGCTATGAGCTCCGGATTCCCAGAAACCCACTCGGTTTGTAATTTGTAGTGTTAATGTATATAGGAAAATAAAGGAACCCATAAGAAAATTATCTAAGGAACCCATTATTAAACTGTGAAGGTGGTCTAGTGGTTGAAAGTTGAAGCCCGCCAACACAATCTCAAGGTATCAGGTTCGATTCCACCTTCATTCGTTTTATTTTTGGTTTTCTAACCCTCCTCCCCCTGAGTCCCTGACCTCTGCTCCATGACGCCGCCGCCTCCTGCCCTCCTCCTCCCCCCGAACTCTGCTCATTTGCTGTATACGGGTATGAGATTATCTTAATGTTGTTTTGTAGACTATGTCTGCTTTAGTTTATCCCCATATTTGCTTAACAAAATTTCATAATATTGATTTAAATTTAGTTTCAAGATTTTACTGTTTGCATTTAGAATGGGATGAATCTTTACAAGATTTCGATAGTGATATGCATAATGACGGTTGCATTATGTGGTCCATAAATCATATAAACATATAATACACATGACAATTGAAGAGTAAAATGTAATAACACAGAAAATTGAATGGCTTTTGTATTGAATTGTCTTATTATATAAAAAAAATGGATGGTTGTTTTGATGTGATTAATTTGTAACATATGTTGAGATACAATTGAAGAGTAAAATGTAATAAGACAGAAAATAGAATGGCTTTTGTATTGTAGCTGTTGTTTGTTAAGTTTACTTGAAAGGATTATTCCTAAAGTTGAGTTGTATATTGTTTTTTGCTAGAATTCAAGATCCATACGATTAGCGAAATGACATGAAAAACGAGTGTTTCGATGAAACTATTCGGCTTTCTTTTCAAGATTAGTGCGTAATGACCGTTGCTGTACAATCTATGTATGTTTTGCATTTAAGAGCGTAGGTATCCTTTCCCTTTTCATAGTAATAAAAAGCTTAAATCATTATGTAGCCTTTCCCATTTGTTGTACAATCTATGTATGTTTTGCATCATATGCATATGCAATTCCTCTTTATATATATATATAAGTGGGTCGATTTGAGTTATGTTTAATCTTTAGTGCGTCAACTATTTATTTTATTATATGGGTGTTGTTGAATTAGAACCGAGTCTTTACCATCTCGTATCTCCTTAATTTATCAAAATTTACAAACAATGGTGTAGATTCAGACCGTTTTGGCCTATGTCGGGGAATCAAGAGCATTACAAGCTTTTCCGGGTCAACATAGTCGTCTTCCATGTTAACAGCAGCTCGAAAACAACTATAGGTTTGTTTTTTTAATCCTTAAAGACAATCGTATTTATATTATGTGCTAAACCTTATCTGACCCGAACCCCGTGAACCGACCCGAACCCTGTGAACCGACCCGAAATTTTATGTTTGGTCATATGAAATTGAAACACCTAAAAAAAGAAACTCAGTGAAAAAAATTCCTGACTCCACCACTGCTAGGGCATATATATAACTTAGTCCTCCTTACTGAAACTTGATAGATAACAAATTAAAGAGTAGGAAAACTTGAGTAATTAAGTAAATAAAAAGGAAAGGTTAATCGAACCTCTTTCATACCAAATTAGACGATGAAGAATTTGAATGGATTCATATTCAACGCATCTTTCGTCATTATCCAAGTCGTCTTTATACCTTGTCTTAGACCGGGTGTAATGAAGCGCTATTTGGGCGTTTTGGAGTAACATAGCGCCCCCCCACACCGCTATAGGGGGCGCGATTTTCAAAAAAATGGGGGTGGCGTTATATTTATAACGCTATGCAACAATTGTCTCATCCAATGATTGCTTAAATATATATATATATATATATATATATATATATGTATGTATGTATGTATATATATACCACAACACAAACCATATAACACAACACAAACCATATACATAAAACACTATACATTCAATCAAATCACACCAATATTTTTAAAAAAATGGGTTCCCCCGCGTCATCATCCGTTGCCAGGGAATATTACAAAGAGTTTCTAGGTGATGAGGGTGAGTTGACAGACGAAGAGTTGGAGCAAGATGCGGTTACGAGTGCACTTTCGCTTCCATCGAGATATATGGAACAAACTAGTGCACCTACACGTCCAAAACTGTCTAGACAGTATTACGAACGAGATCGTGAATCGCCAAATGCTCGATTGATGTAGGATTACTTTTATGAAAACCCGACTTACCCCGACCCAAAGATGTTTAGGCGTCGTTTCCGGATGAGCAAACGTTTATTTCTACGTATTATCGGAGACATGGAAAACGCGTTTCCTTACTTTCAACAAAAATCGGATGCTAGGGGGATGATGGGATTTATCGCTATTCAAAAGTGTACCTCGGCACTGCGTATACCGCATACGGTAACACGACAGATATCAACGACGAGTATTTAAAAATGGCCGAGAAAACAACACGTGATTCTTTGGAGTATTTTTTGCAAAGGTACATCACTTTTTTAAATTAAATTCATTTACCTTTTTTATATTTAATCTAACATATTATATATATATATATATTTATTTTTTTAGAAATAGTACAGTTGTACGGAGCCCGTTATCTTATAAGGCCCACTTGGTACGACTTACAAAAAAATTACGAGGTGCATACGAATGAACATGGGTTATTAGGAATGATAGGTAGCATTGATTGTCGTCACTGGCCGTGGTATAATTTCCCAACCGCTTCGCAAGGTCAACACACACGTGGGGACCAAAAAGGACCATCGGTTATTCTTCAAGCGGTGGCTTCAGTCGATCTTTAGGTTTGGTCGGCCTATTTTGGTGTTTCGGGTTCATGCAACGACTTAAACGTTTTTGAGTAGTCGCCTATTATAGATGATTTCATTTCTGGCAGAGTAACAAAGGCGTGTTTTTATGCTAATGGAAACTACTACCCACACGGATACTATTTGGCTGACGGAATATATCCGAGGTATACCATTATCGTTAAGATGTTCAGTAACCCGTACGATGAAAAAAGGGCACACTTTAAGATAGTTCAAGAGGCCGCGCGAAAGGACATAGAGAGATGTTTTGGGGTTCTTCAACAGCGTTGGCATTACATAAGAAATCCTTGTCGTGCATAGACCAAAGATAAGATGTGAGATGCTATGTATGCATGTATAATCATGCATAATATGATACTAGAAGATGAAGGTAAAGCGATATGTCAAAATTATATACCGGAAGCCGTTCAGGATCTACCGCAAGTGACAATGGAAGAAAGAATACTCAACACACATGAACTTCGTGACCATGATGCACATGACGCGTTAGCGGCGGATATGGTCCAACATGCTTGGTCGGTTCGGTATATTCCAAACGAAAGTGAAAGCGAAGAGGACGAAGATGAAAACGAAGATGAAGACGAAGATGAAGACGAGTACGACGAAAGCGAAGATGAAAATTAATATTATTTGTAATTTTTTTAATATTTTTTGTGTGTTTTTAATATTATTTGTAATTTTTTTATATTATTTGTGTGTTTTTAATATTATTTGTGTTTCATTTTAATTATTTTGACTTAATTAATTAAAAAAATAATAAAATAAACAACCAATCAGAAACATGGTCCTTATCTTTTTCCCACTACCACTACACCCCATTTTCACTTCAAGTTCCATGCTGACTCAGCTGCCACGTGGACCAATCAGAAATATGGGCCTTATCTTTTTCCCTTCCCCACTACACATGGTCTTAGACCATGTGTAGTGGGCCTTGAAAAACAATGTTTTAGGTAGGGGGGGTGGGACTGTGGGAGGAGGACCATCTGTCACACCCCGAAAATCCTTGTGGGTTGATCTCTTTAATACTACGCAACGGAATATATACTTCTAAGACTCTTTGAACTCCAAACGCCATTTCTAAACTCTAAGGTTTCCAGTTCCAAGATGTTTGCCTATTCCAACCATGCTATTGCCAAAATCTAAACCTGAAAGACATACTTAAAGACGTCAACATAAAGTTGGTGAGTTCATGGTTTTATATTTGTACTTTGTAAACCCATTTTCAATGACGTGATTTCTTCCCATAAATCACCCAACCTGAACCATCCTGTTCAATAATGAGATTTCTTCCCATAGTTTAAAATGTATTTAAAAGCAGAAGTAGTAAAACAAAACATTCGATGCCAACATGTTTTTATAAAATAAAAAGCGATTGTCGCATTTACAGGTTTTAAGGCAACTACTCATATTTCTTTAGCTTTTAAAACAAAGGACGTATGATTTCCGTATTATTAGAATAGAATTATGTAGACTAGCTAGGTCATACAAGCATATGATGTGATCCAAAGGCTCCTAATCAATCCATAACTTTGTTCCCGTGTGTTGGCCTCTCCGTGAGAGGTACTTGTGAAGGTTATGTTCATTTTTCAAGCAGATTTCGACTCGGTCAAATCATGAAAACGGGGGCGTCAACCCAATAGTACTATAACATAAACAACGGCCTTATCCGAAGGCTAATGATTAAGATGTGCTGGGAGAGAGGGTGGCAACCCGTCGGTCGTCACTGGTGTCACGTTTACCCTACGTACCCACCGGTGCACTTATCCTAAGGGCATCATATATTCTATATTTCCAGTTTATTCATCATACCCGCATGTTAATCCCCTGATTGTTAAGATGTCCGAAAACATTTGAATGAAAAGGGGTCGAGAAAAACATATAATACCATTTATCCATTAAATACCAATTTGTATCTTCTCGTACAAATTATCCCTTTTTGTACCAATCTGTACAATTCAGTGCATTTTATCCCCTTTTATACCAATCTGTATAATCAAATCTTTGTTACGTTTTATAGTAAACATGCTTTCATAAAACAAGTATGTTTTCCACCCCGAAAACAGTTATAAAACAGTAAAGAGTGGGGGCATGAACTCACCTGAACATTCCTGCTAAGTTAGCTATCAACGCTTGAATCATTATTCACATCTTTGTGTCCTAATTACCAACAAAGACACCTTAAGATCTAACACGAAAAGCATATTATCCAGCTATCTAGATTCGTATGTACGAATCCGAGTCTAGAAAGTGGTGTGACTCCACGAACCAATCATGACTTATTTAGGTGTTAACATACGACGTAGTACTCAAGTTGCGCACTTGTTACCACTCGTGTGTAACCTACGTTGGACTTAGTGCTACGAAACGTATAGCTCATTATTAATCATAGAATCGGATAAATATATTCGTTTTGTACATTTGTTTCTAGGAAATCATATTGCACTCGTTGTGCTCTGGATCTTATAAAATTTCGGCAGAGTTTCCTCTGTTTTTATACAATCCAGACAACACAAGTTGTCTATAGTTTACCCAAACATCAATTACAAATACATATCGTTCAATATATTTATCCGTATTTCCATCGAACGAGACTTTATACATTTCGCCATTTTATATAAATTATACTTGTATAATTATGTACTTCATAATTTATATATAAGTATATATAGATATAATTATATAACATAGTCCAACGGTCCAGTCCAATATACAATATTATCAAATCCGTCTTTAATATACAATATAGCTTATTATATAATCAATGTTGGTTCGTGTCGTGAGTCACATTAGTTTCGTATCTATAGTATATATATACACTTACATATATATATATATATATATATATATATATATATATAATAATAACATCAAATCAAGATAATATACCGTATATTATACGCATGCATGACCGATGTTGACCAGATCTGACCGGACCCGAACCGAATCAGATCTGACCCGAAACAACTTCTAACCGAGCTTGAATCCACAACTTGCACCATCTTTTAGCCCATGCACCCGGGACTCTGAACCGAACCCGAGCACCAAACTGGAACCAAACTGAACCCGAGCACGCAGACCTGATCTGAACAGTACTCGAGCATCATCGTCACCAAATACCACTAATACCTTCAACTCGAACCAGCAACTACCACGGGCCGACATGCAACCAAAAACCACCATCGACAACCATGGTCGGACCAGATCAGAACCAGACGAGGTCTGGTATGTCCGAACCCGAGCCACAACAGAACAACAACCATAACCTTAACCTGACCCAGACCCGAGCCCCATCGGACCCGAGCCGGAGCCGAACACCACCTGCCCCGCCATCATCCTTAGCAACCACCGCCATCTTTGGCCAAACACCACCAATCGGACCCCGAAATTCCCGAACCCAAGCCCAGAAACCAACATGCAGCCACAATCGGACCCTATTCAGCACTTCCGAGCACCTCCACCACCATCACCATGCCGCTGCCGCATCCACTCTGCCCCTTTTTGGGCCTGAAACAGTGCGCCGCCACCACCATTAGGTGGGTGGTGGCCGACTGATTATTATCCAGAGAGAGAGAGAGAGAGAGAGAGGGACGAGCGGGAGTTAGAGAGAGAGTAGAGAGAGAAAACGTGAGAGATGAGAGAGAGAGGGATTTCTAGAGAGAGAGAGAGCTTGAGAGGATTTGTGGGTTTTATTTTTGTTGTAGGTTAGGAATGAAGAAGAAGATGGAAGATAAGGGGTTTTTATAGATAGGGTTAGGATTAGGTAGGTAAATACCGCGTTTCGAACCCGTTATCTCGCGAAACGTCTCGGTTTATAACTAGGCTCCATAATTAATTATAAGAATTAGTCGGTTTAATTCGTAATCTTAAATAAAGTTAAACCGAGCGAAAATATAATTAATATCGGTATCCTACGCGTTCTTTCAGAGCGTCCGTTAGAATCGCGTTATCCTAACCGGTTACCGTTTCCTCCATTTAAACGACCCGATAGCTTTCGATATTTAATAATTAATATTATTTAAAATAAATAATTATTTCGAAAGCATAAATGCGGTTAAAACCACGCATTTCGATGTCCGGTTCTCATATCAGTTACTCTCCACGTTCTCCAAGCGCTACGTTTTAATCCATACTTCAAGCCGATTCCTCATCCGGTCGCTTCGACAACAAATACGTGCCGTTATTATACGTAATAACTCTAAGTTTGTCCATTCTGACGAATTCTTACTGATGTCAGTTCGTTAGCGTTAAGATGCGCATTCTTTCTTTAGAACATCTAGACATCCACGAACTTCACGAAAGACATTTGTTGGACTTGTAACAACTCAACTTAACCAAAATCAACCTTAGTATATGCGAAGCATATAGGGATCATGATCAAGAGCCAGTCAACGGTTGACCGAATTTTGCCGGTTGTCACACCATCGCCATGTCAGCGTGGGACAAGACCATCAAGATCGAGATAAGCCTAGGGTGTGGATGAATGGGTGATGGACCTCCAGTCCTCCACACTGATTTTTAATTAAAAAATTAATATAATACTAGTGGGTTTACCCGCGTGTTCAGCGGTATCCACAAATGGGTTGCAATACAACATTATGATACTTAGGTTTTTTGTCGTAAGTTATGCAAAAAGAATAGAAATGTGCACACTATGTTTTAACAAGTATTCGTAGAAAGAAAAGGAAAGAAATGTGCACCGTCACTTACAACTGATTGCAGTTCACCACAAAAACCATGTACTCATTATTAAACAAATCTTAATAAACCAAAGGTATGTTACTGTAACAGGTCAATATAAACATAAATTTCACTCTTGTGTAAGCTATCCGTTCATTGCATATCTACATAACTGTGCCATTGAAGACACCTCGTTAAATGATAAAAGTCATTTACATGACAAAAGCATGTAGTAATAATATGATATTGTATACACTATCATATGAAGGTCATTGTCCATTTAGAAATTAAAAGTTGTGGTTTGTAAGTTTGTAATAGACTTGCCCAACCTGACCCAACAACTAAAAAATTGCCGAATGTAGCCAGTAAGCCGAACCATCCTGTCCACTTTGCCGCTGGGTAGACGCATATATATGAAAAGAGTTTATAATATAAGTATTATTTTGACAAAGTTTTAAAACTCATGCAAGTTTAGCTAAGATAAGATTATTCATTGTGGTAACATAAATTATTATCTTTCATCGCCATTATTTGAAATTTGTTCAAAAATATTGTTATCCCGTGTTTGGGTGAGTTCTATTTTCATATAAAAGTTGATTATCTTCTACGGGCATTTAGGGAAGAAAAGCGGTAAAATTTAGAAAATTATAAAGAAACCTTTGGTATGTCATTTTAACTTTGGACAATTTGAACATATTTGTCAATGCATCCTCCTTTACAATGTAGTATAGATATAGATACACACATAGTAGCATCGTCGCTGTCGTCCTTGTGGAGACGTCCAAGACGGGGACTGACCTAGGGGGCGGTGTGGCTGCCCTAGGAAGGGCCTCGCCGACCCTAGGCCGGTTCCCACACTGCGTAGCCTTTTATATTGTTTCAATTTCAAGTTTCAGTTTATTAATAATGAAAGTTAAATAAATTAACTATTTAAACTAAGGGATCGTAGTTAAGATTAGTCTAACAGGTATACAGACGCCCCAACCCCCCTCCCCCGTCCCCCCATTTTTGCCCCGTCCTCATTCCCCACACCGCCCCCCTCCCCGTTCTCGAGAACCCACGTCCCTCCCGTCCCTCCCTTAACATTTGGAACGGACCAATCACAATTTTTCTTTTCTCTTTTTTTTTTTAAAAAAACCCAACTGCTAGTTTGTTTCAAACGGCTACTTTTTATATTTTTTATTTTTTTAAACCAAAACCAACAATATAAACCCAACCATCCAAATAAACCAACATAAATCAACCAAAACCAACATAAAAACTCTCTATTTTCTTTAAAAAAAAAATACCCAACAATGTCATACCTACCAATGGTTGATTCCTCATCTTCGTCGAGCGAAGAAAACCGGGTTTTTGTGAACGCGGTTTGGGAAGCGGCACAATTAATCGTGGCGGAGGAAGACGAGGTAAGCTCGCAACCGCGACCTAGACAAACGGCCATAAACAGAGACCGGGAGGGTAAGTGTATAATTTATCTTCAAATACATATTTAGAAACTTTATTTTTTAGAATGTATAATTTTTCTTCAAATATATGTTAGTAATTTGGTAACAACATACGTGTAGGTGCGCACGAGCGATTAATGAGAGATTACTTTGCCGACCAACCGGTGTATACGGACCAGATGTTTAGGCGGTGGTTCCAGATGAACCGTCGATTGTTCTTACGTATTGCCGATGATTTGGCGAGTTGTGACCCGTATTTTACATTACGGAACGATGCTAGAGGCAAGCGAGGGTTCACAACTTATCAAAAATGCACTGCAGCATTGCAGCAACTAGCTTACGGGACGGCATCCGACTCGTGAGATGAGTATTTATGGATGTCGGAAAGAACGTCACGTGATTGCTTGTATAAGTTTTCCAAGCGTGTTGTCAAGATCTACAGCAAAAAATATTTGAGAAAACCAAACTCGAACGATATCCAGAAATTGTATCAGTTCCATCACGAAAAGCATGGTTTTCCAGGGATGCTTGGAAGCAACGATTGCATGCATTGGCCGTGGAGAAATTGCCCTAATGCATGGCGTGGCATGTTTTATCGAGGCGATCACGGTCACCCGACTATTATCTTATAGGCTGCCGCGTCACAAGACTTGTGGATTTGGCATGCATTTTTTTGGTGTTCCCGGCTCCAATAACGACCTTAATGTTCTTAACCAATCATTGGTGTTTGATGATGTTAGAAAAGGAACCGGTCCGGATTCAAAATTCACAGTTTCGGGGGTGAAGTACAAGCACGGGTATTATCTTGCGGATCTAATATACCCAACCTATTCTACACTTGTTAAAAGTATTAAGCACCCTCACGACGAAAAAAGAAAGAAATTTGCGAAGTTTCAAGAAGCGGCGCGAAAGGATATCGAGCGAACTTTTGGGGTTCTACAAGCAAAATGGCACATCATCGCAAACCCGGCACATGCTTTCACACCAAAAAAGCTTCGTTATTGTATGTATGCTTGTATCTTGCTGCATAACATGATCATCGAAGACGAAGGCCGAGCTATTTGTGAGTTCGATGAAAATGCCGTGGAGGAGAATACTATTCCGGATGACCCAATGCAACAAGAGTTAAACGATTTCACGTTACGTAACGAACACATCCATCATCATCTACAAGCCGACTTGATCGAATATATATGGAACAACGGAATCGACGATTAATATTTTACTATTTAATTTTAGGATGGTTTGTTATTTTTTTAAAATTTTTAGGATGATGTGTAATTTTTTTTAATTTTTAGGATGGTTTGTAATTTTTTTTAAGCATTTGTTGTAATTTTTTTTTTTAAATCTAGTATTTATTTGACTATTATTTTGTTTATTTGTTACTTTTATAAAAACTAGTTAAAATTAATATTTAGAAATAAATAATAACAATAAATGCTTGAGACATGGGTTTCTCATGTCTTCACACCCCACCCATGTCTCAAGAATGTTGAGACATCATTTTGATGAGGTGGCATCCTAGGTGGCATGGAGACATGACCTTTTTCATGTCTCCACACCCCATAGCTTTAGGGATGAGTAATCCGGTACAGATACTGAATTATACTGTAACACCCCAACCCGGATGGGCTGACGTGCCACAATAACATTGGTTCAGAAAAGACATAATTCCATTTATTTATTTGTCAAAAGCATACAACATTAGATAAACTAACTTAAGATTTGAAATACTAACACCGTTAAATAGCTTTACTCAACCTCGGATTTATTCCAAAGCTTTATTTTCTCTCTCTTTATCCCGCCCAATGTAACCTGTGAACCTGTGAAACAAAAAGAATTTACGGAATGAGCCGAATGCTCAGTACGGAGTAATAGGCTTAAAACAACAACAATTAAATATTTACCGGAACATGATCAAGATGTGATGTATAGAATGATACGATGCGAAGCAACTTAATTTAATGAACAATATCGTACCATACGGATGAACTGATGAGCTAAACATAAAACTTGACAATATGCAGGTAGCTACTCCTGCATATTTATCACATGAGATGGCGAGTTGGCATACCCTTTATCCACCTCCATAACATACATAAATCCTAGGATCTGTACCTTTAATGTTCCAATCCAGTGCAAACTTGTTTATGGCTTTAGTAATTATCTTAAAAGAGGTTATAAGGGTGGCCTTCTGGTAAGCAACTCCTAATTTTTATCTAAAAAAATCCAATATGTTAGCATATCCCATTGTATTTAATACAAACATCACGAGATAGACTATCGATACTCGGGTCCGACTCTTATTCAGTGTCAGGACCGTCTCGCTCTTATTCAGTGCAAGACTGTAGTATCAACATTCACTTGATCGGGTATCGTCGCATAAACGTAATGTAGGTAGGCTAACATACCGTAGGTAGCTCCAATCAGGTCTTTTAAGTGTGTGAGAGTGAAATGAGTGAGAAGAAAATTTTGACAGTCACCTTTTATACTGCTCTAATCAGTATCGAAACTTGGCCTCCAAGTTTGGTTTGAATTTATCTCAAATCCTACGTAGATGTTTATATCTATCTGATGTAACTTTGCCTCCAAGTTCTTCATTCTTATCACATACACATAGTGTTATCTTAACCTTATTCTAATGCATACATACACGTATGCTTATCTTAGTTTTATTATTATTATTATTATTATTATTAATTAATTAATTTAAGCTGCTCAATTCGTTTTTCTCTCATAACTTTTAACCTATAGCGTTTTAGTAAATTCCGATATATACTGCTAAGACAAGCTAATTTTTATCTACGCGTCAATCTAAGTTTTATTAAAAGCGGAATAGGGTTCAACTTTGGTCTTCTATAACACTGAATACTCCTCTAAATCTCACCTACTAGACATTACTCGTCTAGATATCTTTTTTTAATTATATCTTTTAAACGATACTCAACAACGAGCGTTGTTCAAATGCCTGTTATTTAAATGAGTTGTTTTACCTGCTATCTACTTAATAAATAATGTTTAAATTACAAGTATTAAATATTTTATTTTTCTACATGTACTAAAATTTGAATTATACATATCATATTTATTATTATTTGGTAAAAAAAATGATATAAAATTTGGATTATTACAACTATTACCCCCTTAAAATAAATTTCGTCCTCGAAATTAATGAGTCAAAACTCAAAACATAAAAATAACTTAAACAGAAGTTTCATATATAATCTAAATTTGAAAATAGAGGTTCAAGGTTATTTTCAAAAAAATCGTATGAATAGACTTGGGTACATATGAACCCACTCTTCTTTTATACTTAAACACATCTTATTATTATTTTATTTTACCCTGTATTATATATACTTGTTTTATTCCACGATTTCCATTTTGTTGCTTTGTAACCTGAATAAATTTTATGACTCTTACTTTATTTATTTATTTTTTTTTATTTTTTTTGTTAATTAAGAATTTCCGAAGCATCAAATATCATGAACGAACTTAATAGGAATTGTTTATTAATTATTATTATATACAGTTTATAATTCAGAGGGTATTACAATTATTACTCCCTTAAAAATTATGTCTCGAAATTTGGAGGCCAGGAAACGGAAGATCACGAAAGTAAAATAATTGTGAGTTTCATAACGGGGTCACTAACCTAAATCATAGGAATCCCAGAAGCGCACATATGTACCTGTAATTCTCAATTATGTTCATGACCATAATTGTTAATTACCTTACAACCGTGCCCTAGTGGTCCTCCATAACACATAATAACATATCTAAGCATGAAAAAAATCGACAGATACTTATCATTAACATGTACCTATAGGCACTGATATCTTTGATAGAGATATGCTTAATTATACTTATGAGATATTTACATAAATCAGAGCATAAATAGCCTCAGAAGCAACGGAAAATAACACAGATCGTAAAGCAAGGTTCACAGTTACCTGAACTAAATGCCATATGACTTAAGTTACTAGGATATGCTAAGCGAACCGATTCTATGGTTTCCTAAGTTGCTTCGCATTCAGAGTGGTTCTCCACATAATATAAAAATAATAATTTTCCTATGCATAACTGTTTCTTGTCCATCTAGAACATATATTCATGTTTCTCTTCATATGATATTCCTCATGGATTGTAGAAAGCTAATAATAGGGAGCGAATGATAATTGTATCCTTTCAACAAGGATACGCGAAAACTCTTATGAGCGTGCGAGAATTTAGGCGGTGGTATTAGTGGTGTTAGTCGATGTGACATTTCTCTAATTCTTTCAAAATTTTCAAATGAACTGATATAACGCGGACTAAGCCTTCCCTGATCCCAATTCTGCAAACGCCATGCCAAGGTGATACTTTTAAGAATACGTGGTTTCCAACTCTGAATTCAAGTGTTCGTCCATTCAGGTCTACATAACTCTTTGGTCTACTTCGAGCCTCTTTCAGCTTCTCTTGTGCAATAGTGACTTTTTCATTCCGGTCCTACAAGAATCTTTTCTCCAGCTTCTTCCAGCTATTATTGTATACGAATTCAATAAAGCACAAGTATTCATCCCCGTTGCCACTCTAATCTAACGTGCATGTTCTAAGCATAACTTCTAACGTTTGGATAATTCATCTGGATTGCCCTTAGTCTGAGGTCAGAAAGTAGTACTAAACTTCAGACGCGCACCCCAAGCATTTTGGAAGCCTTTCCAAAATCATGATGTGAAGTGTGGGTTTCTATCTTAAACAATTGATGAAGGCGTGCAATGGAGTCGAATAATCTTCTAAAGACATTTTCTGAATAACTTACTAACTGAAAATCCCTACTGAAATAGGTAATAAGTGAGACGATATGGATAATCTACAATGTTATTATTATTATTTTTTAACATCTTAGGCAGGCCTATAGTATAATTCATTTAGATCAAAGAAAAGTATCTAGCGACAGTTACAGTATGTTGGCTCGTGATCCTCCTCTTCATTTGCTGGCAAGTGAGATACTTAATATGTAATGAAATATGTCAAGCTCTCGTCCATTTCCAAATGGGAGTATCTGACGGTGGTAACGGGCCACTAACTTGCTGACAATCAAATTTCATTATTGGCAGGTGACATACTTATTATATGCCAAAAGTTTTGTAGTATGTCTTGCCATACATATAGTGACAAGATAACTTATTAATTTTAAATTAAAGCCTTTTACTATGTCAATTTACATGCATAACTTGTAAACAATAAAACTTGAAAGATTTATAGGTTTAAGTTCATAGCATCAAATCTGTAATTAGTTGTATTATTGGACTTGCGTCCCTTCATATTTATTTACATATGAACAACTAAAATTTGTTATTTGAATACAATTTTGAAAACAAGGGTTCATAAAAATTATAACACATTTGGTGTATATTATTCTATGTATTATTAAACTCGTATATTGAATTCTAATAATTTATAACCATCTTTAAATATTATTAAAGAAAATAAATAAAAAAATTCAAAATAAAATTCTATACTATATTTTGCAAAAGTCATTTTGATAACAACCCAAAACAGTCTAAGATATAAGTACATGTACATAGCTTCTAAAAATTTAATTTATTAATAAAGAAGATACATTTTTACATATTGTTCAATTTTAGCATGTAACTTTATAAACCCTTTTTACGTAAGCTAATATCTAAAGAAACCATATTTTATAAAATAAATAAAATAATTTCACAAATAGTTTTATCATCTTTTTCACAATATTTATAATTAAACAAGTCTGACAACTTTAACCAACAAGGTTATTGTATTTGAAAATTAAATTGTTTAGTAAAGTGTCTTAAACACAAAAATTATATTCTTTACACATACTTAAAGTTAACTTTAACTCTTATCTTCTTCGTAGGTTTTAACAGCCGATGTATTTTCATGTTATTATACGGAAATAGGACTCGTATGTAGTGCAACTGACTTCAAGTTGAGCATCGGATAGTTGACTTCATACGGTGCTTTCAATAATGGCTCGATGCCGGAGACTACGTTAACATTGAACTTTATCTAATGGTCGGATGGTAATACTGGTAGTTCACTCAAAAACGGTGTCGAGATATTCGCATATAAACTAAAGGTTATTAATCTCATGGTTACTAGCAAAGGTAATTCTAACCGAGACTAAGAATCTAGCCTAACCGTTCGAGATCATCTTACGAGAAGCGTAGAATTAATCGACTTATGGAGTTAGACTTCCGAATAAATAGAATTAGAGATGATGTATTAAAAATATTATTTGAAAACTATAACTATGCCGGGTCAACCAATTCATCACGTGAACAACGCATGTTGTTTTAGAAAAGCGTGGTTTAAAATTTAAAAACTATAAGGAATTAATCTTGTTTTTAAAGTATTGTTTTCAAATTAAGTATCAAAATATATTTAACTTAGCTTCATTTTTAATTAAAATAGTCCAATTGCATATAGTATTTCTAGATATAACTATCACTTAGATGATAAGCAAATCCATTTAAATATTTTATTTGCCCAACGTGTGTATGTATATAACCATAAGTTTTTTTTTACACACTGGTCATATATTAAAATAAGTAACTAATTAAGTTGTACATAAACGGTTGACTTTATAACTCCAAACGTATTATTTATCAAAGATCTAAATATTTATCCTTGTGTTAAAATAACTATCCTTGAAAAATTATTTGAAGTATACAAGTAAAAGAAGGAAATATCTGATGACAAGTTTTATAAAACGTTTTAAAAAAAAAATTATTAAAGAAGTATATAAAAGAAAATTTGATAGTATTTTGTGAAAAGATTTAGTAAGATGGTGCGGTTTTTTTTTTCTTTTTTTTTTTTTTTTTTGAAAGTGCTAGTCATATGTTCAAAAAGAGTGGCACTTTTTTAACTCTTTCGATAAAGTATTTATTCGAAAAACAATTTTTCTTTCAACCTAATTAGACAAAATACTTTAACTGTCATTTCATATGTGAATATTTTTCAAATTTAGATGTCTCTAAAATTTCATACGACGAGGTTTACCTACGGAAATAGTGCTTGGAAAGAGTATTGGTTGACACTAATTTGACGACGAGTTCACCTGCTAATACGGACTCGATTATAAGAATATAGAAGGGATAACTAATAAGGATGCATATGAAACTAAATCCTATCTTAAGTCTACCCAATCCTCACAGGCCTTAATTACTATGTTTAAGTTTTCTACAGGAAAGAGCCTTTTGCTCTGATACCATAGCTGTAACACCCCAACCGGATGGGCTGACGTGCCACAATAGCATTGGTTCAGAAAAGACATAATTTCATTTATTTATTTGTCAAAAGCATACAACATTAGATAAACTAACTTAAGATTTGAAATACTAACTAACACCGTTAAATGGCTTTACTCAACCTCGGATTAATTCCTAAGCTTTATTTTCTCTCTCTTTATCCCGCCCAATGTAACATGTGAACCTGTGAAACAAAAAGAATTTACGGAATGAGCCAAATGCTCAGTACGGAGTAATAGGCTTAAAACAACAACAATTAAATATTTATAAGAACATGATCAAGAAGTGACGTATAGAATGATACGATGCGAAGAAACTTAATTTAATGAACAATATCGTACCATACGGATGAACCCATGAGCTAAACATAAAACGTGACAATATGCAGGTAGCTACTCCTGCATAATCTAAACAGGCGGCTTGATCAATGTTATTGATTGTACTGTGTCTTTTTGTTACAGTCAAATGATAGAATGAGTAAATGATAGTGTATAAAATGTTTATAATTGAATCACAAGTTTCAACAATGATAGTGTATAAAATGTTTAAACATGTTTCACCCCAAAATGTAAAACAGAAAAAAGGGGCTATGTAAACTCACCTTAGTGTTAGAATGATGACCCTTGTTATATAAGTAAATGTGGCTTGTGTGTATCCAAATATCACCCTATTTCAAGGTAATAAATAAGTGTTGAGGAAAACTTAATAATTCTAAGTTTTCTAGTCTAAAATGTGCTAGGGTTCCTAATTTGGGATTAATAATTGATTATGATTAAATTTGAATAAATAAAGAAATAATTAATGAAAATGTTTTCTGGCCAAAATTATCTAAAAGTAATTGAATTATATTGTAACAAATGTAAAAATAATTTTTATAAAATTATTTCTTAATTAATGAATATTTATATATTAATAATTATTTGACAAAATTATAGACTTAATATTTAAAAAATATAAAAAAATTATAAATTTCGAATCAAAATTTTATATTTCTGATCTAAATGATTTATGATAATTTATGTGAAATTTTGATGTAAAAATAATGAAAAATGAATTTATTATGATTTATTTACGATTAAAATAACAAAAATCGATTAAAAATATTAAATAAATGATTTTTCTGGAACAAAATTTATTTCTGAAATTTTTATTGATTTATAAGTTTAGAATAATTTTTGTGGAATTTTATAAAGTCGTTTTGATATTTTCATAGAATTTTATAATTATAAATGAATAAATTTGTAATATTTATTATATATAATAAATAATTAAATTTTTCAAAAATAAAAGTTGTATAATGAAGTTTATTAGTCATATAGCATAAAATAAATTTTGTAGAATTTATATACCACATTAACTATTTTAAATGTAATTCACATTATTAATACAAAAGAGATAAAAATGCAATAATAATAAAAAGAGGTGCAGCTAATGGGACTCGAACCCGGGCCCTTCGGCCGGTTCGTGTCTTTGGGTGTAAGAGCATAACCAACTGATCTGGGCAGCAGATCTGTATGGGTTTCAGTTTTTAAAATATTTATTAGATACGTGAATTGGTCATCTTCCCCGAATGATAACATAAGAACCCTAGTCGTATCTATGTCCAATTGAGCTTGATTTAAGTTACAAAAACTCAATTAAACAGAGGGCTTTTAACCCTTAAACAATTACGCATCAACGGGCATAAAAAGAACTTACGAATTATAACGGAAATTGGAGGGGAAGATAGTGGCCGCAAAACTCGGCTCCGGCGAGTACAGGAGCACGACAGGGACGACAGTTGACGTGGAATTGAGGGTTGGGAAATGCTTCTGCAAGTGTTTTGGTTTGATAGGTTGGTTCTATTTATACTCGACATTGCCTAAACGAGTCCGTTGACTTTAGCTCGGTCAACTGGCGTGATTATGGGGCCGGAATTCATGCTGCTGACGAGGAGAAGGCTAGTCAAAACACGTGAACAAGATCGGGCGTGAATTAAGGATGCGTAGGATACATTAATTTGGTCAATGCGTGATTTATGGAGATTCCATGTGTTGGCCGGAATTTTAGCCGGAAATCCCGTCGGATTTGCACGAAGAAGGAGATATGGGACCTGGGCCGTGACTTTTCTTGGGCCAGTATTGTGGGCTCAGTTCTTGGGCTCCAGGTTTTTAAAGAAAAATAAAGATGGTTGGGTTGTCGTTTTGGGCTCAGGAGTGGTTTGGACTAGTGTTTTGGTTTTGTTTATTTGTTTGTAAAAAAAAAAGACTAACATTATTATTGTTATTATTATAATAAGTATAAAATGGTTAAAATGTATATATATATATATATATATTGTTTTGAGATCGTATATAAATTGTACCAAAAAAAAGAGTATATGATGGGTAAAATGGTGATTTAACTAATTTAATAATTGGGGAAAATACGCGATGCTACAGTCTCCCCTACTTTTGGAAACTTCATCCCGAAGTTTATTGAAAACACAAGGTTAAAGGTGATTGGGTAGAAATTACGACAAGTGTGGTCTTGAAATCGCAAGGAGAATAAGAATCTAGCAAAACACGAAACTTAAGTTTTAGGAATACTAACAGAGATGCATGAGTAGAAAGACTTATATGAACTACCAGGTACTTGAGTTTATGATTGGTTATTTACCGAAAACCTTGATAGAATTTCACACTACCTTAACGTACCTGTAAATTCATGATTACGTTCCGGACCGCAATCACCAATTTACCTTACATTAGGGTTTTGTGTCCTTCTATTACTCTAAACACATATTGTGACATCTGTCACTTTTCTTTTTATTTTATTTTTTTATAATAATAATAATAATAATAATAATAATAATAATAATAATAAAATTCAGAATTAGTCATTATATATAATTTTTTTTTCTTTCTAAACCAAACCAAACCAAACCATAACTAAACCATAACCCACCCCTTTCTCCTTTTTCTCAGCCCAGTATTCGGCCCATCAGATCAACCCAACAAGCCCAAGCCCAATTCCTCTCTTCCCTTCACTGATAAAAAAAAAAAAGTGCCTGCTGTGGCTCGAACCCGAGCAACAGCCGTCTCAACACAACACACACACCACGTAACCATCTGAGCCAAGCTCATTGTTGGTTTTAACCCCAGATCGTAAATTATTTAACCTCTTTAAGGCCTCTGTCTGATCTTCCTTCTGGTTCGCTGCAATAGTGCCGAACCAAACAAAAATTTTTTTTTCTTTTCTTTGACTTCTAATTAATCACACATGGTAAGGAAACTTGTAGATTGCATCGTTAATATGGAATGTTAGACTAATATGTGACACCCCGCATTTTCAGGTTAATACTTTTACTGAACTCTAGTTAACTTACATGATATACTTTAGTTAACTTACGTGTTGTTCAGGGTTAGATACTTAACTAGGGTTAGTTAAGTAGGCCTAACACATGTTAGAGGATATTAACATATTTGTTAAATAGGAAAAGCATTGTTTAACACACACACGAGTCCTGTATCCCAAACGTTGGTGAATTATGTGACATGTATAATTATAATATGTACAATTAAATCGTGATGGATGTGAAGTGCCTGCTTATATGAATTATGTGAATTATCACTTGACTGACGATTAATATGTAAACCATGCAAATTACGTACACTTGATGGTTAATATCTCATGTAATAATAAAAACAATGGTTTTTATACAATTTAGAGGGATTAATATTATTGGGTCCGGTATTGGGCTAGTATAGGCTTAACGGGTCAAGATATTGTGCAAGAGGGGCCTAATACCCAACTACTTGGGGAACAAGCCAAATCCCCTTATAATTATTGATGAAAAAAAAAAAATAAAACCCTAACCCTAAACCACCCTTGCGCCGTGAATACCCACACACACACACACACTCTTAAATTTCAATAAACATCAATCTTGATCATCTCTTCAAGCTAGTTTGGGTGAAATCTCTAGGCTTGGAGGACTCTTGCGTGGAAAGGTATAATTTTCACATGTTTTATAATGATTTATAATGCTTGAAAAGTTTAAAAATCATAGAGTATACATATATATAAAAATCGCATACATGTGTTAGTGGGAGTTCTTGAATGTTCATGGTGATTTGATGATGATGATTGTTGTTAGTAATCATAATTAGGGTTTTTGTATGATAATATATGTGTTTGATGATGATAATATGGATTATGCATGTGTTAGAGATTTTTATGCATAATTAGGGTTTATGAATAACTTGGGGTGCAAGTTTCAGTTTTCTGACAGATTCGTTAGGGTGTTTTGTAGGGTCTGTATTGTGTTGTTAAATTGATAGTTTTGATGATTTCTTTGCATGATTGTGTTGTGTATAGTCTTAGCTTTTCATAATAGGAAAAACCATCGATTTTGGACACCGTATGATTCGTTTTTGGAATTTTAATTGATTAGGGGTCATATCAGATTTTCGGATTTATAAATTGGGCTAACTTTAAATGGTCATAACTTGAGATTTACAAGGAGTTAGGTTATGAAATTTTTACAGTAGGTCAATACTGGAAAAATAGAGCTTTTCCAGGTGGATTCATCTCGTTTGGATGAATATACAATTTTTAAGAATTTTCCTACTAAACTGACCTGTTGAGGAAATTTTCTGGACACTGCTGTGTTGTACGAATTTTTATAATTTTTGTGTTTGGAATTAAGACAAAACAAAAATAGGTATTGTCGAGTGAATCCCAAATAAAATTCAGTAAAAATTTGGGAATCTAATTCATTCGTTAAGTATTTTAAATAAATTGTTTTTCACAGCGCACAATCTGTCCTAAAAACACAGATTGTGTACGGGGTCTTTAAGTGACTATTTGGAGTTCTATGTGGTGTGTAATTGACATGTACTTGTGTGGAAACTTGTATGAGATGTGTTTGATGCGTTAAACTTATAATAGTCACCACGATCACCATCGGGATACGTAGGACATACTTGTGCATGTAGAGCCACTAGGTGTCACTACACGGTTTTGAACTTTTGGAAGTTTCGAATAAACGAATTATATGGTGTATTGGTTATGCACAGGTACTCACATAGTGACACATATAATAGGGAGTCGGTAGCGAGTCTCTATTACTTTGGAGTTTGGATATTTTTGCTTGCAATCTAAGGTGAGTTTCACTACTCTTTTCTCAAAAGCATGTGTCTCGGGTCGAGACAACTTACGTAACGTTTCTAGTCCGGGTTGGGACTACTTTTACACATCCCGGGTTTTGGGGTGCGTGGTTCACGGGGTGAATCTACTTTTACTAATTCATGCTATATGTCCTTGATGAACTAAACCAACCCTATCATTTAAGTCCTTCAAAATACCGAATCAATTGCCGGTTGGGCAAGCGGGTTACTAGTTGATAGCGCTATTAGGTCTAACAAACCTCACATCGTGCTGGGAGCATGGGTGTGAACTATTAGCTTTAAACATATGTCATTGTTGATGGACAATGACGCAAGGCACTTTTCTCCCGGTTATGGGAACTTGTTCATTAGTAGTTCGGTATTCGCCGGTTTTAGTTATCATGAGTGGGCTAGCTACCCCTGGCATATGAATTAGCTATTTACTTGTGGCCAAGGAGGCCGACGTTCTTACGTACTGTTATGTGGTCTGGGAGACCGACGTTTTCATTTGGTTACATGGTTTGGGAAACCTACGCTTTTACTTACTCACCTACTTTACTCAGTGAACTCACCAACATTGTTTGTTGACACACCATTTACATGCTTTTGCAGGTAGTTAGCTTCCGGTGTCACGATTAGGAAGCACTGCACGTTTCATTGCATTGGGTCTTGGGCATACACCTAATTTACATATTATGCTTTTATCTTTATTTTTACATGGTATTAATTTTGGGCGCGTTGTTTTGCGCATGGTTTCTAAAAGGTTTAATTTGGTTTACGCTTCCGCAGCTTAACTAAACTTGGTTTTTTTAAAACGAACTAAATGGTTTGGGCATTTAGAGTTCGTTCATATGACTTATGGCTATGGGATCCTGGTATGTCATGCGCCTCGCGGTAAAAACCCCACAGTTGAAATTTGAGGGTGTGACAGATTGGTATCAGAGCCATTGGTTATAGTGAACTAGGACTGCATGTTGAGTCTAGTCTATAATCATCATAGCATAAGTACACTCACAACTTAAGTGCACAACTAGCTATTAGCTACATATATCTACAACATATGATTTCGGGAGATATGTTATCTTCTAGTTCTAGACTTAATTCTTAACACGTCAATGGTGGGAACCTAGGGTTACACCATGTGGCGGATTACTCGGAGTAATATCCTAACTAACCTCATGGACGAGGAGACAACAATAGTACAAGGGAGGGAGCCCTTGCGAGCGTTGTGGCGCACGTACACAGGAAGCTGCACGATGCGCATGACGTGGTACCATTAAATCAACTATGAAGGAATTCGAATGCTGAGACTTATCTTTTGTCACTTAGCAAGGAGACAATTAGTTTCTGTTCCTTGTCACTTGATCCTTCTTACTCCCATTCGTAACACAGACGGGACTGGATTACGCATATAGAACTTATTTCTTACCTTAGTACCTTACGCCTAGTGCGAGTGGGCGAACGCATGACTGCAAATCCTTGTTTCTCATGAGCATATGGTAGATTCATGGGAACACATTAGATCGGGGCTTGTTACACACACTCTTGGGGAGTTATGTAAAGCCTGCGACGTAGTGCAACATCACAAGGGAAGATGAAACCTACTAATGGCTGATGGCCACGATTGGAGGAACGAGTGGTATAGCTTACCACTAAACTGGCTTACATAGGACTAGAGAAGGAGACTGTATGTGATGAGAACCATATGACACTAACACCAAGAAAGAGGAGGAAGAAGGGATGGAAGGGGAACCTGAGCAGGACGAGCATATGGAAAGTGAAGATGAAGGCTCTACTATCTAGACAGAGCGTGGCGACGATTGACTCTACTTTTTCTTACTGGTCTTTTCTTCCTTTTCCCTTTTGTTAACTTAGATAAGACTGAGTTCGTATGATCAATGATAGGGTGGTTGAAGCCCTCGCATCTTTCCCAGCTAATAAAGACCCATTTTGTTAAACCATTCGTTTCCCCTGACTTCCACATTTGAACTTTCTTATTCCTTGAACGCACATGCTACAATAACAACCTGCCATCATATTTTCAAGCCTTTTTATTGGTCGAAAACCTCGATAACTCCAACGGAACTGAAGGAGACCGTCTGATTGCTTCGGTAGTATAAGTCTTTGCTCTGTGCATTTGCCCCCAGGCAGGATGAGGTAATGTATGCCACATGCACACTCGATGAGTTACAGATACTTGGGTGGAGAATGTAACCCCCATGACGAAATTTAGAAACTTGTTATCTAAAGACGGATGGGTCTGAAATCGACGCCTACACTACCAAGCTACAGGAGTTAGCTACTACATGCTCACACATATTTAACCTACATTACAAACGGATCGAGCTTCATACCAAAGGGGTTATCCCACAGGTTCGTAGCATGGCTACTACGGCTCACCTACCCAGAATATAACAAACCTTCCACCTGGCTCACAAACTCACCGACGAGGCTGTTGAGCATGGTACTTTTCCGAAGCAGGGTGCTTCATCTTCTACTTTTGGTGATAACAAGAGAACGTGAGATAGTATGCGGTATAAGTCCTTCAACAATAACCACAACAGTAACAACAACAATGGGGCTCGTGGAGGAGCATTTGTGATGGGCTCTGGGGAGGCCAGGACTGATAACAACGGCGTGACGGATACGTGTTCCTTAAACGCCACTCTCGCTTCTGTTTTATATGATGCTGGTGCAGACTATAGTTTTGTGTCATCAAAACTTAGCAAACAACTAGGGATAGTTCCTACACTTCTTGATACCCCGTACTCTATAGAGTTAGCTGATGGGAAGCCTGTTAAGGTAACCCACATCCATCGTGACTGTAAGCTCGAACTAGATGGACAGTTGTTTGCCATCGACCTCTTACCTATCACCCTAGGAAGCTTTGATCTCGTGGTTGGCATGGACTGGTTGTCCAAGCAACACGCTGAAATTCTCTGTCAAGAGAAGATTGTTCGTATCCCTCTCCCTAGTGGAGAATTCTTATCTGTCCAGGGTGATCCTGGTGGTGCCATGATGGGCATCATCTCTTTCCTGAAAGCCTAGAAGTGTATTCGGAAGGGCTACCCAGCCATATTGGCTAACATTTCTAATACTCGAGCTGAAGTGGAAACAAAAATTGAGGACATCCCTGTAGTTCAGGATTTTCCAGATGTCTTCCCAGAGGAATTACCCGGACTTCCACCTGTTCGACAAGTGGAATTTCAAATTGACCGTGCACCAGGAGCCGCCCCAGTTGCGCGTGCACCATACCGCCTTGCACCAGGCGAACTTCAAGAACTATCCACCCAACTCCAAGAGCTATTGGACAGGGGTTTCATTAGACCTCGTTCTTCACCTTGGGGAACTCCAGTCTTATTTGTTAAGAAAAAGGATGGGAGTTTCCGTATGTGTATCGATTACCGGGAATTGAACAAGGTGACAATTAAAAACCGCTACCCTTTACCTCGTATTGATGATTTATTCGACCAGCTCCAGGGGTCGAGTTTCTATTCCAAGATTGACTTGAGGTCGGGGTATCACCAACTGAGAGTCCGAGAGGAGGATGTGCCAAAGACAGCCTTTCGAACTCGTTATGGGCACTATGAATTTTTGGTAATGCCTTTCGGGCTGACCAATGCACCAGCTGTGTTCATGGACCTAATGAACCGTGTGTGCAAACCCTATTTGGACAAATTTGTCATAGTGTTCATAGACGACATTTTGATCTATTCCAAGAGTAGGGAAGAGCACGAGCAACACCTGCGACTGATCTTGGAACTTCTGAAAAATGAGCAGTTATACGCAAAGTTCTCTAAGAGCAACTTCTGGACTCGTGAAGTCCAATTGTTGGGTCATGTGGTGAACGAGACAGGAATACAGGTCGATCCCGCTAAGATTGACGCGATTAAAAGAGTGGGAGGCTCCAAGGCTCCTACGGAGGTGCGGCAATTCCTTGGCCTTGCAAGTCATTATCGCGAATTCATTCTGGGATTTTCAAAAATCGCTCAACCCCTCACTGCTTTGACACAGAAGGGGATTACCTACAAGTGGGGAGATGCCCAAGAATCTGCTTTTCTGTTACTAAAGACTAAACTTTGCAGTGCTCCAATATTATCACTACCTGAGGGTACGGAGGACTTTGTGGTGTACTGTGATGCATCTATCCAAGGTCTAGGGTGTGTTTTGATGCAACGCGAAAAGGTGATCACATATGCTTCACGACAACTAAAAGTTCATGAGAAAAATTACCCACTCACGACTTGGAATTGGGAGCGGTGGTCTTCGCTCTCAAAATTTGGAGGCACTACCTCTACGGGACAGAGTGCACGATTTTCACAGATCATAAAAGTCTCCAGCATATATTCGACCAGAGGGTGCTAAGCATACGACAACGCCGATGGGTCGAACTCCTGAATGGTTATGACTATGCCATCAAGTAACATTCAGGGAAGGCTAATGTAGTAGCAGATGCCCTGAGTCGTAAGGAAACAAAACCCAAACGAGTGCGAGCCTTGCAACTTACCCTACAATCTAATCTTCATGTTAAGATACGTAAAGCCCAGGGCGTGACTTTGAAAGGGAAAACATCGGGCTTGAAACCTTGCACGGTGCTGATAAGCACCTGGAATGGAGGACATAGGGTCTTCAGCACTTCATGAATCAAGTCTGGATTCCACGTGTTGGAGATCTCAAGCAACTAGTGCTCGATGGGGCACACACCCCTCGTTATTCGGTACATCCTAGTTCGGATAAAATGTACCGAGATCTCAAACTCTTTACTGGTGACCAAACATGAAAGCTGAGAAAGTCACTTATGTTAGTAAGTGCTTAACGTGTGCCAAGGTTAGGATTGAATATCAGAAACCTTCGGGCCCACTTCAGCAACCGGAAAATCCCATGTGGAGATGGGATGGTATTTCCATGGACTTTATCACCAAACTTCCTAAAACGCCCAGCGGGCACGATATGATTTGGGTCATTATTGACCGTTTGACCAAATCAGCGCATTTCATGGCAATTAGAGAGGCGGACATGTTGGAACGTCTAGCCGCTTTTGTATTACGAAAATTGTCTCTAGGCATGGGATGCCTACTTCTATCATATCGGATCACGACGCGCGATCTACTTCCCATTTTTGGGAAACTCTCCAAAATGCTTTGGGAACTCATTTGGACATGAGCGCAGCCTATCACTCCCAGACGGATGGATAGAGTGAACGTACCATCCAAACACTAGAAGATCTACTGCGAGCGTGCGTGGTGGACTTTGGAAACAGTTGGGACAAGCACTTGCCTTTGATTGAATTCTCTTATAACAATAGTTATGACACTTCGATTCAGTGTGCACTTTTTGAGGCACTTTATGAACGGGAGTGCAAATCTCCCATATGTTGGACTGAAGTTGGGGATAGCCAACTGACAGGTTCCGAACTTGTGCACCAAACTTCTGAGAAGATAGTGCAATCAGAAAACGGATGGCTGCTACTCTTGATCGACAGAAAAGCTACGCTGATAAGCGTAGGAAACCTTTAGAGCTCCGGAATGGGAACAAGGTACTATTAAAGGTGTCACCTTGAAAGGGTGTGACACGCTTTGGAAAACGGGGGAAGATGAACCCGTGAAACGTTGGACCATTCGAGATGGTTGTTGGGATTGGTCTGGTAGCTTACAGGTTAAACCTGCTTAATAAACTTGGTAGGATACACGATGTATCCCACATATCGTACCGAATCTATAGAAATGCCTGTTGGATACAACACTGATGGTGCCACTGGAGGAGATCCAGGTGGACGATCGGCTACGGTTCATGGAAGAACCAGTGGAGATTCTTGAGCGGGGCGTCAAGAAACTCAAACAAAACACTATACCTATTATTAACGTACAACGGAATTCCCGTCTAGGACCGGAATACACGTGGGAACGCATGGATCAAATACGGCTTAAATACCCACACCTCTTTTCTAAACCTGAACCTGAACATAGATCGAACGATAAACAAAAAGCAGCTCTTTCAAAGTGAATTTCGGGGCGAAATTCCTTTCAACTTGGGGATGATGTGACATCCGGGAACCAAGCACACATTTTTATAGCTGGCTTTATTGTTTACTTGCTGAATTTCGGGACGAAATTCTTTTCAACTTGGGGATGATGTGACACCCCGCATTTTCAGGTTAATACTTTTACTGAACTCTAGTTAACTTACATGATATACTTTAGTTAACTTACGTGTTGTTCAGGGTTAGATACTTAACTAGGGTTAGTTAAGTAGGCCTAACACATGTTAGAGGATATTAACATATGTGTTAAATAGGAAAAGCATTGTTTAACACACACACGAGTCCTGTATCCCAAACGTTGGTGAATTATGTGACATGTATAATTATAATATGTACAATTAAATCGTGATGGATGTGAAGTGCCTGCTTATATGAATTATGTGAATTATCACTTGACTGACGATTAATATGTAAACCATGCAAATTACGTACACTTGATGGTTAATATCTCATGTAATAATAAAAACAATGGTTTTTATACAATTTAGAGGTTTAATATTATTGGGTCCGGTATTGGGCTAGTATAGGCTTAACGGGTCAAGATATTGTGCAAGAGGGGCCTAATACCCAACTACTTGGGGAACAAGCCAAATCCCCTTATAATTATTGATGAAAAAAATAAAATAAAACCCTAACCCTAAACCACCCTTGCGCCGTGAATACCCACACACACACACACACTCTTAAATTTCAATAAACATCAATCTTGATCATCTCTTCAAGCTAGTTTGGGTGAAATCTCTAGGCTTGGAGGACTCTTGCGTGGAAAGGTATAATTTTCACATGTTTTATAATGATTTATAATGCTTGAAAAGTTTAAAAATCATAGAGTATACATATATATAAAAATCGCATACATGTGTTAGTGGGAGTTCTTGAATGTTCATGGTGATTTGATGATGATGATTGTTGTTAGTAATCATAATTAGGGTTTTTGTATGATAATATATGTGTTTGATGATGATAATATGGATTATGCATGTGTTAGAGATTTTTATGCATAATTAGGGTTTATGAATAACTTGGGGTGCAAGTTTCAGTTTTCTGACAGATTCGTTAGGGTGTTTTGTAGGGTCTGTATTGTGTTGTTAAATTGATAGTTTTGATGATTTCTTTGCATGATTGTGTTGTGTATAGTCTTAGCTTTTCATAATAGGCAAAACCATCGATTTTGGACACCGTATGATTCGTTTTTGGAATTTTAATTGATTAGGGGTCATATCAGATTTTCGGATTTATAAATTGGGCTAACTTTAAATGGTCATAACTTGAGATTTACAAGGAGTTAGGTTATGAAATTTTTACAGTAGGTCAATACTGGAAAAATAGAGCTTTTCCAGGTGGATTCATCTCGTTTGGATGAATATACAATTTTTAAGAATTTTCCTACTAAACTGACCTGTTGAGGAAATTTTCTGGACACTGCTGTGTTGTACGAATTTTTATAATTTTTGTGTTTGGAATTAAGACAAAAAAAAAATAGGTATTGTCGAGTGAATCCCAAATAAAATTCAGTAAAAATTTGGGAATCTAATTCATTCGTTAAGTATTTTAAATAAATTGTTTTTCACAGCGCACAATCTGTCCTAAAAACACAGATTGTGTACGGGGTCTTTAAGTGACTATTTGGAGTTCTATGTGGTGTGTAATTGACATGTACTTGTGTGGAAACTTGTATGAGATGTGTTTGATGCGTTAAACTTATAATAGTCACCACGATCACCATCGGGATACGTAGGACATACTTGTGCATGTAGAGCCACTAGGTGTCACTACACGGTTTTGAACTTTTGGAAGTTTCGAATAAACGAATTATATGGTGTATTGGTTATGCACAGGTACTCACATAGTGACACATATAATAGGGAGTCGGTAGCGAGTCTCTATTACTTTGGAGTTTGGATATTTTTGCTTGCAATCTAAGGTGAGTTTCACTACTCTTTTCTCAAAAGCATGTGTCTCGGGTCGAGACAACTTACGTAACGTTTCTAGTCCGGGTTGGGACTACTTTTACACATCCCGGGTTTTGGGGTGCGTGGTTCACGGGGTGAATCTACTTTTACTAATTCATGCTATATGTCCTTGATGAACTAAACCAACCCTATCATTTAAGTCCTTCAAAATACCGAATCAATTGCCGGTTGGGCAAGCGGGTTACTAGTTGATAGCGCTATTAGGTCTAACAAACCTCACATCGTGCTGGGAGCATGGGTGTGAACTATTAGCTTTAAACATATGTCATTGTTGATGGACAATGACGCAAGGCACTTTTCTCCCGGTTATGGGAACTTGTTCATTAGTAGTTCGGTATTCGCCGGTTTTAGTTATCATGAGTGGGCTAGCTACCCCTGGCATATGAATTAGCTATTTACTTGTGGCCAAGGAGGACGACGTTCTTACGTACTGTTATGTGGTCTGGGAGACCGACGTTTTCATTTGGTTACATGGTTTGGGAAACCTACGCTTTTACTTACTCACCTACTTTACTCAGTGAACTCACCAACATTGTTTGTTGACACACCATTTACATGCTTTTGCAGGTAGTTAGCTTCCGGTGTCACGATTAGGAAGCACTGCACGTTTCATTGCATTGGGTCTTGGGCATACACCTAATTTACATATTATGCTTTTATCTTTATTTTTACATGGTATTAATTTTGGGCGCGTTGTTTTGCGCATGGTTTCTAAAAGGTTTAATTTGGTTTACGCTTCCGCAGCTTAACTAAACTTGGTTTTTTTAAAACGAACTAAATGGTTTGGGCATTTAGAGTTCGTTCATATGACTTATGGCTATGGGATCCTGGTATGTCATGCGCCTCGCGGTAAAACCCCACAGTTGAAATTTGAGGGTGTGACATAATACGCGTCCATTACACGTCAATCGACGATTATCACGCTCCAATTTGTACCCAAATCGCGTTATTACATTCATTAAGGTCAATAATTACCAAATCGATATCCGGCCCTTTACCCTATAAATTAGACCTCCCCAAACCTTCACAACTCGCCACTAATTCTTTCTACACTTCTAATTCCTTGTAAAAATCCTGCTGTTCTTGAGTTTGGTTCGAAGTTGACTTTTTCCTTGACCGAGCTCTCACATCACGATTACGAGTTCTTGTAAGTCTTTCTTTTGTGGGTATCATTCTTCGGCTCATGTAGAACAATAGCCCCAAGAATCCAGGGGCTATTGGTTTCACTACAACAAAAATGGCTTTTAAGGACCTTTTGTGTGGGACGCTTGTAAAATGGGGTCCTAAAAACTGTTTAATAGGACGAATGAACTTTTGGGGTCCTTTTATAATATACGTTACTAAACCGGTGTCCTAAAAAGCTATTTAGTAGGATGGATGATTCTTTGGGGGTCCTATTATCATATAACTTAATAAGACACTTAAAATGTATATCATAATAAAGCAACTTATAAGACATTTAGTTGTTGGTGTCCCATTATGTGGTAATGTAATAGGACACTTGATCACCGGGGGTCCTATTATATCATAACTTAATACGACACTTTGTAGTTAAGTCATAAATGCTCGATGTTATAGGACCCTTTCTAGTAGAAGTCATATTATAACATAACTTAATAGGACACTTGACACATGGGTCTTATACCTTTAACCTTTACAGGACACTTAATCATTGTAGTGTTATTATAATACACCATAATAGGATACATGATATTTGAGTCATAAAACATCAGTTTTATAGGGCGCTTATTCGCTGGAGTTTTATTATAACATAACTTAATAGAACACTTAACACTTGGGTCTTATAAATTTAACCTTTATAGGACGCTTAATCATAGTGGAGTTATTATAATAAACCGTAATAGGAAACTTGATATTTAAGTCATAAAACATTAGTTTTATAAAACGCTTATTTGGTAGAGTTTTATTATAACAAAATTTAACAGGAAACTTGACACTTGGATTTTATAACTTTAACCTTTATAGTGGTGGTGGAAGGTGGTGGTGGGGGACGGTGGTGGTGGTAGGCGGTGGGTAGTGGTGGTAGACGGTGGGTAGTGGTGGACGATGGGGGTGGTGGATCGTGGTGGTGGTGATGGTGGACGGTGGTGGTAGATGGTGGGTGTTGGTAAATGTTCGAGCCGAGCCAGGCTAAGCTCGAGCTCGACTCGAACACAAATCGAGCCAGCTCGGCTCGGTTCGTTTTTTTGGTCGAGCTGAAAAGCCGAGCTCGAGCTCAGCTCGTAAATGTTCGAGCTGGCTCGAGCCCGCTCGTTATTTTTTTAAAAATATTTATAAAATACAAAACAAAAAACTAAAAAAAAAATTATGTATATTTTTTTATTTTTCTAATATTTTAATGAATGAAAGGTATACTAAAAGTATTATTTGTATAATTTGTGTTTTTGTTCTGTTATTTTTCATATTTTATTGATTAATTCAAAGTATTATTAAGTATATAAAAGATTTTAACCAGCCACGAACCGAGCCACTGAGCCAAGCCACCAAGCCTTGCCACCGAGCCGAGCCACAAGCCAAGACCCCTAGCTCGAGCTCGGCTCGATTACAAATCGAGCCGGCTCAGCTCGATAACAAAACGAGCTTTTTTCAAGCGAGTTGCGAGCCGCGAGCATTTTGTACACCCCTAATAATACTTTGGGTTATGTTTTATACCGGTTACGGTTTTAACTTAGTTTATATATTGATATGGTGTATACATACTAGAAAATATGCCAGTAATGAAACACAAATTATAACAACAAAAAATACAAAATATTTAATCTACGCGGCCAATTTTCCCTCTCACACATAAACACCAATTTCCCCTCATTTCCTATGGAGAGAAATGGAGAGAGAGAGAGGCAATGAATAAGGGGCTTCAATTGCCGCCCACAACAACTTTGCTACCCTGGCACTGTCGTCTACGACATCACGATCTGCAGTTACTTGTATAAAAAACCCCTAGGTCAGTGTGATATTCTCTCATATCTGCAAATCTTTCATAAGTTGCTCATCTTCCGGTTAATTTAGGGTTTTGGTTAGCCACAAAATTTCAAAATCATATTCTAATAATCTATTTACTGATGTTTGTCGTAGCAAACTTAAATGGATTTGTTTTAAGAATTAAGAGTGATGGATAGATAAGTATATAGTTAATTGTTTATGAAGAAATCAAATAGGAATCTATCCGAATGACTAATTTCTTTCACTGCTTATAGTTTACTATTTTTTCCTTTTGTTAAAGATTATTATGTGATGCTGCTTCTATCGGATCATTTATCTTTGAACCAACTCACCGAGGTTTTGTAACTAAATGTCTAATTTATTTTAGCATAGTGGTTATTATCAACTTCATTAATTTGGTGTGTCATGTATATTGGCCATATGAAAATGTTAAACCTAATTGACAATCAATTCCCACCAGTGAAATTAAATTTTCCTTTTAAATTTGAACTATTACAACATGTTTTAGATGTTACTTCAGCTGCTGGTTATACGAACTATGAACCAGGTTCAGTCGAAATTCATTAAAATAGTTAATGTTATAAGTTTGTGTTTAGGTTATTACTGTGGGGTGTAAACGAGCTGAGCCCAATCTCGACCATGCTTGAACTCGTTTAACTTATGAAAGCTCAAGCTCATAACCGGATTGATTCGAGCTTTGTTCCTAAATCTTGAGCTCGACTTGTAGGTAGTTTTTCCAAGCATGACAGCTTTAGGATATAAAATAATCTGCATCAGGGGTACCCCTTGGCCCTTGATCCTCATGGTGAATGTAAATTTGTTGGGTGGTGTTGACTCGTGGCAATGGATGGGCTCGCAGATTTTTTTTTTCAGTTGCAGATGTTAAAAGATGGCTCACGACTGATATGATTTATGACAGCAGCTGCGTTTTTTCATGGTGTAGATGGGTGCCCTTAAAGTGTAATGTTTTTGTTTGGAGGGCACTTGGCGAGAGGATTCCTACAAGACTAGCTTTGGTTCGAAGACAGATTCATGTGGCTGATAAAGATTGTGTTCTATGCAGATCAGAAGACGAATCGGCTACACATTTGTTCACAGCGTGTGGTTTTACTTATGGAGTGTGGCAGGCAATATCTAAATGGTGTGGTATACTCGATATAGTGGCATTTGATACTAAAGATTTGGTTAATATCATCTACATACCTTTTTTTTCCCGCAGACTATATCGGACTGGTTAAGGACCGCGGCATGAAACCAATTACCAGGGGTCAGAGACTAAGAAAAGGTTTTGGTAAAAGATGAAAGGTATGTATTCCTTTGACAATGATATCAACTATTTACAAGTAATACATATTTAATTCCTATTCTAATTCCTTAAATAAAAACCGAATGCAGCGGGAAATGGAAATGGACTTCTAATCTCTCGGGCACTCTTTGTTAAAGATCTCATGTTATAAACTTTGTTATCCATCATAATCTATTTGTGTGCTTCTGAAAGATTTCCCACTAAATTCGCGTGTTGTGATTGAGATGTTGGTAACATATCAGAACATGGGCAGTTTGGTAACAAATCAGAACATGTATGTTTTGTCATGTTGAAACAAGTCCGATCCAAGCGCTTATGCTTATGGCCAAAATTATCTTTACATTAATAATAAACTATATTATTTCGGTACTAATCCTAGTTTATATCAACTTTTTAGGAGTAAAAATACACTTTGGGCTACTTCAAACTGTTTCCTTTAAATTTATTATATATATATATATATATATATATATTACATGTTTCTTTTAAAAAGTTTTCACTGAATCATTTTTAAATTTTCTGCCGGTTCACTGGTTCATGTTGGGCATCTTTTCTTCTATGGATGGGGAAACCTTGTATGCATGTATCTGTAAGTGATCCATAAATCATTTTTAAACGCGTACCACTGTAGGGTAAAACCTACAGTGGCACGCGTTTAATGTCATAGATCTACTCAACCTTGTAAAATGATTCAAGATTTTATTGGTGCCTCTATTGCATGGCCCTGTCCTTTCATATCGGTATGTATTTATTAATCTTGTGATACGAATAATTTTAATAATCTGGAACTTAATGCTTATACATGGATGGTTTATTTGTAGGTAGTCCGTGAGGATTGAGGACGCATGATGACTCATGATTCTATGCTGCTTGGTTCTTTCATTGGTTTTATTTTCTTTGTTAAATGTAACAAGGCTTTATGTTGGATAATGCTATAACTTATTTATGTTTAGTGTTTTTGTTATGAATATGCTTATTTGAAATATAATAAAGTTTTTTTTTCTTCCATTAGTTGATGTTATATACAGTATATCATAAAATTGTGTGCGTGTTTGTTAAAAAAACGTTGTATCATATAACTTGTTAGGACTTTAAAATTTTGTCCTATTAAACTTGTTAGAGCATTGTAAAAATGTTAGAATATGCTTTTCTTAGGATGCTATATTGTTTGTTCATTGACATCTTATGCGACCATAAAATTGGTTTCATAATCTTATTTGAGATATTAGGACCCTTTTTTGGTACTAATGCTCTTATAATGTTACATCATAAGGGTCCTATAAATTAATTTTTTAGGACTCTTGTATGTGTATTAAAAGATTAAAATTAGGTAAGCACATGTTAAAACCTTGTAAAAGTTTCCTAATATGTTTTATTAGGAGTTTTTTTTTGGGACATATTATGTGACCACAAAATTGGTTTCATAATCTTATTTGAGATATTAGGACGCTTTTTAAGTTTCGTGACTTATTACGACCCCCTTACATGAAACGCTTTTACCGTTGGTCCTATTAAATAAAAGGTTCTATAAAATAACCTTTTAGGATGCTTTTGTGCGTACTAAAAACCCATTTTTGTTGTAGTGTTTCTAATTGTTATGATTGACAAGCTAGGGCTCGAAGTGGGTTGTTTTGGGGAAGAACACATGAAACTGTTAAAGTATATAATTATTTTTAGAACAGAAAGTGAACAACCAACTGATCTAGATCTAGATCAGTTGGTTTACCCACTTGTTTGTAAAGATTGAACCGGCCATTGGCCAGGGTTCAAATCCCACAACATTGCTTTATTTTTTCTTAATTAAACCTATTATCAAAACTAACATATTTAACGTATATAATTATTTTGAATCCAGTTTAACTCGTTCTCAGGGTGTGGCTCAGTTGGTGGCCACGCTTGTGATAAAACCCGAACCGGCCAGAGGCCCGGGTTCGATTCCCATAACCAACAAGTATTTTTTTTGCCATCTTTATATATATACTTAATATATTAAACTTTTTAAAATAGTTTTTAAATACTAAAAGTGGTTTATAAATTCCACAAAAATTATTATACGATCTCCAAATGATAAAGTTCATCATCCAATTTTTAGTTTTTCAAAAATAAATTATTTAATATATATTATTAATAATACAAGTTTATTCATTTTTATTTGTAAAATTCAATAAAAATATCTAAACAATTTTATTAAAATCTCACAAAAATTATCCTAAACTTGTATATTCTTAAACATTCCAGAAATTTATTTTTATTTCAGAAAAACCGTTTATTTTATATTTTTAATTAATTTTTGTTAGTTTTAGTCATAAATAATTTATAATAAATTCATTTTACAATAATTTTGCACCAAAATTTTACATAAATTATTTCTATCCATTTAGAACAGAAATAAAATTTTTAATCTAAAAATTTCTTTAATTTTAATATTTTTAAATATTAAAGTATATTTTGACAAATTGAAATAAATAGATTAAATATCCTATTTTCAAGAAAATAATTTTATAAAAATTATTTTCACACTTAAAACTTTATATTGTGACCATATTTGATTAAAAATTTACTCAAAGACTTTTTGTTTATTTATTTACCAAATTTCTCTTAACTATTAAACGTTTAATTTATTAACCAAATAAATACTTATCCCCAATTCGAAGCCCTAGAAAATACTTATAGACCATATAGACTTAGACTTATTTGTTACATTATACATAGGGTGATACTTGGAAACGTTGGATTATACTTATTCAATTACACAAGACTTACCACCTTGCTAAGGTGAGTATTACTTATCCCCTTTTTCGTTTTCACACTTTCGGGGTGATTCATGTACAAGTATACAAAAACTTGCACATTCATTTACACATACATTTTTATTCATTTACAATTCATATACGTGTCTTGATTATCTTTGTGCTTATGCTTGAACATGAACGTAGCTTACATACAAAATCATACATACAGACATAACTTTGTGTTATGGTGCTCTTTTAGACTCACACGTGTTGAGGTGCTCATTATCAATTTCATTGTACAGACTTTACATTTGATCTTTGTCTTGTTTGGTTACTTGCGTGTTTACATAATGCCTTTGTGATACTAGACACATGAATTGTACTACTTTTCAAACTTATACGATATGTACAAAACTAAGTAGTACTCACCAACATCATATGTTGACAAAATTATTTTCGTGCATGTTTCAGGAATAGCTGCTTGACGCTTCACATAGGACTTTGGACTTAGATTAAATCAATCAATTATCTTTATTTTTTTGTTGTCTTGTATTTAATTTCACATGTTGTAAAACAATATTCAATAATCAAATATTTACATTTTAGTACCATGAGCTTTTGAACAATCGTCACTACGTGGCACCTCGATGATTCCGCCATCGGTTGGGGTGTTACAGATTGGTATCAAAGCAATGGTTATAGGGAATTAGGTTATTAGATAAAATGGCCTAGACTATAACCGAACTTCAACTTTCATGCATAATATTTCCTGAATTACCCTACCCCTCATTTCCCTCTACTTTCCTTCTTCTATCTTTCCCTTCTTCCCTCTCTCCATTCTTCTCATCTTTCATCATGGTGCATAGAGATGGTGTCCTACAGAGAGTGGAAAGTTTACATCATCATGGAACGGGAGCAGTACCTTTTATGAAGACACTCTTAGACATAATGCCTACTCTTATTTTGCTCCTTCAAAGTTGTTGAGCTTTAATGAGTGTGATAGAACATGTGCAATCTGGAAGGGTGGACGCCTGTTACACTGGGTTTTCTGGCATAGGCAAGCATAGCGCATAAATCCGATAACGGACCTGTTATGCTTACCTGGGGATTCCTGGAGTGAGTGTCCACTTATAGGCTAAAGCATGTCTTCTTTGATCACTATTGGGTTCAATTTCTTTGAAAAGTCAACGTTCTTGTTGAGCTTTACAGCTAGACAAGGGCACTCCAAGCACTTTATGCAAGCTTTTCAATAATACTCTCTCGTTTCATATACAATACTTTGCATATCATTATTGCTTACAAGATCATATCTTCATAATCATCTGTACAATTATACACTTACATTTTCTAATCTCATGATTATTCATTGACTACCTCATAGATGTCTGCTCGCCGCATGCTCCGTGATGCCGGCCAACGCCTGTTAGTGCTTCTGGACAACGTTCTTGTGACACCCGGCAAATTCTGGTTAACAACGTTGTCTAGATGAAAGTCTACCTTAGCGAGTCACGCGTATATTGCACTTAACTGGGTTAGTTAAGTCGGGTTATGGTTCGGGAACTATCGGTTTAGTCTAGAAGATCATTGGATGTTGGTCTAGAGGTTCATTAGATGTCGGTCCTTAACCAAGTGTACAAACGGTGACGATTTGTAGGATCGTCAGGGCATACGGAACATACAAGTCTCGAGTCCCGGAATTGGTGAACGAGTGTGAATATGTGTATTTACATGTGTTATGTGTTTACAATCATTATGTGACTTGTCGGTATGTGAATATGTGTTAACATATGTTAAAACGGGGTTTAACGCGCAAAACACACGAAACCAGCCCCTATAGGCGATTAGGGAGGCCTAATCGCCTATAAGGGAGGCGAGTAGGCACTATAGGGGCGAGTAGGGGACCAAATGCATGACTGTTCATGCGATTAGGCCCCAATTGCATGAACTTACATGCGATTAGGATCCCTAATCGCGTGTAAAGCTGCACAATCGCGTGTTACGGGCTGGACGACTAAAAACGACTATAAATACCATACTTGACCTCATAAACTTCATAATACAAACCCTAGTCGTCCCATAACCCGCCCCAACACACACACAACCTCTGGAACGCGATTCTTGATCAAAACACAAGGTTTCAAGCTTAATTCATCATTCTTTCACAAATCTAAGGTTTGGTTTCCATCTATGAATCTTTATAAACGTTTTTAATCAATCCCTAATGGTCCAGACCTGTTCTAAAACGAAAAAGCTTTCTGAAAATCGTTAATAAGTGTTGATAATCGGATTCTAACTAGTATACATGTGTTATGTGTGTTTATGATTAGAAAGCTAGGGTTTTTATGATTCAAGATGAATGAATGACATGTTATTATGTTAGATCAGAATAATATTGATGTTATGTTAATGAAATCTGAGTAATTGATTATTAGGGTTATGGTTATGCATGTTAATGTGGTGTTTCATGCTATGTGTATGGCGTTTGGATTACATGGTTGCATGCAGGACTGATAATACGAGGTTAAACGAAGGATTTTGGTTTAAACATGTTTAGAATAGTTGTTGGGATGATATTGGGTGGTTACACACGTTCTGGATCTGATTTGGAGCGTTAAACGCGCGAAAAACCGGAACAGCAAGGTTACAGGCGATTAGCAATCCTAATCGCCTATGTTAGAGGCGATTAGGAGGCCAATCGCCTATGTTTCATGCGATTAGGGCCTAATTGCTAGTAGTTACATGCAATCAGCCCTAAATGCTAGTAGTTACATGCAATCAGCCCTAATTGCTAGTAGTTACATGCAATCAGCCCTAAATGCTAGTAGTTACATGCAATCAGCCCTAATTGCTAGTAGTTACATGCAATCAGCCCTAAATGCTAGTAGTTACATGCGATTAGCCCTAAATGCTAGTAGTTACATGCGATTAGCCTTCCTAAATGCCAGTTGACCAACCTAAATGCTAGTTGACTTTTCCTAATCGCGTGTACTGCTGCTGTAAGTATAAATTAGCATTTCGAGACCCGATTTGACATGTAGGAACATGCTAGGAACCTCGTAACATATCTAATAACTTGGTAACATATGTTTGTATGTAATTCGGTGATACGTGAGCTATGTGCTATAACTTGTTGTGCGTTAACGTATGTTAAGTGTGATTGCATGATTGCATGTTTGAGAGCGTAAACATAACACGGGGAGTCTCGGGTCACCAATGGGATGTCGAGTCTTGTACTTTGGGTCAGTTAAACAGTCACGGTGTTTTCAAACGAACTTGGTTATGGTCTGGACATCTAGGGACTAATTAACCTGCGGGTTATTAGTCTAAGTACTTGTAACTGTCATATGTTAGGTCGCCGCTTACGGGACTAGCATAGCAGCTGGGTTATTCATATTACGAAAGTAACGCAACTTAAGGTGAGTTTACGGCCCCTCTTTTAAACTGGTTTCACATTTTCGGGGGAGAAAACATGTGTTAAAACGATTATTTGGTAACTACTGTCATACTATGGGTTTCTATTATGTACTACACGATCTTTGGAAGTCCCGGGGGGAACCATGAATGTGCGGGTTTGCACAACGGGGAAATGTGAATAGCGCTATTGGGAGTGACCAACCCCGCTCGTCGACTTGGAGGGTCGGCGGGTGCATATTGTCTCAAACAGGAACAACAGGAACAACAGGGTTACTACATCGGGCATACATTTGGTTTACGAGTTAGTAATGGTTTTCCAATCGTGGTAGTAACAAAACATACGCCTAGCTAGCGTACACTGGTTTTCGATTTGTTATAGTATGGACAGGTTGACTTGGTGCTTGGATTACAAAACCTGTAAACTCACCAGCATTTTTGTGCTGACGTAAACTTTTACATGTTTTCTCAGGTCGCTAAGGTAGCACAATGGGACTAGGGCGCACGCGTCTGCACGGCGTCTAGTTAGGATTGCATGGTTTTACAAACGTTGAACATTGGTTTATTATTGAATATTGTTTTGAATAAGCTTCCGCTGTAAACGGGGATTTTAAACATTGTTTTGAAATTGCATTATGTTCATTTTAGACTTGTTTATTGTGATCGTTGGTTTGGATCCTGGTTTGTCATGCGCCTCGCGGTAAAACTCCGCAAGTGGATTTTGAGGGTGTGACAGATTGGTATCAGAGCCAATGGTTATAGTGAACTAGGACTGCATGTAGAGTCTAGTCTATAGCCGAGTCGCACACACTAGACGATCACATGGTACTAAGCATTATGGTGGTTTACGTATGGTCTTGTCGGGGTGTCTCTAAATCATTCGGTCTTTCTACGTTACATCATCCGTTCTATCTTAGGTCGGGTTACTTACTTTCTAGGCAGTGTAGTATATTGGAGTGAATCGTGTACTCTTGAGATTTGTCCAAGGCTCGGACTTCTCCCTTTCATACTCCAATAGAAACACTTGCCCTAAACTACCGTAGTATTACGGTGTATAGCTAAGAGTCTATGTTCGGTGATTTGAACTTTGAACTAGGAGAACACTTGGAGGACCATGTAGAGCGATTTATCATTTTGGGTGCACACAAAATCATAAACCGAAATGCATGGAAGCCCTAGTGAGCTCTGGGTTTGAAGGGATAGTCCTGGATTGAATCTAGCTTTGATCTTGTGAACATTAGTGGTTATCTTTAGCTGCGAAACTAAATTTTTTTCTCGTTCTTTCTGCCAGAATCATGTCTGGAGTACGAGGAGGACGTGGAGGTGGTCGCAATGGAGGACGTGGTGGTGCTGGTGGTCGTGGAGGTATTAACCTATCGCAGGCTGATCTGAACAACTTGCTCCAAGCTGCCTTTCAGTTAGGGCACAACGGTGGTGGTAAGTTGATTTATCCATTTTCTTTGCCTCATTGGTGAACCTTGTTTACATTCTTCGTGGTTTCTCATGCGTTTCATTTCAGGTGGTCCTGTTAACCCACCCCCACCCATGTGTACCTACAAGATGTTTCGGGACTGTAAGCCCCAGGAATTCTCTGGCACTGAGGGTGCAGTGAGCTTGCTTAGGTGGCTGGAGAAAGTGGAGTCAGTGTTTCTGATGTGTAACTGTCTCCCAGAAGATCGGGTTAAGTATGCTGCTGCGTTATTCCAGGATGTTGCTTTGACTTGGTGGAATAACATCACCCAGAATATGGGTATTGGGGAGGCGTATGCTATGCCTTGGGAGAATTTTGTGCAACTGTTGAAGCGAGAGTACTGTCCGAGGGAAGAGGTGCAGAAGTTAGAGCACGAGGTGTGGAATCTCAAGATGTCTGGGTCTGAAATTGAGAAGTATACTGTGAGGCGTAACGAGTTGGCAGTGCTGTGTCCCGATCTGCATGTGCCAGAATACAGGAGGATCGAGCATTATATCTCAGGGTTAGTACCAGAAATCGCAGGGTTGGTGGCTGCGGGAAATCATCCTACATACTCAGAGGTGGTCCGATCGGCTCATAGGATGACCAACTTAAAGGTGAATGAGGGTATTTTGCCTGCTAAGGGTTCGACTGCTAAGGCCCCAGAGAACAACAAGCGCAAGTGGGATAATGAAGGGAAGGGATCTGGGCCAGCACAGCAGAGTAAGAGGTTTGATAATGGGGGTTCTTCTTCTTCGGGTAACAAACAGGGTGGTTATGCGGGGAAACTGCCCAAATGTAACAAGTGTGGACGTCATCATCAAGGGAACTGCGACAGTAACCGTTGTCACCGCTGCCAGCGAACTGGGCATTTTGCTAAAGATTGTCGGGCTACACTTCCATCGACCCAGGCCCCGACTACTAACTCAGCTCCTACTACTCAAGGGACTACAGGAAGACAAGGATGTTACAACTGTGGTGAGACTGGGCATTACAAGAAGGATTGCCCAAAATTGAAGCAGGGTGGAAACAACGGTAATGGGAACAACGGGGGCGGTGGCAGGAATGCACGCGCCTTCGTCATTGGAGCCGCTGAGGCTAGACAGGATCCTGACACAGTTACCGGTACGTTCCTTCTCAATAATCGTTCTGTTAGTGTGTTATTTGATTCTGGTGCCGACAAGAGTTTTGTATCCATGGAGGTTAGTCGACTGCTAGATGTAGTACCCGTACCATTAGAGACTAAGTATATTATTGAGTTGGCTGACGGTAAAAAGATTGAAGCTACTAGTATCCTTCGGGAGTGTCAATTAGAGTTATCGGGTTTGTCGTTCCCCATCGACTTTATGCCGGTACCTTTGGGTAGTTTTGACGTGGTGGTAGGCATGGATTGGTTGTCCTTGTATCGCGCGGAGATTGTCTGTTGCGACAAGATTATCCGGATTCCTCTCCCTGATGGATAATTCCTTTCTGTGTACGGTATCAAGGGTGGTGTTCCGCTAAACATCATCTCTAGCATGAAAGCCCTTAAGTGTCTTCGAAAGGGTTATCCAGCCGTTTTAGCACTTTTATCTGTTTCCTCTAGCGATGAGAAGAAGATCGACGATATTCCAGTTGTACGCGAGTTTCCTGATGTTTTTCCCGATGATTTATCTGGTCTTCCTCCCCATCGTCAAGTCGAGTTCGGTATTGATCTTGTACCAGGGGCTGCTCCTATTGCTCGGGCCCCCTACCGTCTTGCACCTCCCGAGATGCAGGAATTGTCTAGTCAGTTACAGGAACTCTTGGACAAGGGTTTCATCAGACCAAGTTCTTCCCTTGGGGAGCCCCGATTCTATTTGTTAAGAAGAAGGATGGAAGTTTCCGATTGTGTGTGGACTACAGAGAACTGAACAAATTGACCGTCAAGAATCGTTATCCTCTTCCACGTATTGATGATCTATTCGACCAGCTCCAGGGTTCTAGTTACTATTCCAAGATTGACTTGAGGTCCGGTTATCACCAGTTGCGGGTAAGGGAAGCTGACGTTGCAAAGACTGCCTTTCGAACACGTTATGGCCATTTCGAATTCTTGGTCATGCCTTTCGGTCTCACGAACGCACCGGCGGTTTTCATGGACTTGATGAACCGCGTTTGCAAACCATATCTGGACAAGTTCGTCATTGTGTTTATTGATGACATTCTGATCTACTCCAAGAACAAGACCGAACACGAGGAACACCTGCGTTTGGTTTTGGAACTCTTGCGACGGGAACAACTTTACGCTAAGTTCTCAAAGTGTGACTTTTGGTTACGCGAAGTTCAGTTCCTAGGACATGTGGTTAATGAACTAGGGATTCATGTCGATCCAGCTAAGATCGAAGCGATCAAGGACTGGGGAGCACCTAAGACGCCAACTGAGGTGCGGCAATTCCTAGGCCTTGCGGGCTACTATCGTCGTTTCATTCAGGGGTTCTCGAAGATCGCTCAACCCCTGACCACTCTCACGCAGAAGGATAGGAAAATTCGACTGGGGTGAACCACAAGAGTCAGCGTTTGAAGAACTAAATCCAAACTGTGTTCTGCTCCTATTTTGTCCTTACCTGAAGGCCCTGATGATTTCGTTGTTTACTGTGATGCTTCTATTCATGGTCTCGGTTGCGTGTTGATGCAACGCGAGAAAGTGATCGCATATGCTTCTCGTCAACTCAAGGTGCACGAGAAGAACTACACCACCCATGACTTGGAGTTGGGTGCAGTGGTTTTCGCGTTGAAAATTTGGAGACATTACTTGTACGGTACCAAATGCACCATCTACACCGATCACAAGAGTCTTCAACATATTTTCGACCAACAACATTTGAACATACGGCAGCGTCGTTGGATTGAACTCCTGAACGACTATGATTGTGCCATTAAGTACCATCCTGGCAAGGCGAATGTTGTAGCAGACGCCTTGAGCAGGAAGGAATCAACTAAACCTCGTCGCGTTCGGGCGTTGCAACTCACCATTCATTCATCCCTACCTGATCAACTCCGTTCTGCCCAGTTAGAAGCTTTGAAGGAGGAAAACCTTAAAGCTGAGACTATGCACGGTGCCGACAAGCACCTCGAGCGAAGGCCTGATGGCCTGCACTACTTCGCAGAACGCATATGGGTTCCTTTATTCGGGGGACTACGGGAGCTTGTCCTAGATGAGGCTCATAAGTCCCGGTATTCTATTCATCCTGGTTCGGATAAGATGTACCAAGATCTGAAGGTGCTTTACTGGTGGCCAAACATGAGGTCGGATATAGCCTCATACGTGAGCAAATGCTTGACCTGTGCTAAGGTCAAAGTGGAATACCAGAAACCGTCGGGTCTCTTGCAACAACCTGAAATTCCGGAATGGAAATGGGAACGGATTACAATGGATTTTGTCACGCAACTTCCTAAATCACCAAGCGGGAATGACAAGATATGGGTGATTGTCGATCGGTTGACGAAATCAGCCCATTTTCTTGCTATTAAGGAGACCGACACCATGGATCGTTTGGCTCGTCTTTATCTGAAGGAAGTTGTTTCTAAGCACGGGGTGCCAGTTTCTATTATCTCGGATCGTGACTCCCATTTTACTTCTCACTTCTGGAAGTCTTTGCACAAGGCTTTGGGTACCCAACTAGACATGAGTACAGCTTACCATCCACAGACTGACGGTCAGAGTGAGCGCACGATTCAAACTTTAGAAGACATGCTGCGGGCATGTGTGATCGATTTTGGCAAGGGTTGGGAAGCTCATCTACCGTTAGTAGAATTCTCGTACAACAACAGTTATCACACGAGCATCAAGGCGGCTCCGTTCGAGGCACTGTACGGACGGAAATGTCGTTCTCCTCTTTGTTGGGCTGAAGTGGGTGAGAGTCAACTCACTGGGCCTGAACTAGTGTACGAAACTTCGGAAAAGATCGTACAGATTCGTAACCGGTTGGCAGCGGCACGGGACCGGCAAAAGAGTTATGCCGATCAGCGTCGCAAACCATTGGAATTCCAAGTCAATGACAAAGTACTTCTAAAAGTTTCACCATGGAAGGGCGTCATACGCTTTGGGAAGCGTGGCAAACTCAACCCTCGATATGTCGGTCCATTTACGATCCTGGAACGGATTGGACCGGTGGCGTATCGTCTTGATTTACCGACGGAGCTCGGTAACGTACATAACGTCTTCCATGTGTCCAACTTGAAGAAGTGTCTGGCTGACGAGTCTCTCATTGTTCCACTGGAAGAGATCAAGGTTGATGATCGTCTTCGGATTGTGGAAGAACCTGTGGAGATTCTGGATTACAAGATTCGTAGCCTACGTCATAGCAAGATTCGCATCGTTAAGGTTCGGTGGAACTCGAACCGAGGACCAGAGTACACGTGGGAACGGGAGGATCAGATGAAGTCTAAGTATCCTCATCTCTTTCCTAAGGAAGCGTTCGAGTCGAGATATGTCTCTTCTGCAGCTGAATGAATCTCGGGGCGAGATTCCTTTTAACGTGGGGATGATGTGACACATCGGGTAAATCTCTCTTTTGGTTTCTATCTTTTGTTTGTTCCTTCGTTATTTCTTTTGTTCTTTTGGTACTTGTGCAATTTTCGGGACGAAAATTCTTTTAACGTGGGGATGATGTGACACCCGGCAAATTCTGGTTAACAACGTTGTCTAGATGAAAGTCTACCTTAGCGAGTCACGCGTATATTGCACTTAACTGGGTTAGTTAAGTCGGGTTATGGTTCGGGAACTATCGGTTTAGTCTAGAAGATCATTGGATGTTGGTCTAGAGGTTCATTAGATGTCGGTCCTTAACCAAGTGTACAAACGGTGACGATTTGTAGGATCGTCAGGGCATACGGAACATACAAGTCTCGAGTCCCGGGAATTGGTGAACGAGTGTGAATATGTGTATTTACATGTGTTATGTGTTTACAATCATTATGTGACTTGTCGGTATGTGAATATGTGTTAACATATGTTAAAACGGGGTTTAACGCGCAAAACACACGAAACCAGCCCCTATAGGCGATTAGGGAGGCCTAATCGCCTATAAGGGAGGCGAGTAGGCACTATAGGGGCGAGTAGGGGACCAAATGCATGACTGTTCATGCGATTAGGCCCCAATTGCATGAACTTACATGCGATTAGGATCCCTAATCGCGTGTAAAGCTGCACAATCGCGTGTTACGGGCTGGACGACTAAAAACGACTATAAATACCATACTTGACCTCATAAACTTCATAATACAAACCCTAGTCGTCCCATAACCCGCCCCAACACACACACAACCTCTGGAACGCGATTTTTGATCAAAACACAAGGTTTCAAGCTTAATTCATCATTCTTTCACAAATCTAAGGTTTGGTTTCCATCCATGAATCTTTATAAACGTTTTTAATCAATCCCTAATGGTCCAGACCTGTTCTAAAACGAAAAAGCTTTCTGAAAATCGTTAATAAGTGTTGATAATCGGATTCTAACTAGTATACATGTGTTATGTGTGTTTATGATTAGAAAGCTAGGGTTTTTATGATTCAAGATGAATGAATGACATGTTATTATGTTAGATCAGAATAATATTGATGTTATGTTAATGAAATCTGAGTAATTGATTATTAGGGTTATGGTTATGCATGTTAATGTGGTGTTTCATGCTATGTGTATGGTGTTTGGATTACATGGTTGCATGCAGGACTGATAATACGAGGTTAAACGAAGGATTTTGGTTTAAACATGTTTAGAATAGTTGTTGGGATGATATTGGGTGGTTACACACGTTCTGGATCTGATTTGGAGCGTTAAACGCGCGAAAAACCGGAACAGCAAGGTTACAGGCGATTAGCAATCCTAATCGCCTATGTTAGAGGCGATTAGGAGGCCAATCGCCTATGTTTATGCGATTAGGGCCTAATTGCTAGTAGTTACATGCAATCAGCCCTAAATGCTAGTAGTTACATGCAATCAGCCCTAATTGCTAGTAGTTACATGCAATCAGCCCTAAATGCTAGTAGTTACATGCAATCAGCCCTAATTGCTAGTAGTTACATGCAATCAGCCCTAAATGCTAGTAGTTACATGCGATTAGCCCTAAATGCTAGTAGTTACATGCGATTAGCCTTCCTAAATGCCAGTTGACCAACCTAAATGCTAGTTGACTTTTCCTAATCGCGTGTACTGCTGCTGTAAGTATAAATTAGCATTTCGAGACCCGATTTGACATGTAGGAACATGCTAGGAACCTCGTAACATATCTAATAACTTGGTAACATATGTTTGGATGTAATTCGGTGATACGTGAGCTATGTGCTATAACTTGTTGTGCGTTAACGTATGTTAAGTGTGATTGCATGATTGCATGTTTGAGAGCGTAAACATAACACGGGGAGTCTCGGGTCACCAATGGGATGTCGAGTCTTGTACTTTGGGTCAGTTAAACAGTCACGGTGTTTTCAAACGAACTTGGTTATGGTCTGGACATCTAGGGACTAATTAACCTGCGGGTTATTAGTCTAAGTACTTGTAACTGTCATATGTTAGGTCGCCGCTTACGGGACTAGCATAGCAGCTGGGTTATTCTTTTACGAAGTAACGCAACTTAAGGTGAGTTTACGGCCCCTCTTTTAAACTGGTTTCACATTTTCGGGGGAGAAAACATGTGTTAAAACGATTATTTGGTAACTACTGTCATACTATGGGTTTCTATTGTGTACTACACGATCTTTGGAAGTCCCGGGGGGAACCATGAATGTGCGGGTTTGCACAACGGGGAAATGTGAATAGCGCTATTGGGAGTGACCAACCCCGCTCGTCGACTTGGAGGGTCGGCGGGTGCATATTGTCTCAAACAGGAACAACAGGAACAACAGGGTTACTACATCGGGCATACATTTGGTTTACGAGTTAGTAATGGTTTTCCAATCGTGGTAGTAACAAAACATACGCCTAGCTAGCGTACACTGGTTTTCGATTTGTTATAGTATGGACAGGTTGACTTGGTACTTGGATTACAAAACCTGTAAACTCACCAGCATTTTTGTGCTGACGTAAACTTTTACATGTTTTCTCAGGTCGCTAAGGTAGCACAATGGGACTAGGGCGCACGCGTCTGCACGGCGTCTAGTTAGGATTGCATGGTTTTACAAACGTTGAACATTGGTTTATTATTGAATATTGTTTTGAATAAGCTTCCGCTGTAAACGGGGATTTTAAACTTGTTTTGAAATTGCATTATGTTCATTTAGACTTGTTTATTGTGATCGTTGGTTTGGATCCTGGTTTGTCATGCGCCTCGCGGTTAAAACTCCGCAAGTGGATTTTGAGGGTGTGACAGATTGGTATCAGAGCAATGGTTATAGTGAACTTGGACTTGCATGTAGAGTCTAGTTATAGCCGAGTCGCACACACTAGACGATCACATGGTACTAAGCATTATGGTTGGTTTACGTTTATGGTCTTGTCGGGGTGTTCTAAATCATTCGGTCTTTCTACGTACATCATCCGTTCTATCTTAGGTGGGTTACTTACTTTTAGGCGGTGTAGTATATTGGAGTGAATCGTGTATCTTGAGATTTGTCCAAGGCTCGGATTCTCCTTTCTACTCCATAGAAACACTTGCCCTAAACTACCGTAGTATTCCGGTGTCTATAGCTAAGAAGTTATGTTCGGTGAATTGAACCTTTGAACTAGCGAGAAACATTGGAGGGGACCATTGTAGAGCGATTTATCATTTTGGGTGCACACAAAAATATTAAAATCCGAAATGCATGGAAGCCCTAGTGACTATGGGTTGAAGGGATAGTCTGGATTGAATCTAGCTTTGATCTTGGTGAAACATTATGGTTATCTTTAGCTGCGAAACTAAATTTTTTTCTGTTCTTTTCTGCCAGAATCAGGTCTGGAGTACGAGGAGGACGTGGAGGGT